>CM063507.1:62947300-62978300 GCA_032207245.1 Pardosa pseudoannulata | reverse complement strand
TTTATGACCTTATAGTGCCATAGAGGAAGTTGTGATACTTCTCAGGTAAAAACTATTGCTAGAAGTTCCTTCTCTATCTGAGCATAGTTCTTTTCACACTCAGTAAGGCTTCTGAAGCAAAGGATACAGGGTGGTTTTCTTGTAATAAGAATACACCTATCTCATATTTAGATCTATCACATTGAACAGTAATTTCCTTTGAACTGTTAAAATCTCTAACACAGGGGCTGTACTAATTAATTTCTTTATGGTATCTAAAGCTTGATCCTGCTCAAATGACCATTGAATTTCCACATTTTTTAACAATTCTCTCAGGGGCCCAGTAATTTTAAAGACATTTGGAATAAATTTAGATAGGAAATTTACCATCCCCAAAAGTCTTAAGATATCTTTTTTATTTGTTGGTTCATTAATTGCTCTGACATGAGTTTCATCGGTTTTATCCCTTTTTCAGATATTATTATTCCTATATATTTAGCCTTGTTAACTCTAAATTGAGACTTCCGTGTTAAATTTGATATTATGAGACCTAGCTCTTTTCAATACTTGTAAAAATATTTTGTCATTATCTTCCTTATCATTTCCATAAAAACAAAAATGAACAAATGTAACAAATCCATAAAATGTCTCCATCTTTCTTATCGTTTCCTTAAATGATCAGGTCATCAATATAAATTTTCTCCACCTTTAATATCCCCAAACAATTTCTGATTTTACTTTTGGAAGACCTCAGGGGCTGAGGCCACCCCGATTGCGAGCCCTTTAAATTTATATTGGTTAAATTGGGAATTGAATGTGCATAAATCTGAGGTTTGGTCATCTAATGAGATCTGCCAAAAACCCTCGAGGGTAATCTATGGCCCTATCTTGGTTTAAAACTCAAAATCCACTATACAATCATACCGTAGATTATCACTTGGCACACTTAGACATACACTTAACACATAATTTAACAGGTGTTCGGTACTTGAGAACAATTCCATTATTTATGCATATATTAAAAGCTGTTAGTAATATTACATCTCTAAAATAAAAAATAACATTATTATAAATTTGAATTTATATGCATAAAAAGGAGATAAATTATAAAGTGTAAAGTTTTCGTGCAATTTATCTAATTAAGGATTGGAGATGAAATAATTTGAATGCAGTTTTAAATTGATTAAAATTTTTATCTTTATATTCCTTACTTAATTCGTGGAAGGAATGTAGCAAACTAATGAAATTTTGTCGATATAATAATCAACTTTGTACGTTTTTAAATATTATTACAGGAATAAAAGAAGGATTAAATTCTTTTGATCTCTAACACATTGTTGACCGGTCACAAGTTAAATCGTTTTTATGGCCGAACATTGCAGACCGACAGCGAGCAAATTCGTGATGCGGGTTTTTTTCCCCCCATGTCGCTGTTTTCTCTGTTGGCAACCATACAGTGCAATTCTTGGTCAGTATAACACAAGCTGTGTCTCTCGCTTATAAGACCCGCCAAATCTTTTGTTGTAAAAAATATTTAATTAAAAAAATTTAAGAAAACGATGACGGAACATAATGAAGAATCAATGAATTATACGCGGATGTTTTATCTTATTCTCCGAGTGATTGTCCGTTACTTCCACATTCAATTACGAAATAGCCGGTGGCATGAGATAAATTTTCATTAAAATTGCTGGTTAGCAATGTGTTAATAAAAAACCTTTTTTTGAATTTTACATAATGTTAATACAAATGAAAATAGCAGAATCATATGATCTGAAACCGGCGGAGCCACTTTCTAATTTGGTCCATGAGAAAAAACGTAACGCTATTTGCCGATGGAAGTGATGCACCTCTATGGTAAAATAGGCGCTACAGAATTATTGTGACTAGAGGAAGTAATATTTATTATATGTATATATATATATATATATATATATATATATATATATATATATACATATACGTATGTATAGAAGCAAAAATTATATGTAGGGGAGACCGGGGTAAAATGGACCATCCCCTATTATTTATTTTATTTATTAATTTTAATGTTTAATACTTTGATACACAGATGACAGCACTGCAGTCTTGAAAATGATTGTGTAATTGTGTGTTTAGCTGACAATTTAGCCATTTTATTCTAGAAAGTTGATTTGTGGTAGTCAGAAGTAAATATTTTCATCATAATATATCTTCTTCTCTTCATTTAAGAATTGGGATTTGGAGGATTTAACTTCTCACAATAAAGAGCTATGATGATGTATTATTATATTTAATTTAGCTAAAACAATTTAATATAAGATTAGTTCTTTTTTTCTGACACTTTTTGTCAGAATTACACATGGGGTAAAATGGACCACAAGAACCTGGGGTAAAATGGACCATGATCCATTTTTCAGGTTGTGTTATTTTTTATTTCTGTAATGCTTTCTAAATTGATTTTATGTGTAATACTTTAAAAAACATGCAGGATTTAAAGTAACAGATATATGGCAATTCAATGAAAATGTCTTTAAAGATATCCATTATCTCTCATATTTTGAATTAACATGTACAGCTGATCGTCAACCAAGCACAGGTAATCAGCAACCAAATACATCACAATCAGTAAAAAATGAAAATCATCAGTTGAAAACAGTATAACCTTTCGAATTATGCCCCTTGGCAAAAGCTAGCATGAGCAAGACAACAAAGAAACGAAAGAAGTGTGCATCGAAAATTCTAACTGATACACAAGTGAAAACGATGATTGAAAAATTAAAACAGAAAAATGCTGCTTTAGTTAAAGATAAGATGAATTTAGAAAAAATGTTAGTCTTAACTAAGCAGAAAAATGATAAAACTGTGAATTTTAAAGCAAATAAAGAAAATTTATGTATATCAGAAAGTTCGAGTGATTCGGAAAATATGTCTGTTTATAATGATACACAACACAGTGATAAAGAAAGCAATTCACAGCATGATGCTAATTCTGATAATGAATTAAAAGTTGGCAAATATGTTTTATTTAAATTTTTGACAAAAAAGAAAGTGGTTCATTTGGTTGGTTTAATAACAGGAAAAAATGATGAAGATTATGCTCTTGTGAAATTTATAAGGCAAAAACCTAATCAAAATGTGTTCATTTTCCCTGACAATTATGATGAATTGCTCGGAAATGTTCAAGATATTATGATGAGTCTTCCAGATTCTACTGCTTCTCAAGAAAATAGCAGACTTTCAGTAACACACAAATCTTTTGGTGTATCATTCATTAACTTCAATATTCGCTAATATTACGCTTTATGTGTACAGATTGAAGCCACAGAAAATAAACATAATACATTTTATGTTTTGTACTATTAAATAATGTACTACATTTAAGTTATCTGTAGAAATTTTTTGCGGTCCATTTTACCCCGTGCCATGGACCATTTTACCCCGGGGTCGGGGTAAAATGGTCCACTTTGTCACTTGCTATTAAAAAAATTATAATAAAAAAAGTAATTATAATAATTGGTTTTGACTAAGTGTAATATAAAGCCTAATATATAGGCAATGTGCATATATATTTTCAGATTCAAAAAATCATTAGTTTGAGAGCAAATACTCAAAATTCACAAAAGCGGACCATTTTACCCCGGTTTCCCCTATGTGTGTGTGAGAGAGAGAGTTAGTAAGCTTCTTATACCTAAATATTTAAATAAATAGTCTCAACAGTTTACTTTTGTTTTGTTTGATAAAAGGTCTGATTACAGTTCTGTAATTTTTAATTTTCTGAGCTTCAGTTTCTGTTATCAAAATTAAAAATTAATGTAAATTAGCTTATTAGAATAAATAATCTATGCTCCAAAGTTAATCAAGATAAATATATTGAAAATCTATGTAATGTGCTACATAAAAATAATTATCCATTTAGTCCTACTAAACTTATAATTTGGAGCTTTAGATGTAAGAAATAATGTAATAATAATTAAATAATAATGCTATAAGTTAATCATGGTAAATTAATCCTGCCAAAAGTAAAGATCTGTATAGCAGGTGGTGATTGTTAAGGTGATTTGTAAAGGCAAAATTAATGACTTGATTCACAGACTCCACGGGACGCCTATTGAAATGAACTTAAACAGACAAGTTGATGAGTAGCACATTAAGGTGCAGTGGACAGGGGTGATGTAAGGCCAATAGGTCAGGACCTGCGGTGACCTGCAACTTGAAGAGGTTCCCTTGTGAAATTGATATAGGACCCTGGGATTCATTTTTGTGGGGAAGGATTCTGAATGCTCATAGTAAACTTACTAACTTCAACAACTTATTAAATGTCACCACTTTCACATGGATGGAAAATATATAGGGACACTGAAGCTTTATAAAGTATATACTTATGATAACAATAAAATCTCAGGAAGCCATGTTCAACCATTGCAATCTGCGATCAGGAACTGACACAACTTAATTTTAAATTTTTTGAGATGAATTTCAGTGTCTTCTTTTCCAAACGCAAATAAAAATATTTAAATAAACATAATTATTTAAATGTAAAAAATGTATAAATACCCACTGTCGTGCAATACAAATGAAACCATACGAGGTATTTAAATAAATTGAAGAAAGAAACACAAAGCTCAATATTTTTTTTTTTTTTTTGTGTCGTTTTAGTATTAATGTGTTATTAAGGTTTTATATGTAGATAAGTATATTTCTATATATATATATATATAACATTAGCTCATTTTTCACTATTTAATTAATTTAATTAATTAATTTATATTTTTATATAGAACAAACTGGTCCCCAAACCTGGAAGGAAGCCAGGGCAACTAATGGCTAAGAAATTATTCCGCTCCATGACAAAGAAATTGTTTCCTAAACACCGATCCTAATTAAATCCTAAAAACCTGTGCCTTAAATTTGTTATTTGTTGTAATTGTAAGTGGAAAATTTTGAATTGTAATTATAACTGGTCAACTTAAATTTGTAACTGAAACTGTGTGGAAAATGTTTTTAATAAAAATCTTGTAATTTTTGAAGATTTCTGTCATTATTATTGAAATTTTGATGAATGAAATATTCATAACACTTCATGGTAAAAATATCGTACATATTTTTCAGTACAGCCAATATAGTTCTTCCTGTAAGACAATGTTCTACTCATTCAACCTTCGATCGATTGGGCAGGACACTGCTCTTGATTGGTCCTACCAATTGGTATTGAGGGTTATTAGCAACAGATGTGGTCCTCTTAGCAACAAGAGGGGCATTTATCCAGACCCTGATATTACAATCGAGGAAGTAATTTTTAATGTCGAATTGACCTTTCTGTCCCAGAAGTCCGTCTACAGAGGGGCCTTTTGAATGTTTAAATCTAGACACAATAGGCTGTTTTATTTATTACAGCTCAACAAAGAAGAAAAAGGAAAAGTGTTATTAGAACACGGAGTTTTCTGGAAACCGTTTTCAAAATGAATCTGAAAATTGCAGTACGAATAATGATCAAAATAACACTACCATTTCTTTAGAATAACGACTGAAACGTCGTAGTGCATTGATAAATCTGAAGAATTTACCTTAGGTAATAGGATATTTGATTTGGCCATTTTAATTCCTTTAAATTCTGAACTCTGCTGATTTAGCAAGGAATTGAATATCTATGAAGAATCAAGATATGGATTATGCTCCAATTTTTGCATCAAATGCCACAATAATGAACTTTGCAAGGGTTTTGCTTCGTTAGAGAAATTAGCAAATATCTCTGAAATAAACAATAGATTAGTATATGGATCGAGGCACAATGACAACTTATAAACTGCGTACAACTTTAAATCTGCCTAAGCTGAGTAAAACTGCTTACAGCCTATGAGCATAAACTCGTAAAAGCTACATCAGAAGCTGCTGAGGAATCTATGAACAAGGCTACATGTGATCTTACAAAGATCAAAGAAAATTGCAGCTCTGATACAAGAAAGTGTGGTTTGTCAGTGGATGGAACAGGGCAACGCAGAGGATATACATCCTTGAATGACTGTGTTATCTGTTGATACTGGAAAAGTTTTAGACTTGGAGATATTATCCGCTTACTGTCCAGTGTGCAAAAAATTACAAAATATCTCGAATAAAAATCCGTATGAATCATGGAAAGCTGACCATGTTTATCAGTGTAATTCCAAACGCAAATAAAAATATTTAAATAAACACAATTATTTAAACGTAAAAAATGTATAAATACCCACTGTCGTGCAATACAAATGAAACCATACGAGGTATTTAAATAAATTGAAGCAACAAACACAAAGCTCAATATTTTTTTTTTGTTTTTTGTGTCGTTTTAGTAAGGTTTTATATGTAGATACGTATATTTGTATATATATATATATATATATATATATATATATATATATATATATATATATATATATATATATATATATATATATAACATTAGCTCATTTTTCACTATTTAATTAATTTAATTAATTTATATTTTTATATAGAACAAACTGGTCCCCAAACCAGGAAGGAAGCCAGGGCAACCAATGGCTAAGAAATCATTCCGCTCCTTTGCAAAGAAATTGTTTCCTCCACACCGATCCTAATTGAATCCTAAAAACCTGTGCCTTAGTTGGTTGGTTGGATGAGGTTTAATGGTGCAAGGTCCAATAAGGACAAGATGCGCCAGACTAAAGATAAAAGCAGAAATACAGTAAAACATATCCATATAATTTTAAAAGGTACAAATAAAACGGATTAGAGTAATAATTTTAAAACGCTAAAAACGTGATAAGGAAGTGAGATGCGAAAAAAAATGGGATGAAGTGAAATGCTTATAAAGAGGAATAAAAACCAATACGCTTTAAAAAGTCAAATAAGGCAGTATGTGGTGATTCACCCAAAAGGTGACTTAAACTTAAATTGGCATTATTAAAATACATTACATAAAAAAGAGTAAATCGAGTACAAGAAGTTAAAAAATGGTGAACGGTGAGAATGCAATCGCAGCTTGGACAACGTGGGGGCGGTTCCCCTAAAAGCAAATGAGAGTGGGTGAGTCTAGTATGACCAATACGAAGTCTAGTTAAGATAACATCCCGTTTACGACCAGGAATTGAAGCCCAAGTGGTGATATTTGGTTTGATACCATGCAGTTTATTCCGTGTTTCATTTTCCCAGTCCTCAATCCAATTATTTCGGATAATAAGAGAGGTCGCATTCTTAATATCAGAATATGGCAAACAGACATTATAATGATCGGTAGCACTCCTTGCAACAACATCGGCCCTTTCATTTCCTGGAATACCGGCATGGCTAGGCACCCAACAGAAGAGAATGTGGAAACCACGACGGATTAGCTTCTGATACAGATTAAGGGTCATATAAATACTACTGTTCGTTATGAGACCCGAACTGAGACTATCCAGAACGCTTAGTGCGTCTGTATAAATCACAAAGTCCCTCCTATTGCTATTGGAAACAAATTTTAGAGCCTCATAAACTGCAATAGATTCAGCGGTAAAAATGGAGCAGAAAGAAGGAAGGCAATAACCTAGAGTAGTATTGTCACTCACAACAGCAAAACCAACGTAGTTAACAGATTTGGACCCATCCGTGTAGATTTCGATATAGTTTGAATAATTACATCTATAACTATGGAAGAGTTGCCTATAGATATGAGGATCGGTTACATTTTTAGGGAAATTTTTAAACGGATTCTGATATGGGATTTTAAGCTCCTTCCAAGGTGGGATTTTAAAATATGGGTTTGTCAACACTTCCTTATCCTTAAGCAATGAGTTCTCCAAAATCCTGCGGATACGCAGACCAAAAGGTGGAATAAAAGATGGGCGATTAGAATAAAATTGGTCATGATGACGGTTTAAAAGAATGTTTTTAATAGGATGAGAAGGGTGAGATAAAATGCGATAAAAAGTGTTCAGTGAAATATGACAGCGAATGTGATTCAATGCAGGTTCGTTGCAGTCAACATAAAGACTTTGTACGGGAGATGTCCTAAAAGCACCAGAACAAATGCGAAGTGCAGAATGATGCACAGTGTCTAGTTTGCGTAAAACTGAAGGACGCGCTGAACCATAAACAGAACAAGCGTAATCCATTTTTGAGCGAACAATTGATCGGTAAATGCGAAGCATAGAACAGCGATCGGCACCCCACGAAGTATTAGAGAGGACTTTAAGAAGGTTCAGGGCTTTTTCGCATTTTCTCCTAATAAAAGAAACATGCCTGGCAAAGGATAACTTTTTGTCAAAGATGACACCTAAAAATTTAGCTGAGTCTGTGACAGCGATTTTAGTTGACCCAAGAAAAATTTCGGGGTCAGGATGGAGGCCACGTTTTCGGCAAAAGTGAACACAAGATGTTTTTTCACTAGAGATCTTAAAGCCGTTCAAGTTAATCCATTTAGTTATGTTACGAATGGCTGCTTGAAGTTGCCGCTCGATGTATCGCATATCTTGTCCAGAACACGAGATCTGGAGATCATCGACATAAAGGGTAGCGCTGATGGAAGGAGGCAGATTCCGTAAAATGTTGTTAATCTTTATAGTAAAAAGAGTCACACTCAGAACAGAGCCTTGGGGCACTCCCTCTTCCTGAATAAAAACATCAGAAAACGTGTTTTTTATTCTAACTCTAAATTCACGATGGGAAAGAAAGTTCTGTATAAAGATCGGCAAGTTCCCACGAAATCCTAACTCATAAAGGTCAGAAAGAATGCCATAGCGCCATGTACGATCATAAGCTTTTTCGATGTCGAAAAAGATAGAAACTAAATGGTTTCTTTTAGCAAAAGCATTTCTTATCTGTTTCTAGGAAAAGTATATTATCAATCGTAGAACGACCCCTTCTAAAGCCACTCTGAAAAGGTGGAATACAGTTTCTGGCTTCTAAAATGTAAATCAATCGAGAATTGACCATTCTCTCAAACACTTTACAAAGGCAGCTAGTGAGGGCGATTGGGCGATAATTGTTAGGGTTAGAAGCATCTTTTCCAGCTTTGGGGATAGGAATACTGATAGCTGAACTCCACTGAATAGGAAAGGTGTGCTCTGTCCAGATGCGGTTATATAAGCTTAGAAGATTTAGACGAGACCTGTGTGATAGATGCTTTAGCATTTGATACGTGATATTATCAGGACCAGGGGAAGAATTTTTTGGGTGTCTTAAACTGTTAAGAAGTTCAGATTCAGTGAAGGGACAGTTGTAAGGTAGGTTAGAGACAGTAGTGAAGCTTAAGGATTGCTTTTCAGTTTTAATTTTGTGACGCAGGAACTCCCTTGAATATGAGGTGCTATTTGAGGCGGAAGCAAAGGATGAAGCGATGGTATTCGCGATGATATCTTTAATATTAGAGATAGATTGGCCGTTATGGAGGAGACAAGAAACGGGATGGCTATTATAATAAATCCCCATAGCGCGCTTTACTTTCGTCCAGAGCTGCTTCGATGAAGTGTTTGAGTTAATACTGGAAACATAACGTTGCCACGATTCACGCTGGCAACGTCTCCTAACTTTTCTTGCCAGGGCTTTCGCTTTTTGGAATTTTAGTAGGTTCTCAGTAGTGGGGTACCTACGGAATATGCCCCACGCCTTTTGCTGATCCTTCTTGGCTTTACGACATTCTTCATTCCACCAAGGCTTTCTATTTTTTAAAGGGCGATTCCTGGATAAGGGAATGCTTGCATCAGCCGCCTCCAGAATAGTGGAAGTAACAGTATGGACAACGTCATTAATATCACCATTGATCATGTCCTCAGTGATGTTAGCTAGGGACGTGAAGGTTTTCCAGTCTGCCTTATCAAATATGTATCGGCGAACGGAAGTAGAATCTCCGGAGTGCAAATACAAAGGAGAGAGAAATACAGGGAAGTGGTCGCTGTTATGTAAATTTTCTGAAACCCAGAAGTTATAAAACGGAAAAATTGAGGGAGAGCAGATAGCAAGGTCTATGGCATGGAAAGTTTGAGTAGGGGTATGAAAGTAAGTATTGTCTCCGTTATTGAGAATGCAAAGAGAAAAGTTTTCTATAAGGTTTTCAATGAGTTTACCTCTATTGTTAAGGTCATTGCTTCCCCAAATGGGGCTATGGGCATTAAAGTCACCAATAACTATAAAAGGAGGAGGGAGTTGATTAATAAGTCTATTTAATGAATTATGTGACACGGATTCGTTAGGAGGTAGATATATACAACAAACAGTGGTGAGGTGCCTTAGATGAATTCGAGTAGCAACGGCTTGGAGATTAGTATTAAGTGTGAGGTCCATGGAAGGCACGTCACATTTAATCAACAGGGCGACCCCACCGGAGGCACGTTCACCCATCTCAAAGTCTTTACGGAGAGTTTTGTAATTATTGAGTTTGAGATTATTTTTACAGTTTAAATAGGTTTCCTGTAAAGCCAGGCACACCGGATCATGATCGTAAACTAGAGGTTTTAGGTCATCCAACTTATTACGAATACCGTGGCAATTCCAGGAAAGAACAGCCATCAAGGACAAATTTTAAGGGGATTACGATTGCCTATGATACCTTTTGCATCACTTTCAACAATATCTTCATCCATAGATTCCCCAGAGAGGTCAGACTCCGAGGCACGTAAACTTAATATACTGTCGTCGATATCAGGTTGCTTGGGTATATTTTTAACTTTGAAATAGTCAGCTTTGTAGCTCGATCGTTTCGTAAACTCTGGTCTAGCATTATTTTCGTTTTTCTTTTTAACTTTTTTCTGATGTATTTTGGCTTGCTTGGTTTGGGTACATATTTCATTTTTATTTTTCAGATGTGAGGATGTAGGTTGAGAAATACTGCGATTTTGTACTGGGGAGAGGGATGAGAGAGCAACTATTTTAGAGGGTGGATCAGTTTGAATAGCAACGGATTTAGTACTTTTAGTAGCAGTAGCATAGGAGAGCCAGCTTTGGGGGTCCTAGAATTCACTATGTTCCGTGCTTCGAAGTAAGAGATATTTTGTTTAATTTTTACAACTTGGATTTCCTTTTCGGTTGCCCATTTAGGACATGATCTTGAGTACGAGGGGTGGTCACCGTTACAGTTGACACATTTATAAGGTTCAGAGCATCCTTCGCTACCGTGCCCAGAGGCAGCGCAGCGTGGACAAGTTAGAGAACCACGACAAGACGTTTGCGAATGACCAAAACGTTGGCATTTAAAACACCGCAAAGGGTTGGGTATGTAGGGCCTAATGGAACAGTTAAGGTATCCGGCTTTAATTGAGGTAGGAAGCTTTGGGAGGTCAAAAGTCAAAATCAAGTGTTGGGTATTATAAGTTTTATTGTCACGTCTGATAGTAATTCGACGGACGTTGCTGACGTGTAGTGGCTTTAAGTTTTCCAATATTTCAGATTCAGGAACGTTTTGGAGATCGGGTTCTGAGATAACGCCTCGGGATTGATTTAGTGTTTTGTGAGGTGAGACAGATACTGATTTTAGACCAATATTTTTCAGTTTAGAAATGTTAATGGCTTGAGTAGGATTGGAGACTTCCACAAGAAGATCTCCGGATCGCAATTTTTTAATAGTGGGCACTTCTCCAACAGATGAAAGAATAGATTTATTGATTAGGAAAGGGGAGATTTCACGAAAGTTTCCTTCAGTACACTTTATTATGTAAAAACGAGCAGAAATGCAGGCATTTGAACTAGACGACTCAGTGACATGGGGTGTTTTGTTTGTGGAATCCATAATAAATAGAGAGAAGATTCGGACCCGACCGCACCACCCACCATGGAGCCGAACAAGGGGATGCAGGGTTCTGCACCAGTGCTAGCCGGGCCTATACGCTCACAGTCAGGAGACCGATCGCTTGAACCGTAGCAGATGACAATGTCTTATCCACCAGCCGATTGATACGCACCGGAACTTACGTATCCCCCGTTTACTCGAAGCCGAGGCCAAAGCAATGTGTTAGAGATTCCCCGCAATAATGGAAATTCCATTCTGATGATTCCCCTACGGGGAAGCCCCTCAATTACCAGGATCCCCATTTCCGAGGACACGGGTATCCACGCACGGCAAACACGTGGGCAGTTTAAACGCCAAGAGGAGCAAGAAACAACAGAGCGGAAACAGCTACTCTAGGGGTGCCCTCACCTCAAAAGAGGAAACCGCAACGAGGGAGAAAGATAAGAATAAAGTAGAAGGGAAGAGGAGAGTAGAAAAGAAATGAGAAAAGATCGCTGGGGTACCTCGGGATTGCGAAACCCGTGTTTACCTGAAGTAGGTAAACCCCCTGAGGGGAAACCTGTGCCTTAAATTTGTTATTTGTTGTAATTGTAAGTATAACTGGTCAACTTAAATTTGTAACTGAAACTGTGTGGAAAATGTTTTTAATAAAAATCTTGTAATTTTTGAAGATTTCTATCATTAGTATTGAAATTTTGATGAATGAAATATTCATAACACTTCATGGTAAAAATATCGTACATATTTTTCAGTACAGCCAATATAGTTCTTCCTGTAAGACAATGTTCTACTCATTCAACCTTCGATCGATTGGGCAGGACACTGCTCTTTGATTGGTCCTACCAATTGGTATTGAGGGTTATTAGCAACAGATGTGTTCCTCTTAGCAACAAGAGGGGCATTTATCCAGACCCTGATATTACAATCGAGGAAGTAATTTTTAATGTCGAATTGACCTTTCTGTCCCAGAAGTCCGTCTACAGAGGGGCCTTTTGAATGTTTAAATCTAGACACAATAGGCTGTTTTATTTATTACAGCTCAACAAAGAAGAATAGGGAAAAGTGTTATTAGAACACGGAGTTTTCTGGAAACCGTTTTCAAAATGAATCTGAAAATTGCAGTACGAATAATGATCAAAATAACACTACCATTACTTTAGAATACCGACTGAAACGTCGTTGTGCATTGATAAATCTGAAGAATTTACCTTAGGTAATAGGATATTTGATTTGGCCATTTTAATTCCTTTAAATTCTGAACTCTGCTGATTTAGCAAGGAATTGAATATCTATGAAGAATCAAGATATGGATTATGCTCCAATTTTTGCATCAAATGCCACAATAATGAACTTTGCAAGGGTTTTGCTTCGTTAGAGAAATTAGCAAATATCTCTGAAATAAACAATAGATTAGTATATGGATCGAGGCACAATGACAACTTATAAACTGCGTACAACTTTAAATCTGCCTAAGCTGAGTAAAACTGCTTACAGCCTATGAGCATAAACTCGTAAAAGCTACATCAGAAGCTGCTGAGGAATCTATGAACAAGGCTACATGTGATCTTACAAAGATCAAAGAAAATTGCAGCTCTGATACAAGAAAGTGTGGTTTGTCAGTGGATGGAACGGGCAACGCAGAGGATATACATCCTTGAATGACTGTGTTATCTGTTGATACTGGAAAAGTTTTAGACTTGGAGATATTATCCGCTTACTGTCCAGTGTGCAAAAAATTACAAAATATCTCGAATAAAAATCCGTATGAATCATGGAAAGCTGACCATGTTTATCAGTGTAATTCCAAATGCAAATAAAAATATTTAAATAAACATAATTATTTAAACGTAAAAAATGTATAAATACCCACTGTCGTGCAATACAAATGAAACCATACGAGGTATTTAAATAAATTGAAGCAAGAAATACAAAGCTCAATATTTTTTTTTGTTTTGTTTTTTGTGTCGTTTTAGCAAGGTTTTATATGTAGATACGCATATATATATATATATATATATATATATATATATATATATATAACATTAGCTCATTTTTCACTATTTAATTAATTTAATTAATTTATATTTTTATATAGAACAAACTGGTCCCCAAACCTGGAAGGAAGCCAGGGCAACCAATGGCTAAGAAATCATTCCGCTCCTTTGCAAAGAAATTGTTTCCTCCACACCGATCCTAATTGAATCCTAAAAACCTGTGCCTTAGTTGGTTGGTTGGATGAGGTTTAATGGTGCAAGGTCCAATAAGGACAAGATGCGCCAGACTAAAGATAAAAGCAGAAATACAGTAAAACATATCCATATAATTTTAAAAGGTACAAATAAAACGGATTAGAGTAATAATTTTAAAACGCTAAAAACGTGATAAGGAAGTGAGATGCGAAAAAAAATGGGATGAAGTGAAATGCTTATAAAGAGGAATAAAAAACCAATACGCTTTAAAAAGTCAAATAAGGCAGTATGTGGTGATTCACCCAAAAGGTGACTTAAACTTAAATTGGCATTATTAAAATACATTACATAAAAAAGAGTAAATCGAGTACAAGAAGTTAAAAAATGGTGAACGGTGAGAATGCAATCGCAGCTTGGACAACGTGGGGGCGGTTCCCCTAAAAGCAAATGAGAGTGGGTGAGTCTAGTATGACCAATACGAAGTCTAGTTAAGATAACATCCCGTTTACGACCAGGAATTGAAGCCCAAGTGGTGATATTTGGTTTGATACCATGCAGTTTATTCCGTGTTTCATTTTCCCAGTCCTCAATCCAATTATTTCGGATAATAAGAGAGGTCGCATTCTTAATATCAGAATATGGCAAACAGACATTATAATGATCGGTAGCACTCCTTGCAACAACATCGGCCCTTTCATTTCCTGGAATACCGGCATGGCTAGGCACCCAACAGAAGAGAATGTGGAAACCACGACGGATTAGCTTCTGATACAGATTAAGGGTCATATAAATACTACTGTTCGTTATGAGACCCGAACTGAGACTATCCAGAACGCTTAGTGCGTCTGTATAAATCACAAAGTCCCTCCTATTGCTATTGGAAACAAATTTTAGAGCCTCATAAACTGCAATAGATTCAGCGGTAAAAATGGAGCAGAAAGAAGGAAGGCAATAACCTAGAGTAGTATTGTCACTCACAACAGCAAAACCAACGTAGTTAACAGATTTGGACCCATCCGTGTAGATTTCGATATAGTTTGAATAATTACATCTATAACTATGGAAGAGTTGCCTATAGATATGAGGATCGGTTACATTTTTAGGGAAATTTTTAAACGGATTCTGATATGGGATTTTAAGCTCCTTCCAAGGTGGGATTTTAAAATATGGGTTTGTCAACACTTCCTTATCCTTAAGCAATGAGTTCTCCAAAATCCTGCGGATACGCAGACCAAAAGGCGGAATAAAAGATGGGCGATTAGAATAAAATTGGTCATGATGACGGTTTAAAAGAATGTTTTTAATAGGATGAGAAGGGTGAGATAAAATGCGATAAAAAGTGTTCAATGAAATATGACAGCGAATGTGATTCAATGCAGGTTCGTTGCAGTCAACATAAAGACTTTGTACGGGAGATGTCCTAAAAGCACCAGAACAAATGCGAAGTGCAGAATGATGCACAGTGTCTAGTTTGCGTAAAACTGAAGGACGCGCTGAACCATAAACAGAACAAGCGTAATCCATTTTTGAGCAAACAATTGATCGGTAAATGCGAAGCATAGAACAGCGATCGGCACCCCACGAAGTATTAGAGAGGACTTTAAGAAGGTTCAGGGCTTTTTCGCATTTTCTCCTAATAAAAGAAACATGCCTGGCAAAGGATAACTTTTTGTCAAAGATGACACCTAAAAATTTAGCTGAGTCTGTGACAGCGATTTTAGTTGACCCAAGAAAAATTTCGGGGTCAGGATGGAGGCCACGTTTTCGGCAAAAGTGAACACAAGATGTTTTTTCACTAGAGATCTTAAAGCCGTTCAAGTTAATCTATTTAGTTATGTTACGAATGGCTGCTTGAAGTTGCCGCTCGATGTATCGCATATCTTGTCCAGAACACGAGATCTGGAGATCATCGACATAAAGGGTAGCGCTGATGGAAGGAGGCAGATTCCGTAAAATGTTGTTAATCTTTATAGTAAAAAGAGTCACACTCAGAACAGAGCCTTGGGGCACTCCCTCTTCCTGAATAAAAACATCAGAAAACGTGTTTTTTATTCTAACTCTAAATTCACGATGGGAAAGAAAGTTCTGTATAAAGATCGGCAAGTTCCCACGAAATCCTAACTCATAAAGGTCAGAAAGAATGCCATAGCGCCATGTACGATCATATGCCTTTTCAATGTCGAAAAAGATAGAAACTAAATGGTTTCTTTTAGCAAAAGCATTTCTAATCTGCGTTTCTAGGAAAAGTATATTATCAATCGTAGAACAACCCCTTCTAAAGCCACTCTGAAAAGGTGGAATACAGTTTCTGGCTTCTAAAATGTAAATCAATCGAGAATTGACCATTCTCTCAAACACTTTACAAAGGCAGCTAGTGAGGGCGATTGGGTGATAATTGTTAGGGTTAGAAGCATCTTTTCCAGCTTTGGGGATAGGAATACTGATAGCTGAACTCCACTGAATAGGAAAGGTGTGCTCTGTCCAGATGCGGTTATATAAGCTTAGAAGATTTAGACGAGACCTGTGTGATAGATGCTTTAGCATTTGATACGTGATATTATCAGGACCAGGGGAAGAATTTTTTGGGTGTCTTAAACTGTTAAGAAGTTCAGATTCAGTGAAGGGACAGTTGTAAGGTAGGTTAGAGACAGTAGTGAAGCTTAAGGATTGCTTTTCAGTTTTAATTTTGTGACGCAGGAACTCCCTTGAATATGAGGTGCTATTTGAGGCGGAAGCAAAGGATGAAGCGATGGTATTCGCGATGATATCTTTAATATTAGAGATAGATTGGCCGTTATGGAGGAGACAAGAAACGGGATGGCTATTATAATAAATCCCCATAGCGCGCTTTACTTTCGTCCAGAGCTGCTTCGATGAAGTGTTTGAGTTAATACTGGAAACATAACGTTGCCACGATTCACGCTGGCAACGTCTCCTAACTTTTCTTGCCAGGGCTTTCGCTTTTTGGAATTTTAGTAGGTTCTCAGTAGTGGGGTACCTACGGAATATGCCCCACGCCTTTTGCTGATCCTTCTTGGCTTTACGACATTCTTCATTCCACCAAGGCTTTCTATTTTTTAAAGGGCGATTCCTGGATAAGGGAATGCTTGCATCAGCCGCCTCCAGAATAGTGGAAGTAACAGTATGGACAACGTCATTAATATCACCATTGATCATGTCCTCAGTGATGTTAGCTAGGGACGTGAAGGTTTTCCAGTCTGCCTTATCAAATATGTATCAGGCGAACGGAAGTAGAATCTCCGGAGTGCAAATACAAAGGAGAGAGAAATACAGGGAAGTGGTCGCTGTTATGTAAATTTTCTGAAACCCAGAAGTTATAAAACGGAAAAATTGAGGGAGAGCAGATAGCAAGGTCTATGGCATGGAAAGTTTGAGTAGGGGTATGAAAGTAAGTATTGTCTCCGTTATTGAGAATGCAAAGAGAAAAGTTTTCTATAAGGTTTTCAATGAGTTTACCTCTATTGTTAAGGTCATTGCTTCCCCAAATGGGGCTATGGGCATTAAAGTCACCAATAACTATAAAAGGAGGAGGGAGTTGATTAATAAGTCTATTTAATGAATTATGTGACACGGATTCGTTAGGAGGTAGATATATACAACAAACAGTGGTGAGGTGCCTTAGATGAATTCGAGTAGCAACGGCTTGGAGATTAGTATTAAGTGTGAGGTCCATGGAAGGCACGTCACATTTAATCAACAGGGCGACCCCACCGGAGGCACGTTCACCCATCTCAAAGTCTTTACGGAGAGTTTTGTAATTATTGAGTTTGAGATTATTTTTACAGTTTAAATAGGTTTCCTGTAAAGCCAGGCACACCGGATCATGATCGTAAACTAGAGTTTTTAGGTCATCCAACTTATTACGAATACCGTGGCAATTCCAGGAAAGAACAGCCATCAAGGACAAATTTTAAGGGGATTACGATTGCCTATGATACCTTTTGCATCACTTTCAACAATATCTTCATCCATAGATTCCCCAGAGAGGTCAGACTCCGAGGCACGTAAACTTAATATACTGTCGTCGATATCAGGTTGCTTGGGTATATTTTTAACTTTGAAATAGTCAGCTTTGTAGCTCGATCGTTTCGTAAACTCTGGTCTAGCATTATTTTCGTTTTTCTTTTTAACTTTTTTCTGATGTATTTTGGCTTGCTTGGTTTGGGTACATATTTCATTTTTATTTTTCAGATGTGAGGATGTAGGTTGAGAAATACTGCGATTTTGTACTGGGGAGAGGGATGAGAGAGCAACTATTTTAGAGGGTGGATCAGTTTGAATAGCAACGGATTTAGTACTTTTAGTAGCAGTAGCATAGGAGAGCCCAGCTTTGGGGGTCCTAGAATTCACTATGTTCCGTGCTTCGAAGTAAGAGATATTTTGTTTAATTTTTACAACTTGGATTTCCTTTTCGGTTGCCCATTTAGGACATGATCTTGAGTACGAGGGGTGGTCACCGTTACAGTTGACACATTTATAAGGTTCAGAGCATCCTTCGCTACCGTGCCCAGAGGCAGCGCAGCGTGGACAAGTTAGAGAACCACGACAAGACGTTTGCGAATGACCAAAACGTTGGCATTTAAAACACCGCAAAGGGTTGGGTATGTAGGGCCTAATGGAACAGTTAAGGTATCCGGCTTTAATTGAGGTAGGAAGCTTTGGGAGGTCAAAAGTCAAAATCAAGTGTTGGGTATTATAAGTTTTATTGTCACGTCTGATAGTAATTCGACGGACGTTGCTGACGTGTAGTGGCTTTAAGTTTTCCAATATTTCAGATTCAGGAACGTTTTGGAGATCGGGTTCTGAGATAACGCCTCGGGATTGATTTAGTGTTTTGTGAGGTGAGACAGATACAGATTTTAGACCAATATTTTTCAGTTTAGAAATGTTAATGGCTTGAGTAGGATTGGAGACTTCCACAAGAAGATCTCCGGATCGCAATTTTTTTAATAGTGGGCACTTCTCCAACAGATGAAAGAATAGATTTATTGATTAGGAAAGGGGAGATTTCACGAAAGTTTCCTTCAGTACACTTTATTATGTAAAAACGAGCAGAAATGCAGGCATTTGAACTAGACGACTCAGTGACATGGGGTGTTTTGTTTGTGGAATCCATAATAAATAGAGAGAAGATTCGGACCCGACCGCACCACCCACCATGGAGCCGAACAAGGGGATGCAGGGTTCTGCACCAGTGCTAGCCGGGCCTATACGCTCACAGTCAGGAGACCGATCGCTTGAACCGTAGCAGATGACAATGTCTTATCCACCAGCAGATTGATACGCACCAGAACTTACGTATCCCCCGTTTACTCGAAGCCGAGGCCAAAGCAATGTGTTAGAGATTCCCCGCAATAATGGAAATTCCATTCTGATGATTCCCCTACGGGGAAGCCCCTCAATTACCAGGATCCCCATTTCCGAGGACACGGGTATCCACGCACGGCAAACACGTGGGCAGTTTAAACGCCAAGAGGAGCAAGAAACAACAGAGCGGAAACAGCTACTCTAGGGGTGCCCTCACCTCAAAAGAGGAAACCGCAACGAGGGAGAAAGATAAGAATAAAGTAGAAGGGAAGAGGAGAGTAGAAAAGAAATGAGAAAAGATCGCTGGGGTACCTCGGGATTGCGAAACCCGTGTTTACCTGAAGTAGGTAAACCCCCTGAGGGGAAACCTGTGCCTTAAATTTGTTATTTGTTGTAATTGTAAGTATAACTGGTCAACTTAAATTTGTAACTGAAACTGTGTGGAAAATGTTTTTAATAAAAATCTTGTAATTTTTGAAGATTTCTATCATTAGTATTGAAATTTTGATGAATGAAATATTCATAACACTTCATGGTAAAAATATCGTACATATTTTTCAGTACAGCCAATATAGTTCTTCCTGTAAGACAATGTTCTACTCATTCAACCTTCGATCGATTGGGCAGGACACTGCTCTTTGATTGGTCCTACCAATTGGTATTGAGGGTTATTAGCAACAGATGTGTTCCTCTTAGCAACAAGAGGGGCATTTATCCAGACCCTGATATTACAATCGAGGAAGTAATTTTTAATGTCGAATTGACCTTTCTGTCCCAGAAGTCCGTCTACAGAGGGGCCTTTTGAATGTTTAAATCTAGACACAATAGGCTGTTTTATTTATTACAGCTCAACAAAGAAGAATAGGGAAAAGTGTTATTAGAACACGGAGTTTTCTGGAAACCGTTTTCAAAATGAATCTGAAAATTGCAGTACGAATAATGATCAAAATAACACTACCATTACTTTAGAATACCGACTGAAACGTCGTTGTGCATTGATAAATCTGAAGAATTTACCTTAGGTAATAGGATATTTGATTTGGCCATTTTAATTCCTTTAAATTCTGAACTCTGCTGATTTAGCAAGGAATTGAATATCTATGAAGAATCAAGATATGGATTATGCTCCAATTTTTGCATCAAATGCCACAATAATGAACTTTGCAAGGGTTTTGCTTCGTTAGAGAAATTAGCAAATATCTCTGAAATAAACAATAGATTAGTATATGGATCGAGGCACAATGACAACTTATAAACTGTGTACAACTTTAAATCTGCCTAAGCTGAGTAAAACTGCTTACAGTCTATGAGCATAAACTCGTAAAAGCTACATCAGAAGCTGCTGAGGAATCTATGAACAAGGCTGCATGTGATCTTACAAAGATCAAAGAAAATTGCAGCTCTGATACAAGAAAGTGTGGTTTGTTGGTGGATGGAACGGGGCAACGCAGAGGATATACATCCTTGAATGACTGTGTTATCTGTTGATACTGAAAAAGTTTTAGACTTGGAGATATTATCCGCTTACTGTCCAGTGTGCAAAAAATTACAAAATATCTCGAATAAAAATCCGTATGAATCATGGAAATCTGACCATGTTTATCAGTGTAATTCCAAACGCAAATAAAAATATTTAAATAAACACAATTATTTAAGCGTAAAAAATGTATAAATACCCACTGTCGTGCAATACAAATGAAACCATACGAGGTATTCAAATAAATTGAAGCAAGAAACACAAAGCTCAATATTTTTTTTTTTTTGTTTTTTTGTGTCGTTTTAGTAAGGTTTTATATGTAGATACGTATATATATATATATATATATATATAACATTAGCTCATTTTTCACTATTTAATTAATTTATATTTTTATATAGAACAAACTGGTCCCCAAACCTGGAAGGAAGCCAGGGCAACCAATGGCTAAGAAATCATTCCGCTCCATGGCAAAGAAATTGTTTCCTCCACACCGATCCTAATTGAATCCTAAAAACCTGTGCCTTAAATTTGTTATTTGTTGTAATTGTAAGTGGAAAATTTTGAATTGTAATTATAACTGGTCAACTTAAATTTGTAACTGAAACTGTGTGGAAAATGTTTTTAATAAAAATCTTGTAATTTTTGAAGATTTCTGTCATTATTATTGAAATTTTGATGAATGAAATATTCATAACACTTCATGGTAAAAATATCGTACATATTTTTCAGTACAGCCAATATAGTTCTTCCTGTAAGACAATGTTCTACTCATTCAACCTTCAGACAGGGTTATGATCGTAAACTAGAGTTTTCAGTTTGTCCATTTTGTTTCGAACACCGTGGCAGTTCCAGGAAAGAACAGCCATCAAGAAGAAATTTTAAGGGGATTATGATTACTCGTGATCCCTTTTGCCTCATTTTCAGGAACATCTTCATCCATTGATTCCCCAGAGATTTCGGAGTCTGAGGCATGTAAGTTTAAAATGCTATCGTCGATATCAGGTTGTTTGGGAATTTTGTTGACTTTGAAATAGTCAGCTTTATAAGTAGATTGTTTTGTGAACACTGGTCTAGAAGGGCTACTTTCATTTTTCTTTTTAACTTTTTTTTGTTGAATTTTTGCTTGCTTGGTTTGAGGAGAGATTTCATTTTTAATTTTCTGAGCTGTGGAAGTAGGTTGAGGAGAGCTGAGTAGTTGCAGTGGAGAGAGAGAAGGGACAGGAACAACTTTAGTAGGCGGGTCTGTTTGAATAGCAAAGGATTTTGTGCTTTTAGTTACTGCAGAATAAGAGAGTCCGGCTTTAGGGGTCCTTGATTTCACTAGGTTTCGAGCTTCCATGTAAGAAATATTTTGTTTAATCTTGACAACATGAATTTCTTTATCGGTTGCCCAATTTGGGCATAACCTTGAGTACGAGGGATGGTCAAATTTGCAGTTGACACATTTATGTGGTTCAGAGCAACCTTCGCTGCCGTGCCCAGGGGTAGCACAACGTGGACAAGTTAGGGAACCACGGCAAGACGTTTGCAAATGACCAAAACGCTGACATTTAAAACACCGTAAAGGGTTTGGAATGTATGGCCTAATAGAGCAGTTAAGGTATCCAGCTTTAATAGAGGTAGGAAGCTTTGGGAGATCAAACGTCAAAATTAAGTGCTTAGTATTAAATACTTTATTGTCTCGGCGGATAGTAATCCGACGGACATTGCTGACGTGTAGATGCTTTAAATTTTCCAGTATTTCAGATTCAGAAGTATATTAGAGATCAGGTTCTGAGATGACGCCATGGGATTGATTTAGAGTTTTATGAGGTGACACAGATACAGATTTAATACCTATGCTTTTAAGTTTAGAAATCTTGGTAGCTTGGTTATAATTACTGACTTCCAGAAGAAGGTCTCCGGATTGTAATTTCTTTATAGTGGGCACCTCTCCAACAGCTGAGGTGATAGCTTTATTAAAAAGGAAAGGGGAAGTTTGGTGAAAGTTACCATCATCGCATTTAATTATATAGAAACGAGCTGACGTGCCAGCATTAGAAACATTTGAATTGGACGAATCAGTGACAGGGACATGTTTGTGTTTAGAATCCATATTAAAAAGAGAGAAAATTCGGACCCGACCGCACCACCCACCACGGAGCCCAACAAGGGGATGCAGGGTTCTGCACCAATGCTAGCCGGGTCTATACGATCACAGTCAACAGACCGATCACTTGAACAGTAGCAGACAATGGTCCACCAGCCGATTGGTACGTACCGGAACTTACGTACCCCCCGTTTACCCAAAGCCGAGGCCAAAGCAATGTGTTGAAAGTTCCCCGCAACCATGGAAATTCCATTCTTATGATTCCCCTATGGGGAAGCCCCTCAATTACCAGGATCCCCATTTCCGAGGACACGGGTATCCACGCACGGCAAACACGTGGGCAGTTAGAACGCCAAGAGGAGCTAGAGACAACAGAGCAGAAACAGCTACTCAAGGGGTGCCCTCACCTCAAAAGAGGAAACCGCAACAAGGGAGAAAGATAAGAATAAAGTAGAAGGGGAGAGGAGAGTAGAAAAGAAAAGAGAAAAGATCGCTGGGGTACCTCGGGATTGCAAAACCCGTGTTTACCTAAAGTAGGTAAACCACCTTAGGGGTATTGATTTCAAGGAAGTAAATTTGATTGTTAGGGTGGACACCAGAGCTGCGTCTCACTTTATCCCACATAATTTTACTAGAGGTAGAAGTAGTTATGCTACTGACATATCTGGCCCAAGAATCTTTTTGGCTGCGTCTTAAAATCCGTCAGAAGATGGCTTTGTGTTTTTTGTAAATCAGAAAGTTGTTCGTAGTAGGATACCTTTTAAAAACATTCCAGGCCCGTCTTTGAGCTCTGTTAGCATTTTGGCATTCCTGGTTCCACCAAGGCTTTGTCTGTCGGCAATAGCTACCAAGAGATTTTCGAATTGAAGAGTCTGCGGCATGAATAATAATATTTGTTACAAGTTCGACGGCTTCATCGATAGTTCTTTTTTCTACCATATCTTTAGTTATTTTTGCTAGACTGCTAAATAAATTCCAATCAGCGGTATCAAATATATATCGAGGGGTACGTTGATTAGGCTTAATATGGGAAATGCCAGTAAGGATAATAGGGAAATGGTCGCTATTGTGGAGGTCAGGGTCAACTTTGAGGTTCCAGAAAGGGTATTGCTGAGGAGAACATATAGATAAGTCAAGGTGCTGGTAGGTTCTATTCGGAGAATGAAAATAGGTTATTTCATTGTTATTGAGAAGCGAGAGATTATGGTCTTGGATTAACCGTTCTATTTGTTTGCCACGTTGATTAATATTGGAACTACCCCAAAGAGGATTGTGACCATTCATGTCACCAAGAATAATGAAAGGCTTAGGAAGCTGAGGAATCAGATTATTTAGAGACTTTTGATCTATTGCAACAGAAGGGGGGAGGTACAGACTGCAAATTGTAATACTTGAACGAATGTGAATCCTGACTGCAACAGCTTGCAAGTCAGTTTGCAAATTGACGGGAGCACAAGGATAGTCTTGGGCAATGAGCAGAGCCACCCCGCCGGATGGCCTGTCACCTTCCATGTGATCTTTCCTAAAAGTTGTGAAATATCGGAGCTTTGCTGCTTTTGCTGTATGCAGGAATGTCTCCTGCAGAGCAATACAAATAGGCTGGTAATTGTTAACCAGATCCCTGAGATCGGAGGTGTGGTGGTGGAAGCCATGGCAGTTCCAGGTCATTAAAGCCATTATAAAAAAAAACGAAAAAAAGGAAAAAAACTGTTAGCACTGAGGAAAAGCGGATGGCGTGTAAGTCTCAGAACCGCTGCTAGTAGACATATCATCATCCGGTGACACGTACATTTTTAGAGAATCGTCTTCAGTAGGGACGAGATTCTCCAAGATAGGACGATGTTTCAGAAAATCTATTTGCGATAGTTTCTTTTTACTTGATACAGTTTGTGCTTTGGTTTGGTTGGTTTTTGATGTTTAATGGCACTGTATCCTCATGGGACATATTGTGCCAAACACATGTGCTTTGGTTTGATTTTTATTTGCAGTAGTTTCTTTCTTAGTACTTCCTTTATGTTTAGACGAGGCTGGTACATTCAAACTGGTATTTCGGATGTCAGAAGCATTTTTATTATTACTGTTAGTGTGAGTGATCGTTTCATGAATATTTTTACGAATCTGAAAATCTGGTTTGGGAATAGAAAGCAAAGATTGTGTGTTTACAGGATGTAATTGCTTGGAGGAAATATCAGTAACGGAGGATTTATTAATAATTTTACTTTGGGATATATCAGTTTGGGTACCGCATGACTTCATATTTTTTGAGCTAACTACGGAGGAGAAGGAAACTCCAGGCTTTGGACAACGAGATGTAACTATTTTTCGAGCTTCCGGGTAAGAAATATTGTTTTTTCTGCTTTAAATTTTGCACTTCTGCCTGATATTAGGGAACTAGTCAATAAATTACATCCTGCTGGTTTTGCACTCCAGGAAACTTTTCTGGATGAGGGCAAAATCTCAAAGGTTCGACGTTTTAGTGCCTATAGGAAAGATCACGTAGATGGCGGCAGGGCATCCGGTGGTATAGCCCTTTTTGTTTCCCATGACTACCCGTCCTCTCAGATTATCCTCCAAACCGACCTTCAAGCTATTGCTGTTCGTATTCACACTCATTCTCTGATAACAGTTTGTAATGTTTATTTACCATCCAAAGAAAATATATTGCAGACCTCACTCAATAACTTAATTAATCAGCTACCTGAACCTTATATAATACTTGGTGATTTCTTCAATGGCCATAGCACCTTGTGGGGTAGTACCAGCTCGAACCAACGCGGAATTCAGCTGGAGCAATTACTTTCAGATCATAGTATTTGTATATTTAATACCAAACAACCAACTCATTTTCATTTTCCAAGTAAAACCTTTCACACACTCGATCTTGCTTTCTGTTCACCTTCAATCTTCCCTTATTTCAATTTTTATGTCGATAATGATTTATACAATAGTGATCACTTTCCGATAATCTTAACGCCTACCATTTCTACAGTTGAAACTCACCAAACGCCATATTATATAATGAATTCTGCCGATTGGAATAAATTTCGTAATCGGGCTACCATCACGAATGATATGATACAAAACAACAACATTGACGAAGCCATTAACCTAATAACTGCAACCATCATTGCTGCTGCCGATGCTGTCATTCCAAAATCTTCAGGCTGTTCCTGACGGCAAATTAAGCCGTGGTGGAACGACGAGTGTCGTAATGCTCAGAAAGAGCAAAGGAGAGCTTGGTGTAGGTTCAGGCAGTACCCTACTACCGTCCAGTATCCCATAATTAATAACCCTAATGACATTGATTCTTTAGGAGATAGCATTACTTTTGATATTCATAGCAGTATTACCAGAAATACGACAGTCATACCTAACATAAACAACAGACCCAATGATAGGCACCTTAAGATACTTATTAATAATAAAAATCGCACTCGAAGAAACTGGCAAACTAACAGAACACCTTACAATAAAACTATAATGAATAATGCCCAACAAGACCTTAAATATTACTAAAAAGACAAATCTAACACTAACTGGGCAAACTATCTTAATTCTCTTGACACTACAGACAACTCCATTTGGAAAGCTGCTAGCAAATTCAAGAATCGCACGAATAGAATTCCTCCTCTCTTTGACAATAACACTAACACTTTCTGCAATGACGACGACAGTAAAGAAAATTTGATTGCAGGAATCTTAGCCAATCACTTTTCTCCGAACCCTAATCTTGATCCCAGTACTCTTAAAGTTGTGACCACGAACATTCAGCTCTTCAAGGATAATAGCAGTAGCAACACTCTTCTCAGTGACCATGATCCTGTCACTCCGGCTGAATTACTAAATATTATTAGGAAATTGCCTAAACGTAAATCTCCTGGTGTGGATAGGATAACCAACACTATGATCCGTCACCTCCCCAATACTTATTTATTTAAAATCTATTTACTTACTGACGTTCAAATACTTCCCCCCTAAGCGGAAGAATTCTATTATCTTCCCAATTCCTAAGCCTGAAAAGTCTCATAAGGATCCCAA
The DNA here is from genome assembly GCA_032207245.1 of Pardosa pseudoannulata. Lineage (NCBI taxonomy): Eukaryota > Metazoa > Arthropoda > Arachnida > Araneae > Lycosidae > Pardosa > Pardosa pseudoannulata. Next base: position 62,951,502 of record CM063507.1, on the reverse strand, counting down.
TAATTACAGACCTATTAGTTTGCTGTGTACCCTAAGTAAAATTGTAGAAAAATTAATTGCTAACAGATTAAATTCCTTCCTCTCCTCTAATAATATTTTAATTCCCTATCAGTATGGCTTCAGACCCAAGTTATCTGCTCCCCACCAGGTTTATCGCATCACGGAGATGTTCGCTTCTTCCAAATTAAATAAACTTTCTACTGCTGCTATTTTTCTTGATATTGCTAGAGCATTTGACAAAATTTGGCACGATGGTTTAATCCATAAGCTTATTATTTACAATATCCCTAATCACATCATTAATCTCATCATCTCGTATCTCTACAATAGAACCTTTCAGATCAAAATTAATAATAGTTACTCCACTAAATTTAATATGTTAAGCGGTGTTCCGCAGGGGTCTGTTTTGGGACACATTCTATTTAACCTTTACATTAACGATATACCACAAGCTGTTAACACTAAAATTGCTATTTACGCTGACGACACTGCCATCTTCTCTACATATAAAAATTATAAATATGCGGTGCTCGCCATTAATAAACACCTCAGACTTGTTACTAGCTGGCTGAACAAATGGGGGATTAAAATTAATACTGATAAGTGCGTGGCTACTATGTTCACTAACAAACACCCTAATACTTACAACAATTACAACATTATCATTGATGACATTAACATCCCTTGGTCAAATACTGTTAAATACTTAGGAATTACTCTTGACAAGAATCTCACCTGGTCCACACACATCAACAACATTAAAAACAAATTTCGAGCTGCTAAAAGACTTCTCTTCCCCTTAATTGCTCGAAACAGCTGTTTAAGCGTAGATAATAAGTTGCTCATCTATAAATCCTATCATCGTCCTCAAATAACGTACTCGTGTTGTGCATGGTCATATGCGGCCGACAGACCCCCCATCCGCCCCCGACCAGCCTCCCCGGGCGAGGCCTTTTCCTCTTGAAAAAAAATTTTGTCAACGCGATTCCGGTGATTTCGGAGTCGGGGACTTGGACGCCCGGAGGTGGTCGATGCGGGCGACGCGACAGTTCGTTGCCCGGGTGGTGGGAGCGGCACCCGTCTGCGAGCCGACGGCCCGCAACGCCGTCGCCGAATTTCCACACCGAGGCCGCCGATCGCTGACGCGGCACTTATTGCCGAAAGCGCGTTTTTGGAGGTTATCGCTTCTCGGCCTTTTGGCTAAGATCAAAGTGTAGTTACTGACCGTCCTAGCTGTTTTTCAGGTTGCTGTGCTTATGGAGTATTTGGATTACTGACTGGCGGGGATTTTCGTGGTAAGCTTCTCAAAATTACGATCTTTTCTTTGCTCAGTGGGCTCTTCTTTCTGGCTTTGTTGGGCTGGCTCCCGTAACTATTTTTGTTTTTTTTCTGCGTTACGGAAAAGCGCCCTGACATACCCCCACTTTAGTCGTAGGGCTCTAGGCCCCACTGAGCGTAGCTGCTCTCTTTGGTAGGCACACTGATTCCCCCCGCCTGTTCGGTTCCTGCCCCAGTTAAATTTTTTAGTGAAATTTTTCTGGTTCTTCTCCAGCCTGCAGTTAACTCCACTTTGGTCTTGGCCGTTGCTGCTGTCATCGTTTTAGTCTACTTTACGATATTTCTGGTGAGGCCCCAACTGAAAAATTTTCCTGGTGACTTCTCGATCACGTATTTTTCGAAATTTTTTCTGGTGGCTCCTGTCTTCTGAACTTCGCTTTTTCTGCAAGATTTCGTCGTTCTACGGACTTCTGCACGCGTCTACACTGAAAACTTAGTTCATCTCTGGAATTTTTGAATTCATGAAAATTTTCTGGTGACTTCAACTTTTTATTTTCTTCTGTAACCTGTGTTTGCCGAACTAAACTATTTATGCCTGTTTTCGTCTCAGGACTATTACTGGCACACGTCTACACTAGTTTATTTACTCCTCTGTGATTTTTCAAGAACCGTAAAATTATTCTGGTGACTTGCCTCTGAACTTCAAATTACGAACTTGTATTCATCTCCGGAATTTTCATGTTATCTGACCTGCCTCCTGCAAGTGCCCAAAATGAATAACGCTGCTGGCTCACAGTCCTATGCTGCGGCAGCTAAGCCCAGGTCTACCACCAGAGATTTTAAGCCATGCCCTTCCAGGGTCCCCCCACGCGAGTCTCCTGTCACGCGTCACACGAGCCTGCAAGTTCTAAAGAAGACTACGTCTTGCCTTTCTCCGCGTGATAACAGATCGTCCACCCTACGAAAAGCCTCTTCCGGTGTGTCTTTCACGCAAATGCTAGAGAAAGTGAACTCTAGTCACTCCACCGCTCCATCGACTCCTTCGGGTGGCCCCGGACCGGCCTCTGCCATGTTTAGCAGCCTATTAAACTCATCCGCAACTAATGAGCCTCAAGTCGTCATGCCTGCTACACCTACGTCTGAATGATCTGTTGAGTCCTCCCTCGCCTGCTCCAGCACACCCATTGATATAGAGGCATCTCCTGTGACCTCGACCGTCACCCCATTGCACTCGCCTGAACGTGATACTTGCTTCGCAAGCACCTCTGACGCTCCCCGTCACGTGACTAACTCACCTTCGCTTAGAGAAATTGGGACTCAAACTGCCTCGTTGGACTCGGAGCCAGGCTCCCCGCCGACCGTCTTCGACTCTGCCAGCATGCCTTGTCTCAATGTGAACTGCCGGGTTGGTTGGTTGGTTGTTTGAAATTTAGTGGCGCTAATTCCAAACTGCCGGGTTGGAACTGTTCTTCACTGCCTGTTCCCCCGAACCAACATCCTCGGGTGCACCGAAGCCGGTTGCAACAGGACCTTTGCGCCAGGTAGTTGGACTGCCGAGCGCAAGCAGCTGATAGATCACTTACAACATTGGCATTCTCTGCATATTTCTAGGATCGTGAAATGGTGCCGACGCTGCTCACAGCGCTGCCCTAGGAGCATTGCGAAACATGGTTGTTTCTCTGACGCAAGGTTTTACATAGTGCCTGTAGATCCCTCCCGGGACAACATCCTCCGCTGTACATTCTGTACTGCGGAATTCTCAAATGATGCGCTTTTAACCACGCACATCATGTTTCTGCATTCCTCGCAGAACGATGTTGCTCCCGACACTGAAATACCTCCACCCCACGAGGCCCTTTCTATTACGCCCTGATTTCCGTCGTGGAAGGAGCACGTTAGATAATATAATTGATTTGGAAACCAGAATCCGGAACGCTTTCGTTAAACGGAAGCATTTGGTGTCGGTGTTTTTCGATATAGAAAAGGCATATGACCGCACTTGGCGTCATGCATGGTTCAGCCGGGTGCTTAAAATCCTTAAAAAGTGCTTATTTTGTAGATCCATTTTTAAGGTCCCTAATAAGTCCTTAAAAAGTGCTTAGTTTTCTTTTTGTAGCCTTAAAATTTATAATTTTTTTTGAGTGCTTAAAAAGTGCTTATTTTTTTCCCCAAATATTGGTTGCTGAATTTTTATTTCCCTTGGTAATTAATCGTCAATCCATTCAACAAAGCGAAAGATAAGAAAGAAGAGTTAGACTAATTAAAAAAATGTATAGAAGAAAAGAAAAATGAACTTCAAAAGTAGACATATTCTCCCCCTTCCTATATTTTTTGGTTCTCATCTTCTATTATGAATGGAAATAGTTCTTCAGTTACATTTTTAAAATAGCATTGATAATTTCTTGAATCTTGTTTTTAGTATGTCATAATTAAAAATTTTAGTGTAGATACTGCATCTTTTCTCTCTGTCTCCCGGTGTGTGTGTGTGCGTGTGTATGTGAATATTATATTTACCTGTTTATAATACAGAAGTACTTTTTATTATATTATTTTACATCTATGTTGCTGTAAAAATACTGTTGCTATGATGTGAAACTTGTTGATCTTCCACCACAGATAGTACTTTCTTAACTTTACAAATATTTCAGATTTGTTTAGAGAAGGGGGGGGGGCATTTGATCAATACGGACTATTGCTGTTCTAAAATTTGTTTGCGAAAAAAGATGTGTTAACATAAAGTATGAGATATTAACAATTGTGTTTAATAAAATTATTAAATTATCTATTTATATTATTTAATGTCATTTTACAAGTCATAAAGCTCATGAAAATCTTCAATTTTTAAGCTTTAGCTGTAGGGTGATCATAGTACAATAAAAATTTAGGTGCTTAAAAAGTGCTTAAAAGGTGCTTAAAAAGTGCTT
>CM063507.1:62906551-62947200 GCA_032207245.1 Pardosa pseudoannulata | reverse complement strand
CTCCGAGCCCAATCCCATCGGGGCCGATAATTCGATGTATGAAGCTCCGCAATTCATCAGCTCGCCTACCAATGAACAGCCTGTGGCCAACAATGAACACGAAAACTCATCGTCTTCCTCAACTGAGCTTTCGGATGAGGATAACCAACTGATCCCATCAGGTAACAACTCAATTGTCGGTGATGTTGGTGACACCTCACCCCCTGCATTCTCTCCAACTCCTGTTGCTACTGGTGCTGACAGGTCTAGTCCTGACTCGTCAGTAAGCTCCACTCCTCCGAGGCGAGAATGGCGCCCTCACCTCAGCGACGCACAGAACTCCTCGAATGAATCTGATGATGACTTCATCCCAGTAAGAAATCGTCGCCGCCGGCCATCATCTGTGCCTCCTCCCAGGAACTCCCGCACCAGGCAGAATAATAACGCTACGAACTCGCGTCCAATACTACGCTCTCCACCTACAAGGAATAGTAACACCGGCTCCCAGCAAGTGGTTTGCGACACCCCTGGCGACGTGCGCAGGATTGGCGATTCGCTACACTTCGTTTTTCCGATCTGTAGTGCCATCCAGTGCAACTACGCTCTCCACCTACAAGGAAATAGTAACACCGGCTCCCAGCAAGTGGTTTGCGACACCCCTGGCGACGTGCGCAGGATTGGCGATTCGCTACACTTCGTTTTTTCCGATCTGTAGTGCCATCCAGTGCACTGAAGCCGGGTGCCGCGCAACCTTCTCTGGTGTTCTCTGGACCTCGGAGAAGCAATCGATCAAAAGGCACCTCAGGAATGTTCAACATCTGAACAACCTCAACGACAAACGCTGGTGTGGGATCTGTGGAGACGAAGTCTCATTCCGCATCTCCAGCCACCGATGTCTTGCTGATCTAGAAATTTTCAGACCTGCCTCGGAAGGCCAGTCCAACGGTCCTTACGCTTGCCGCTGGTGCCGTTTCACTGCCAGCACGGCCATCGCAATAATGAACCATGCACAAGAGGGACGATCTGCGGCGCCGCATCGAGAATAGCGCAAACGCCGAAACCAACTCTGTCACCCAAGTGTTTCACCTATGGACAATGACCCCCCTAGCACCGAACCATCGCAGCAATCTCGTCTATCGAGCGAAGTTCCGGTCTCACAGGACACTATATCCACTCCCCTCGATCATGACGTTGACCTCGCTGGTGACTCCGAAACGCAAGATGAACATGCTACGGCCACCTTGCTCGAGGACCCGGACAACCTACGGCGCCGTATCGAGAATAGCGCAAATGTTACCAACTCAGAAACCCAGGGTGCTTCACCAACAACGTCCCTCCCAGCATCGCACTGTCGCAACAAACTTCTCTATCGAGCGAAGTCCCGGACACGCAGGATCCTACGTCCCCTCCCCTCGACCATGACGTCGACCTCGCCGATGAATCCGAACTGCAAGATGAGCATGCAACGGCCACCTTGCTCGAGGATCCGGACGCTCCGTCCCCCTCAATTGAATTCATTGCCGACTTCAAACGTATTCTTGAGGACACCTCTGACCAAGCCTGGCCAAGTTTTCTAGCACTGCTGGATCAGTACATCACGTTTGTACAGGAATTTGTGCATCTGCCTAAAGAACGGAAAACTACCAACTTCCAAAACTCTAATAAACAACGCAAGGAACCCCCGGTTCATACAGCGGTTATACAAACGAAACAGACGACGTGCCATTCGGGAAATTCTCAAGGACACTACCCCAACCTGTGCTGTTCCGCTGAGCGAACTTCAAGCAACTTTCTTCCCTGAGGCCCCAACCATCCCTGGGCTCGAGGTTTTCAGTTATCCTGCCCCAGCCTCTGACGCGGTTGACCTCCACAGTTTCACGCCTGAAGAAGTCCTTTCAAAGCTGAAGGCAGCCGAGAACTCCGCTCCTGGTCCTGACAGGATCACATATCAGCACTGGAGATCTGTTGATCCCGACTGCAAAGCTCTGGCTACTATCTTCAATATCGTAACCAAACATGAGTTGATACCGGACACCTGGAAGGAATCGAAAACGATATTCATTCCGAAAAAGTCTGGTGGTGATCGTGCATCTGACTGGCGTCCTATTGCCCTCAGCTCGACTATCGTCAAACTATTTTGTGGATGTATAGCGAGAAGACTCTCCGCCTGGATCGAAGCATTTTCCATCTTTTCCCCCGCCCAGAAAGGCTTCCTACCCTATGATGGGTGTTTTGAAAATAACTTCGTACTTTCAAAACGTTTTCAAGACGCCCGGGCAAAGCGACAAGAACTGTGCATACTCTCATTGGATATGTCCAATGCGTTTGGGTCAATCACGCACCCTGCCATTATCGAAGCCCTCAAGTCTGCCGGCGCAGGTGCCGCATTCACACGAATAATAGAAGCACTATATAGCAATGCCTGTACATGCATCCTCACAGGTGAAGGAACTTCAGAATCTATGCAAATCAACTCTGGTGTGCGCCAAGGATGTCCCCTTAGTGGGCTCCTATTCAACATCACAATTGACCCACTGCTCCGCACCGCACCGTCACTGATGAATGGTTGGTTGGTTGGTTGAATGAAGTTTTATGGCACTGGGTCCTCATGGGACATATTGTGCCAAACAAATAGTTAAAACTTAGAACCACAAAGATGGGATCAAAGCAGTTATAAAAGGATAACATAAGATAAGAGCAAACATGTCAAAAATGTAAAAAACTATTGTAGAAAAGATACATAAAATCAACAGTAAAGAGAACAGCGATGAAGCATAAAATTCAGATGAAAGAGTAAAACCCAATGTCTTTTAAAAACAGAAAGAGCTTAGGATGAGGCGAATTATTTAAAATATCTTTCATGTCAATGGATGATGAATTAAAATAATGAATACGATGTTTTATAAAACGAGGGCAATCGATGAGGACATGTTTTACGGAGATGACCGCTTTACAGTGACCACACATTGGAGCTGGTTCTCCGAGTAAGAGATGACGATGGGTAAAACGTGTGTGTCCAATCCGTAGGCGAGTGAGGATAACGTCATGTCTTCTAGATGATAAGGTATCCCAATTTTCGATTTTTGGTTTAATGGCACGCAACTTATTATCAGTCCCTTCATCCCAACAATCCTGCCATTTCTTATGAAACAGATTTTTTATATATTTTTTGACATCACACAGGGGCAAAGACATGTCACAAAAGTCACTAGCAGTTTTTGCCGCTTTATCAGCCCTCTCGTTTCCCTGAATTCCCACATGTGACGGAACCCAGCCAAACAAAAAGGAAAAGCCCACAGATTTCAGACCCTCAATGAGGTCAAGGACTTCAAATACCAAAGGGTGACTGTCGTACCTGGGTGTACAGAGAGATTCTAAGACACTTTTCGAGTCCGAGTAAAAAATATAATTATCTTTCTCACGGTGTGATAGCTCTTCCAAGCCTTTTAAAATGGCTAAAATTTTCTGCGGAGTAAATAGAAATCGCAGGATTTAATCTAAAGCTATATACATTGCCCTCAATGATAAAAGCACAGCCCACAAAATTGTCTTGTTTAGAATTGTCTTGTTTTCATCCTCTGATAAAAAGGGAGGATCGTGGAGGTAAGAAAGTTGAATCAGAAGTGAATATCGCTATCTATAATACGTTATGGAATAGCAATAATGGATAACAGATGATTAATGAGTATATGACATTACTTTTAAGTGGCCAGCAATTTATGGAAAGTTTGGAGTTTGTGTCTTCTCTTTTACTAGGATTATTATTACCTGAGGGTCCTATTCGTGACTTTGTTTTAAGAGCAATTCGAACAAGCGTTTTCGACGTATCGACGGCCAAACGAATCTTACAGGCTTTAGATGTTGATATTAGTCCTTTCTTTCGAAATCCTCACGTTTCGCAGAAGCTGAGGGGGAGTCCCGATTTCTGAATTTATTTTCCTCGATTAGGACAATTAAATAATGATGAGGAAATCTTCGATGAAATTATACCTGGGAGCTTTATAAGAGATAGTGTTCGGGATAACTTTACAATGGTATATAATTATTTCTTTGGACCTGCGACTTGATGTATCCGGCTAAGCGTTAAGGACAAGGAACGGCTTTGATAATACAGAGGATCAACAAAGCTACGCAGCCCAAAAGGATAACGCTCAATTCCATTCACTAGTTCCCCATCAACCTCGACTTGAACTTCTTCATTGCCATCGACATCCACACGAGGAAAGAAATCGCCCCATCGTGCAATTTGACCAAAATATGTGCGACCATCATTCATGCTAACACCCGATGCAATGATGAAGGATGTTAAGCAAGAGAGTGGAAAGGATGTTCCGGGTATTGATTTAACAACTGTATCTAATGACGATAAGGTTAAAATGATTTTAGAACGTAATTTAAACACAAAATACAAAAGGCACTTCGAATGGCAGAAGCGAACGATCTCAAGTCGGCTTTAATTTATGCCATCAAATTCGAAGCAGCCCTCGAGAAGGGACCGTCACTCAGAGTGACGTGATATAGTAAAATAAAAATTTATTTTACTACATCATGTTTTCTTCATATTATATATGAACATAGATTTGACAGGATTTTAAAGTATCATATACTTATTGTACAGAGAGAGTAATATCAGAGTCATTGTCATTACAACTTTGTCATTTGACAGTGAGTTTCAAAACACATTTGTCTTTCTTAAATTTTCAAAATTGTATATGATGCTATCATCCAGTTTAATGATTTTAAAGCTATTTTAACTTAAAAGGGTGTAAAACACTTGGATCATAGTAGAATATCTGATGCTTCTTGTCATTATACTCTAAAATAAAAAATAAAAACCCCAGAAAACTTCTGAGTATGTTAGAAAAAAAATTTAATTTGAAACTAAAGAAGTCTATGTTTATAAATATTAAAGTAACTAATATTAATGTTACTAACATAAATAGTCACAGTATCCACTTTATATTAGTATATATTAGTATATATATATATATATATATATATATATATATATATATATATATATACACATTTTTTCCTACATGCATCACACAAAAATTTTTTGATTTTTAGATCCACTAAATATCTGGGTAAGAGGAAGAGAACGGAAGATCCCAGTACAAGCGCTTTCTCAACCCAGCTGTTGGAAACGACTAAAACTATTTCGAATTATTTTTTTTTTTAAAAACCTGAAGAGGACACAGCAGACAAGTTCTGTGAACTTCTCTCTTGCAGGCTGAGAGACTTATCAAAAAAAAAAAAGAAGGGAAGTAATGTATGCCATTGAGAATGTAATTCAAAAATTTAAACTAGACAAAGAGGGGCAGGCAGAAAAATAAAATCATTTTTTATGCTTATTTCTTTATTAGTTTTCAAGCTAACTGCCAGTACATTTAAAAGAAAAATAAACCATATTACAATCAGGCAAAAGAGCAAAAATTTACAAAAGGGTTTTTCACTCTACAAAACGTTGTATTTTAACAGTATTTAATGTAATTTTAATAAACTAGGAAAAAGTGATAACTTACATGATTGACAAACGGTTTACAAAAAAGTTGACAAAATCAAGAGTTTTGTCTAATTTTGCTTTTTTATATTTCCTATGTAAATATTTCCTATATAATGTAATAATTTCTCTTTAAACCTAGAACGTAGCCTTTGCCCTAATGAAAACTTGTTCAAAATGTTTTTATAAATAAAACAGTGAGGTCCATCTAATATTCTTTTTCAGGTACAGAAATGTTAGAGGTTCTGTTAATGCGTAAAAGAACAAAAGAGTAAAACAGCACATGGATGAAAGAAAAAACAAGGTAAACAAGCAAAAGTTAATGAATGAAAGATCAAAATATTAAAACCACACAAAAGCAGATGACAGCAATTAGAAGATGAAAAGCAGGTGGACATGCGTCAGCCTCGTATGACCAATGCGAAAGCGAGTAAGAATTACATCCTTTTTCCGGTTACCAATGGTAGGACAAATGCCTAAGGTAGGTTTTATTGCTTGCAGTTTGTTTTTAACCATACCGTCCCAATTACTTTGCCATGGCGTCGACGATCTGGTGTTCTCGTGTGAGGACGTTGACATGATATTTACTAACCAGCAGCTCCAAATGGCAGATTAAAGGATAATTAACTGGTCTTCCGAAAATGGCTTCAATTTCACGAAAACGTGTTGCAACAAGAGAGGCATTTATATCCAGACCCTGATATTACAATCGAGGAAGGTTCTATCAATATTAAAAAGGAATATAAATTTCACGGCGTAATTTTTAATGTCGAATTGACCTTTCTGCCCCAGAAGTCCCTCCTACAGACGAGCCTTTTGAATGTTTAAATCTAGACACAGTAGGCTGTTTTAATTATTACAGCTCAACAAAGAAGAATAGAGAAAAGTGTTCCTAGAACACGGAAACGGGAGTTTTCTGGAAACCGTTTTCAAAATGAATCTGAAAATTGCAGTACGAATAATGATCAAAATATCACTGCCATTTCTTTAGAATAACGATTGAAACGTCGTTGTGCATTGATAAATCTGAAAAATTTACCTTAGGTAATAGGATATTTGATTTGGCCATTTTAATTCCTTTAAATTCTCAACTCTGCTGTTTTAGCAAGGAATTAAATATCTATGAAGAATCAAGATATGGATTATGCTCCCATTTTTGCATCAAATGCCACAATTGTGAATTTTGCAAGGGATTTGCTTCGTTAGAGAAATTAGCAAATATCTCTGAAATAAACACTGGCTTCTCAGCAACTTATAAACTGCGTACAACTTTAAATCTGCCTAAGCTGAGTAAAACTGCTTACATAGCCTATGAGCATAAACTCTTAAAAGCTACATCAGAAGCTGCTGAGGAATCTATGAACAAGGCTGCATGTGATCTTACAAAGATCAAAGAAAATTGCAGCTCTGATACAAGAAAGTGTGGTTTGTCGGTGGATGGAACGGGGCAACTCAGAGGATATACATCCTTGAATGGCTGTGTTGCTGTGATATCTGTTGATACTGAAAAAAGTTTTAGACTTGGAGGTATTATCCGCTTACTGTTTAGTGTGCAAAAAATTACAAAATATCTCGAATAAAAATCTGTATGAATCATTGAAAGCTGACCATGTTATTAGTGTAATTTTAAAGGCTCACCTGAAATATGGAAACTGTGGGTGCATCCAGAATATTTAATAGATCCGAGGAGATGCGTAAACTAATGTATTCAGAATATAATGGTGATGTTTATGGTGAAAATAGTGCACCAAAAATGGAATGTGTCGGTTATGTACAAAAACGAGTAGGAACTCGTTTGAGGAAACTCAAATCAAAAAATAAAAAATTATCTGGAAAACGAAGACTGACCGATACATTTATTGACAGAGTCCAGAATTATTATGTAATTGCTACACATAGCAATGCTGGAAACATACAAACAATGCAGCAGAATGCGATTGATGCCCTATTCTCCAACGAAACAAGCTGTCCCACTTTTGTCGAAAAGGAGCTAATTTCTATTTGAAGAAATTCTTTTACGATTCATTTTTTCTTTTCTTTTGGGTTGGTTGGTTAGTTGATTGAAGTTTAATGGCGCTAAATCCTCCAGGGACAAACTGCGCCAAACAAGACGTGGCAATAAACTAGAGACGAAATTTAGATAAAAAAAATTTTTGACAAAATAGAAAATGAAAGGTACTAAAACGGATTAAAGTAACAATAAAAATATAACATTCAACAGAAAACACGAATAAAGATAGAGTGAGTTATATACAAAATAACAAAAATTGAAAATTGGGTGAAAAATTAAGAATTTAAGTTATAAAATAATTAAAAAATTAAGAAAAAAGTGAAAAGAAAATTGAAAATTAGAAAACTGAAAAACAATTAAAAATCATATTTCGGTATAAAAACCAGTACGGCGAAGAAAGGGGAACAAGTTTGGATGTGGAGTTTCCCCAATGATTAAAATTAAGCAGAGTCCTTTTTGTCTGATTTCACTCACCGACCTAACACTTCACTACTGGTCCTGACATTCTACATATTGCTCCCTTCCTATGCTCCAGCACTACAGTATATATTGGTGCCGTGTCCACTCGCAGTATTAGGAACCGTCCGTGCTCTCCTCTGGACGTAGTGATCTTGTGATGATGTGAAAGTTTGAACTTTTAAAGCTTATTCTACATCTGATCGCCGAACGATGGCCGAATGTTTAGGGCACTGACCTTCGGAACCGGAGTTCGTGGGTTCGAGTCCCACTGAGGCATGGATGTTCGTAGCCGTTCGGAATCGGCTTTAAACAGTAGGTCCCGGTCTCATTAGCCCTCGTGTAGCAAAAAGTAGACCGTAGTGCTCCCAACCAACCAACCAATCTACATCTGATCAACTCTTGGTGCGTACATTTTTATAATATTTTAATCGTTCTATTTTATTATAATCTGTCTTAAGTCAGATAAAATGGCAAAATCACAAAACTTTGTTGTAAATATAAATCAATTCTCTGGCGAAAGTGAATATGTCGACCATTTCTTCAACCTTCTTCGGCATAATGCAGTAATTAATAAATGGTAATATGACCAAACAATACTATTTTTAAAATCTAAACTGGCTAGGTTGGTTGGTTGGTTGTTTGAAATTTAGTGGCGCTAATTCCACAAGGGACAAACTGCGCCAAACAAGACGAAAAATCAAAAAGAACAACACAATTTTGAAAAATTTTGATGAAACCGTAAAATGAAAGATGCCCAAAACCAAAGAAAAACATTTAAGAATAAACAAATTAGTAGAAAATTTAGAAACACAAACAGAACAATACGATAATTAGCAAAGTTTGATTAAAAATTAATTTTTTTAAAAATGTAAAACAGAAAATGAGAAATTGAAAAAGGTACAAAACAACAATGAAATTTATTTATTTACAAAGATTGAAAATTAATTTAAGATTGGGAAAAAAAAAAAAAAATTGAACATTAAAAGTTAGAAAAATACAAATCAGATTTCAAAGTACAAGCCAGTACAGCGAAGAAATGGGAATAAGCCTGGATGTGGGATTTTTCCAATGATTAAATTAAGATTAGGTGATGAATTTCCAAAGAATTTTATGTACAATGATTTAAAACAAATACAAGACGTTAAAATATGTGCGACTGTATAAGTAGTCTTACAATACGCACACTGTGGAGGTGCCTCACCAAGCAAGAGATGAGCATGTGTGAGTCGGCAGTGACCCACTCGAAGACGAGTGATTATCACGTCTTGTCTTCTAGAAGGAAGTTGAGGCCATTTAGAAACTTTGTCTTTTACATCTCGCAATTTATTTGACTGTATGTTTACCCAAGAATTCTGCCATTTAGAGTGAACTAAATCTTTGATGTAAATTTTCAGGTCAGGATAAAAAAGGCCAGTGTTTAGATAGTTTACTGCAGACTTGGCAGCTAAATCCACAAGTTCGTTTCCTTTGATGCCGACATGAGAGGGAACCCAGCTAAAAATTAACGAGATTCCCATGGAATTAAGATTGGTTATTAAAGTGAGAATTTTGAAAATAATAGGGTTATTACAATTAGGAGAGATTAATGAATTTAAAACACTTTGAGAGTCAGTATAGATAATGAATTTTTTACTATTGTGGTGCGTCATTTCCTCTAAAGCCTTCAAGATAGCAAAGGCTTCAGCGGAAAAAATGGAGAGTTTAGAATGTAGTCTATAGCTATTGATGTTTTCTTCGATACTGTATGCACAGCTAACAAAATTTGTGGATTTGGAGCCATCGGTAAAAACAGGAGTGTAAGTTGTAAAGTATTGTTTGTGATCTTGAAATATTTGTTGGTATATGTTATTATCAGTTGAACTTTTTTCAAATGATTTAAAAGGGTTAATTATAGTGAAATTAGGAGTGTACCATGGAGGAATTCTAATATCTGTGGGAATAGTGTTAATATTGTCAAAGTTAAGATCTCTTAAAATTCCTTTTATCCTTCCCTGAAAAGGCAGAACACAAGAAGATCTAGCATCATAGAGGCGTGTGAGGTAAGTATTGAGAGTATTCTGATGAATGGGATGATTCACATATGATGCTGTTCTGAAGTAGTACTGTAGAGACAGCACCTGACGACGTAATTCAAGAGGAGCCTCACAGCAGTCAACATAGAGACTCTCTATAGGAGATGTTCTGAAAGCACCTGAGCATAATCTGAGAGCAGAATGGTGAACGGTATTCAGCTTTTTCAGAACAGAAACACGGGCTGACCCATATACAGGACATCCATAGTCCAGTTTTGAGCGGATGAGAGCATTATAGATCTTAATTAGAGAAGCCCGATCAGCTCCCCAGTAGGTTTTTGAAAGGACTTTTAGAATGTTGAGTTTCCTTTCACAATTCTTCCGCAAGGTTGTGATATGAGGTGCAAAAGTAAGCTTTTTGTCGAAAATTACACCGAGAAAGTTCACCTCATTCACAATGGTGATATTATTACCAAGAAACTGGATTTCAGGGTCAGGGTGGAGACTTCTTTTTTTACAAAAATGCACGCAGGATGTCTTTGAACTAGAAAAGCTGAAACCATTCACGTTCGCCCACTGACTGATCTTGTTAACTGCAGTCTGGAGTTGTCTATTTATATATCTCATATCAGCTCCATCACATGAGATGTGGAGGTCGTCAACATATAAACTCCCCTTTACAGAGGGTGGTATCTCATTGAGAATCCCATTAATTGCTACAATAAATAAAGTAACACTCAAAACGCTTCCCTGAGGAACCCCTTCTTCTTGAGTAAAAGTGCGAGATAAGTGATTTCCGATCCGGACTTTGAAAGTCCTTAATGCCAAGAAATTTTGTATGAATATAGGCATATTTCCACACAGCTCTAAATCATAAAGCTTCTGTAAAATTCCATGACGCCAAGTGTGGTCATATGCTTTTTCGATATCGAAGAAAACAGAAACCAGATGGTTTCGTTTAACGAAAGCATTCCGGATTCTGGTTTCCAGGTCAATCATGTTGTCTAGCGTGGCTCTTCCACGACGGAAACCACTCTGGAAATTAGATAGGCACTTATTTTCTTCAAGGTAATACATTAGACGAACATTTATCATTTTTTCAAATATTTTGCATAGACAGTTCGTCAAAGCAATTGGACGGTAACTGAGAGGATTCGTGGGATCTTTATCGGGTTTTAAAATGGGGATTACAATAGCCTCCCTCCACGAGGAAGGAAAGCTATGTTCTTTCCAGATCCTATTGTAAAGTGTTAACAGGTTGGACAATGAATTTGTGGAAAGATGCTTTATCATTTCGTAAGAGATATTGTCAGGACCAGCGGAAGTTTTATGGGTATTGTGCAGAGCTGTATTTAATTCATAAATGGTAAAATCCCTATTGTAATCAAAGTTTTCTTTAGTTTTAAAGTTTATGGGTTTTTTCTCGGAAAGGCTTTTGAGTTTCATAAAAAAGGGTGAGTAATTTGAGGATGAAGAGATTTCAGCTAGTGATGAGGCTATTGTGTTGGCAATATCAGCAGGAGAAGATATTACGTTATTATTATAATTTAAAATGTGAATTTGGTTGTTTGGGTAAACGCCACAACAACGCTTGACTTTTGCCCATAAATCTTTACTGGAAATAGATGAAGAAATACTGCTTATATAGTTAACCCACGAATCTCTCTGGCTACGTCTTAAAGTGCGACGGAAAATGCTTTTGCACTTTTTATAGGTAATGAAATTTTCAGTGGTTGGATATCTTTTGAACACTGAAAACGCTTTTCTTTTCTCCTTGTAAGTCAGTCTACAGTCTTCGTTCCACCACGGCTTTGTTTGCTTATAAGAATGGCAGGAAGATTTTGGAATAGAAGCGTCGGCTGCAGAAACTATTGTATTAGAAATTTCATGAACTGCTTGGTCAATATTGTTATTTTCGACCATGTCTGGAGAGATATTAGCTAGGGTGCGGAATTTTTTCCAATCAGCGGAACCAAGTATGTAACGAGGCAGCCGCTGACTGCCATGAGAGCCAAAATTATGCGTTAAGATGATGGGAAAATGATCACTATTGTACAGGTAGGAATCTACATTGAATTTCCAAAAAGGAAATACTTGAGGACTACAGAGTGCCAAATCTAACGAGTGAAAGGTTTTGGTGGGAGAATGGAGGTAAGTTAGTTCGTTTTTATTGAAAATGCACAGATCATGGTCGGAAATAAGTTTTTCTATTTTACGACCACGTTTATTAAGGTGGGGGCTACCCCATAATGGACTGTGGCCATTAAGGTCACCTATTATAATGAAAGGAACTGGAAGTTGTGAAATTAAGTTATTAAGTGAAGTCTGGTTGATATTATTATTTGGAGGGAGATAAATATTACAAACAGTTATTAGAGAATGTATGTGTATCTGCACAGCTACAGCTTGAAGTTCCGTATTAATGTTTAAAGTGGTGGTAGGGTAGTCATGGGATGTGAAAAGGGCAACACCACCAGAAGCCTTACCCCCTTCTACGTGATCTTTTCTGATGGTACTATAACGTTTTAGTTTAGCTTGTTTATTGCTATCGAGAAGGGTCTCTTGGAGAGCAAAACAAATGGGATGGTATTTATTTACCAGATCTCTGATGTCAGGAACGTGACATTTAAAGCCATGGCAGTTCCAAGACAGAAGGGCCATATTAAAAGGCAGAGGAGAAAAGTAGGGGAAATCAGGCAGGGGGATTAACCCACATGCCCTCAGAGTCCGAGTTTTCTGTTACCATTTCTTCTTCTTCAGATGTCAGGTACACTTTTAGGGAGTCATCTTCAACATTCGGACGGTTTTTTAAAAAGTCTTTGCTGGATAATTTATATTTTGAAGGCTTTTTAGAATTTTCATCACAATCATCTAAAACGCTAAAACTATTATTTTTTAATCTTTCCCTAAGTTTTGTTGCTGATAATTTTGTCTTCGATACTTTCTGTTTAGATGGAACACTATTAATTTTAGATTTTGATATTTTAGATATTTGGCTCTTAGGTTGTAACATGTTTTTAGGGAGGCGCTCATTGAGAGGTTTCTGGACAAAAATATTTTGAACTTGTAGTGGTTTATTTTCGGAATTAGAAGGATTAGAACGCGAAGATTTAGGACTATTGGTGACAGGTGTCTTATTCTCAGTTTGAGTGCTAATTGATCTGCATTCTTTAACAGCTGCAGCATAAGTTACTCCAGGTCGGGGAGTGCAATCAGCGACTCGTTTTTTAGCTTCTGGATATGATATTTTTTCTTTTATTTTGATGGCCTGAATTTCTTTTTCTTGGTTCCATTTTGGGCAAGTGCGCGAATATGCAGGATGACTCCCTTTGCAATTAATACATTTAAAGTTAGATTTGCAGTCAATGCCATCGTGACCAACTTCTGCGCAACGTGGGCAGGTAATTGATCCACGACACGACGTTTTGGAATGTCCAAAACGTTGGCATTGATAGCAGCGCAATGGATTGGGGATGTAAGGGCGTACAGGACATCTGAGATAACCCGCAGTTATATGAGAAGGCAAAGATGGAGAGTTAAATGTCAAGATGAGGTGCTTGGTGGAAAGCAGCTTCCCATCTCGACGAATTGTGATACGGCGAACACCACAAACATGTTGCTCTTTTAGGCCGTCTAAAATTTCCTCCTCAGATACGTTAAAAAGTTCACCCTCAGATATCACACCTCGACAAAAGTTTAAAGAGTTATGTGGTGTGACCTGAATATCGATGTCTGAAAAAGTGGTGCATTTTAAAAGTCTTGTTCCTTGTGTACTGTCGGCAACTTCAACAAGTAAGTCTCCAGATCGTAATTTTTTAGTGGACTTTACTTGGCCGACAGCACTTTGAATACATTTGTGTATGAGGAAAGGGGAGACAGCTGAAAAGCTTCCCTCCTTCCTTTGCACTATAAAAAACCTTGCAAGATTTGTATCTATGTTCAGATTTTGTTGCCCCTTATGACCCAAGGGGAGGGGTGGGGTGGGGGGGTTTTGAGTTTATCCATATTAAATAGTTTGGTGTTCAGATCCCGGCCGCACCACCCACCATGGAGCCCAACAAGGGGGTGCTAAAACGCTCCCAAAAAGGGACATAAACGACGCACCAGTGCTAACCGGGATCTATACGCGCACAGCTACCCCATAAGCAGCTTTGACCCAGTAAAGTGCTTAGCAAGTAACCGATTGCTTGGCCCAGGCCAGTGACAAAAGTCGTCCGACCAGCCGATTGATGCAGACGGGACCATTCTACACCTCCCGTTTACCCGAAGCAGGGGCCAAAGTAATGTGTTGGTTTCCCTCAATTACCAGGATCCCCCTTTCCGGGGACACGGGTCTCCACGCACGGCAAACACGTGGGTGGTTAACAAATCGCGAGATGTTGTGTTCAGAAAGGAACACAACATATCGCAATAAGCCCTCACCTCCGAAAAGGTAACCACATTGAGGGAGAAAGGAAGAAAAAAGGAAGAGAAGAGGAAAAGAGGAAAGAAAAGGAAAAGAACAAAAGATCGCTGGGGTACCTCGGGATTGCGACACCCGTGTTTACCTAAAGTAGGTAAACCCCCTGAGGGTCTAAACTGGCTGGGACAGCATTAAAGTTTTACTTAGAAGATTCTGTACTACAGCACTCTGAAGATTTAGACCTCCTGGAGTCCAAATTCAAGGCATTCTTCAAGAATGGTTGGTTGGTTGGTTGGTTGGTTGGTTGATTGAAGTTTAATGGCGCTAAATCCTCTAGGGACAAACTGCGCCAAACAAGATGAAAATAATTACAGGCTCAAAAACAGATTAAAGCAACTATAAAAATAAAACATACAACATAAAACACGAAACAAAAAATTAAGTTATATACAGATTAACAAGAATTGAAAATTGAGTGAATTGAAAATTGAAAGATTAAAAATTGAAAATTAGAAAATTGAAACACAATCAAAAATCATATTTCGGTATAAAAACCAGTTTGACGAAGAAAGGGGAACAAGTTTGGATGTGGAGTTTCCCCGATGATTAAATTAAGATTAGGAGATTGATTACCAAAAAATTTTATATACATTGATTTTAAACAAACACAAGAAGTTAAAATATGTGCGACTGTGTATGGTGTCTTGCAATACGCACACTGTGGAGAAGCTTCACCCAGCAAGAGATGGGCATGGGTGAGTCTGCAATGACCCACTCGTAAACGAGTGAGTATTACGTCATGTCTCCTAGAAGGGAGTTGAGGCCATTTAATTATCTTGGTTTTAATTTCCCGCAGTTTATTTGAAGAAATGTTATCCCAGGACATCTGCCATTTATCGTGTAAAAGATGTTTGATGTAATTTTTCAAGTCAGGATAAGGAAGACCAGTGTTGAGAAAGTCACTTGCAGACCTGGTAGCCATGTCCACAAGTTCATTGCCTTTAATGCCGACGTGAGAGGGAACCCAGCTAAAAACTAGCGAGATTCCCATGGAAGTAAGGTTAGTTATTGTAGTAAGAATTTTGAAAATAACAGGATTATTACAATTATTTGAATGCAATGAATTTAGAACACTTTGGGAGTCTGTATAGATAATAAAATATTTACTATTGTAATTCACCAATTCTTCTAAAGCCTTCAAGATAGCAAAGGCCTCAGCAGAAAAGATGGAGAGCTTAGGGTGAAGTCTGAAGCTATTGATTTTATCTTTAATAAGGTAAGCACATCTGACATAATTAGTGGATTTTGAACCATCTGTGAAAACAGACGTGTAATTTTTATAATATTGCTTGTGATCTTCAAAAATTTGTTGATAAATGATATTATTAGTTGAGCTTTTGTCAAATGACTTAAAGGGGTTTATTATAGTAAAATTAGGAGTGTGCCAAGGATATATTCCAATAGTTGTAGGTATTGTATCTATATTGTCTAAGTTTAGATGTTTTAAAATTTCATTTATCCTTCCCTTAAAAGGCAGAACACAAGAGGGTCTAGCATTGTATAATCGTTTAAGGTAATAATTGAGTGTATGTTGATGAATCGGATGGTTGATATAAGATGACGTTCTGAAGTAACATCTGTCGACGTAATTCAAGAGGAGCGTCACAGCAGTCAAGAATGACCTGACTCAAGTCACTATAGCTGAATTCAATAACCTAACAATGTTACCGGATGAATCTGTTAAGCATTTTGCCCATCGGTTACATGTGTTAACTACAAATGTCTATAAAGATATCATGGATGAAAAAGCATTAGATTCTATTAGATTAAATAAATTATTATCAGTTTTACCAGCTAACCTTAAGATTAAATTAATTGAAGAAAAAGTTCAAAATTTTAATAAAGCAATGACACAGGCCCAGGAGATTCAAAACTTTTACAGATCAGAGTTTGAATCCAGTAATAAGAATCACGATAATAATGCTCAAACTTCACAGTTAAGTGACAGATTGGATGTCCTTACTAAAAATAGAAATGAAAATAATATCTCACAGCCAACCCAATGTCATGTTAACAATAGTCTTACAAATCAAAGGCTCCAGAGAAACCCATCATTTCAAAGATCTCAAATTAGATGCCAATTATGTTTTTAGGTTGGACATACAGCCAACAGGCGTTTTAAATACATTAACATGTCACAACGAAATTCATCTCGTAGCAGGCAAGCACACTCACGACATAGATATGTTAGAAATAACCAAAATCAGGCTAATCTAAACCAAAACTCAAGTAATCAACCTTTAAACCAGTGAGGAGACAGGAAATTACTGATGGTTTCGTGTCTCAGAGTGTTCCGCACTATACATCAGTCAACCAAATTTACCTAAATTATCGTCAAATAGATTAGTTCATTCAGTCTCTTCACAAGTAGCAATTGCTGCAAATGCTACTACTCAAACTAATAATATATGTGTAAACTATGATTGTATGTTAAATAGAGAATATATATATGAAAATCTGAGTTCCAGTATAAGTTATTGTATGTGATTTCGTTTTCTATGGACTTAGCGTCCCCTTGGGGGTAATCTATGGCCCTATCTTGGTTTACAACTCAAAATCCACTATACGATCATACCGTAGATTATCACTTGGCACACTTAGACATACACTTAACACATAATTTAACACGTGTTCGGCACTTGAGAACAAGTCAATTATTTATGCATATATTAAAAGCTGTTAGTAATATTACATCTCTGAAATAAAAAATAACATTATTATAAATTTGAATTTATATGCATAAAAAGGAGTAGTAATACCGGGGATATGGCGAGAACAATAGAAGGGGGCGTGGCCAATGGGCGGAGCTTAAGGGGGGTCGGAGATCGCCATGTTGGTTTTCAAAGTTTAGTTACGATGGTGTGGCAACGGCGTTGGACTTAGAATTTTTTCGTAAAGGACGACTGAAGTAAAAGAGGATAAAATATATTTCCGGAATGAAAGTATAAAATTAAGTTTTAAAAATATAAAAAATATTTTAAGTATTTAAAATTATAAATCTCCGAAATTAAAAGAAAAAACACTGTTAAAAAAATAAAATGGAAATTAAATTTAAGTTCCAACACGTTTCGTAAACGAAAACGTTAACTGAAAATAAATAAAGCTTAAACATTTTTCCAAGTCACTCATATATCCCTCGCGGTAAACACAAGAAGTTTTTAAAACATTTTTAAGTGTGGAATATATCCCTCGTGGTATCCACAAAAGTTAAAAAACATTTTCTAAGTCCCGAATATATCTCACGGGGTAATCATCCAGATTTTACGTTTATTAAATTTCTTTTATACTTTCATTTCGGAAATATATTTTATCCTCTTTTACTTAAATATTAAATTTATTTACGAAAAAATATTTTTGAAATAATTTATTTTAAAACCTTTTTTTTTAATTTAAATATATTTTATAATTATTGGATTATGAAAGGATACGTACATTCATAAAAGTAGTGCTTTTCGAACCCCACATTACATTGTTCGCCATCGTGCACCTGGTATGCGACGTCATAGCATGTCCAGGCATGGGTGCAATCGTCCTACATGATGACCTTCCATGGGGGGAATCTCAGCTTGTCGTGTAGCTACGCTGCGGAATCGAATCTTACCATGTCGTGTTCCTATTGGACGCTACCGATTAACGCCTGCTTTGGATGACCAGTCAGAAGACGGGGAAGAAATGTAATATTTGGGAAAGCGAAATGAAGTGAAATAGAGACAGTAAAATTTAGTTATTGTGGAATGGCAACACAATCCTGTAGTATTATCCTATACTGTTGAACATATTAATCGCTTACTCGGTGCTTGACCTTGCTTGCTGTATTTAACCAATTCTTATTTAGCTCTTACTTTATCAAGTCTTAACTGCAAAGAAAATGAATCCATCCTCATCTAATAATACAAATCAGGTAAGTGTCTATTCTAGCTATTTATTTTAATTATTTATTTTTTTTTTAAAATTGTTGTTTAAGTAGATTATATTTTAATTAATAAGTTTATAAACGTTGATCTATCACTGTGCATACTTATTATTTTAATGTTTAGAATTTATAAATATAGAATACATTTTATTTTACATGTTTTATTTTTTCTAAAATGATATTAATAATCAACTAATTTTTTTCTCTTTCAATCTTTTTATTGTATAGTTGTATTCTTTTTGGGATTCCATTGGACCTATAGATGGAAATGTTTCTGATGATGATGATGTAAGTTTATTAAATATTTCTTTTAGCATTTTTAGAAATTTTAAAAGAAAAAAGTACTAAAATATACATTTATAGGTTTTATCGGAAACTTCACAAATTTTTGCGGAAAATCCTATGGATGATTTCTCGGAATCCTCACAGATTTTTATGGAAAACCCTCTGACTGTTAGAGATATTAATTCTGTGACAGAATACGAGGTATGTATCGAAGCGGATTATGGATAAAAATTATAATATAAAATGTATAATTTTTCATTATTTGTTTTATTCATGTAGAATTCTTTAGTCGGTGGACCATCCGGGATGCAGAAGGGAAGGAAAAGAATTTTAGACCTTTTGGATAACAGGAATGTAGGTAATAATTATATTATTTATAAAAAAATCAAATTAAATGAAAAAAAAAATTGTTATTTTCTGACATAATTTTTCTACTTTCTTTTGGAGCTGGTCAATCAAAGGATGAATCATGTGATGATGAAAGTGGGAATATTGTGAGTATTTCATCGTTTTATCATTATAATCATTCGTATACTACTTTTTATTTATTCTATTTTATTAATTTTATTTATTTATTTACAGCTTGGTGATGCTATCTGTTTGAGACAGAAAAGTCGTAGAACAAACAAAAAATATTCCGCAGAGGAAACAGTATTTGAGGCAATAATTAATATGGACAGTATTGAAGAGGTTGAAAATATAGGAGTAAATATTGTGAACAAGTTGTTCGATGAAGTAATACATCGAGTAACTGAAGGATCTTCACCTCATGATCTTATCAGGTTTTGTATTACATCAGAATCACTTGATAAGCCGATTTCTACCAGTCTTCTGAGGGTGGATCAGATGACTGTCGAAAAAGTAGCATCAACCGTTATGAAAGTGATGCAGTCTAAACAAAGTATTATGCTCGACGAAAATTTTAATATAGACACCATTTTAGTCCGACGGCCCATGGGCAGTGGGAGGCATCAAAGAGTGTATAATATTGATGTTGACCGATTGAAAAAGATCTATATTATCTGTAGATAATGACCAAGATTTTTCAAACCTCTGCTGTGCTAAGGCTATAATTTTAGCCAAAGCGCATGAAACGAAAGACCCCGAATTAAAATCGCTCACCAAAACAGACAATAGTTTGTTACTCCGGAGAGCTATAGCACTGCATACGCAGGCTGGAGTCCCTGAAGGTCCATGTGGGTCTCCGGAAATAACACGTTTCGAAAATTTTTTAGACACACAGATTGTCGTTATTTCGTCAGAAAATATGCAAAAGGTATGTTTGTTTTCAAAAACATCTTTTTTATTGTGCTTGTGTGTGTTTATCATAAAACTAGTATACATAGCTTTTCGTCAGAAAGTGTTATAATGTTAAACTTTATTTTATTTCTAGGTATCATATAAAAGCAACTCTAGAAGTTCCAGAATTAATCTATTTCTACATAACAATCATTTTGACGTTATCAAAAGCCTACCGGGGTTCTATGGTAGCGATAATTACTGTACAGAGTGTGAGACACCATATAGTAAAAAAAAGCGAACATTTATGTGAATTTTTATGTCACATATGTAGAGAGAAAAATTGTATACAAGCAGAAAATAAAAGGTGCTCCCATTGCGACAGATTATGCAGATCTCCAAGGTGTTTTCAAACACATAAAGAGAATGGAATATGCAATGAGGTAAAAAAATGTGAAAATAATATATATTTGAAAATATTATTAACATTATCTTTTTCGTTTTAGATATACCAATGTAGAACATGTTCTAAATTGATAAGATGGAGGGATTGCCCAAAGTTACTCCATGTTTGTGGTACAACCCTATGCCCTTCGTGCTTGAAATTTGTGGCTATAACAGAACACAGATGTTACTTAAAAGTAAAAACATCAAAACCGGCCAATGAAAGATTAATTTTTTTTGATTTCGAGTCAGATCAATCCACTGGTGAACACTTGATCAATTACGCCGTGATGCAGTATGCAAGTGGAGTAACAAAAACATTTGAGGGTTACGATGCCTGCGATAAGTTTTGCAGGTATCTATTCACAAAAAATAACGAAGGCTACACTGCAGTTGCACATAATATGAAGGGATTCGACGGACAATTCGTTGTATGATGGCTGCTGAACCAAGGTATACAACCAGAAATTATCCCTAATGGTTCGAAGATTATGAGCATTTCTGTGAGAAAAATAAGAATTATCGACAGCTATAACTTCCTGTAGGAATGTAGCAAA
Organism: Pardosa pseudoannulata; assembly: GCA_032207245.1. Classification (NCBI taxonomy): domain Eukaryota; kingdom Metazoa; phylum Arthropoda; class Arachnida; order Araneae; family Lycosidae; genus Pardosa; species Pardosa pseudoannulata. Next base: position 62,926,336 of record CM063507.1, on the reverse strand, counting down.
CTAATGAAATTTTGTCGATATAATAATCAACTTTGTACGTTTTTAAATATTATCACAGGAATAAAAAAAGGATTAAATTCTTTTCATCTCTAACACATTGCAGACCGGTCACGAGTTAAATCGTTTTTATGGCCGAACATTACAGACCGGCAGCGAGCAAATTCGTGATGCGTTTTTTTTTCCATATCGCTGTTTTCTCTGTTGGCAACCATACAGTGCAATTGTTGGTCAGTGTAACACAAGCTGTGTCTCTCGCTTATAAGACTCGCCAAACCTTTTGTTGTAAAAAATATTTAATTAAAAAAATTTAAGAAAACGATGACGGAACGTAATGAAGAATCAATGATGGTTGGTTGGTTGGTTGGTTGGCTGAAACTTAATGGCACTAATTCCGCATGGGACAAAATGTGCCAAACACAAGGTTACACAAAAGTCATACCGAGTCATGATGCAACGTTTATATAGGAAAATTTAAAATTTAATAGAAATATATAATGTAAAGAATTAAAACCATGGTATAAAGGTAAAAGTATGATTGTTTCAAAGGTACCTAACGAACATGATAAAAAGGTAACAACGCTAGATGAAAGAATAAAAACCCAATGGCACGTGTAAAGTTAAGAATATTTCAATGAGGTTGCGAACTAAGCAAGTGCCTCATACCAATGGACAACGATCCAAAACAGGAGACGCGGTCATTGTTGAAATTTGGACACTCGATGAGAATATGTTTCACCGTCATAGCGACACAACACTTGGCACAAACGGGGGCAGATTCACCTAACAAAAGATGGCGATGAGTGAATCGAGTGTGTCCAATTCGCAAACGAGTAATTACCACATCTTTTCTCCTCGAAGATTGATGATGCCAGGGTGCAATAGATGGTTTTAGGTCATGCAGCTTATTTCCTGTTTCTTGGTCCCACATATTCTGCCATTTGTCATAGACAATTTTTTTTGACGTATTTCTTGACGTCACAATACGGAATTTTGAAGTGTAGTTGATTATTTGCTAATTTTGCGGCATTGTCAGCTAGCTCATTTCCCTTAATACCGACATGAGATGGTACCCAACAGAAGTGTATGTTGAAACCCAGAGAGGTAAGATTGTTATAGAGGTACAGTATCTGGAATATATAAGAGTTGCTTGTGGAATTTGGGGCTGACAAACACCAATAGAGTCGACATAAAATATAAAATTCCCTTTCTGATATCGAGTCAGGTGCTGCAAGGCTTTTATAATAGCGATAATTTCAGCTGAGAAGATAGAAAAGGCGGGATGCAAATTATGGCTGAAAATGCTTCCGTTTATAACATAAGTGCAGCCCACAGAGTCCCTGGACTTCGAACCGTCAGTAAAAATCGGAGTAAAATCATATAAGTATTCTCTATGATCATTAAAAATCTGTTGATAAATGATAGGTGCAGTGTTACTTTTGTCAATGTTTATGAGAGGGTTTAAAAAGCTGATGGATGGTGTAATCCAAGGGTCAAGATCAAAGTCGGGTGCTAATATTTGAACATTACTCAAATTAAAATTGTATAAAATGGATTTTATTCTGCGATGAAATGGAGGAATGAAAGATGACCTTGCTTCGTACAATCGGGTGAGATATGAATCAAAGTTATAATTTCGTAGAGGATGATTGACATGAGACAGGATTTTAAAATAATACTGTAGCGATAAAATAAGGCGACGCAAATTGAGTGGTGCTTCACCGGTGTCAGCATAGAGTCTCTCCACAGGAGAAGTCCTAAAAGCACCTGAGCACAAGCGAAGAGCAGATTGGTGAATTGTGTTCAACTTTTCGAGCACAGAATTTCTCGCAGAACCGTACACAGTACTACCATAATCTATTTTAGATAGAATTAGAGCGTGGTAAACTTTTAATAAGGAGACGCGATCGGCTCCCCAGTGAGTGTTCGATAAGATTTTCAAAATATTGAGAGCTCTTTCGCATTTCTTCCGTAAGTGTAGTATGTGCGGCAAGAATGTAAGTTTCTTGTCCATTATCACCCCAAGGAATTTGAACTCATCCACAACTGCTATATCACTACCTGCAAGGTGAATCTGGGTGAAGTCCTCTCTTTCTACAGAAATGTACGCAGCAAGTCTTTGAGCTAGAAAAGCTAAATCCGTTCCTGTCAGACCAATTGACGATCTTATGAACAGCGGTCTGAAGCTGACGATTAATGAAACACATCCTTACTTTCACAAGAGATGTGAAGATCATCAATATATAGGTTACCAATGACTGAAGTTGGAATTTCCTTCAATATAGGGTTGATTGCAATGATAAAGAGCGTGACAGTACGCTGCCCTGGGGGACACCATCCTCTTGATTAAAAATCTCAGAATAGACATTACCAACACGTACCCGAAAATTACGCAGTTTTAAAAAATTTTTAATGAAAATGGGAAGATTTCCCTTCAAATGGTGATGGCTTAGTTCTCTTAAAATGCCATACCGCCAAGTACAGTCATAGGCCTTTTCCATGTCGAAAAAAAACAGAGACCAGATGGTTCCGCTTCACGAAAGCATTCCGAATCTTGCTGCAGTTTGATAGTACGTTGTTATCGTTAAAGTACTATCACAAAGCTGTCATAAATGGATGTCTCAAGTCGAATTGAAAAACAGGCCAAAGATTTGAGTGTTGTCCTAGATCATATACTAAATCGTTTATCAAAACTGGATGACATTGTTGAAGATGCTGGGATAGAGCCTAAAAGAAGTTCAGTATCCAATTCAACCAATTCCACCATACAGGAGCCGATTTGTACTGACTTCCGGATCTTGCTGCAGTTTGATAGTACGTTGTTATCGTTAAAGTACTATCACAAAGCTGTCATAAATGGATGTCTCAAGTCGAATTGAAAAACAGGCCAAAGATTTGAGTGTTGTCCTAGATCATATACTAAATCGTTTATCAAAACTGGATGACATTGTTGAAGATGCTGGGATAGAGCCTAAAAGAAGTTCAGTATCCAATTCAACCAATTCCACTATACAGGAGCCGATTTGTATTGACTTAACGAATTCGGATACAAGTAACTACTCAAAAAAGTACAAATTCTTCTACTGTTAAAAAAGATGCAAATATCGCTAATAAAATTACTAAAGGCAATAAGCAAAATATCAAAAGGCGATTAAAACCTATACCACCAAACCATCCACTGCACCAGAAGCTACCACCTCCTGCAAATAAAATAAAAACCAAAATGAAACGAACTGATTTTTTAAAAAATAATGAATCTGATGTTTTTGATTAGCCCATAAAAATGTATGTCTCCCCTGAAGACATGTCTGCTGAGTCATCTTCTGGATCTGAAACGGAGTCTCCGCACTCCGTACCTTAGGTTATAGTTCTTTCCACTCCACTTTTCGCTCACAATGGCTCTCTTTTCTTGGAATTGCCACGGTTTCAAAACCCACGTGCCTGATATTAGGAAACTAGTCAATAAATTACATCCTGCTGGTTTTGCACTCCAGGAAACTCTTCTGGACGAGTGCAAAATCTCAAAGGTTCGGCGTTTTAGTTGCTACAGAAAAGATCACGTGAATGGCGGCAGGGCATCCGGTGGTGTAGCCCTTTTTGTCTCCCATGACTACCCGTCCTCTCAGATTACCCTCCAAACCGACCTTCAAGCTATTGCTGTTCGTATTCACATTCATTCTCCGACAACAGTTTGTAATGTTTATTTACCACCCAAAGAAAATATATCGCAGACCTCACTCAATAACTTGATTAATCAGCTACCTGAGCCCTATATAATACTTGGAGATTTCAATGGCCATAGCACCTTGTGGGGTAATACCAGCTCGAACCAACGCGGAATTCAGTTGGAGCAATTACTTTCAGATCATAGTCTTTGTATATTTAATACCAAACAACCAACTTATTTTCATTTTCCAAGTAAAACCTTTCACACACTCGATCTTGCTTTTTGTTCACCTTCAATCTTCCCTTATTTCAATTTTTATGTCGATAAAGATTTATACAATAGTGATCACTTTCCGATAATCTTAACGCCTACCATTTCTACAGCTAAAACTTACAAAACACCCTATTATATTATGAACTCTGCCGACTGGAATAAATTTCGAAAAATAGCTATCATCAAAAACAACAGCGTTGACGAAGCCGTTAACCTTATAACTGCAGCCATCATTGCTGCTGCCGATGCCGCCATTCCAAAATCTTCAGGCTGTTTCCGACGGCAAACTAAGCCGTGGTGGAACGACGAGTGTCGTAATGCTCAGAAAGAGCAAAGGAGAGCTTGGTGTAGGTTCAGGCGGTACCCTACTACCGAAAATCTTAAGAATTACAAAAAGTGTAAATCTTGTTTACCTTAATTACTATTTTAGAACTGCTGCGCATGCGAATCATCCTTTTCATAATCGTTTCATCAGTCCATTTCTCACCCGTTTGTATAGAACACGCCCATCTTTCATTCCTTCGTTTCATCTGCGCATAAAGACACATTTAGCTGATTTTAGTCTTATTCATTTGAAGATTTTAGCTGCTGAATATACAAACCCACCCTGGAATATTCCGAATTTTACTCTCTTAAACCCTTTTAAAGATTTTACTAAAAGCGATACTGCTGATATTATTTTCAAGCGAATATTCTTAAGTCACAGGGACACTTACGTATCATATACGCCTGTTTTTACTGACGGCTCCAAGTCGAGTAAGATCCCACATGTCCAAAACAAGTTTTCTCCCGTGTTCATTGCTACACATTTTCAAATGCTGCTTGAAAGTGACCAGTTAGTCTACATTTTTCTTTCAATCTTTTGGCAGTCAGTGAGCAGCTAAGTGTGTTTAACAAATCGTATACGGAATAATTTAAAGGAATTGTTTAAAATATTAATACATCGAAAGTTATAAGTTAAATATGGATCGGCCTGTTTCTACCTTTAATATGGATAATGTATTAAGTCAGGACTTAAGATTTTTAGATGCACCCGTGAATCCTCTACTCTTCAACGAATACACGGCTGAGCAGTTGTACGGTGAATTACCTATTCAATTTTCAAATGTTGAAGTCTCTGTCGAGAAGGAAGATCAAGAGCTACCTACAAATATATCTTCTACATCTATTGAATTGCCGCATGTTTTCTCAGCCATTCCTATGAAAGGTGTTGGACTACGCGAATTAAAAAACTTTCATATGTGTGATACTTGTGACAGAATTTTTTCTCGAAATTATGATTTGCAGCGTCATGTCAAGTCCGTACATGAAAGTAACACAACAAAATGTGACATTTGTGAAAAAGTTTTTACGCGGAAAGATTTGATGTTGCGACATAAAAAGAAACACGAAAAAATTTCAAACAAGCGTGCTTTGGGTGCGGAAGAGACTCCATCCTCTAAGAAAAAAAAAAAATATGAAGACAGTCTCATCCAATTCCGAAAATAATTTATCCTTCAATTTTCGTAAATCCGAAGAAGCTTTCGATGGCGTGATGCAAACATTTCAGGTCGATAATTCTGATGGTTTTATTGACATTAAATTTTTTTTAGATCATTTAAAGTCTAGAATTGTTACGGAAATTGAAAACTTAATCTTTAGACAAGAATTGGGGATGAATTTCCGTATTTTTTGCATTTATGAGAAGGATGTTGACGGAGATTTAGTTCAAGAAATTAAATACTTCAAAACTCAGAACGAAAGTATTCTTTGCTCGACTGATGTGATTTTTTTTTTTTTTTTTTTTTTTTTTGATAGAGCATCCGAAAAATTACAGAGGGAAGCAAGTGAATTCGAACAAAAACAATCAGGTTGGAAACTGATTGAAATTCAATATTTGGAAGTTAGACCGAACCGTTTTAATCCATTAAGAGTATCTTCCCATATCCCTTTACCTCACGTAATACAACGAAAACATACAATAGTAAATGTACAAAACCGTGATAATATGTGTTTCAAATGGGCTGTTCTATCGGCACTTTATCCAGCCAATAGCCATGTAGACAGAGTCACAAATTATACACCGTATGCGGATACATTAAATTTCGAAGGAATATCTTTTCCTATGAAAATTGTCGACATCCCTAAATTTGAAAAAAAGAACGATATTGGAATTAATTTATACTACTTAAACGGTAAGTGTCAAGTTTGTTCTTTGATGATCTGTAATACAGATTACAAAAGAAAAATAGATCTTGTATATTTAAAAGATAATGTTGGATGCCACTATGCGTGGATAAAAGATTTTTCAAAGCTTCTAAGTTCGCAAGTATCGAAAAGAAAAGCAAAAAAATTCTTTTGTCGTCGCTGTTTAACTGCTTTTGGTACAGATATTTTACTAAAGATGCATGAAGAACTATGTTCCGAAAATTATGCTGCAAGAGTGAATATGTTGAAATTTTCTTTCGATCAAATACCTTTTTTATTTCATAACCTAAACGAGCTGCAAGTAAAGCTCCGAGTAGCTCAAGACGAGGTAACGTAACTCTTTTAACAGGTGCAACACGACACTTTGATGCAATAAAGTTCACAGAAGTTCTTCCTTGATTTACAAATCTAACATAGACAACTGCTCCATACGCTTATTGACTTTCATCTGAAAAGCAATGTAGCTCTATCGAATCTGCATCTGGACTCAGAACAAATCTAGGAACTGTAATCTTACTTAGATCCAGACACTCAGAACACCACTTAACCCATTCTTCACTGATATCCTTTGGAAGTTCGTCATCCCAAGTTAATTTTCGAACCCAAATTTCTTGGAGTAAGAATTTGTCTAACGGTGAATGGGATTAATAACCCAAGAGGGTCGAATATTCTTCCTGCTGTTTTTAGGATGAAGCGTTTCGTATTCTCTCTGTTATTAAGCGACGATATCAAACTACATGCATCTATGCTCAAGCTATCTTGACAAGTATCCTAGGACATTCCCAGGACCTTTAGTCTCTCATTTGAGTTGTCGACTCTGTAAGGATGAATCTCAAATCCATCTTCTTCCCATCTTTTCATCAATTCAAGATCATTAGTTACCCATTTACGTAAATTCATAGCTGCTTCATTCATAATTTGTTTGGCTTTACGCGAAATACTTAAAGCCTCTTCAACTCCATCTTGACCTGTAATAAAATCGTCCACGTAAACACATGTATTCAAAGTTTCAAATACCTCTGGATTGTCTTCTCTATATTTTTCTAAATGTTTCTTTATTGTGGCAGCCAATAGAAATGAACTTTTGCTGAACCTGATGTAAGAGGGCTTGCGATCCTACATGAAAGTACTTTAAGTGATAATAGTTTAAAATGACTGCAGTTAAAGGATGTTTACCTGGTAAGAGGCCGGTGTGCCAAACGCGACTTGTTGAGAATATTTGTGCGATTTGGATTTTGATCCACACTAGCTTTAAAAATATCTTTAAATGAAAGCCATTCATGTAACTTTCCGGAAAATGTGGATAACGTAATTTTAGGCAATTTAACATTTTCAGAGCTTATACTATTTTATATTACACTTTTCAATTTTATCTGTCTTTGCGATTTTCTCTAATTTACGCTTAATTTCACATTCTGTTTCTAAAAGTGTTTCATCAATCTCTTCTTTATCTTTTGTGTATTCATCTATATTTTCTACATCAGCTAACTCAAACACTGCATTAAAAATATAACCAAGCATAAAAAATGTGTCTTCCAATCAAATTGCTGTAATATAACACTCTAGACCAATATTTCTCAAACAGTTTGATAGTACGTTGTTATCGGTATAAGTACTATCACAAAGCTGTCATAAATGGATGTCTCAAGTCGAATTGAAAAACAGGCCAAAGATTTGAGTGTTGTCCTAGATCATATACTAAATCGTTTATCAAAACTGGATGACATTGTTGAAGATGCTGGGATAGAGCCTCCAAGTAGTTCAGTATCCAATTCAACCAATTCCACTATACAGGAGCCGATTTGTATTGACTTAACGAATTCGGATACAAGTAACTACTCAAAAAAGTACAAATTCTTCTACTGTTAAAAAAGATGCAAATATCGCTAATAAAATTACTAAAGGCAATAAGCAAAATATCAAAAGGCGATTAAAACCTATACCACCAAACCATCCACTGCACCAGAAGCTACCACCTCCTGCAAATAAAATAAAAACCAAAATGAAACGAACTGATTTTTTAAAAAATAATGAATCTGATGTTTTTGATTAGCCCATAAAAATGTATGTCTCCCCTGAAGACATGTCTGCTGAGTCATCTTCTGGATCTGAAACGGAGTCTCCGCACTCCGTACCTTAGGTTATAGTTCTTTCCACTCCACTTTTCGCTCACAATGGCTCTCTTTTCTTGGAATTGCCACGGTTTCAAAACCCACGTGCCTGATATTAGGAAACTAGTCAATAAATTACATCCTGCTGGTTTTGCACTCCAGGAAACTCTTCTGGACGAGTGCAAAATCTCAAAGGTTCGGCGTTTTAGTTGCTACAGAAAAGATCACGTGAATGGCGGCAGGGCATCCGGTGGTGTAGCCCTTTTTGTCTCCCATGACTACCCGTCCTCTCAGATTACCCTCCAAACCGACCTTCAAGCTATTGCTGTTCGTATTCACATTCATTCTCCGACAACAGTTTGTAATGTTTATTTACCACCCAAAGAAAATATATCGCAGACCTCACTCAATAACTTGATTAATCAGCTACCTGAGCCCTATATAATACTTGGAGATTTCAATGGCCATAGCACCTTGTGGGGTAATACCAGCTCGAACCAACGCGGAATTCAGTTGGAGCAATTACTTTCAGATCATAGTCTTTGTATATTTAATACCAAACAACCAACTTATTTTCATTTTCCAAGTAAAACCTTTCACACACTCGATCTTGCTTTTTGTTCACCTTCAATCTTCCCTTATTTCAATTTTTATGTCGATAAAGATTTATACAATAGTGATCACTTTCCGATAATCTTAACGCCTACCATTTCTACAGCTAAAACTTACAAAACACCCTATTATATTATGAACTCTGCCGACTGGAATAAATTTCGAAAAATAGCTATCATCAAAAACAACAGCGTTGACGAAGCCGTTAACCTTATAACTGCAGCCATCATTGCTGCTGCCGATGCCGCCATTCCAAAATCTTCAGGCTGTTTCCGACGGCAAACTAAGCCGTGGTGGAACGACGAGTGTCGTAATGCTCAGAAAGAGCAAAGGAGAGCTTGGTGTAGGTTCAGGCGGTACCCTACTACCGAAAATCTTAAGAATTACAAAAAGTGTAAATCTTGTTTACCTTAATTACTATTTTAGAACTGCTGCGCATGCGAATCATCCTTTTCATAATCGTTTCATCAGTCCATTTCTCACCCGTTTGTATAGAACACGCCCATCTTTCATTCCTTCGTTTCATCTGCGCATAAAGACACATTTAGCTGATTTTAGTCTTATTCATTTGAAGATTTTTAGCTGCTGAATATACAAACCCACCCTGGAATATTCCGAATTTTACTCTCTTAAACCCTTTTAAAGATTTTACTAAAAGCGATACTGCTGATATTATTTTCAAGCGAATATTCTTAAGTCACAGGGACACTTACGTATCATATACGCCTGTTTTTACTGACGGCTCCAAGTCGAGTAAGATCCCACATGTCCAAAACAAGTTTTCTCCCGTGTTCATTGCTACACATTTTCAAATGCTGCTTGAAAGTGACCAGTTAGTCTACATTTTTCTTTCAATCTTTTGGCAGTCAGTGAGCAGCTAAGTGTGTTTAACAAATCGTATACGGAATAATTTAAAGGAATTGTTTAAAATATTAATACATCGAAAGTTATAAGTTAAATATGGATCGGCCTGTTTCTACCTTTAATATGGATAATGTATTAAGTCAGGACTTAAGATTTTTAGATGCACCCGTGAATCCTCTACTCTTCAACGAATACACGGCTGAGCAGTTGTACGGTGAATTACCTATTCAATTTTCAAATGTTGAAGTCTCTGTCGAGAAGGAAGATCAAGAGCTACCTACAAATATATCTTCTACATCTATTGAATTGCCGCATGTTTTCTCAGCCATTCCTATGAAAGGTGTTGGACTACGCGAATTAAAAAACTTTCATATGTGTGATACTTGTGACAGAATTTTTTCTCGAAATTATGATTTGCAGCGTCATGTCAAGTCCGTACATGAAAGTAACACAACAAAATGTGACATTTGTGAAAAAGTTTTTACGCGGAAAGATTTGATGTTGCGACATAAAAAGAAACACGAAAAAATTTCAAACAAGCGTGCTTTGGGTGCGGAAGAGACTCCATCCTCTAAGAAAAAAAAAAAATATGAAGACAGTCTCATCCAATTCCGAAAATAATTTATCCTTCAATTTTCGTAAATCCGAAGAAGCTTTCGATGGCGTGATGCAAACATTTCAGGTCGATAATTCTGATGGTTTTATTGACATTAAATTTTTTTTAGATCATTTAAAGTCTAGAATTGTTACGGAAATTGAAAACTTAATCTTTAGACAAGAATTGGGGATGAATTTCCGTCTTTTTTGCATTTATGAGAAGGATGTTGACGGAGATTTAGTTCAAGAAATTAAATACTTCAAAACTCAGAACGAAAGTATTCTTTGCTCGACTGATGTGATTTTTTTTTTTTTTTTTGATAGAGCATCCGAAAAATTACAGAGGGAAGCAAGTGAATTCGAACAAAAACAATCAGGTTGGAAACTGATTGAAATTCAATATTTGGAAGTTAGACCGAACCGTTTTAATCCATTAAGAGTATCTTCCCATATCCCTTTACCTCACGTAATACAACGAAAACATACAATAGTAAATGTACAAAACCGTGATAATATGTGTTTCAAATGGGCTGTTCTATCGGCACTTTATCCAGCCAATAGCCATGTAGACAGAGTCACAAATTATACACCGTATGCGGATACATTAAATTTCGAAGGAATATCTTTTCCTATGAAAATTGTCGACATCCCTAAATTTGAAAAAAAGAACGATATTGGAATTAATTTATACTACTTAAACGGTAAGTGTCAAGTTTGTTCTTTGATGATCTGTAATACAGATTACAAAAGAAAAATAGATCTTGTATATTTAAAAGATAATGTTGGATGCCACTATGCGTGGATAAAAGATTTTTCAAAGCTTCTAAGTTCGCAAGTATCGAAAAGAAAAGCAAAAAAATTCTTTTGTCGTCGCTGTTTAACTGCTTTTGGTACAGATATTTTACTAAAGATGCATGAAGAACTATGTTCCGAAAATTATGCTGCAAGAGTGAATATGTTGAAATTTTCTTTCGATCAAATACCTTTTTTATTTCATAACCTAAACGAGCTGCAAGTAAAGCTCCGAGTAGCTCAAGACGAGGTAACGTAACTCTTTTAACAGGTGCAACACGACACTTTGATGCAATAAAGTTCACAGAAGTTCTTCCTTGATTTACAAATCTAACATAGACAACTGCTCCATACGCTTATTGACTGGCATCTGAAAAGCAATATAGCTCTATCGAATCTGCATCTGGACTCTGCAAATCTAGGAACTGTAATCTTACTTAGATCCAGACACTCAGAACACCACTTAACCCATTCTTCACTGATATCCTTTGGAAGTTCGTCATCCCAAGTTAATTTTCGAACCCAAATTTCTTGGAGTAAGAATTTGTCTAACGGTGAATGGGATTAATAACCCAAGAGGGTCGAATATTCTTCCTGCTGTTTTTAGGATGAAGCGTTTCGTATTCTCTCTGTTATTAAGCGACGATATCAAACTACATGCATCTATGCTCAAGCTATCTTGACAAGTATCCTAGGACATTCCCAGGACCTTTAGTCTCTCATTTGAGTTGTCGACTCTGTAAGGATGAATCTCAAATCCATCTTCTTCCCATCTTTTCATCAATTCAAGATCATTAGTTACCCATTTACGTAAATTCATAGCTGCTTCATTCATAATTTGTTTGGCTTTACGCGAAATACTTAAAGCCTCTTCAACTCCATCTTGACCTGTAATAAAATCGTCCACGTAAACACATGTATTCAAAGTTTCAAATACCTCTGGATTGTCTTCTCTATATTTTTCTAAATGTTTCTTTATTGTGGCAGCCAATAGAAATGAACTTTTGCTGAACCTGATGTAAGAGGGCTTGCGATCCTACATGAAAGTACTTTAAGTGATAATAGTTTAAAATGACTGCAGTTAAAGGATGTTTACCTGGTAAGAGGCCGGTGTGCCAAACGCGACTTGTTGAGAATATTTGTGCGATTTGGATTTTGATCCACACTAGCTTTAAAAATATCTTTAAATGAAAGCCATTCATGTAACTTTCCGGAAAATGTGGATAACGTAATTTTAGGCAATTTAACATTTTCAGAGCTTATACTATTTTATATTACACTTTTCAATTTTATCTGTCTTTGCGATTTTCTCTAATTTACGCTTAATTTCACATTCTGTTTCTAAAAGTGTTTCATCAATCTCTTCTTTATCTTTTGTGTATTCATCTATATTTTCTACATCAGCTAACTCAAACACTGCATTAAAAATATAACCAAGCATAAAAAATGTGTCTTCCAATCAAATTGCTGTAATATAACACTCTAGACCAATATTTCTCAAACAGTTTGATAGTACGTTGTTATCGTTAAAGTACTATCACAAAGCTGTCATAAATGGATGTCTCAAGTCGAATTGAAAAACAGGCCAAAGATTTGAGTGTTGTCCTAGATCATATACTAAATCGTTTATCAAAACTGGATGACATTGTTGAAGATGCTGGGATAGAGCCTAAAAGAAGTTCAGTATCCAATTCAACCAATTCCACTATACAGGAGCCGATTTGTATTGACTTAACGAATTCGGATACAAGTAACTACTCAAAAAAGTACAAATTCTTCTACTGTTAAAAAAGATGCAAATATCGCTAATAAAATTACTAAAGGCAATAAGCAAAATATCAAAAGGCGATTAAAACCTATACCACCAAACCATCCACTGCACCAGAAGCTACCACCTCCTGCAAATAAAATAAAAACCAAAATGAAACGAACTGATTTTTTAAAAAATAATGAATCTGATGTTTTTGATTAGCCCATAAAAATGTATGTCTCCCCTGAAGACATGTCTGCTGAGTCATCTTCTGGATCTGAAACGGAGTCTCCGCACTCCGTACCTTAGGTTATAGTTCTTTCCACTCCACTTTTCGCTCACAATGGCTCTCTTTTCTTGGAATTGCCACGGTTTCAAAACCCACGTGCCTGATATTAGGAAACTAGTCAATAAATTACATCCTGCTGGTTTTGCACTCCAGGAAACTCTTCTGGACGAGTGCAAAATCTCAAAGGTTCGGCGTTTTAGTTGCTACAGAAAAGATCACGTGAATGGCGGCAGGGCATCCGGTGGTGTAGCCCTTTTTGTCTCCCATGACTACCCGTCCTCTCAGATTACCCTCCAAACCGACCTTCAAGCTATTGCTGTTCGTATTCACATTCATTCTCCGACAACAGTTTGTAATGTTTATTTACCACCCAAAGAAAATATATCGCAGACCTCACTCAATAACTTGATTAATCAGCTACCTGAGCCCTATATAATACTTGGAGATTTCAATGGCCATAGCACCTTGTGGGGTAATACCAGCTCGAACCAACGCGGAATTCAGTTGGAGCAATTACTTTCAGATCATAGTCTTTGTATATTTAATACCAAACAACCAACTTATTTTCATTTTCCAAGTAAAACCTTTCACACACTCGATCTTGCTTTTTGTTCACCTTCAATCTTCCCTTATTTCAATTTTTATGTCGATAAAGATTTATACAATAGTGATCACTTTCCGATAATCTTAACGCCTACCATTTCTACAGCTAAAACTTACAAAACACCCTATTATATTATGAACTCTGCCGACTGGAATAAATTTCGAAAAATAGCTATCATCAGAAAGGATATGATCAAAAACAACAGCGTTGACGAAGCCGTTAACCTTATAACTGCAGCCATCATTGCTGCTGCCGATGCCGCCATTCCAAAATCTTCAGGCTGTTTCCGACGGCAAACTAAGCCGTGGTGGAACGACGAGTGTCGTAATGCTCAGAAAGAGCAAAGGAGAGCTTGGTGTAGGTTCAGGCGGTACCCTACTACCGAAAATCTTAAGAATTACAAAAAGTGTAAATCTTGTTTACCTTAATTACTATTTTAGAACTGCTGCGCATGCGAATCATCCTTTTCATAATCGTTTCATCAGTCCATTTCTCACCCGTTTGTATAGAACACGCCCATCTTTCATTCCTTCGTTTCATCTGCGCATAAAGACACATTTAGCTGATTTTAGTCTTATTCATTTGAAGATTTTAGCTGCTGAATATACAAACCCACCCTGGAATATTCCGAATTTTACTCTCTTAAACCCTTTTAAAGATTTTACTAAAAGCGATACTGCTGATATTATTTTCAAGCGAATATTCTTAAGTCACAGGGACACTTACGTATCATATACGCCTGTTTTTACTGACGGCTCCAAGTCGAGTAAGATCCCACATGTCCAAAACAAGTTTTCTCCCGTGTTCATTGCTACACATTTTCAAATGCTGCTTGAAAGTGACCAGTTAGTCTACATTTTTCTTTCAATCTTTTGGCAGTCAGTGAGCAGCTAAGTGTGTTTAACAAATCGTATACGGAATAATTTAAAGGAATTGTTTAAAATATTAATACATCGAAAGTTATAAGTTAAATATGGATCGGCCTGTTTCTACCTTTAATATGGATAATGTATTAAGTCAGGTCTTAAGATTTTTAGATGCACCCGTGAATCCTCTACTCTTCAACGAATACACGGCTGAGCAGTTGTACGGTGAATTACCTATTCAATTTTCAAATGTTGAAGTCTCTGTCGAGAAGGAAGATCAAGAGCTACCTACAAATATATCTTCTACATCTATTGAATTGCCGCATGTTTTCTCAGCCATTCCTATGAAAGGTGTTGGACTACGCGAATTAAAAAACTTTCATATGTGTGATACTTGTGACAGAATTTTTTCTCGAAATTATGATTTGCAGCGTCATGTCAAGTCCGTACATGAAAGTAACACAACAAAATGTGACATTTGTGAAAAAGTTTTTACGCGGAAAGATTTGATGTTGCGACATAAAAAGAAACACGAAAAAATTTCAAACAAGCGTGCTTTGGGTGCGGAAGAGACTCCATCCTCTAAGAAAAAAAAAAAAATATGAAGACAGTCTCATCCAATTCCGAAAATAATTTATCCTTCAATTTTCGTAAATCCGAAGAAGCTTTCGATGGCGTGATGCAAACATTTCAGGTCGATAATTCTGATGGTTTTATTGACATTAAATTTTTTTTAGATCATTTAAAGTCTAGAATTGTTACGGAAATTGAAAACTTAATCTTTAGACAAGAATTGGGGATGAATTTCCGTCTTTTTTGCATTTATGAGAAGGATGTTGACGGAGATTTAGTTCAAGAAATTAAATACTTCAAAACTCAGAACGAAAGTATTCTTTGCTCGACTGATGTGATTTTTTTTTTTTTTTTTTGATAGAGCATCCGAAAAATTACAGAGGGAAGCAAGTGAATTCGAACAAAAACAATCAGGTTGGAAACTGATTGAAATTCAATATTTGGAAGTTAGACCGAACCGTTTTAATCCATTAAGAGTATCTTCCCATATCCCTTTACCTCACGTAATACAACGAAAACATACAATAGTAAATGTACAAAACCGTGATAATATGTGTTTCAAATGGGCTGTTCTATCGGCACTTTATCCAGCCAATAGCCATGTAGACAGAGTCACAAATTATACACCGTATGCGGATACATTAAATTTCGAAGGAATATCTTTTCCTATGAAAATTGTCGACATCCCTAAATTTGAAAAAAAGAACGATATTGGAATTAATTTATACTACTTAAACGGTAAGTGTCAAGTTTGTTCTTTGATGATCTGTAATACAGATTACAAAAGAAAAATAGATCTTGTATATTTAAAAGATAATGTTGGATGCCACTATGCGTGGATAAAAGATTTTTCAAAGCTTCTAAGTTCGCAAGTATCGAAAAGAAAAGCAAAAAAATTCTTTTGTCGTCGCTGTTTAACTGCTTTTGGTACAGATATTTTACTAAAGATGCATGAAGAACTATGTTCCGAAAATTATGCTGCAAGAGTGAATATGTTGAAATTTTCTTTCGATCAAATACCTTTTTTATTTCATAACCTAAACGAGCTGCAAGTAAAGCTCCGAGTAGCTCAAGACGAGGTAACGTAACTCTTTTAACAGGTGCAACACGACACTTTGATGCAATAAAGTTCACAGAAGTTCTTCCTTGATTTACAAATCTAACATAGACAACTGCTCCATACGCTTATTGACTGGCATCTGAAAAGCAATATAGCTCTATCGAATCTGCATCTGGACTCTGCAAATCTAGGAACTGTAATCTTACTTAGATCCAGACACTCAGAACACCACTTAACCCATTCTTCACTGATATCCTTTGGAAGTTCGTCATCCCAAGTTAATTTTCGAACCCAAATTTCTTGGAGTAAGAATTTGTCTAACGGTGAATGGGATTCATAACCCAAGAGGGTCGAATATTTTTCCTGCTGTTTTTAGGATGAAGCGTTTTGTATTCTCTCTGTTATTAAGCGACGATATCAAACTACATGCATCTATGCTCAAGCTATCTTGACAAGTATCCTAGGACATTCCCAGGACCTTTAGTCTCTCATTTGAGTTGTCGACTCTGTAAGGATGAATCTCAAATCCATCTTCTTCCCATCTTTTCATCAATTCAAGATCATTAGTTACCCATTTACGTAAATTCATAGCTGCTTCATTCATAATTTGTTTGGCTTTACGCGAAATACTTAAAGCCTCTTCAACTCCATCTTGACCTGTAATAAAATCGTCCACGTAAACACATGTATTCAAAGTTTCAAATACCTCTGGATTGTCTTCTCTATATTTTTCTAAATGTTTCTTTATTGTGGCAGCCAATAGAAATGAACTTTTGCTGAACCTGATGTAAGAGGGCTTGCGATCCTACATGAAAGTACTTTAAGTGATAATAGTTTAAAATGACTGCAGTTAAAGGATGTTTACCTGGTAAGAGGCCGGTGTGCCAAACGCGACTTGTTGAGAATATTTGTGCGATTTGGATTTTGATCCACACTAGCTTTAAAAATATCTTTAAATGAAAGCCATTCATGTAACTTTCCGGAAAATGTGGATAACGTAATTTTAGGCAATTTAACATTTTCAGAGCTTATACTATTTTATATTACACTTTTCAATTTTATCTGTCTTTGCGATTTTCTCTAATTTACGCTTAATTTCACATTCTGTTTCTAAAAGTGTTTCATCAATCTCTTCTTTATCTTTTGTGTATTCATCTATATTTTCTACATCAGCTAACTCAAACACTGCATTAAAAATATAACCAAGCATAAAAAATGTGTCTTCCAATCAAATTGCTGTAATATAACACTCTAGACCAATATTTCTCAAACAGTTTGACAGTACGTTGTTATCGTTAAAGTACTATCACAAAGCTGTCATAAATGGATGTCTCAAGTCGAATTGAAAAACAGGCCAAAGATTTGAGTGTTGTCCTAGATCATATACTAAATCGTTTATCAAAACTGGATGACATTGTTGAAGATGCTGGGATAGAGCCTAAAAGAAGTTCAGTATCCAATTCAACCAATTCCACTATACAGGAGCCGATTTGTATTGACTTAACGAATTCGGATACAAGTAACTACTCAAAAAAGTACAAATTCTTCTACTGTTAAAAAAGATGCAAATATCGCTAATAAAATTACTAAAGGCAATAAGCAAAATATCAAAAGGCGATTAAAACCTATACCACCAAACCATCCACTGCACCAGAAGCTACCACCTCCTGCAAATAAAATAAAAACCAAAATGAAACGAACTGATTTTTTAAAAAAATAATGAATCTGATGTTTTTGATTAGCCCATAAAAATGTATGTCTCCCCTGAAGACATGTCTGCTGAGTCATCTTCTGGATCTGAAACGGAGTCTCCGCACTCCGTACCTTAGGTTATAGTTCTTTCCACTCCACTTTTCGCTCACAATGGCTCTCTTTTCTTGGAATTGCCACGGTTTCAAAACCCACGTGCCTGATATTAGGAAACTAGTCAATAAATTACATCCTGCTGGTTTTGCACTCCAGGAAACTCTTCTGGACGAGTGCAAAATCTCAAAGGTTCGGCGTTTTAGTTGCTACAGAAAAGATCACGTGAATGGCGGCAGGGCATCCGGTGGTGTAGCCCTTTTTGTCTCCCATGACTACCCGTCCTCTCAGATTACCCTCCAAACCGACCTTCAAGCTATTGCTGTTCGTATTCACATTCATTCTCCGACAACAGTTTGTAATGTTTATTTACCACCCAAAGAAAATATATCGCAGACCTCACTCAATAACTTGATTAATCAGCTACCTGAGCCCTATATAATACTTGGAGATTTCAATGGCCATAGCACCTTGTGGGGTAATACCAGCTCGAACCAACGCGGAATTCAGTTGGAGCAATTACTTTCAGATCATAGTCTTTGTATATTTAATACCAAACAACCAACTTATTTTCATTTTCCAAGTAAAACCTTTCACACACTCGATCTTGCTTTTTGTTCACCTTCAATCTTCCCTTATTTCAATTTTTATGTCGATAAAGATTTATACAATAGTGATCACTTTCCGATAATCTTAACGCCTACCATTTCTACAGCTAAAACTTACAAAACACCCTATTATATTATGAACTCTGCCGACTGGAATAAATTTCGAAAAATAGCTATCATCAAAAACAACAGCGTTGACGAAGCCGTTAACCTTATAACTGCAGCCATCATTGCTGCTGCCGATGCCGCCATTCCAAAATCTTCAGGCTGTTTCCGACGGCAAACTAAGCCGTGGTGGAACGACGAGTGTCGTAATGCTCAGAAAGAGCAAAGGAGAGCTTGGTGTAGGTTCAGGCGGTACCCTACTACCGAAAATCTTAAGAATTACAAAAAGTGTAAATCTTGTTTACCTTAATTACTATTTTAGAACTGCTGCGCATGCGAATCATCCTTTTCATAATCGTTTCATCAGTCCATTTCTCACCCGTTTGTATAGAACACGCCCATCTTTCATTCCTTCGTTTCATCTGCGCATAAAGACACATTTAGCTGATTTTAGTCTTATTCATTTGAAGATTTTAGCTGCTGAATATACAAACCCACCCTGGAATATTCCGAATTTTACTCTCTTAAACCCTTTTAAAGATTTTACTAAAAGCGATACTGCTGATATTATTTTCAAGCGAATATTCTTAAGTCACAGGGACACTTACGTATCATATACGCCTGTTTTTACTGACGGCTCCAAGTCGAGTAAGATCCCACATGTCCAAAACAAGTTTTCTCCCGTGTTCATTGCTACACATTTTCAAATGCTGCTTGAAAGTGACCAGTTAGTCTACATTTTTCTTTCAATCTTTTGGCAGTCAGTGAGCAGCTAAGTGTGTTTAACAAATCGTATACGGAATAATTTAAAGGAATTGTTTAAAATATTAATACATCGAAAGTTATAAGTTAAATATGGATCGGCCTGTTTCTACCTTTAATATGGATAATGTATTAAGTCAGGTCTTAAGATTTTTAGATGCACCCGTGAATCCTCTACTCTTCAACGAATACACGGCTGAGCAGTTGTACGGTGAATTACCTATTCAATTTTCAAATGTTGAAGTCTCTGTCGAGAAGGAAGATC
>CM063507.1:62882100-62906451 GCA_032207245.1 Pardosa pseudoannulata | reverse complement strand
ATTGAGTGTTGTCCTAGATCATATACTAAATCGTTTATCAAAACTGGATGACATTGTTGAAGATGCTGGGATAGAGCCTCCAAGTAGTTCAGTATCCAATTCAACCAATTCCACTATACAGGAGCCGATTTGTATTGACTTAACGAATTCGGATACAAGTAACTACTCAAAAAAGTACAAATTCTTCTACTGTTAAAAAAGATGCAAATATCGCTAATAAAATTACTAAAGGCAATAAGCAAAATATCAAAAGGCGATTAAAACCTATACCACCAAACCATCCACTGCACCAGAAGCTACCACCTCCTGCAAATAAAATAAAAACCAAAATGAAACGAACTGATTTTTTAAAAAATAATGAATCTGATGTTTTTGATTAGCCCATAAAAATGTATGTCTCCCCTGAAGACATGTCTGCTGAGTCATCTTCTGGATCTGAAACGGAGTCTCCGCACTCCGTACCTTAGGTTATAGTTCTTTCCACTCCACTTTTCGCTCACAATGGCTCTCTTTTCTTGGAATTGCCACGGTTTCAAAACCCACGTGCCTGATATTAGGAAACTAGTCAATAAATTACATCCTGCTGGTTTTGCACTCCAGGAAACTCTTCTGGACGAGTGCAAAATCTCAAAGGTTCGGCGTTTTAGTTGCTACAGAAAAGATCACGTGAATGGCGGCAGGGCATCCGGTGGTGTAGCCCTTTTTGTCTCCCATGACTACCCGTCCTCTCAGATTACCCTCCAAACCGACCTTCAAGCTATTGCTGTTCGTATTCACATTCATTCTCCGACAACAGTTTGTAATGTTTATTTACCACCCAAAGAAAATATATCGCAGACCTCACTCAATAACTTGATTAATCAGCTACCTGAGCCCTATATAATACTTGGAGATTTCAATGGCCATAGCACCTTGTGGGGTAATACCAGCTCGAACCAACGCGGAATTCAGTTGGAGCAATTACTTTCAGATCATAGTCTTTGTATATTTAATACCAAACAACCAACTTATTTTCATTTTCCAAGTAAAACCTTTCACACACTCGATCTTGCTTTTTGTTCACCTTCAATCTTCCCTTATTTCAATTTTTATGTCGATAAAGATTTATACAATAGTGATCACTTTCCGATAATCTTAACGCCTACCATTTCTACAGCTAAAACTTACAAAACACCCTATTATATTATGAACTCTGCCGACTGGAATAAATTTCGAAAAATAGCTATCATCAAAAACAACAGCGTTGACGAAGCCGTTAACCTTATAACTGCAGCCATCATTGCTGCTGCCGATGCCGCCATTCCAAAATCTTCAGGCTGTTTCCGACGGCAAACTAAGCCGTGGTGGAACGACGAGTGTCGTAATGCTCAGAAAGAGCAAAGGAGAGCTTGGTGTAGGTTCAGGCGGTACCCTACTACCGAAAATCTTAAGAATTACAAAAAGTGTAAATCTTGTTTACCTTAATTACTATTTTAGAACTGCTGCGCATGCGAATCATCCTTTTCATAATCGTTTCATCAGTCCATTTCTCACCCGTTTGTATAGAACACGCCCATCTTTCATTCCTTCGTTTCATCTGCGCATAAAGACACATTTAGCTGATTTTAGTCTTATTCATTTGAAGATTTTAGCTGCTGAATATACAAACCCACCCTGGAATATTCCGAATTTTACTCTCTTAAACCCTTTTAAAGATTTTACTAAAAGCGATACTGCTGATATTATTTTCAAGCGAATATTCTTAAGGTCACAGGGACACTTACGTATCATATACGCCTGTTTTTACTGACGGCTCCAAGTCGAGTAAGATCCCACATGTCCAAAACAAGTTTTCTCCCGTGTTCATTGCTACACATTTTCAAATGCTGCTTGAAAGTGACCAGTTAGTCTACATTTTTCTTTCAATCTTTTGGCAGTCAGTGAGCAGCTAAGTGTGTTTAACAAATCGTATACGGAATAATTTAAAGGAATTGTTTAAAATATTAATACATCGAAAGTTATAAGTTAAATATGGATCGGCCTGTTTCTACCTTTAATATGGATAATGTATTAAGTCAGGACTTAAGATTTTTAGATGCACCCGTGAATCCTCTACTCTTCAACGAATACACGGCTGAGCAGTTGTACGGTGAATTACCTATTCAATTTTCAAATGTTGAAGTCTCTGTCGAGAAGGAAGATCAAGAGCTACCTACAAATATATCTTCTACATCTATTGAATTGCCGCATGTTTTCTCAGCCATTCCTATGAAAGGTGTTGGACTACGCGAATTAAAAAACTTTCATATGTGTGATACTTGTGACAGAATTTTTTCTCGAAATTATGATTTGCAGCGTCATGTCAAGTCCGTACATGAAAGTAACACAACAAAATGTGACATTTGTGAAAAAGTTTTTACGCGGAAAGATTTGATGTTGCGACATAAAAAGAAACACGAAAAAATTTCAAACAAGCGTGCTTTGGGTGCGGAAGAGACTCCATCCTCTAAGAAAAAAAAAAATATGAAGACAGTCTCATCCAATTCCGAAAATAATTTATCCTTCAATTTTCGTAAATCCGAAGAAGCTTTCGATGGCGTGATGCAAACATTTCAGGTCGATAATTCTGATGGTTTTATTGACATTAAATTTTTTTTAGATCATTTAAAGTCTAGAATTGTTACGGAAATTGAAAACTTAATCTTTAGACAAGAATTGGGGATGAATTTCCGTCTTTTTTGCATTTATGAGAAGGATGTTGACGGAGATTTAGTTCAAGAAATTAAATACTTCAAAACTCAGAACGAAAGTATTCTTTGCTCGACTGATGTGATTTTTTTTTTTTTTTTTTTTTTTTTTTTGATAGAGCATCCGAAAAATTACAGAGGGAAGCAAGTGAATTCGAACAAAAACAATCAGGTTGGAAACTGATTGAAATTCAATATTTGGAAGTTAGACCGAACCGTTTTAATCCATTAAGAGTATCTTCCCATATCCCTTTACCTCACGTAATACAACGAAAACATACAATAGTAAATGTACAAAACCGTGATAATATGTGTTTCAAATGGGCTGTTCTATCGGCACTTTATCCAGCCAATAGCCATGTAGACAGAGTCACAAATTATACACCGTATGCGGATACATTAAATTTCGAAGGAATATCTTTTCCTATGAAAATTGTCGACATCCCTAAATTTGAAAAAAAGAACGATATTGGAATTAATTTATACTACTTAAACGGTAAGTGTCAAGTTTGTTCTTTGATGATCTGTAATACAGATTACAAAAGAAAAATAGATCTTGTATATTTAAAAGATAATGTTGGATGCCACTATGCGTGGATAAAAGATTTTTCAAAGCTTCTAAGTTCGCAAGTATCGAAAAGAAAAGCAAAAAAATTCTTTTGTCGTCGCTGTTTAACTGCTTTTGGTACAGATATTTTACTAAAGATGCATGAAGAACTATGTTCCGAAAATTATGCTGCAAGAGTGAATATGTTGAAATTTTCTTTCGATCAAATACCTTTTTTATTTCATAACCTAAACGAGCTGCA
Organism: Pardosa pseudoannulata; assembly: GCA_032207245.1. NCBI lineage: Eukaryota > Metazoa > Arthropoda > Arachnida > Araneae > Lycosidae > Pardosa > Pardosa pseudoannulata. The sequence continues at coordinate 62,902,916 of CM063507.1, read as the reverse complement.
AGTAAAGCTCCGAGTAGCTCAAGACGAGGTAACGTAACTCTTTTAACAGGTGCAACACGACACTTTGATGCAATAAAGTTCACAGAAGTTCTTCCTTGATTTACAAATCTAACATAGACAACTGCTCCATACGCTTATTGACTGGCATCTGAAAAGCAATATAGCTCTATCGAATCTGCATCTGGACTCTGCAAATCTAGGAACTGTAATCTTACTTAGATCCAGACACTCAGAACACCACTTAACCCATTCTTCACTGATATCCTTTGGAAGTTCGTCATCCCAAGTTAATTTTCGAACCCAAATTTCTTGGAGTAAGAATTTGTCTAACGGTGAATGGGATTCATAACCCAAGAGGGTCGAATATTTTTCCTGCTGTTTTTTAGGATGAAGCGTTTCGTATTCTCTCTGTTATTAAGCGACGATATCAAACTACATGCATCTATGCTCAAGCTATCTTGACAAGTATCCTAGGACATTCCCAGGACCTTTAGTCTCTCATTTGAGTTGTCGACTCTGTAAGGATGAATCTCAAATCCATCTTCTTCCCATCTTTTCATCAATTCAAGATCATTAGTTACCCATTTACGTAAATTCATAGCTGCTTCATTCATAATTTGTTTGGCTTTACGCGAAATACTTAAAGCCTCTTCAACTCCATCTTGACCTGTAATAAAATCGTCCACGTAAAACACATGTATTCAAAGTTTCAAATACCTCTGGATTGTCTTCTCTATATTTTTCTAAATGTTTCTTTATTGTGGCAGCCAATAGAAATGAACTTTTGCTGAACCTGATGTAAGAGGGCTTGCGATCCTACATGAAAGTACTTTAAGTGATAATAGTTTAAAATGACTGCAGTTAAAGGATGTTTACCTGGTAAGAGGCCGGTGTGCCAAACGCGACTTGTTGAGAATATTTGTGCGATTTGGATTTTGATCCACACTAGCTTTAAAAATATCTTTAAATGAAAGCCATTTCATGTAACTTTCCGGAAAATGTGGATAACGTAATTTTAGGCAATTTAACATTTTCAGAGCTTATACTATTTTATATTACACTTTTCAATTTTATCTGTCTTTGCGATTTTCTCTAATTTACGCTTAATTTCACATTCTGTTTCTAAAAGTGTTTCATCAATCTCTTCTTTATCTTTTGTGTATTCATCTATATTTTCTACATCAGCTAACTCAAACACTGCATTAAAAATATAACCAAGCATAAAAAATGTGTCTTCCAATCAAATTGCTGTAATATAACACTCTAGACCAATATTTCTCAAACAGTTTGACAGTACGGTGTTATCGGTATAAGTACTATCACAAAGCTGTCATAAATGGATGTCTCAAGTCGAATTGAAAAACAGGCCAAAGATTTGAGTGTTGTCCTAGATCATATACTAAATCGTTTATCAAAACTGGATGACATTGTTGAAGATGCTGGGATAGAGCCTAAAAGAAGTTCAGTATCCAATTCAACCAATTCCACTATACAGGAGCCGATTTGTATTGACTTAACGAATTCGGATACAAGTAACTACTCAAAAAAGTACAAATTCTTCTACTGTTAAAAAAGATGCAAATATCGCTAATAAAATTACTAAAGGCAATAAGCAAAATATCAAAAGGCGATTAAAACCTATACCACCAAACCATCCACTGCACCAGAAGCTACCACCTCCTGCAAATAAAATAAAAACCAAAATGAAACGAACTGATTTTTTAAAAAATAATGAATCTGATGTTTTTGATTAGCCCATAAAAATGTATGTCTCCCCTGAAGACATGTCTGCTGAGTCATCTTCTGGATCTGAAACGGAGTCTCCGCACTCCGTACCTTAGGTTATAGTTCTTTCCACTCCACTTTTCGCTCACAATGGCTCTCTTTTCTTGGAATTGCCACGGTTTCAAAACCCACGTGCCTGATATTAGGAAACTAGTCAATAAATTACATCCTGCTGGTTTTGCACTCCAGGAAACTCTTCTGGACGAGTGCAAAATCTCAAAGGTTCGGCGTTTTAGTTGCTACAGAAAAGATCACGTGAATGGCGGCAGGGCATCCGGTGGTGTAGCCCTTTTTGTCTCCCATGACTACCCGTCCTCTCAGATTACCCTCCAAACCGACCTTCAAGCTATTGCTGTTCGTATTCACATTCATTCTCCGACAACAGTTTGTAATGTTTATTTACCACCCAAAGAAAATATATCGCAGACCTCACTCAATAACTTGATTAATCAGCTACCTGAGCCCTATATAATACTTGGAGATTTCAATGGCCATAGCACCTTGTGGGGTAATACCAGCTCGAACCAACGCGGAATTCAGTTGGAGCAATTACTTTCAGATCATAGTCTTTGTATATTTAATACCAAACAACCAACTTATTTTCATTTTCCAAGTAAAACCTTTCACACACTCGATCTTGCTTTTTGTTCACCTTCAATCTTCCCTTATTTCAATTTTTATGTCGATAAAGATTTATACAATAGTGATCACTTTCCGATAATCTTAACGCCTACCATTTCTACAGCTAAAACTTACAAAACACCCTATTATATTATGAACTCTGCCGACTGGAATAAATTTCGAAAAATAGCTATCATCAAAAACAACAGCGTTGACGAAGCCGTTAACCTTATAACTGCAGCCATCATTGCTGCTGCCGATGCCGCCATTCCAAAATCTTCAGGCTGTTTCCGACGGCAAACTAAGCCGTGGTGGAACGACGAGTGTCGTAATGCTCAGAAAGAGCAAAGGAGAGCTTGGTGTAGGTTCAGGCGGTACCCTACTACCGAAAATCTTAAGAATTACAAAAAGTGTAAATCTTGTTTACCTTAATTACTATTTTAGAACTGCTGCGCATGCGAATCATCCTTTTCATAATCGTTTCATCAGTCCATTTCTCACCCGTTTGTATAGAACACGCCCATCTTTCATTCCTTCGTTTCATCTGCGCATAAAGACACATTTAGCTGATTTTAGTCTTATTCATTTGAAGATTTTAGCTGCTGAATATACAAACCCACCCTGGAATATTCCGAATTTTACTCTCTTAAACCCTTTTAAAGATTTTACTAAAAGCGATACTGCTGATATTATTTTCAAGCGAATATTCTTAAGTCACAGGGACACTTACGTATCATATACGCCTGTTTTTACTGACGGCTCCAAGTCGAGTAAGATCCCACATGTCCAAAACAAGTTTTCTCCCGTGTTCATTGCTACACATTTTCAAATGCTGCTTGAAAGTGACCAGTTAGTCTACATTTTTCTTTCAATCTTTTGGCAGTCAGTGAGCAGCTAAGTGTGTTTAACAAATCGTATACGGAATAATTTAAAGGAATTGTTTAAAATATTAATACATCGAAAGTTATAAGTTAAATATGGATCGGCCTGTTTCTACCTTTAATATGGATAATGTATTAAGTCAGGACTTAAGATTTTTAGATGCACCCGTGAATCCTCTACTCTTCAACGAATACACGGCTGAGCAGTTGTACGGTGAATTACCTATTCAATTTTCAAATGTTGAAGCCTCTGTCGAGAAGCAAGATCAAGAGCTACCTACAAATATATCTTCTACATCCACTGAATTGCCGCATGTTTCCTCAGCCATTCCTATGAAAGGTGTTGGACTACGCGAATTAAAAAACATTTCATATGTGTGATACTTGTGACAGAATTTTTTCCCGAAATTATGATTTGCAGCGTCATGTCAAGTCCGTACATGAAAGTAACACAACAAAATGTGACATTTGTGAAAAAGTTTTTACGCGGAAAGATTTGATGATGTTGCGACATAAAAAGAAACATGAAAAAATTTCAAACAAGCGTGCTTTGGGTGCGGAAGAGACTCCATCCTCTAAGAAAAAAAAATATGAAGACTTAGTCTCATCCAATTCCGAAAATAATTTATCCTTCAATTTTCGTAAATCCGAAGAAGCTTTCGATGGCGTGATGCAAACATTTCAGGTCGATAATTCTGATGGTTTTATTGACATTAAATTTTTTTTAGATCATTTAAAGTCTAGAATTGTTACGGAAATTGAAAACTTAATCTTTAGACAAGAATTGGGGATGAATTTCCGTATTTTTTGCATTTATGAGAAGGATGTTGACGGAGATTTAGTTCAAGAAATTAAATACTTCAAAACTCAGAACGAAAGTATTCTTTGCTCGACTGATGTGATTTGAATGATAGAGCATCCGAAAAATTACAGAGGGAAGCAAGTGAATTCGAACAAAAACAATCAGGTTGGAAACTGATTGAAATTCAATATTTGGAAGTTAGACCGAACCGTTTTAATCCATTAAGAGTATCTTCCCATATCCCTTTACCTCACGTAATACAACGAAAACATACAATAGTAAATGTACAAAACCGTGATAGCATAGTGATTCGAATGTACAAAAACAATCAGGTTGGAAATGATTGAAATTCAATATTTGGAAGTTAGACCGAAACGTTTTAATCCATTAAGAGTATCTTCCATATCCCTTTACCTCAAGTAATACAATGAAAACATTACAATAGTAAATGTACAAAACCGTGATAATATGTGTTTTCAAATGGGCTGTTCTATCGGCAGAGCCAATAGCCATGTAGACAGAGTCACAAATTATACACCGTATGCGGATACATTAAATTTCGAAGGAATATCTTTTCCTATGAAAATTGTCGACATCCCTAAATTTGAAAAAAAAGAACGATATTGGAAAAATTAATTTTTATACTACTTAAACGGTAAGTGTCAAGTTTGTTCTTTTGATGATCTGTAATACAGATTACAAAAGAAAATAGATAGATCTTGTATATTTAAAAGATAATGTTGGATGCCCACTATGCGTGGATAAAAGATTTTTTCAAAGCTTCTAAGTTCGCAAGTATCGAAAAGAAAACAAGCAAAAAAATTCTTTTGTCGTCGCTGTTTAACTGCTTTTGGTACAGATATTTTACTAAAGATGCATGAAGAACTATGTTCCGAAAATTATGCTGCAAGAGTGAATATGTTGAAATTTTCTTTCGATCAAATACCTTTTTTATTTCATAACCTAAACGAGCTGCAAGTAAAGCTCCGAGTAGCTCAAGACGAGGTAACGTAACTCTTTTAACAGGTGCAACACGACACTTTGATGCAATAAAGTTCACAGAAGTTCTTCCTTGATTTACAAATCTAACATAGACAACTGCTCCATACGCTTATTGACTTTCATCTGAAAAGCAATGTAGCTCTATCGAATCTGCATCTGGACTCAGAACAAACAATCTAGGAACTGTAATCTTACTTAGATCCAGACACTCAGAACACCACTTAAACCCATTCTTCACTGATATCCTTTGGAAGTTCGTCATCCCAAGTTAATTTTCGAACCCAAATTTCTTGGAGTAAGAATTTGTCTAACGGTGAATGGGATTCATAACCCAAGAGGGTCGAATATTCTTCCTGCTGTTTTTAGGATGAAGCGTTTCGTATTCTCTCTGTTATTAAGCGACGATATCAAACTACATGCATCTATGCTCAAGCTATCTTGACAAGTATCCTAGGACATTCCCAGGACCTTTAGTCTCTCATTTGAGTTGTCGACTCTGTAAGGATGAATCTCAAATCCATCTTCTTCCCATCTTTTCATCAATTCAAGATCATTAGTTACCCATTTACGTAAATTCATAGCTGCTTCATTCATAATTTGTTTGGCTTTACGCGAAATACTTAAAGCCTCTTCAACTCCATCTTGACCTGTAATAAAATCGTCCACGTAAACACATGTATTCAAAGTTTCAAATACCTCTGGATTGTCTTCTCTATATTTTTCTAAATGTTTCTTTATTGTGGCAGCCAATAGAAATGAACTTTTGCTGAACCTGATGTAAGAGGGCTTGCGATCCTACATGAAAGTACTTTAAGTGATAATAGTTTAAAATGACTGCAGTTAAAGGATGTTTACCTGGTAAGAGGCCGGTGTGCCAAACGCGACTTGTTGAGAAAATTTTGTGCGATTTGGATTTTGATCCACACTAGCTTTAAAAATATCTTTAAATGAAAGCCATTCATGTAACTTTCCGGAAAATGTGGATAACGTAATTTTAGGCAATTTAACATTTTCAGAGCTTATACTATTTTATATTACACTTTTCAATTTTATCTGTCTTTGCGATTTTCTCTAATTTACGCTTAATTTCACATTCTGTTTCTAAAAGTGTTTCATCAATCTCTTCTTTATCTTTTGTGTATTCATCTATATTTTCTACATCAGCTAACTCAAACACTGCATTAAAAATATAACCAAGCATAAAAAATGTGTCTTCCAATCAAATTGCTGTAATATAACACTCTAGACCAATATTTCTCAAACAGTTTGACAGTACGTTGTTATCGTTAAAGTACTATCACAAAGCTGTGATAAATGGATGTCTCAAGTCGAATGGAAAAGCAGGCCAAAGAATTGAGTGTTGTCCTAGATCATATACTAAATCGTTTATCAAAACTGGATGACATTGTTGAAGATGCTGGGATAGAGCCTCCAAGTAGTTCAGTATCCAATTCAACCAATTCCACTATACAGGAGCCGATTTGTACTGACTTAACGAATTCGGATACAAGTAACTACTCAAAAAAAGTACAAATTCTTCTACTGTTAAAAAAGATGCAAATATCGCTAATAAAATTACTAAAGGCAATAAGCAAAATATCAAAAGGCGATTAAAACCTATACCACCAAACCATCCACTGCACCAGAAGCTACCACCTCCTGCAAATAAAATAAAAACCAAAATGAAACGAACTGATTTTTTAAAAAATAATGAATCTGATGTTTTTGATTAGCCCATAAAAATGTATGTCTCCCCTGAAGACATGTCTGCTGAGTCATCTTCTGGATCTGAAACGGAGTCTCCGCACTCCGTACCTTAGGTTATAGTTCTTTCCACTCCACTTTTCGCTCACAATGGCTCTCTTTTCTTGGAATTGCCACGGTTTCAAAACCCACGTGCCTGATATTAGGAAACTAGTCAATAAATTACATCCTGCTGGTTTTGCACTCCAGGAAACTCTTCTGGACGAGTGCAAAATCTCAAAGGTTCGGCGTTTTAGTTGCTACAGAAAAGATCACGTGAATGGCGGCAGGGCATCCGGTGGTGTAGCCCTTTTTGTCTCCCATGACTACCCGTCCTCTCAGATTACCCTCCAAACCGACCTTCAAGCTATTGCTGTTCGTATTCACATTCATTCTCCGACAACAGTTTGTAATGTTTATTTACCACCCAAAGAAAATATATCGCAGACCTCACTCAATAACTTGATTAATCAGCTACCTGAGCCCTATATAATACTTGGAGATTTCAATGGCCATAGCACCTTGTGGGGTAATACCAGCTCGAACCAACGCGGAATTCAGTTGGAGCAATTACTTTCAGATCATAGTCTTTGTATATTTAATACCAAACAACCAACTTATTTTCATTTTCCAAGTAAAACCTTTCACACACTCGATCTTGCTTTTTGTTCACCTTCAATCTTCCCTTATTTCAATTTTTATGTCGATAAAGATTTATACAATAGTGATCACTTTCCGATAATCTTAACGCCTACCATTTCTACAGCTAAAACTTACAAAACACCCTATTATATTATGAACTCTGCCGACTGGAATAAATTTCGAAAAATAGCTATCATCAAAAACAACAGCGTTGACGAAGCCGTTAACCTTATAACTGCAGCCATCATTGCTGCTGCCGATGCCGCCATTCCAAAATCTTCAGGCTGTTTCCGACGGCAAACTAAGCCGTGGTGGAACGACGAGTGTCGTAATGCTCAGAAAGAGCAAAGGAGAGCTTGGTGTAGGTTCAGGCGGTACCCTACTACCGAAAATCTTAAGAATTACAAAAAGTGTAAATCTTGTTTACCTTAATTACTATTTTAGAACTGCTGCGCATGCGAATCATCCTTTTCATAATCGTTTCATCAGTCCATTTCTCACCCGTTTGTATAGAACACGCCCATCTTTCATTCCTTCGTTTCATCTGCGCATAAAGACACATTTAGCTGATTTTAGTCTTATTCATTTGAAGATTTTAGCTGCTGAATATACAAACCCACCCTGGAATATTCCGAATTTTACTCTCTTAAACCCTTTTAAAGATTTTACTAAAAGCGATACTGCTGATATTATTTTCAAGCGAATATTCTTAAGTCACAGGGACACTTACGTATCATATACGCCTGTTTTTACTGACGGCTCCAAGTCGAGTAAGATCCCACATGTCCAAAACAAGTTTTCTCCGTGTTCATTGCTACACTTTTTCAAATGCTGCTTGAAAGTGACCAGTTAGTCTACATTTTTCTTTCAATCTTTTGGCAGTCAGTGAGCAGCTAAGTGTGTTTAACAAATCGTATACGGAATAATTTAAAGGAATTGTTTAAAATATTAATACATCGAAAGTTATAAGTTAAATATGGATCGGCCTGTTTCTACCTTTAATATGGATAATGTATTAAGTCAGGACTTAAGATTTTTAGATGCACCCGTGAATCCTCTACTCTTCAACGAATACACGGCTGAGCAGTTGTACGGTGAATTACCTATTCAATTTTCAAATGTTGAAGTCTCTGTCGAGAAGGAAGATCAAGAGCTACCTACAAATATATCTTCTACATCTATTGAATTGCCGCATGTTTTCTCAGCCATTCCTATGAAAGGTGTTGGACTACGCGAATTAAAAAAACATTCATATGTGTGATACTTGTGACAGAATTTTTTCTCGAAATTATGATTTGCAGCGTCATGTCAAGTCCGTACATGAAAGTAACACAACAAAATGTGACATTTGTGAAAAAGTTTTTACGCGGAAAGATTTGATGTTGCGACATAAAAAGAAACACGAAAAAATTTCAAACAAGCGTGCTTTGGGTGCGGAAGAGACTCCATCCTCTAAGAAAAAAAAAATATGAAGACAGTCTCATCCAATTCCGAAAATAATTTATCCTTCAATTTTCGTAAATCCGAAGAAGCTTTCGATGGCGTGATGCAAACATTTCAGGTCGATAATTCTGATGGTTTTATTGACATTAAATTTTTTTTAGATCATTTAAAGTCTAGAATTGTTACGGAAATTGAAAACTTAATCTTTAGACAAGAATTGGGGATGAATTTCCGTATTTTTTGCATTTATGAGAAGGATGTTGACGGAGATTTAGTTCAAGAAATTAAATACTTCAAAACTCAGAACGAAAGTATTCTTTGCTCGACTGATGTGATTTTTTTTTGATAGAGCATCCGAAAATTACAGAGGGAAGCAAGTGAATTCGAACAAAAACAATCAGGTTGGAAACTGATTGAAATTCAATATTTGGAAGTTAGACCGAACCGTTTTAATCCATTAAGAGTATCTTCCCATATCCCTTTACCTCACGTAATACAACGAAAACATACAATAGTAAATGTACAAAACCGTGATAATATGTGTTTCAAATGGGCTGTTCTATCGGCACTTTATCCAGCCAATAGCCATGTAGACAGAGTCACAAATTATACACCGTATGCGGATACATTAAATTTCGAAGGAATATCTTTTCCTATGAAAATTGTCGACATCCCTAAATTTGAAAAAAAGAACGATATTGGAATTAATTTATACTACTTAAAACGGTAAGTGTCAAGTGTTGTTCTTTGATGATCTGTAATACAGATTACAAAAGAAAAATAGATCTTGTATATTTAAAGAGATAATGTTGGATGCCACTATGCGTGGATAAAAGATTTTTCAAAGCTTCTAAGTTCGCAAGTATCGAAAAGAAAAGAAAAGCAAAAAAATTCTTTTGTCGTCGCTGTTTAACTGCTTTTGGTACAGATATTTTACTAAAGATGCATGAAGAACTATGTTCCGAAAATTATGCTGCAAGAGTGAATATGTTGAAATTTTCTTTCGATCAAATACCTTTTTTATTTCATAACCTAAACGAGCTGCAAGTAAAGCTCCGAGTAGCTCAAGACGAGGTAACGTAACTCTTTTAACAGGTGCAACACGACACTTTGATGCAATAAAGTTCACAGAAGTTCTTCCTTGATTTACAAATCTAACATAGACAACTGCTCCATACGCTTATTGACTGGCATCTGAAAAGCAATATAGCTCTATCGAATCTGCATCTGGACTCTGCAAATCTAGGAACTGTAATCTTACTTAGATCCAGACACTCAGAACACCACTTAACCCATTCTTCACTGATATCCTTTGGAAGTTCGTCATCCCAAGTTAATTTTCGAACCCAAATTTCTTGGAGTAAGAATTTGTCTAACGGTGAATGGGATTAATAACCCAAGAGGGTCGAATATTTTTCCTGCTGTTTTTAGGATGAAGCGTTTTGTATTCTCTCTGTTATTAAGCGACGATATCAAACTACATGCATCTATGCTCAAGCTATCTTGACAAGTATCCTAGGACATTCCCAGGACCTTTAGTCTCTCATTTGAGTTGTCGACTCTGTAAGGATGAATCTCAAATCCATCTTCTTCCCATCTTTTCATCAATTCAAGATCATTAGTTACCCATTTACGTAAATTCATAGCTGCTTCATTCATAATTTGTTTGGCTTTACGCGAAATACTTAAAGCCTCTTCAACTCCATCTTGACCTGTAATAAAATCGTCCACGTAAACACATGTATTCAAAGTTTCAAATACCTCTGGATTGTCTTCTCTATATTTTTCTAAATGTTTCTTTATTGTGGCAGCCAATAGAAATGAACTTTTGCTGAACCTGATGTAAGAGGGCTTGCGATCCTACATGAAAGTACTTTAAGTGATAATAGTTTAAAATGACTGCAGTTAAAGGATGTTTACCTGGTAAGAGGCCGGTGTGCCAAACGCGACTTGTTGAGAATATTTGTGCGATTTGGATTTGATTTTGATCCACACTAGCTTTAAAAATATCTTTAAATGAAAGCCATTCATGTAACTTTCCGGAAAATGTGGATAACGTAATTTTAGGCAATTTAACATTTTCAGAGCTTATACTATTTTATATTACACTTTTCAATTTTATCTGTCTTTGCGATTTTCTCTAATTTACGCTTAATTTCACATTCTGTTTCTAAAAGTGTTTCATCAATCTCTTCTTTATCTTTTGTGTATTCATCTATATTTTCTACATCAGCTAACTCAAACACTGCATTAAAAATATAACCAAGCATAAAAAATGTGTCTTCCAATCAAATTGCTGTAATATAACACTCTAGACCAATATTTCTCAAACAGTTTGATAGTACGTTGTTATCGGTATAAGTACTATCACAAAGCTGTCATAAATGGATGTCTCAAGTCGAATTGAAAAACAGGCCAAAGATTTGAGTGTTGTCCTAGATCATATACTAAATCGTTTATCAAAACTGGATGACATTGTTGAAGATGCTGGGATAGAGCCTAAAAGAAGTTCAGTATCCAATTCAACCAATTCCACTATACAGGAGCCGATTTGTATTGACTTAACGAATTCGGATACAAGTAACTACTCAAAAAAGTACAAATTCTTCTACTGTTAAAAAAGATGCAAATATCGCTAATAAAATTACTAAAGGCAATAAGCAAAATATCAAAAGGCGATTAAAACCTATACCACCAAACCATCCACTGCACCAGAAGCTACCACCTCCTGCAAATAAAATAAAAACCAAAATGAAACGAACTGATTTTTTAAAAAATAATGAATCTGATGTTTTTGATTAGCCCATAAAAATGTATGTCTCCCCTGAAGACATGTCTGCTGAGTCATCTTCTGGATCTGAAACGGAGTCTCCGCACTCCGTACCTTAGGTTATAGTTCTTTCCACTCCACTTTTCGCTCACAATGGCTCTCTTTTCTTGGAATTGCCACGGTTTCAAAACCCACGTGCCTGATATTAGGAAACTAGTCAATAAATTACATCCTGCTGGTTTTGCACTCCAGGAAACTCTTCTGGACGAGTGCAAAATCTCAAAGGTTCGGCGTTTTAGTTGCTACAGAAAAGATCACGTGAATGGCGGCAGGGCATCCGGTGGTGTAGCCCTTTTTGTCTCCCATGACTACCCGTCCTCTCAGATTACCCTCCAAACCGACCTTCAAGCTATTGCTGTTCGTATTCACATTCATTCTCCGACAACAGTTTGTAATGTTTATTTACCACCCAAAGAAAATATATCGCAGACCTCACTCAATAACTTGATTAATCAGCTACCTGAGCCCTATATAATACTTGGAGATTTCAATGGCCATAGCACCTTGTGGGGTAATACCAGCTCGAACCAACGCGGAATTCAGTTGGAGCAATTACTTTCAGATCATAGTCTTTGTATATTTAATACCAAACAACCAACTTATTTTCATTTTCCAAGTAAAACCTTTCACACACTCGATCTTGCTTTTTGTTCACCTTCAATCTTCCCTTATTTCAATTTTTATGTCGATAAAGATTTATACAATAGTGATCACTTTCCGATAATCTTAACGCCTACCATTTCTACAGCTAAAACTTACAAAACACCCTATTATATTATGAACTCTGCCGACTGGAATAAATTTCGAAAAATAGCTATCATCAAAAACAACAGCGTTGACGAAGCCGTTAACCTTATAACTGCAGCCATCATTGCTGCTGCCGATGCCGCCATTCCAAAATCTTCAGGCTGTTTCCGACGGCAAACTAAGCCGTGGTGGAACGACGAGTGTCGTAATGCTCAGAAAGAGCAAAGGAGAGCTTGGTGTAGGTTCAGGCGGTACCCTACTACCGAAAATCTTAAGAATTACAAAAAGTGTAAATCTTGTTTACCTTAATTACTATTTTAGAACTGCTGCGCATGCGAATCATCCTTTTCATAATCGTTTCATCAGTCCATTTCTCACCCGTTTGTATAGAACACGCCCATCTTTCATTCCTTCGTTTCATCTGCGCATAAAGACACATTTAGCTGATTTTAGTCTTATTCATTTGAAGATTTTAGCTGCTGAATATACAAACCCACCCTGGAATATTCCGAATTTTACTCTCTTAAACCCTTTTAAAGATTTTACTAAAAGCGATACTGCTGATATTATTTTCAAGCGAATATTCTTAAGTCACAGGGACACTTACGTATCATATACGCCTGTTTTTACTGACGGCTCCAAGTCGAGTAAGATCCCACATGTCCAAAACAAGTTTTCTCCCGTGTTCATTGCTACACATTTTCAAATGCTGCTTGAAAGTGACCAGTTAGTCTACATTTTTCTTTCAATCTTTTGGCAGTCAGTGAGCAGCTAAGTGTGTTTAACAAATCGTATACGGAATAATTTAAAGGAATTGTTTAAAATATTAATACATCGAAAGTTATAAGTTAAATATGGATCGGCCTGTTTCTACCTTTAATATGGATAATGTATTAAGTCAGGACTTAAGATTTTTAGATGCACCCGTGAATCCTCTACTCTTCAACGAATACACGGCTGAGCAGTTGTACGGTGAATTACCTATTCAATTTTCAAATGTTGAAGTCTCTGTCGAGAAGGAAGATCAAGAGCTACCTACAAATATATCTTCTACATCTATTGAATTGCCGCATGTTTTCTCAGCCATTCCTATGAAAGGTGTTGGACTACGCGAATTAAAAAACTTTCATATGTGTGATACTTGTGACAGAATTTTTTCTCGAAATTATGATTTGCAGCGTCATGTCAAGTCCGTACATGAAAGTAACACAACAAAATGTGACATTTGTGAAAAAGTTTTTACGCGGAAAGATTTGATGTTGCGACATAAAAAGAAACACGAAAAAATTTCAAACAAGCGTGCTTTGGGTGCGGAAGAGACTCCATCCTCTAAGAAAAAAAAAAAATATGAAGACAGTCTCATCCAATTCCGAAAATAATTTATCCTTCAATTTTCGTAAATCCGAAGAAGCTTTCGATGGCGTGATGCAAACATTTCAGGTCGATAATTCTGATGGTTTTATTGACATTAAATTTTTTTTAGATCATTTAAAGTCTAGAATTGTTACGGAAATTGAAAACTTAATCTTTAGACAAGAATTGGGGATGAATTTCCGTCTTTTTTGCATTTATGAGAAGGATGTTGACGGAGATTTAGTTCAAGAAATTAAATACTTCAAAACTCAGAACGAAAGTATTCTTTGCTCGACTGATGTGATTTTTTTTTTTTTTTTTTTTTTGATAGAGCATCCGAAAAATTACAGAGGGAAGCAAGTGAATTCGAACAAAAACAATCAGGTTGGAAACTGATTGAAATTCAATATTTGGAAGTTAGACCGAACCGTTTTAATCCATTAAGAGTATCTTCCCATATCCCTTTACCTCACGTAATACAACGAAAACATACAATAGTAAATGTACAAAACCGTGATAATATGTGTTTCAAATGGGCTGTTCTATCGGCACTTTATCCAGCCAATAGCCATGTAGACAGAGTCACAAATTATACACCGTATGCGGATACATTAAATTTCGAAGGAAATATCTTTTCCTATGAAAATTGTCGACATCCCTAAATTTGAAAAAAAGAACGATATTGGAATTAATTTATACTACTTAAACGGTAAGTGTCAAGTTTGTTCTTTGATGATCTGTAATACAGATTACAAACTAGATCTTGTATATTTAAAAGATAATGTTGGATGCCACTATGCGTGGATAAAAGATTTTTCAAAGCTTCTAAGTTCGCAAGTATCGAAAAGAAAAGCAAAAAAATTCTTTTGTCGTCGCTGTTTAACTGCTTTTGGTACAGATATTTTACTAAAGATGCATGAAGAACTATGTTCCGAAAATTATGCTGCAAGAGTGAATATGTTGAAATTTTCTTTCGATCAAATACCTTTTTTATTTCATAACCTAAACGAGCTGCAAGTAAAGCTCCGAGTAGCTCAAGACGAGGTAACGTAACTCTTTTAACAGGTGCAACACGACACTTTGATGCAATAAAGTTCACAGAAGTTCTTCCTTGATTTACAAATCTAACATAGACAACTGCTCCATACGCTTATTGACTGGCATCTGAAAAGCAATATAGCTCTATCGAATCTGCATCTGGACTCTGCAAATCTAGGAACTGTAATCTTACTTAGATCCAGACACTCAGAACACCACTTAACCCATTCTTCACTGATATCCTTTGGAAGTTCGTCATCCCAAGTTAATTTTCGAACCCAAATTTCTTGGAGTAAGAATTTGTCTAACGGTGAATGGGATTAATAACCCAAGAGGGTCGAATATTCTTCCTGCTGTTTTTAGGATGAAGCGTTTTGTATTCTCTCTGTTATTAAGCGACGATATCAAACTACATGCATCTATGCTCAAGCTATCTTGACAAGTATCCTAGGACATTCCCAGGACCTTTTTAGTCTCTCATTTGAGTTGTCGACTCTGTAAGGATGAATCTCAAATCCATCTTCTTCTCATTTTTCATTAATTCAAGATCATTAGTTACCCATTTACGTAAATTCATAGCTGCTTCATTCATAATTTGTTTGGCTTTACGCGAAATACTTAAAGCCTCTTCAACTCCATCTTGACCTGTAATAAAATCGTCCACGTAAACACATGTATTCAAAGTTTCAAATACCTCTGGATTGTCTTCTCTATATTTTTCTAAATGTTTCTTTATTGTGGCAGCCAATAGAAATGAACTTTTGCTGAACCTGATGTAAGAGGGCTTGCGATCCTACATGAAAGTACTTTAAGTGATAATAGTTTAAAATGACTGCAGTTAAAGGATGTTTACCTGGTAAGAGGCCGGTGTGCCAAACGCGACTTGTTGAGAATATTTGTGCGATTTGGATTTTGATCCACACTAGCTTTAAAAATATCTTTAAATGAAAGCCATTCATGTAACTTTCCGGAAAATGTGGATAACGTAATTTTAGGCAATTTAACATTTTCAGAGCTTATACTATTTTATATTACACTTTTCAATTTTATCTGTCTTTGCGATTTTCTCTAATTTACGCTTAATTTCACATTCTGTTTCTAAAAGTGTTTCATCAATCTCTTCTTTATCTTTTGTGTATTCATCTATATTTTCTACATCAGCTAACTCAAACACTGCATTAAAAATATAACCAAGCATAAAAAATGTGTCTTCCAATCAAATTGCTGTAATATAACACTCTAGACCAATATTTCTCAAACAGTTTGATAGTACGTTGTTATCGGTATAAGTACTATCACAAAGCTGTCATAAATGGATGTCTCAAGTCGAATTGAAAAACAGGCCAAAGATTTGAGTGTTGTCCTAGATCATATACTAAATCGTTTATCAAAACTGGATGACATTGTTGAAGATGCTGGGATAGAGCCTAAAAGAAGTTCAGTATCCAATTCAACCAATTCCACTATACAGGAGCCGATTTGTATTGACTTAACGAATTCGGATACAAGTAACTACTCAAAAAAGTACAAATTCTTCTACTGTTAAAAAAGATGCAAATATCGCTAATAAAATTACTAAAGGCAATAAGCAAAATATCAAAAGGCGATTAAAACCTATACCACCAAACCATCCACTGCACCAGAAGCTACCACCTCCTGCAAATAAAATAAAAACCAAAATGAAACGAACTGATTTTTTAAAAAATAATGAATCTGATGTTTTTGATTAGCCCATAAAAATGTATGTCTCCCCTGAAGACATGTCTGCTGAGTCATCTTCTGGATCTGAAACGGAGTCTCCGCACTCCGTACCTTAGGTTATAGTTCTTTCCACTCCACTTTTCGCTCACAATGGCTCTCTTTTCTTGGAATTGCCACGGTTTCAAAACCCACGTGCCTGATATTAGGAAACTAGTCAATAAATTACATCCTGCTGGTTTTGCACTCCAGGAAACTCTTCTGGACGAGTGCAAAATCTCAAAGGTTCGGCGTTTTAGTTGCTACAGAAAAGATCACGTGAATGGCGGCAGGGCATCCGGTGGTGTAGCCCTTTTTGTCTCCCATGACTACCCGTCCTCTCAGATTACCCTCCAAACCGACCTTCAAGCTATTGCTGTTCGTATTCACATTCATTCTCCGACAACAGTTTGTAATGTTTATTTACCACCCAAAGAAAATATATCGCAGACCTCACTCAATAACTTGATTAATCAGCTACCTGAGCCCTATATAATACTTGGAGATTTCAATGGCCATAGCACCTTGTGGGGTAATACCAGCTCGAACCAACGCGGAATTCAGTTGGAGCAATTACTTTCAGATCATAGTCTTTGTATATTTAATACCAAACAACCAACTTATTTTCATTTTCCAAGTAAAACCTTTCACACACTCGATCTTGCTTTTTGTTCACCTTCAATCTTCCCTTATTTCAATTTTTATGTCGATAAAGATTTATACAATAGTGATCACTTTCCGATAATCTTAACGCCTACCATTTCTACAGCTAAAACTTACAAAACACCCTATTATATTATGAACTCTGCCGACTGGAATAAATTTCGAAAAATAGCTATCATCAAAAACAACAGCGTTGACGAAGCCGTTAACCTTATAACTGCAGCCATCATTGCTGCTGCCGATGCCGCCATTCCAAAATCTTCAGGCTGTTTCCGACGGCAAACTAAGCCGTGGTGGAACGACGAGTGTCGTAATGCTCAGAAAGAGCAAAGGAGAGCTTGGTGTAGGTTCAGGCGGTACCCTACTACCGAAAATCTTAAGAATTACAAAAAGTGTAAATCTTGTTTACCTTAATTACTATTTTAGAACTGCTGCGCATGCGAATCATCCTTTTCATAATCGTTTCATCAGTCCATTTCTCACCCGTTTGTATAGAACACGCCCATCTTTCATTCCTTCGTTTCATCTGCGCATAAAGACACATTTAGCTGATTTTAGTCTTATTCATTTGAAGATTTTAGCTGCTGAATATACAAACCCACCCTGGAATATTCCGAATTTTACTCTCTTAAACCCTTTTAAAGATTTTACTAAAAGCGATACTGCTGATATTATTTTCAAGCGAATATTCTTAAGTCACAGGGACACTTACGTATCATATACGCCTGTTTTTACTGACGGCTCCAAGTCGAGTAAGATCCCACATGTCCAAAACAAGTTTTCTCCCGTGTTCATTGCTACACATTTTCAAATGCTGCTTGAAAGTGACCAGTTAGTCTACATTTTTCTTTCAATCTTTTGGCAGTCAGTGAGCAGCTAAGTGTGTTTAACAAATCGTATACGGAATAATTTAAAGGAATTGTTTAAAATATTAATACATCGAAAGTTATAAGTTAAATATGGATCGGCCTGTTTCTACCTTTAATATGGATAATGTATTAAGTCAGGACTTAAGATTTTTAGATGCACCCGTGAATCCTCTACTCTTCAACGAATACACGGCTGAGCAGTTGTACGGTGAATTACCTATTCAATTTTCAAATGTTGAAGTCTCTGTCGAGAAGGAAGATCAAGAGCTACCTACAAATATATCTTCTACATCTATTGAATTGCCGCATGTTTTCTCAGCCATTCCTATGAAAGGTGTTGGACTACGCGAATTAAAAAACTTTCATATGTGTGATACTTGTGACAGAATTTTTTCTCGAAATTATGATTTGCAGCGTCATGTCAAGTCCGTACATGAAAGTAACACAACAAAATGTGACATTTGTGAAAAAGTTTTTACGCGGAAAGATTTGATGTTGCGACATAAAAAGAAACACGAAAAAATTTCAAACAAGCGTGCTTTGGGTGCGGAAGAGACTCCATCCTCTAAGAAAAAAAAAAATATGAAGACAGTCTCATCCAATTCCGAAAATAATTTATCCTTCAATTTTCGTAAATCCGAAGAAGCTTTCGATGGCGTGATGCAAACATTTCAGGTCGATAATTCTGATGGTTTTATTGACATTAAATTTTTTTTAGATCATTTAAAGTCTAGAATTGTTACGGAAATTGAAAACTTAATCTTTAGACAAGAATTGGGGATGAATTTCCGTATTTTTTGCATTTATGAGAAGGATGTTGACGGAGATTTAGTTCAAGAAATTAAATACTTCAAAACTCAGAACGAAAGTATTCTTTGCTCGACTGATGTGATTTTTTTTTTTTTTTTTTTTTTTTTGATAGAGCATCCGAAAAATTACAGAGGGAAGCAAGTGAATTCGAACAAAAACAATCAGGTTGGAAACTGATTGAAATTCAATATTTGGAAGTTAGACCGAACCGTTTTAATCCATTAAGAGTATCTTCCCATATCCCTTTACCTCACGTAATACAACGAAAACATACAATAGTAAATGTACAAAACCGTGATAATATGTGTTTCAAATGGGCTGTTCTATCGGCACTTTATCCAGCCAATAGCCATGTAGACAGAGTCACAAATTATACACCGTATGCGGATACATTAAATTTCGAAGGAATATCTTTTCCTATGAAAATTGTCGACATCCCTAAATTTGAAAAAAAGAACGATATTGGAATTAATTTATACTACTTAAACGGTAAGTGTCAAGTTTGTTCTTTGATGATCTGTAATACAGATTACAAAAGAAAAATAGATCTTGTATATTTAAAAGATAATGTTGGATGCCACTATGCGTGGATAAAAGATTTTTCAAAGCTTCTAAGTTCGCAAGTATCGAAAAGAAAAGCAAAAAAATTCTTTTGTCGTCGCTGTTTAACTGCTTTTGGTACAGATATTTTACTAAAGATGCATGAAGAACTATGTTCCGAAAATTATGCTGCAAGAGTGAATATGTTGAAATTTTCTTTCGATCAAATACCTTTTTTATTTCATAACCTAAACGAGCTGCAAGTAAAGCTCCGAGTAGCTCAAGACGAGGTAACGTAACTCTTTTAACAGGTGCAACACGACACTTTGATGCAATAAAGTTCACAGAAGTTCTTCCTTGATTTACAAATCTAACATAGACAACTGCTCCATACGCTTATTGACTGGCATCTGAAAAGCAATATAGCTCTATCGAATCTGCATCTGGACTCTGCAAATCTAGGAACTGTAATCTTACTTAGATCCAGACACTCAGAACACCACTTAACCCATTCTTCACTGATATCCTTTGGAAGTTCGTCATCCCAAGTTAATTTTCGAACCCAAATTTCTTGGAGTAAGAATTTGTCTAACGGTGAATGGGATTCATAACCCAAGAGGGTCGAATATTTTTCCTGCTGTTTTTAGGATGAAGCGTTTTGTATTCTCTCTGTTATTAAGCGACGATATCAAACTACATGCATCTATGCTCAAGCTATCTTGACAAGTATCCTAGGACATTCCCAGGACCTTTAGTCTCTCATTTGAGTTGTCGACTCTGTAAGGATGAATCTCAAATCCATCTTCTTCCCATCTTTTCATCAATTCAAGATCATTAGTTACCCATTTACGTAAATTCATAGCTGCTTCATTCATAATTTGTTTGGCTTTACGCGAAATACTTAAAGCCTCTTCAACTCCATCTTGACCTGTAATAAAATCGTCCACGTAAACACATGTATTCAAAGTTTCAAATACCTCTGGATTGTCTTCTCTATATTTTTCTAAATGTTTCTTTATTGTGGCAGCCAATAGAAATGAACTTTTGCTGAACCTGATGTAAGAGGGCTTGCGATCCTACATGAAAGTACTTTAAGTGATAATAGTTTAAAATGACTGCAGTTAAAGGATGTTTACCTGGTAAGAGGCCGGTGTGCCAAACGCGACTTGTTGAGAATATTTGTGCGATTTGGATTTTGATCCACACTAGCTTTAAAAATATCTTTAAATGAAAGCCATTCATGTAACTTTCCGGAAAATGTGGATAACGTAATTTTAGGCAATTTAACATTTTCAGAGCTTATACTATTT
>CM063507.1:62864132-62882000 GCA_032207245.1 Pardosa pseudoannulata | reverse complement strand
CGTTCAGAAATTACTCCACGAGAGAAATTAAGGGTACTATGAAATGACGGTTTAACAGGAATATGAGCAAGTTTGCTAATTTTGATAAGTTTATTGGCTTGGGAGGTATTGTAAACTTCAACTAACAAATCACCTGATTTAAGTTTTTTAATATGCTTAGGTTCACCTATTTCTGTTATGATAGATTTATTAATAAGGAAAGGAGACACATTCGTAAAATTTCCGTCAGCACATTTGATGATAATAAATCGAGCAGTATTAAGGTTAGGAACATTTTGTTGCCCACTAGGGGATTGGGGGGGATGAAAGGAAGCCATGATAGAAAGAGTTAAGTTCGGACCCCGGCGGCACCACCCACCACGGAGCCCAACAAGGGGATGCAGAAACCTGCACCAGTGCTAACCGGGATCTATACGGTCACAGGTACTTCTGAAGCTGCTACCACCCTTAACGCAACAGTCCAGAGAGTACACCGATCACTTAGTCCGAGCCGAAAAACGACCAGCCGATTGATACATGTGGACCAGTATGTACCTCCCGTTTACACGAAGCCGAGGCCAAAGCAACGTGTTGGAAATTCCCCGCCAAAATGGAAATTCCATAAATATGATTTCCCCCACGGGGAATCCCCTCAATTACCAGGATCCTCATTTCCATGGACACGGGTCTCCACGCACGGCAAACACGTGGGCAGTTAACAGTTCGCGAGAGGCTATGTTCAGAACGGAACATAGCATCACGAGAAAAGCCCTCACCTCCGAAGAAGTAACCACAACGAGGGAGAAAAGGAAAGGACAAAGTAGGAGACCAGAGGAGGGGAAACAGAAAGAAGATTAAAGTTCGCTGGGGTACCTCGGGATTGCGACACCCGTGTTTACCTAAAGTAGGTAAACCCCTGAGAGGTCACAGCTCTCCGAGTCGTAGCCGACATCTCCACAACGAGCACAGGTAACGGATCCACGACACGACAGCTTGGAATGTCCAAATCGCTGGCACTGAAAACAACGAAGAGGATTTGGAATGTAAGGGCGGACGGTACATTTTAAATAAGCAGCGTATAAATTAGAGGGGAGTTTAGGACTATCAAAAGTAAGAATTATATGTTTAGTTTTAATGGTTTGCCCGTCGCGATGAATAGTTATTCGACGGACCGCGACAACACCTTGACTTTTCAGATTTTCCAGGATTTCATCCTCTGGGACATTGTACAAATCAGACTCAGATATAACGCCTTTTGAAAAAATTAAGGAACCATGCGGGGAAACAGAAACAGAAAACGGGCCTAAGGTATTACTGGAAAATAAAGACTTAGCTTGGTTAGGAGAGGTAACTTGTACTAGGAGATCGCCAGATTTGAGTTTTTTAATTGATTCAACTTCACCAATTACGGACTGAATAGTTTTATGTATAAGAAACGGAGATATAGAGCTGAAGCTTCCGTCTACGTTATTTTTAACAATAAAAAAACGAGCTTTGTTACTTACGAGGTGCTCTCCGGTTGAGGGAGAGAAATTTGGAGCGTTTTGAGAACCCATAATAGAAAAATTAAACTTCGGATCCCGACGGCACCACCCACCACGGAGCCCAACGAGGGGATGCAGAAACCTGCACCAGTGCTAGCCGGGATCTATACGATCAGAGGTACTTCTGAAGCACACAGCCCAGAAAGTACACCGATCACTTAGTCCAAGCCGAAAACCGACCAGCCGATTGGTACATGTGGACCAATATGTACCTCCCGTTTACACGAAGCCGAGGCCAAAGAAACGTGTTGGAAACTCCCCGCCAAAATAGAAATTCCATAATGATGATTTCCCCCACGGGGAATCCCCTCAATTACCAGGATCCTCATTTCCGGGGACACGGGTCTCCACGCACGGCAAACACGTGGGCAGTTAACAGTTCGCGAGAGGCTATGTTCAGAACGCAACATAGCATCGCGAGAAAAGCCCTCACTTCCGAAGAAGTAACCACAACGAGGGGGAAAAGAGAAAGGACAAAGTAGAAGACAAGAGAAGGGGAAAAGGAAAGAAGATTAAAGTTCGCTGGGGTACCTCGGGATTGGTCGCCGTTATTGAGAATGCAAAGAGAAAAGTTTTCTATAAGGTTTTCAATGAGTTTACCTCTATTGTTAAGGTCATTGCTTCCCCAAATGGGCTATGGGCATTAAAGTCACCAATAATTATAAAAGGAGGAGGGAGTTGATTAATAAGTCTATTTAATGAATTATGTGACACAGATTCGTTAGGTTGGTTGGTTGGTTGTTTGATAATTAATGGCACTGAATCCGCAAGGGACATATTGTGCCAGACACAGGGTAAAGAAATATAAAACACATACATTGTAAACACTATAAACATAAAACCATTAGTGGAATGACAAGACAAATGAAACAACACGAGCTTAAAAGCATGCTTATGAAAAAGTAGTGATTAGATAAAAACAAATGTGTATAAAACGAAAAGTAGCACCCAAAAAAAGACACGAAGAAAAAAGTTATAGCAAAATCAAATAAGTGGATAAAATCCAATGCGTTTTAAAAACCCAAAAATATTTTTATGAGGTGTAGAATTAAGAACATTACTTAAAAGGATACTATTTGAATGAATGTAATAAAACCTCTGATTATTATATACAGGACAATCGACAAGAATATGATTCACAGTTACAGCCACTTTACAGCAAAGGCAGGTGGGCACAGTTTCCCCCCATGAGCAAGTGACGGTGGGTGAGGTGAGTATGTCCAATGCGCAGACGAGTTATGATTACATCATTTCTTCGATTAGGGAGTGAAGGCCACATTGTTATTAGAGGTTTAACAGCATGTAGTTTATTGCCATTTTGTCCATTCCAAGATTGCTGCCACTTTCTATACAATAACTGAGTCACGAATTTTTTTACATCGGAATAGGGCAACTCAAAGGCAAGATAATTGTTTGCGGACTTCGCAGCTTTATCTGCAAGTTCGTTGCCATGTATACCTACATGTGAAGGGACCCAACTGAGTATGACGTTTACTCCCAAGGAAGCAAGATATTTTAGAGAGTTTAAAATTTTAAAAATGAGAGGGTGACTATGAGAATCTGTAAAACCAAGGGCATGCAAAACACTCAAGGAATCCGTGTAAATAATAAAATTTCCTTTGTTAAAAGAGAGCAACTTTTCTAAAGCTTTGATAATGGCTAAAATCTCGGCAGTAAAAATTGAAGTCGCTGGGTGGAGAGAGTAACTATATGAATGACCCTCAAAAATAAAAGCGCAGCCAACAAAGTCGTCCGATTTGGAGCCGTCAGTAAAAAACAGGAACGTAGTCTGAGTAACAGTGTCGGTGGTGATTAAAAATCTGCTGAAAAATGATGTCAGCTGTAGAAGCCTTGTCAAGAGATGAAAAAGGATTTAAAAAGTTAAAATTTGCATCATTCCAAGGAGGGTGATAAGTCTCAGAGGCTAAAATATTAACGGTGTCCAGATTAAAATCAGATAGAAGTTTCTTTATTCTATAACGAAATGAAGGAATGCAAGATGGGCGATGATTAAATAAACGAGTGAGGAAGCTGCTAAAACTGTGGGTATGAAAAGGATGATTTTTAAAAGATAAAAGCCTAAAATAGTACTGTAAAGATAAAACATTTCGCCTTAAATGAAGAGGGGCTTCGAAGCAATCAACATAAAGACTCTCCACAGGGGAGGTCCTAAAAGCTCCAGAGCACAAACGAAGACCGGTGTGATGGATAGTGTCCAGCTTTTTAAGTACAGATTTACTGGCGGAACCGTAAACAGCACAGCCATAATCTAATTTAGAGCGGATGACCGCATGATAGATTTTCATTAGAGAAGAGCGGTCAGAACCCCAATTGGTACTAGAGAGTACCCTCAAAATATTCATAGCTCGCTCACATTTTTTGCGCAGATGTAAAATATGAGAAGAAAAAGTAAGTTTTTTGTCCATAATAATGCCAAGGAAGTTAACTTCATTAACGACTGAAATTTCGGCACCAGCAAGCTTGATTTCCGGTTCAGGGTGAAGTCTCCTTTTCCTACAAAAGTGGACGCAGCAAGTCTTTGACCTGGAGAAACTGAAACCATTCTTCTCACTCCAATTAACAATTTTGTTAACCGCAGTCTGGAGTTGGCGATTAATAAATCTCATGTCGTTTCCTTCACAGGAGACATGAAGGTCATCGACATACAAGCTACCTGAAACAGATGATGGGATTTCATTCAAAATTCCGTTTATGGCAATAATAAAAAGTGTAACACTGAGCACGCTACCTTGAGGTACCCCTTCTTCCTGGATAAAAGAATCGGAGTAAGTATTGCCGAGACGAACACGAAAATCTCGCAGATTTAAAAAGTTTTTAATAAAAATTGGAAGGTTTCCCCTCAAGTCAAAATTGTAAAGTGCTCGAAGAATACCGTATCGCCAAGTACGGTCGTAGGCCTTTTCAATGTCAAAAAATATGGAGACTATATGTTTCCGTCTCACAAAGGCATTACGAATTTTGCTCTCTAAGTCGATGATGTTATCAGTAGTGCATCTGCCACGTCTAAAACCGCTCTGAAATGTATGCAAGCAACTATTATTTTCCAAATAGTGCATGAGGCGAGCATTGATCATTTTCTCCATGATTTTACACATGCAACTAGTAAGAGCAATGGGGCGATAGCTCTGCGGATTCGTTGGATCTTTCCCAGGCTTTAAAATAGGAATAACGATAGCAGTTCTCCAAAGGGTGGGAAAAGAGTGTTCATGCCAGATTCTATTATACAAAGTTAGTAAGTTTGAAAGTGAAGAAGGCGACAAGTTTTTCAACATAGAATAAGAAATTAAATCGGGACCACATGAAGTCTTATGAGTACTTTTTAAGGCTGTGTTCAGTTCCTTTAAAGTAAAGCTATTGTTGTAGGGAGAATGAGTTTTAGAGAGAAAGTTTATTTTCTTTTTCTCTGCTATTGTTTTTATGGCTTTAAAAGTGGAAGTGTAGTTTGAACTGCAGGAAATATCAGCAAAATTGGAGGCAATGGTATTGGCAATATCATTGGTAGAGGAAATAATTTGACCGCTATTACGTAGAATGGCAATTTGATTGTTAGAAAACACACCAGAACACCGCTTCACCTTATCCCACAATACTTTACTGCTAACAGAGGAATTGATACTGCTTACACAGTTATTCCATGAATTTTTCTGGCTTCTCCTTAACGTGCGCCGGAATAAGGCTTTATATTTTTTATAAGCCAGAAGGTTATCAGCAGTTGGGTACCTTTTAAAAATATTGAAAGCTTTCCTCTTCTCCTTATAAGTTCTTCTGCAGTCCTCATTCCACCAAGGCTTAGATTGTTTACGAGGACGACCTGAAGTCTTCCGAATGGTGGCGTCAGCAGCAGATATAATGGTATTAGAGACTGCATTAACGGATTCATCTATTGATAAATTTTCGACCATTGCTTGGGTAATGTTTGCAAGTTTACTGAACTTTTCCCAGTCGGCTGAGTGAAGTATGTACCGAGGTATTTCAAAGTTGTTCTTAGAGTGTAACATGTGCGTTAGAACTATTGGAAAATGGTCACTATTGTGCAAGTAAGAATCGACAGAGAAACGCCAGTGAGGAAATATAGAAGGAGAACATATAGCAAGATCAAGAGAATGGAAGCTTCTGCTAGGAGAGTGGAAGTAAGTTTTCTCATCCGTGTTGAAAAGGCAGAGGTCGTGTTCAGAAAGGACCTTTTCTATTTGCTTGCCGCGGTGATTTAGGTCAGGACTACCCCAAAGAGGGCTATGGCCGTTAAAGTCTCCAAGTATAACGAAGGGCACAGGAAGCTGGTTAATTAAGTTGTAAAGAGAATTCTGAGAGATGGTAGTATTTGGAGGTAAATATAAGCTACATATAGTGACCAGAGAATGAATATGGATTTGGACAGCAACTGCTTGCAAATCGCTATTAATATGAAGAGGGTAGGAGGGGTAGTCATGAGACACAAATAATGCAACACCACCAGAAACTCGGTCACCACCGTCATTATCTTTTCTAATTGTGCTGTATCGACGCACGTTTGCAGTCTGAGAAGTACGGAGAAAAGTTTCTTGAACTGCAATGCAAGCGGGATGATAGGTGTTAATGAGGTCCCTGAGGCCCGAGACGTGCTGTTTAAAGCCGTGGCAATTCCACGACACGAGAGCATAATGAACAAAAAAGGGAGAGGAAAAACTGG
The DNA here is from genome assembly GCA_032207245.1 of Pardosa pseudoannulata. Lineage (NCBI taxonomy): Eukaryota > Metazoa > Arthropoda > Arachnida > Araneae > Lycosidae > Pardosa > Pardosa pseudoannulata. Next base: position 62,875,787 of record CM063507.1, on the reverse strand, counting down.
ATTAGCACCGCGTGGCACCAGAGGCCTCCGCCTCCGAGCTTGAGGTACTTTCCATCGCCATGTCTTCATCGGGGGACACGTAAAATTTAACGGAATCGTCCGAATTCGCATACTCGATTCCGAACATGGTCTGTTTTTTAAAAAGTCTTTTTTCGTTAATTGTTTTGTAAATGTAGGTTGAGGTTTCGATTTCTTTTTAACTTTCGTGTTGGGTTTGGTTAGAGCCTTTTTAGGTTGATTGCTAGTTTGACCATAAGAATTTTCTTTTGTAGATGCTGGGATTTTGGAATTGGTGTAACAGGTCTGTCCAGAATTGTTTTGAGGTGTGTTTATTACGTTGCTTGATTTTTTACTTAAGATGCCGGCTTGAGACAAATCTGTCTGGGTAGCTATTGAGACTAAAGGTTTGGCTGTTAATGCTGAGCTATAAGAAAAGCCAGGTCTAGGCATGCGGGACATAATAAGCCTGCGCGCTTCAACGTAAGGAAGTCCCTTCTCAGCTTTAAGTGACTGAATCTCCTTCTCAGTCTGCCAAGATGGACAAGAACGAGAGAAGGAAGGATGCTGTCCTTTGCAGTTGACACATAAAGGAGGGACATTGCAGTTTTCGCTGTCATGTCCCACCCCCAGCGCAACGAGCGCAGGTAAGGGACCCACGACAAGACAGCTTAGAATGTCCAAACCGTTGACACTGGAAACAGCGGAGAGGGTTGGGGATATAGACTCTGACTGGGCAGTGGAGGTATCCAGCAGTTATATGGGCAGGAATATTTGGGGTATTAAAGGTCAAGATTATGTGTTTAGTAGGGAGAAGCTCCCCATTCCGCCGAATGGTAATTCTGCGAACACCGCAGACATTTTGCTCTCTAAGGTTTTCGAGAATTTCGCTCTCGTTGGTACGCAACAAATCTATCTCCGAAATGACGCCACGAGAGAAATTAAGAGAACGATGCAGAGAAACAGTAACAGGAATATGACCAAGAGCGGAAATTTTGGATAATATCTGGGCTTGTTTACAGGTCTTAACCTCAACTAAAAGTTCACCAGTTTTTAATTTTTTCACCGATTCAACGTTACCTATAGCAGATGTGAGACATTTATGAATCACAAAAGGAGAGATGTTATCAAAAGTACCTTCATTCATTTTAATGTTAAAAAATCTTGCATTACTTATCGAGATCTGAAACGTTTGTTGTATGTTGGGGGGAGCGTGTGAAGAATCCATGATAAGGAAAAGTAAATTCGGATCCCGGCGGCACCACCCACCACGGAGCCCAACAAGGGGATGCAGAGACCTGCACCAGTGCTGACCAGGATCTATACGATCACAGGTACTCCTGAAGCCACTACCACCCTTAACGCAATGGCCCAGGAAGCACGCCGCTCACTTAGCCCAAGCCGAGAACAAAGTTAACGACCAGCCGATTGATACACATGGGCCAGAGTACCACCCGTTTACACGAAGCCGAGGCCAAAGCAACGTGTTGAAGATTCCCCGCCCAAATGGAAATTCCATAAAGATGATTTCCCCCACGGGAAATCCCCTCAATTACCAGGACCCTCATTTCCGCGGACACGGGTCTCCACGCACGGCAAACACGTGGGCAGTAAACAGTTCGCGAGAGGCTATGTTCAGAACGGAACATAGCATCGCGAGAAAAGCCCTCACCTCCGGAGAGGTAACCGCAATGAGGGAGAAAAAACGAAAGGTTAAAGTAGGAGACAAGAGGAGAGGAAAAGGAAAAAGAGATTAAAGTTCGCTGTGGTACCTCGGGATTGCGACACCCGTGTTTACCTAAAGAAGGTAAACCCCCTGAGGGGCAGATTCGTTAGGAGGAAGATATATACAACAAACAGTGGTGAGATGCCTTAGATGAATTCGAGTAGCAACGGCTTGGAGATTTGTATTAAGTGTGAGGTCCATGGAAGGCACGTCACATTTAACCAACAGGGCGACCCCACCAGAGGCACGTTCACCCATCTCAAAGTCTTTACGGAGAGTTTTGTAATTATTGAGTTTGAGATTATTTTTACAGTTTAAATAGGTTTCCTGTAAAACCAGGCACACCGGGTCATGATCGTAAATAAGAGTTTTTAAGTCATCCAACTTATTTCGAACACCGTGGCAATTCCAGGAAAGAACAGCCATTAAGGACAAATTTTAAGGGGATTATGATTGCCTATGATCCCTTTTGCGTCACTTTCAACAATATCTTCATCCATAGATTCCCCAGAGAGGTCAGACTGCGAAGCACGTAAACTTAAAATACTGTCGTCGATATCAGGTTGCTTGGGTATATTTTTAACTTTGAAATAGTCAGCTTTGTAGCTCGATCGTTTCGTAAACTCTGGTCTAGCACTATTTTCATTTTTCTTTTTAACTTTTTTCTGATGTATTTTGGCTTGCTTGGTTTGGGTACAGATTTCATTTTTATTTTTCAGATGTGAGGATGTAGGTTGAGAAATACTGCGATTTTGAACTGGGGAGAGGGATGGGAGAGCAACTATTTTAGAGGGTGGATCAGTTTGAATAGCAACTGATTTAGTACTTTTAATAGCACTAGCATAGGAGAGCCCAGCTTTGGGGGTCCTAGAATTCACTATGTTCCTTCGAAGTAAGAGATATTTTGTTTAATTTTAACAACTTGGATTTCCTTTTCGGTTGCCCATTTAGGACATGATCTTGAGTACGAGGGGTGGTCACCGTTACAGTTGACACATTTATAAGGTTCAGAGCATCCTTCGCTACCGTGCCCAGAGGCAGCGCAGCGTGGAAAAGTTAGAGAACCACGACAAGACGTTTGCGAATGACCAAAACGTTGGCATTTAAAACACCGCAAAGGGTTGGGTATGTCGGGCCTAATGGAACAGTTAAGATATCCGGCTTTAATTGAGGTAGGAAGCTTTGGGAGGTCAAAAGTCAAAATCAAGTGTTTGGTATTATAAGTTTTATTGTCACGTCTGATAGTAATTCGACGGACGTTGCTGACGTGTAGTGGCTTTAAGTTTTCCAATATTTCAGATTCAGGAACGTTTTGGATGGATGATGGATGGATGAATTTGGATTTATTAGCACTGAATCCCAAATGGAATATATTGTGCCAAAACGAAGAGTGCCATAAAAAAGAATGTAAAAACCATAGATTGTAGAAAAGTAAAAAAATATACAGGAATAAAATGGTATAATTGGAACACTATAAAACTGTCAAAAAAAACATCAGGTGAACAAGGGGAAAAATTGGTAAAAACGACAAAAACACAGAGGGAAGAATTAAAAATCAGACATGATGATAAAACCCGATGTCTTTTAAAAAGAAGAAAACATTAGGATGAGGAATAATACCAAGGATGTCTTTTAAATGAATATCATGAGTATAAAAATGGCGACGTCTGTAAACATTAAAATTTGGGCACTCAACTAAGATGTGATGCACGGACATAGCGACATTGCAGCTATAACAGATGGGGACAGGTTCTCCTAGAAGGAGATGCCCATGGGTAAAGCGAGTATGTCCAATTCGAAGCCGAGTCAATATTACATCGTTCTTTCTGGATGGAAGGGTAGGCCAGCATTTGATGCCAGGCTTAATAGCATGTAGCTTATTCAGACTACGTCCGTCCCACAAATTCTGCCATTCTTCATGAAGGAGCTTCATAGCATACCTTCCCACGTCTCTATAGGGGATAGGGGAATCAAGTATATCAGACGCACATTTGGCTGCTCTATCTGCAGTTTCATTACCCTTGATGCCAACGTGTGCAGGTATCCAACAGAAGATAATTTTAAAGCCACAGAAATGTAGGTTCCTTATCGTGTGAACAGCCTGTAGAATAATAGGATTGCTCTTAGGATCAGGGGAAGAAAGAGAATTCAGAACGCTAAGAGAATCAGAATAAACGATGTAATTTCCTTTATCATGAGAAATTTTTTCCATGGCTTTCAGAATGGCCATTATTTCAGCAGAAAAGATGGAAAACGCTGGATGTAGTCTGTGGCTGTAAGTTCTGTCCCCAATGACATAGGCACAACTCACGAAATTCTCAGACTTTGATCCATCAGTAAAAATAGGGGTATAACCGGTGAAATTCAGATTATGGTAATAAAAGATTTGTTGATAAATGATATCGGCTGTGGAAGCCTTGTCAAAATATTTAAAAGGATTCAGAAATTTAAAATGTGGCTCTTCCCAAGGTGGTTTAAAATAATTCACAACCATAATGTCTGGGTTCTCAAAATTAATGTCTTTTAAAATCGACTGAATTCTCACATGAAAATATGGGATATAAAAAGGCCTCTTTTGATATAGACGCATGATATAAGGATTAAAACTATGGGTATTTACAGGATGATTAGCGATAGATGAAGTTCTAAAATAGTAATGAAGACTTAAAATTTTTCGCCTAAAATCAAGAGGTTCCTCAAAACAATCAACGTATAAACTATCAATAGGTGAGGTTCTAAAAGCTCCAGAACATAAACGGAGAGCAGAATGGTGGATAAAATTCAACTTATTAAGAACAGATTTGCGAGCCGACCCATACACTTCGCAGCCATAATCCAATTTCGAGCGGATGACGGAGCGGAAAATTTTTAATAGGCACGTACGATCAGCACCCCAAAAAGTAGATGAAAGGACTTTTAGAATGTTTAGAGATTTTTCACATTTTTTCCTCAGATATTTGATGTGAGGCAGAAATGTCAACTTTCGATCGAATATAATGCCTAAGAACTTAGCTTCCTCCACGATGGTAATCTTGTCTCCCGCAAGGTAGATTTCAGGATCTGGGTGTAAATTACGCTTCCGGCAAAAGTGCACACCATGGGACTTAGTTTTGGAAATTGTAAATCCGTTTTTATCACACCATTGTACAATTTTATCGACAGCTGATTGTAGCTGTCTTTCAATAAAACGCATATCTGAACTTTCACATGATATGTGGAGATCATCTACGTATAGAGAGCCTTTAACAGATTGTGGAATTTCTTTTAAAATGTTATTGATACTGAGTAAAAACAGTGTTACACTCAAGACGCTCCCTTGAGGTACGCCCTCCTCTTGGAGAAAAGTATCTGAAAGTGAATTCCCTATGCGGATTTTAAACTCTCTATAAGATAAAAAATTTCTAATAAAAATGGGGAGATTGCCCCTTAAATTTACATTAAAAAGCTCTCGAAGTATGCCGTACCGCCAAGTACGGTCATAGGCCTTTTCAATATCAAAAAAAATTGTGACCAGATGGTTCCGTTTAATAAAAGCTTTTCTAATTTTACTTTCAAGGTCAATCAGATTATCAGAAGTTGATTTACCCCTTCGAAACCCACTCTGGAGGTCAGATAGACAGTGATGTTTCTCAAGATAGTAAATAAGGCGAGCATTGACCATTTTCTCCAAAAGTTTACAAAGACAATTGGTTAGCGCAATAGGTCTGTAACTTAAAGGATTCGTGGGATCCTGCCCGGGTTTTAAGACTGGGATAATTAACGCCTTCCTCCATGAAGACGGGAAATCCTGTTCCTGCCATATTCTATTATATAAAATAAGATGTTTTAGTGAATCGGGAGAAAGATTTTTAATCATTTCATAGGAAATTTTATCTGGTCCACACGATGTTTTGTGTGTACTGCGAAGTGCCCTATTGAATTCAAACTGAGTAAAGTTTCTGTTATAAGGGTGTACAAGTTTTATTTTCAAATTTTATTGTCTTTTTCTCAGCAGTGGTTTTAATTTTAAGGAAAGAAGGGTTATAGCCAGAACTAGAACAAGTGTTTGAAAAAGTATAGGCAATAGTGTTGGCAATATCTTTGATAGACGACAAGGTGTTGTTGTTATACTGCAGTATATGGATTTGATTATTAGGATAAAGCCCACACGAACGCTTTATTTTATCCCACATTTGTTTGCTTGTAGTTGAACGAGATATACTCTGAATATACTTTTCCCATGATTCTCGCTGACTTCGTCGAAGGGTGTGCCTAAAAACAGCTTTTTTTTGTAGATTGTGATATTCTCTGTCGTTGGATATCGACGGAACTTGCACCAAGCACGCCTTTGGTTTCTCTGGGCAATCCGGCAGTCTTCATTCCACCACGGCTTAGTTTGTTTATGAAAACGTCCCGATGACTTAGGAATAGCAGCGTCAGCAGCGGCATTAATGGCGTCGGTTACTAGTTCGACAGCTTCATCAATGCTGTTACTCTCAATCATGTCTTTAGTGATGACGGCGTAACTTCTAAAGGTGTTCCAATTAGCCAACTTAAGATATAATGTGGAGGTTTACTACAATTATTACGAACAGTTGGAGATAAAACTATTGGGAAATGATCACTATTGTGTAAATCAGTATCAACAGTAAAATTATAGAAAGGGAATATTGTAGGTGAACATATAACAAGATCGAGGGCGTGAAACTTTTACTGGAAAAGTGAAAGTAAGTATTTTGGTTGGAGTTGTAAAGACATAAATTATGATCTGAAATCAGTTGTTCAATCTGAGTGCCACGATGGTTAGTGTCAGGGCTACCCCAGAGAGGGCTATGGCCGTTAAAATCACCAAATATTATAAAAGGTAAAGGAAGCTGATTAATTAATTTATTGAGAGAACTTTGGGAAATATTTGTATTGGGAGGAAGGTAAATATTGCATATAGTTACGAGAGCATGAATATTAATTTGAATGGCAACGGCTTGTAAATCAGTGTGTAAAGTGATAGGGGAGTAAGGGTAGTCGTGAGAAACAAAAAGGCAACGCCACCGAAGCCCTGCCGTTATTCACATGACCTTTCCTGATTGTGCTGAACCGCTTAATTTTTGCAATTTTATTTTCATCGAGGAGTCTCCTGAAGACCAAAACAAACAGGCTGGAAATGATTCACCAGGTCTCTAAGGTCAGAGACGTGTTTTAAATCCGCGACAGTTCCATGAAAGAGAGCCATGGCCAAACGAAATAGGGAAGAGAAACCAGGAACCTAAGGAACGGAGCAAGGCAGCTCCGCCTCGGAACTGGATGAGGAGTCACTTATATTATCATCTTCGGGTGACACATACATTTTAATTGGCTCGTCTTGAAACGCGACGTCACTATTTTTTATCTTTTTTTTAGGAAGTCTGTCCGTGTCATATTAGTTTTGATTTTAACAGCAGGTGGTATGGGTTTTTGTCTTAAGGGATGATTATAGGAAGAGCTTTAAGGCGTTTCTTAAAGGAATCTTTTTTAATAATTTTATTTCTATTTATGTCTGGTTTGGAGTTGGAAGGTTTTTTTCCCTTTGTATTACTTGGTTTAATATTTAGTGGTATTTGAGGTTGGTTAACGGATTTATTAGTAGTTACCTCAGGATCTGTCTGGATAGCGATAGATTTGACTATTTTTTGTGCGACTGCGGCATAAGATATGCCTGCTTTAGGGCTACGGGACTCAGTAATTTGCCGGGCTTCATTGTATGGGATATTTAGCTTTACACGAACAGCCTGAATTTCTTTTCTAAAACCCATTTCGGGCATGACCTGGAATAAGCAGGGTGGTCGCCATTGCAGTTCACGCATTTGAAAGCGTTACTACATCCCTCGCTTTCATGACCACCAACGCCGCATCGGGAGCAAAGAACAGACCCGCGGCACGCAACTTTAGAGTGGCCATAGCGTTGGCACTGGAAACACCTAAGAGGGTTGGGGATGAAAGGGCGCACTGGACATTTTAAGAACCCTAAGGCCACATACTTGGGCAGAACAGGAGAATCAAAAGTTAGGATAAGGTGTTTGGTATTTAATAATTTACCATCGCGACGGACAGTGATACGCCGTGCTCCGCATACTCCTTGATCTCTCATTTCACTTAAGATTTCTTCGTCTGTAACATTAAATATCTCCCGTTCAGATATTATTACTCCACGGGAGAAGTTGAGAGTAGTATGAAACGAAGGTACAACAGGGATATGAGCTAGTTTGCTGATTTTTATAAGTCTACTGGCCTGGGAGGAATTTTGAACTTCTACCAACAAATCACCTGATTTTAGTTTTTTAATATTTTTGGGTTCGCCTATTTCTTTAACTATAGATTTATTTATAAGGAATGGAGAAACGTTAGTAAAATTTCCGTCAGCATGTTTGATGATTACGAATCTAGCAGCATTAAGATTTGGAACATTTTGTTGCCCACTAGGGAATGGGGGGGATGAAAGGAAGCCATGATAAATAGAATAGAATTCGGACCCCGGCGGCACCACCCACCACGGAGCCCAACAAGGGGATGCAGAAATCTGCACCAGTGCTAACCGGGACCTATACGATCACAGGTACTCCTGAAGCTGCTACCACCCTTAACGCAACAGCCCAGAAAGTACACCGATCACTTAGTCCGAGCCGAAAGTCGACCAGCCGATTGATACATATGGACCAGTATGTACCTCCCGTTTACACGAAGCCGAGGCCAAAGCAACGTGTTGGAAACTCCCCGCCAAAATGGAAATTCCATAAAAGATGATTTCCCCCACGGGAAGTCCCCTCAATTACCAGGATCCTCATTTCCTTGGACACGGGTCTCCACGCACGGCAAACACGTGGGCAGTTAACAGTTCGCGAGAGGCTATGTTCAGAGCGGAACATAGCATCACGAGAAAAGCCCTCACCTCCGAAGAGGAAACCACAACGAGGGGGAAAAGGAAGGATAAAGTAGAAGACGAGAGGAGAGGAAACGGAAGAAGAGATAAAAGACCGCTGGGGTACCTCGGGAATGCGACACCCGTGTTTACCTAAAGTAGGTAAACCCCCCGAGGGGGCAGGAACGTTTTGGAGATCGGGTTCTGAGATAACGCCTCGGGAGTGATTTAGTGTTTTGTGAGGTGAGACAGATACAGATTTTAGACCAATATTTTTCAGTTTAGAAATGTTTAGTGGCTTGAGTAGGATTGGAGACTTCCACAAGAAGATCTCCGGAACGCAATTATTTTTAATAGTGGGCACTTCTCCAACAGATGAAAGAATAGATTTATTGATGAGGGAAAGGAGAGATTTCATGAAAGTTTCCTTCAGTACACTTTATTATGTAAAAACGAGCAGAAATGCAGGCATTTGAACTAGACGACTCAGTGACATGGGGTGTTTTGTTTGTGGAATCCATAATAAATAGAGAGGAGATTCGGACCCGACCGCACCACCCACCATGGAGCCCAACAAGGGGATGCAGGGTTCTGCACCAGTGCTAGCCGGGCCTATACGCTCACAGCCAGGAGACCGATCGCTTGAACCGTAGCAGAAGACAATGTCTTATCCACCAGCCGATTGATACGCACCGGAACTTACGTACGTTTACTCGAAGCCGAGGCCAAAGCAATGTGTTAGAGATTTCCCGCAATAATGGAAATTCCATTCTGATGATTCCCCTACGGGAAAGCCCCTCAATTACCAGGATCCCCATTTCCGAGGACACGGGTATCCACGCACGGCAAACACGTGGGCAGTTTAAACGCCAAGAGGAGCAAGAAACAACAGAGCGGAAACAGCTACTCAAGGGGTGCCCTCACCTCAAAAGAGGAAACCGCAACGAGGGAGAAAGATAAGAATAAAGTAGAAGGGAAGAGGAGAGTAGAAAAGAAATGAGAAAAGATCGCTGGGGTACCTCGGGATTGCGAAACCCGTGTTTACCTGAAGTAGGTAAACCTCCTGAGGGGATGATGGATTGGATCTAACCAACGAAGTGCCGATCTAGAAGCGGAACTATATATAACAGCACCGTAGTCCAAGCGAGAAAGAACCACAGATTGATAGATTCGGAGTAAAGAGGTGCGATCAGCTCCCCAAGAAGTGTTAGATAGGACTTTAAGAATATTCAGCAGTCTCTCACACTTTTTCCGCAGATGTAGGATATGTGGCAAGAAAGTTAATTTACTGTCCAAGATCACACCAAGATAACGAACCTCTTCAACAACATTGATTGGAATACCCTACATGTGAATTGTAGGAGGAGGATGCATTCCCCTCTTTCTGCAGAAGTGGACACAAACGCTTTTAGTAGGAGAAAAGGAATACCCGTTTCTGTCGCACCAATCGACTATGTGATTAACAGCGGTTTGAAGTTGCCGTTCAATCACCCGCATAGATCCTTGACAGGAGATCTGTAGTTGTACGGAAACTCTTATTAGATTGATTACACTGTAACAATTGCGCTTAAAAATGACTACTATAACTGAAAAATATAAAACGGACACGATTAAAAGATTGACGAAGTTCGAGGAGGACGCCAAAACAACTGTAAGTAAATTTTACCTATTTATTTTTATTAATATTTAAACATTTTAATAGTTTGTGTGGAACATCAGATGTTCGTTCTGCCATTAACGTTGTGAAAGTCGGTGAACCTTTAAGAACATACAGTGCCTTTTAATCATCTTCGTACACTTACGAATTCGGAATGAAATAAATAGTGTTCTGTCTATTAATTTAAATTATTATTTCACAATAACATGCTTTCAAACTTTTACGGTTCAGGCGTAAAACTCATTTCAAATGTCCTTCGTACTTTTACGCAATGACTGTCGTTTTTAACGCAATTTTGACTGTTTATGTGCTTGGTATTTTTCTTTTTAATAATACATTTTTTAACAATACAATTCCAGGAGGTTTTTAACCCAATCTGTTTGAGTCTAAAAAAGTATAAAATACCTCTTGCTTCCTACTACCGCATTCAAACAACATATCAGTATTTAATTTAAGACAAAGTTTGTTACTCCTCTATATGCTTTACTATTCCACATTATCAAACTTGCCGACTTTTATGGCAATGGAAATAAGCTATTACTAATCCCTACCTCAACATAGGATCATATGGAAGCTTCCACCTGTATTCTAACAAAATTCTAACAGTTAATTTGCTCTAAAGATGGTATTGCTTTAAATGTAAATATACTTTGTCCCTAAAAATATTAAACTACCAATTTAATAATTAAAGCTATCTCGTATGTCTGTTCTAATTTTTTAAATTTAGTGTTACACATGGACTACTACGTACCTCCAGTTTACACGAAGCCGAGGACAAAGTAATGTTTTCAGAATTCCACGCCAAAATGGAAATTCCATACAGATGTTTTCCTTGAGGAAAATCCCCTCAATTACTAGGATCCTCATTTCCTTGGACACGGGTCTCCACGCAAGGCAAACACGTGGGCAGTTAACAGTTCGCGAGAGGCTATGTTCAGAACGGAACATAGCATCGCGAGAAAAGCCCTCACTTCCAAAGAGGTAACCACAACGAGGGAGAAAAAAGATAAAGTATGAAAAAAGAGGATATTAATTAGAAGAAGAGAGCGAGATGGCTGAGGATTCTCGAGATTGCGACACCCGTGTTTACCTAAAGAATTTAAACCCCCTGAGAGGAGCACATACTTTAAAAGATTTCTAGTATTCTTATCATTTTCTGGTGAACTTCCATCTGACGTTTCTACTAAACTTATCTTTTTGTGTACGTTTGACATGTTATTGATCACAATACCAAACTGATGAATAATTGAGGTTTTTTTTTTTTTTTTTGGTTTGGTTGGAGAGACTGCAGACACGACAGCTAATATAAAACTGGAAGTCTTTTCTTCTTGCTGATTCAAACGGACGTGAATATTCATACCTGCAGTAGAATTCGAATACATGAATTCTGGAACGAAAATGTAC
>CM063507.1:62823614-62864032 GCA_032207245.1 Pardosa pseudoannulata | reverse complement strand
ACACTATAAAACTGTCAAAAAAAAACATCGAGTGAACAAGAGGTAAAAAAAACAGTAAAACGACAAAAACACTGAGGGAAGAATTAAAAATCACACATGATGATAAAACCCGATGTCTTTTAAAAAGAAGAAAACATTAGGATGAGGAATAATACCAAGGATGTCTTTTAAATGAATATCATGAGTATAAAAATGACGACGTCTGTAAACTTTAAAATTTGGACACTCAACTAAGATGTGATGCACGGACATAGCGACTTTGCAGCTGTAACAGATGGGGACAGGTTCTCCTAGAAGGAGATGCCCATGGGTAAAGCGAGTATGTCCAATTCGAAGCCGAGTCAATATTACATCGTTCTTTCTGGATGGAAGGGTAGGCCAGCATTTGATGTCAGGCTTAATAGCATGTAGCTTATTCAGACTACGTCCGTCCCACAAATTCTGCCATTTTTCATGAAGGAGCTTCATAGCATACCTTCCCACGTCTCTATAGGGGATAGGGGAATCAAGAATATCAGACGCACATTTGGCTGCTCTATCTGCAGTTTCATTACCCTTGATGCCAACGTGTGCAGGTATCCAACAGAAGATAATTTTAAAGCCACAGAAATGTAGGTTCCTTATCGTGTGAACTGCCTGTAGAATAATAGGATTGCTCTTAGGATCAGGGGAAGAAAGAGAATTCAGAACGCTAAGAGAATCAGAATAAACGATGTAATTTCCTTTATCATGAGAAATTTTTTCCATGGCTTTCAGAATGGCCATTATTTCAGCAGAAAAGATGGAAAACGCTGGATGTAGTCTGTGGCTGTATGTTCTGTCCCCAATGACATAGGCACAACTCACGAAATTCTCAGACTTTGATCCATCAGTAAAAATAGGGGTATAACCGGTGAAATTCAGATTATGGTAATAAAAGATTTGTTGATAAATGATATCGGCTGTGGAAGCCTTGTCAAAATATTTAAAAGGATTCAGAAATTTAAAATGTGGCTCTTCCCAAGGTGGTTTAAAGTAATTCACAACCATAATGTCTGGGTTCTCAAAATTAATGTCTTTTAAAATCGACTGAATTCTCACATGAAAATATGGGATATAAAAAGGTCTATTTTGATATAGACGCATGATATAAGGATTAAAACTATGGGTATTTACAGGATGATTAGCGATAGATGAAGTTCTAAAATAGTAATGAAGACTTAAAATTTTGCGCCTAAAATCAAGAGGTTCCTCAAAACAATCAACATATAAACTATCAATAGGTGAGGTTCTAAAAGCTCCAGAACATAAACGGAGAGCAGAATGGTGGATAAAATTCAACTTATTAAGAAACAGATTTGCGAGCCGACCCATACACTTCGCAGCCATAATCCAATTTCGAGCGGATGACGGAGCGGAAAATTTTTAATAGGCACGTACGATCAGCACCCCAAAAAGTAGATGAAAGGACTTTTAGAATGTTTAAAGATTTTTCACATTTTTTCCTCAGATATTTGATGTGAGGCAGAAAAGTCAACTTTCGATCGAATATAATGCCTAAGAACTTAGCTTCCTCCACGATGTTAATCTTGTCTCCCGCAAGGTAGATTTCAGGATCTGGGTGTAAATTACGCTTCCGGCAAAAGTGCACACCATGGGACTTAGTTTTAGGAAATTGTAAATCCGTTTTTATCACACCATTGTACTATTTTATCGACAGCTGATTGTAGCTGTCTTTCAATAAAACGCATATCTGAACTTTCACATGATATGTGGAGATCATCTACGTATAGAGAGCCTTTAACAGATTGTGGAATTTCTTTTAAAATATTATTAATACTGATTAAAAAAAGTGTTACACTCAAGACGCTCCCTTGAGGTACGCCCTCCTCTTGGAGAAAAGTATCTGAAAGTGAATTCCCTATGCGGATTTTAAACTCTCTATAAGATAAAAAATTTTTAATAAAAATGGGGAGATTGCCCCTTAAATTTATATTAAAAAGCTCTCGAAGTATGCCATACCGCCAAGTACGGTCATAGGCCTTTTCAATGTCAAAAAAAATTGTGACGAGATGGTTCCGTTTAATAAAAGCTTTTCTAATTTTACTTTCAAGGTCAATCAGATTATCAGTAGTTGATTTACCCCTGCGAAACCCACTCTGGAGGTCAGATAGACAATGGTGTTTTTCAAGAAAGTAAACAAGGCGAGCATTAACCATTTTCTCCAAAAGCTTGCAAAGACAATTGGTTAGAGCAATAGGTCTGTAACTCAACGGATTCGTGGGATCCTGTCCGGGTTTTAAGACTGGGATAATTAAAGCCTTCCTCCACGACAACGGGAAGTCCTGTTCCTGCCATATTCTATTATATAACCGCAAAATATTTTCCAGAGAATCAAGAGAAATATTTTTAATCATCTCATAGGAGATATTATCTGGGCCACACGAGGTTTTGTGAGTACTTCTAAGAGCCTTATTCAATTCAAACAGAGTAAAGTTTCTATTATAGGGTCTGTAAGTTTTATTTTCAAATTTTATTGTCTTTTTCTCAGCAGTGGTTTTAATTTTAATAAAAGATTGGTCATAGACAGAACTTGAACACGTGTTTGAAAATGTATATGCGATAGTGTTTGAAATATCCTTGACAGACGAGAAGGTGTTATTGTTATACTGCAGAATACGGATTTGATTACTCTGATAAAGCCCACACGAACGCTTAATTTTATCCCACATTTGTTTACTTGTAGTTGAACAAGAAATACCCTGAATGTATTTTTCCCAAGAATCTCTCTGGCTTTGACGAAGGGTGCGTCTAAAAGCAGCTTTAAACTTTTTATAGATAGTGAGGTTATCTGTCGTTGGATACCGACGGAACTTGCACCAAGCTCGTCTTTGGTCTCTCTGTGCAATCCGGCAGTTTTCATTCCACCACGGCTTGGTTTGTTTCTGAAAACGCCCTGATGACTTAGGGATAGCAGCTTCAGCAGCGGCATTAATGGCATCAGTCACTACTTGAACAGCTTCATCAATGCTATTCCTCTCAATCATATCTTCTGTGATGACGGCGTGACTTCTAAAGGTGTTCCAGTTAGCTAAATTAAGAATATAATGCGGAGGTTTACTGCAGTTATTACGGACAGTAGGAGATAAAGCTATTGGAAAATGATCACTATTGTGTAAATCAGAATGAACTGTAAAATTATAAAAAGGAAATATTGTAGGTGAACATATAACAAGATCGAGGGCGTGGAAAGTTTTACTGGAAAAGTGAAAGTAAGTATTTTGGTTAGAGTTGTATAGACATAAATTATGATCTGAAATCAGTTGTTCAATCTGAGTGCCACGATGGTTAGTGTCAGGGCTACCCCAGAGAGGGCTATGACCGTTAAAATCCCCAAATATTATGAAAGGTAAAGGAAGCTGATTAATTAATTTATTGAGGGAACTTTGGGAAATATTTGTATTGGGAGGAAGATAAATATTGCATATTGTTACGAGAGCATGAATATTAATTTGAATGGCAACGGCTTGTAAATCTGTATGTAAGGCGAGAGGGGAGTAAGGGTAATCGTGAGACACAAAAAGGGCAACGCCACCGGAAGCCCTGCCGTTACTGACATGATCTTTTCTAATAGTGCTAAACCGCTTTATTTTCGCTGCTTTGTTTCACCGAGGAGGGTCTCTTGAAGACCAAAAACAAGCCGGCTGGAAAAGATTCACAAGGTCTCTAATATCAGAGACATGTGTTTTAAACCCTCGGCAGTTCCATGAAAAGAGAGCCATGGCCAAAAAACAAAAGGGGGAGAAAAACGAGGAGACTAAGGGACGGAGCTAGGAAGCTCCGCCTCGGAACCTGATGAAGAGTCACTTATACTATTATCTTCGGGTGAAACATACATTTTGATTGGCTCGTCCTCAAAAATGACGTCACTATGTTTATCCTTTTTTAAAAAGTCTGTCCGTGTCATATTAGTTTTAATTTTAACAGCAGGTGGTATGGGTTTTTGTCTTAAGGGATGGTTGGGAGGAAGAGTTTTCAGTCGTTTCTTGAAAGAATCTTTTTTAATAATTTTATTTCTATTGATTTCTGGTTTTGCGTTTGAAGAAGGTTTTTTCCATTTGTAGTTGTACTTTTCGAGTTAATATTTTGTGCGCTTTGGGGATGGTTAATGGGTTTACTGGCAGTTAAATCAGGATCTGTCTGGGTGGCGATGGATTTAACAATTTTTTGTGTGGCTGTGGCATAAGATATGCCTGCTTTTGGAGTGCGAGACTCAATAATTTGCCGGGCTTCATTGTAAGGAATATTTTGCTTCACCCGAACAGACTGGATTTCTTTTTCTAAAACCCATTTTGGGCATGACCTGGAATAGGCAGGGTGATCGCCATTGCAGTTCACGCATTTGAAAGCATTACTGCATCCCTCGCTTTCGTGACCTCCTAGGCCGCATCTGGCGCAAATAATTGACCCGCGGCACGCAACTTTAGAGTGCCCATAGCGTTGACATTGGAAACATCTAAGAGGGTTGGGGACGAAAGGTCGCACGGGACATTTTAAAAAACCCAAAGCGACATAATTCGGCAGAACAGGAGAGTTAAACGTTAGGATGAGGTGTTTGGTATTTATTAATTTGCCGTCTCGTCGCACAGTGATACGACGTGCTCCGCATACACCTTGATCTTTCATTTCACTTATGATTTCTTCATCAGTAACATTGAATATCTCCCGTTCAGAAATTACTCCACGAGAGAAATTAAGGGTACTATGAAATGATGGTTTAACAGGAATATGAGCAAGTTTGCTAATTTTGATAAGTTTATTGGCTTGGGAGGTATTGTAAACTTCAACTAACAAATCACCTGATTTAAGTTTTTTAATATGCTTAGGTTCACCTATTTCTGTTATGATAGATTTATTAATAAGGAAAGGAGACACATTCGTAAAATTTCCGTCAGCACATTTGATGATAATAAATCGAGCAGTATTAAGGTTAGGAACATTTTGTTGCCCACTAGGGGATTGGGGGGGATGAAAGGAAGCCATGATAGAAAGAGTTAAGTTCGGACCCCGGCGGCACCACCCACCACGGAGCCCAACAAGGGGATGCAGAAACCTGCACCAGTGCTAACCGGGATCTATACGGTCACAGGTACTTCTGAAGCTGCTACCACCCTTAACGCAACAGTCCAGAGAGTACACCGATCACTTAGTCCGAGCCGAAAATCGACCAGCCGATTGATACATGTGGACCAGTATGTACCTCCCGTTTACACGAAGCCGAGGCCAAAGCAACGTGTTGGAAATTCCCCGCCAAAATGGAAATTCCATAAATATGATTTCCCCCACGGGGAATCCCCTCAATTACCAGGATCCTCATTTCCATGGACACGGGTCTCCACGCACGGCAAACACGTGGGCAGTTAACAGTTCGCGAGAGGCTATGTTCAGAACGGAACATAGCATCACGAGAAAAGCCCTCACCTCCGAAGAAGTAACCACAACGAGGGAGAAAAGGAAAGGACAAAGTAGGAGACCAGAGGAGGGGAAACAGAAAGAAGATTAAAGTTCGCTGGGGTACCTCGGGATTGCGACACCCGTGTTTACCTAAAGTAGGTAAACCCCCTGAGAGGTCACAGCTCTCCGAGTCGTGGCCGACATCTCCACAACGAGCACAGATAACGGATCCACGACACGACTGCTTGGAATGTTCAAATCGCTGGCACTGAAAACAACGAAGGGGATTTGGAATGTAAGGGCGGACGGTACATTTTAAGTAAGCAGCGTATAAATTAGAGGGGAGTTTAGGACTATCAAAAGTAAGAATTATATGTTTAGTTTTAATGGTTTGCCCGTCGCGATGAATAGTTATTCGACGGACCGCGACAACACCTTGACTTTTCAGATTTTCCAGGATTTCATCCTCTGGGACATTGTACAAATCAGACTCAGATATAACGCCTTTTGAAAAAATTAGGGAACCATGCGGGGAAACAGAAACAGAAAACGGGTCTAAGGTATTACTGGAAAATAAAGACTTAGCTTGGTTAGGAGAGGTAACTTGTACTAGGAGATCGCCAGATTTGAGTTTTTTAATTGATTCAACTTCACCAATTACGGACTGAATAGTTTTATGTATAAGAAACGGAGATATAGAGCTGAAGCTTCCGTCTACGTTATTTTTAACAATAAAAAAACGAGCTTTGTTACTTACGAGGTGCTCTCCGGTTGAGGGAGAGAAATTTGGAGCGTTTTGAGAACCCATAATAGAAAAATTAAACTTCGGATCCCGACGGCACCACCCACCACGGAGCCCAACGAGGGGATGCAGAAACCTGCACCAGTGCTAGCCGGGATCTATACGATCAGAGGTACTTCTGAAGCACACAGCCCAGAAAGTACACCGATCACTTAGTCCAAGCCGAAAACCGACCAGCCGATTGGTACATGTGGACCAATATGTACCTCCCGTTTACACGAAGCCGAGGCCAAAGAAACGTGTTGGAAACTCCCCGCCAAAATAGAAATTCCATAATGATGATTTCCCCCACGGGGAATCCCCTCAATTACCAGGATCCTCATTTCCGGGGACACGGGTCTCCACGCACGGCAAACACGTGGGCAGTTAACAGTTCGCGAGAGGCTATGTTCAGGACGGAACATAGCATCACGAGAAAAGCCCTCACTTCCGAAGAAGTAACCACAACGAGGGGGAAAAGAGAAAGGACAAAGTAGAAGACAAGAGAAGGGGAAAAGGAAAGAAGATTAAAGTTCGCTGGGGTACCTCGGGATTGGTCGCCGTTATTGAGAATGCAAAGAGAAAAGTTTTCTATAAGGTTTTCAATGAGTTTACCTCTATTGTTAAGGTCATTGCTTCCCCAAATGGGGCTATGGGCATTAAAGTCACCAATAATTATAAAAGGAGGAGGGAGTTGATTAATAAGTCTATTTAATGAATTATGTGACACAGATTCGTTAGGTTGGTTGGTTGGTTGTTTGATAATTAATGGCACTGAATCCGCAAGGGACATATTGTGCCAGACACAGGGTAAAGAAATATAAAACACATACATTGTAAACACTATAAACATAAAACCATTAGTGGAATGACAAGACAAATGAAACAACACGAGCTTAAAAGCATGCTTATGAAAAAGTAGTGATTAGATAAAAACAAATGTGTATAAAACGAAAAGTAGCACCCAAATAAAGACACAAAGAAAAAAGTTATAGCAAAATCAAATAAGTGGATAAAAACCAATGCGTTTTAAAAACCCAAAAATATTTTTATGAGGTGTAGAATTAAGAACATTACTTAAAAGGATACTATTTGAATGAAAGTAATAAAACCTCTGATTATTATATACAGGACAATCGACAAGAATATGATTCACAGTTACAGCCACTTTACAGCAAAGGCAGGTGGGCACAGTTTCCCCCATGAGCAAGTGACGGTGGGTGAGGCGAGTATGTCCAATGCGCAGACGAGTTATGATTACATCATTTCTTCGATTAGGGAGTGAAGGCCACATTGTTATTAGAGGTTTAACAGCATGTAGTTTATTGCCATTTTGTCCATTCCAAGATTGCTGCCACTTTCTATACAATAACTGAGTCACGAATTTTTTTACATCGGAATAGGGCAACTCAAAGGCAAGATAATTGTTTGCGGACTTCGCAGCTTTATCTGCAAGTTCGTTGCCATGTATACC
Organism: Pardosa pseudoannulata; assembly: GCA_032207245.1. NCBI lineage: Eukaryota > Metazoa > Arthropoda > Arachnida > Araneae > Lycosidae > Pardosa > Pardosa pseudoannulata. The sequence continues at coordinate 62,856,344 of CM063507.1, read as the reverse complement.
TACATGTGAAGGGACCCAACTGAGTATGACGTTTACTCCCAAGGAAGCAAGATATTTTAGAGAGTTTAAAATTTTAAAAATGAGAGGGTGACTATGAGAATCTGTAAAACCAAGGGCATGCAAAACACTCAAGGAATCCGTGTAAATAATAAAATTTCCTTTGTTAAAATAGAGCAACTTTTCTAAAGCTTTGACAATGGCTAAAATCTCGGCAGTAAAAATTGAGGTCGCTGGGTGGAGAGAGTAACTATATGAATGACCCTCAAAAATAAAAGCGCAGCCAACAAAGTCGTCCGATTTGGAGCCGTCAGTAAAAACAGGAACGTAGTCTGAGTAACAGTGTCGGTGGTGATTAAAAATCTGCTGAAAAATGATGTCAGCTGTAGAAGCCTTGTCAAGAGATGAAAAAGGATTTAAAAAGTTAAAATTTGCATCATTCCAAGGAGGGTGATAAGTCTCAGAGGCTAAAATATTAACGGTGTCCAGATTAAAATCAGATAGAAGTTTCTTTATTCTATAACGAAATGAAGGAATGCAAGATGGGCGATGATTAAATAAACGAGTGAGGAAGCTGCTAAAACTGTGGGTATGAAAAGGATGATTTTTAAAAGATAAAAGCCTAAAATAGTACTGTAAAGATAAAACATTTCGCCTTAAATGAAGAGGGGCTTCGAAGCAATCAACATAAAGACTCTCCACAGGGGAGGTCCTAAACGCTCCAGAGCACAAACGAAGACCGGTGTGATGGATAGTGTCCAGCTTTTTAAGTACAGATTTACTGGCGGAACCGTAAACAGCACAGCCATAATCTAATTTAGAGCGGATGACCGCATGATAGATTTTCATTAGAGAAGAGCGGTCAGAACCCCAATTGGTACTAGAGAGTACCCTCAAAATATTCATAGCTCGCTCACATTTTTTGCGCAGATGTAAAATATGAGAAGAAAAAGTAAGTTTTTTGTCCATAATAATGCCAAGGAAGTTAACTTCATTAACGACTGAAATTTCGGCACCAGCAAGCTTGATTTCCGGTTCAGGGTGAAGTCTCCTTTTCCTACAAAAGTGGACGCAGCAAGTCTTTGACCTGGAGAAACTGAAACCATTCTTCTCACTCCAATTAACAATTTTGTTAACCGCAGTCTGGAGTTGGCGATTAATAAATCTCATGTCGTTTCCTTCACAGGAGACATGAAGGTCATCGACATACAAGCTACCTGAAACAGATGATGGGATTTCATTCAAAATTCCGTTTATGGCAATAATAAAAAGCGTAACACTGAGCACGCTGCCTTGAGGTACCCCTTCTTCCTGGATAAAAGAATCGGAGTAAGTATTGCCGAGACGAACACGAAAATCTCGCAGATTTAAAAAGTTTTTAATAAAAATTGGAAGGTTTCCCCTCAAGTCAAAATTGTAAAGTGCTCGAAGAATACCGTATCGCCAAGTACGGTCGTAGGCCTTTTCAATGTCAAAAAATATGGAGACTATATGTTTCCGTCTCACAAAGGCATTACGAATTTTGCTCTCTAAGTCGATGATGTTATCAGTAGTGCATCTGCCACGTCTAAAACCGCTCTGAAATGTATGCAAGCAACTATTATTTTCCAAATAGTGCATGAGGCGAGCATTGATCATTTTCTCCATGATTTTACACATGCAACTAGTAAGAGCAATGGGGCGATAGCTCTGCGGATTCGTTGGATCTTTCCCAGGCTTTAAAATAGGAATAACGATAGCAGTTCTCCAAAGGGTGGGAAAAGAGTGTTCATGCCAGATTCTATTATACAAAGTTAGTAAGTTTGAAAGTGAAGAAGGCGACAAGTTTTTCAACATAGAATAAGAAATTAAATCGGGACCACATGAAGTCTTATGAGTACTTTTTAAGGCTGTGTTCAGTTCCTTTAAAGTAAAGCTATTGTTGTAGGGAGAATGAGTTTTAGAGAGAAAGTTTATTTTCTTTTTCTCTGCTATTGTTTTTATGGCTTTAAAAGTGGAAGTGTAGTTTGAACTGCAGGAAATATCAGCAAAATTGGAGGCAATGGTATTGGCAATATCATTGGTAGAGGAAATAATTTGACCGCTATTACGTAGAATGGCAATTTGATTGTTAGAAAACACACCAGAACACCGCTTCACCTTATCCCACAATACTTTACTGCTAACAGAGGAATTGATACTGCTTACACAGTTATTCCATGAATTTTTCTGGCTTCTCCTTAACGTGCGCCGGAATAAGGCTTTATATTTTTTATAAGCCAGAAGGTTATCAGCAGTTGGGTACCTTTTAAAAATATTGAAAGCTTTCCTCTTCTCCTTATAAGTTCTTCTGCAGTCCTCATTCCACCAAGGCTTAGATTGTTTACGAGGACGACCTGAAGTCTTCCGAATGGTGGCGTCAGCAGCAGATATAATGGTATTAGAGACTGCATTAACGGATTCATCTATTGATAAATTTTCGACCATTGCTTGGGTAATGTTTGCAAGTTTACTGAACTTTTCCCAGTCGGCTGAGTGAAGTATGTACCGAGGTATTTCAAAGTTGTTCTTAGAGTGTAACATGTGCGTTAGAACTATTGGAAAATGGTCACTATTGTGCAAGTAAGAATCGACAGAGAAACGCCAGTGAGGAAATATAGAAGGAGAACATATAGCAAGATCAAGAGAATGGAAGCTTCTGCTAGGAGAGTGGAAGTAAGTTTTCTCATCCGTGTTGAAAAGGCAGAGGTCGTGTTCAGAAAGGACCTTTTCTATTTGCTTGCCGCGGTGATTTAGGTCAGGACTACCCCAAAGAGGGCTATGGCCGTTAAAGTCTCCAAGTATAACGAAGGGCACAGGAAGCTGGTTAATTAAGTTGTAAAGAGAATTCTGAGAGATGGTAGTATTTGGAGGTAAATATAAGCTACATATAGTGACCAGAGAATGAATATGGATTTGGACAGCAACTGCTTGCAAATCGCTATTAATATGAAGAGGGTAGGAGGGGTAGTCATGAGACACAAATAATGCAACACCACCAGAAACTCGGTCACCACCGTCATTATCTTTTCTAATTGTGCTGTATCGACGCACGTTTGCAGTCTGAGAAGTACGGAGAAAAGTTTCTTGAACTGCAATGCAAGCGGGATGATAGGTGTTAATGAGGTCCCTGAGGCCCGAGACGTGCTGTTTAAAGCCGTGGCAATTCCACGACACGAGTGACATAATGAACAAAAAAGGGAGAGGAAAAACTGGATTAGCACCGCGTGGCACCAGAGGCCTCCGCCTCCGAGCTTGAGGTACTTTCCATCGCCATGTCTTCATCGGGGGACACGTAAAATTTAACGGAATCGTCCGAATTCGCATACTCGATTCCGAACATGGTCTGTTTTTTAAAAAGTCTTTTTTCGTTAATTGTTTTGTAAATGTAGGTTGAGGTTTCGATTTCTTTTTAACTTTCGTGTTGGGTTTGGTTAGAGCCTTTTTAGGTTGATTGCTAGTTTGACCATAAGAATTTTCTTTTGTAGATGCTGGGATTTTGGAATTGGTGTAACAGGTCTGTCCAGAATTGTTTTGAGGTGTGTTTATTACGTTGCTTGATTTTTTACTTAAGATGCCGGCTTGAGACAAATCTGTCTGGGTAGCTATTGAGACTAAAGGTTTGGCTGTTAATGCTGAGCTATAAGAAAAGCCAGGTCTAGGCATGCGGGACATAATAAGCCTGCGCGCTTCAACGTAAGGAAGTCCCTTTTCAGCTTTAAGTGACTGAATCTCCTTCTCAGTCTGCCAAGATGGACAAGAACGAGAGAAGGAAGGCTGCTGTCCTTTGCAGTTGACACATAAAGGAGGGCATTGCAGTTTTCGCTGTCATGTCCCACCCCAGCGCAACGAGCGCAGGTAAGGGACCCACGACAAGACAGCTTAGAATGTCCAAACCGTTGACACTGGAAACAGCGGAGAGGGTTGGGGATATAGACTCTGACTGGGCAGTGGAGGTATCCAGCAGTTATATGGGCAGGAATATTTGGGGTATTAAAGGTCAAGATTATGTGTTTAGTAGGGAGAAACTCCCCATTCCGCCGAATGGTAATTCTGCGAACACCGCAGACATTTTGCTCTCTAAGGTTTTCGAGAATTTCGCTCTCGTTGGTACGCCAAAAATCTATCTCCGAAATTACGCCACGAGAGAAATTAAGAGAACGATGCACAGAAACAGTAACAGGAATATGACCAAGAGCGGAAATTTTGGATAATATCTGGGCTTGTTTACAGGTCTTAACCTCAACTAAAAGTTCACCAGTTTTTAATTTTTTCACCGATTCAACGTTACCTATAGCAGATGTGAGACATTTATGAATCACAAAAGGAGAGATGTTATCAAAAGTACCTTCATTCATTTTAATGTTAAAAAATCTTGCATTACTTATCGAGATCTGAAAACGTTTGTTGTATGTTGGGGGGAGCGTGTGAAGAATCCATGATAAGGAAAAGTAAATTCGGATCCCGGCGGCACCACCCACCACGGAGCCCAACAAGGGGATGCAGAGACCTGCACCAGTGCTGACCAGGATCTATACGATCACAGGTACTCCTGAAGCCACTACCACCCTTAACGCAATGGCCCAGGAAGCACGCCGCTCACTTAGCCCAAGCCGAGAACAAAGTTAAAGACCAGCCGATTGATACACATGGGCCAGAGTGTACCACCCGTTTACACGAAGCCGAGGCCAAAGCAACGTGTTGAAGATTCCCCGCCCAAATGGAAATTCCATAAAGATGATTTCCCCCACGGGAAATCCCCTCAATTACCAGGACCCTCATTTCCGCGGACACGGGTCTCCACGCACGGCAAACACGTGGGCAGTAAACAGTTCGCGAGAGGCTATGTTCAGAACGGAACATAGCATCGCGAGAAAAGCCCTCACCTCCGGAGAGGTAACCGCAATGAGGGAGAAAAAACGAAAGGTTAAAGTGGGAGAAGAGAGGAGAGGAAACGGGAAAAGAGAATCAAGTTCGCTGGGGTACCTCGGGATTGCGACACCCGTGTTTACCTAAAGAAGGTAAACCCCCTGAGGGCAGATTCGTTAGGAGGAAGATATATACAACAAACAGTGGTGAGATGCCTTAGATGAATTCGAGTAGCAACGGCTTGGAGATTTGTATTAAGTGTGAGGTCCATGGAAGGCACGTCACATTTAACCAACACGGCGACCCCACCAGAGGCACGTTCACCCATCTCAAAGTCTTTACGGAGAGTTTTGTAATTATTGAGTTTGAGATTATTTTTACAGTTTAAATAGGTTTCCTGTAAAACCAGGCACACCGGGTCATGATCGTAAATAAGAGTTTTTAAGTCATCCAACTTATTTCGAACACCGTGGCAATTCCAGGAAAGAACAGCCATTAAGGACAAATTTTAAGGGGATTATGATTGCCTATGATCCCTTTTGCGTCACTTTCAACAATATCTTCATCCATAGATTCCCCAGAGAGGTCAGACTCCGAGGCACGTAAACTTAAAATACTGTCGTCGATATCAGGTTGCTTGGGTATATTTTTAACTTTGAAATAGTCAGCTTTATAGCTCGATCGTTTCGTAAACTCTGGTCTAGCACTATTTTCATTTTTCTTTTTAACTTTTTTCTGATGTATTTTGGCTTGCTTGGTTTGGGTACAGATTTCATTTTTATTTTTCAGATGTGAGGATGTAGGTTGAGAAATACTGCGATTTTGAACTGGGGAGAGGGATGGGAGAGCAACTATTTTAGAGGGTGGATCAGTTTGAATAGCAACTGATTTAGTACTTTTAATAGCAGTAGCATAGGAGAGCCCAGCTTTGGGGGTCCTAGAATTCACTATGTTCCTTCGAAGTAAGAGATATTTTGTTTAATTTTAACAACTTGGATTTCCTTTTCGGTTGCCCATTTAGGACATGATCTTGAGTACGAGGGGTGGTCACCGTTACAGTTGACACATTTATAAGGTTCAGAGCATCCTTCGCTACCGTGCCCAGAGGCAGCGCAGCGTGGACAAGTTAGAGAGCCACCACAACACGTTTGCGAATGACCAAAACGTTGGCATTTAAAACACCGCAAAGGGTTGGGTATGTAGGGCCTAATGGAACAGTTAAGGTATCCGGCTTTAATTGAGGTAGGAAGCTTTGGGAGGTCAAAAGTCAAAATCAAGTGTTTGGTATTATAAGTTTTATTGTCACGTCTGATAGTAATTCGACGGACGTTGCTGACGTGTAGTGGCTTTAAGTTTTCCAATATTTCAGATTCAGGAACGTTTTGGAGATCGGGTTCTGAGATAACGCCTCGGGATTGATTTAGTGTTTTGTGAGGTGAGACAGATACAGATTTTAGACCAATATTTTTCAGTTTAGAAATGTTAGTGGCTTGAGTAGGATTGGAGACTTCCACAAGAAGATCTCCGGATCGCAATTTTTTAATAGTGGGCACTTCTCCAACAGATGAAAGAATAGATTTATTGATGAGGAAAGGGGAGATTTCATGAAAGTTTCCTTCAGTACACTTTATTATGTAAAAACGAGCAGAAATGCAGGCATTTGAACTAGACGACTCAGTGACATGGGGTGTTTTGTTTGTGGAATCCATAATAAATAGAGAGGAGATTCGGACCCGACCGCACCACCACCCACCATGGAGCCCAACAAGGGGATGCAGGGTTCTGCACCAGTGCTAGCCGGGCCTATACGATCACAGCCAGGTTGGTTGGTTGGTTGGTTGGTTGGTTGGTTATGGTTTATTGGCGCAAGATCCAAGTTAGGATATGCTGCGCCAAACAAAAGAGCACATATTGAAACAAAATTGTAATTTAAATGTAGGAGAAAATACTAAAAAATTTATAAAAATAAATACAGCAAAGACGAGGTAAAAGACTCTCATTAAAACATTAAGAAAACATTAAAAAACATTTAAATGAGGTTTAAAACACTAGTACGAAAGAGAAACTCAAACAGTTTGGGATGAGGAGTTTCACCCAGAAGTTCACTCAAACTAGGATTAAAAGTTTTAAAATATATATTATAAAAATGTTTTAAAGCAGTGCATGAAGTTAAAATATGATGGACAGTGAGGTGAGTATGACAAATAGAACATTGCGGAGTAGGCTCTGCACATAGAAAATGTTTATGAGTGACTCGGCTATGACCAATACGAAGACGTGTTAAAATGACGTCCATTTTTCGACATTTGAGAGGTGACCAAAATGAGATGGATGACCTGATGGAGTGAAGTTTATTTTCAGTTTCTGTGTTCCACTCTGCATTCCAGCGGTCATATGTGATACGAGAGATAGCTTTTTTTATATCATTGTAAGGCAGAGGACCAGAATATGATGATGTTGCCTGTCTCGCCAAAGCATCAGCCTTTTCATTACCGGAAATACCGACGTGACCTGGAACCCAACAGAAAAGTATATAAAACCCACGACGAGAAAGATTTTTGTGCAGCTGGATAACAAGAGAAACATAACTATGAGTATTCGAGTCAGTTTTGAGGCTTTCCAAGACACTGACTGAATCCGAGAAGACTATAAAGAACCTTTTATTACTGGATGAAATGTACTTTAAGGCTTCGTATATGGCAATGACTTCGGCCGTAAATATGGAACACAAAGGATGAAGACTATAGCTCAAAGCATTAGAGTCAGTACAAATGGCAAAACCAGCATAATCCTGAGACTTAGAGCCGTCAGTATATATGCCCTCATAGTTCGGATATTGTGCTTTAAAGGAACTGAAAAGTTGTTTGTAAATGTACGGGTCAGTGCTTTCTTTTAAAAAACCTTTAAATGGTTGAAGATAATGAATGTTATGGTTCTCCCAGGGTGGCGCTTGAAATAAAAGAAGAGGTGAGATATCAATGTTGGCAAGCTGAGTATCTTTAAGGCTTCTCCTAATTCTCAAACCGAATGAAGGAATGGAGTGTGGTCGATTAAAATAAAGACGATCCAGATTATTATCCAAGAATATTTTTCTCAATGGATGTGATTGATGAGAGATGATACGAAAGTAAGTTTTAACCGATATATTATAACGTATGTGATGAAGTGATGGTTCATGACATGTGATATATAGGCTTTGAATGGGTGAAGTTCTAAAAGCACCGGAGCAGATCCGAAGAGCGGAATGATGCACCGTGTCAAGCTTTTTTAAAACAGATGCGCGAGCAGAGCCATAAACGCAACAAGCATAATCCATTTTTGACCGGATGACAGCACGATATATTCGAAGCATGACATCACGGTCGGCGCCCCATGAAGTATTAGATAACACTTTTAAAAGATTTAGGCTCTTTTCACATTTTGTGCGGAGATATGAAATATGTTTAGCAAACGTAAGTTTTTTGTCAAAATAAATACCTAAAAATTTTACACAATCGTGAACGTCAATTTTAAAAGATCCCAAGAAGAGCTCCGGGTCCAGATGGAGTCCACGCTTACGGCAAAAATGCACGCAAGTCGTCTTCTCCCCAGATATTTTAAAACCATTTATATTGCACCACTTAACAATTCGATTAATTGAGGTTTGTAATTGCCTTTCAATGAAACGAATATCTTTGCCCTGTGCAGAGATTTGCAGGTCGTCCACATATAAGCATGCATTTACGGTTGATGGGATTTCATTTAATATGTCGTTAACCTTAATAGAGAAAAGTGTGACACTCAGAACAGAACCCTGAGGGACGCCCTCTTCTTGTATAAAGCTGTTGGAAAGAGTGGTGTTAATTCGAACTTTAAACTGCCGATAAAACAAGAAGTTCTTGATAAAATTTGGCAAGTTTCCACGAAAACCTAAACGATGGAGATCGCGAAGAATTCCATGCCTCCAAGTTCGATCATAAGCCTTCTCTATATCAAAGAAAACGGATATTAAGTGGTTGCGTCTTAGAAAGGCATTACGAATTTGGGTTTCAAGATGTATGATGTTATCCACAGTTGTTCTGTTTTTCCTAAATCCGCTTTGAAACGGATGAATATGATGTTCCTTTTCTAATATAAATGTCAGACGCCTATTGACCATTTTCTCAAGGAGTTTGCAGAGGCAGCTTGTAAGAGCAATTGGGCGGTAGTTACACGGATTAGTGGGATCTTTTCCAGGTTTGCTAATGGGAATAACGATTGCTTGAGTCCAGGAAATTGGAAATTTATTTTCCAACCAGATTCTATTATATAGATGTAGAAGGGTAGTAAGAGATTTATGAGAGAGGTGTTTAAGCATTTTAAAGGACACGGCATCAGGACCTGGTGAAGTATCTCCACACTGACGTAAACAGAAAAGTAATTCCTGGATGTTAAAAGGGCTATTGTAGGGCAAGTTTAATGAAGTTGTAAAGTTTACGGTTTGTTTTTCAGACATTGTTTTGTAGAACTGGAAATCTTTCGAATAAGAATGTTTGCTGGAGGTTGAGGCAAAGGTTTCACCAATTGTGTTAGTTATATCTTTTATATCTGAAATGATTTGTCCATTATGAGAAAGACAGGAAATTGGATTATTATGATAAATGCCCATTGCTCTTTTAGCTTTTATCCAGAGTTCTTTACTGGACGTTGAGTTCGTAATACCTGATACATATTTCACCCAAGACTCCCTTTGAGAATGGCGTCTAATTTTCCTGGCAAGAGCTTTAGCCTTATTAAAGATTGTCAGGTTTTCGGTAGTGGGGTATCTCCGAAAGATACTCCATGCCTTCTGCTGCTGTTTTTTTGCGTATAGACAATCTGAGTTCCACCACGGTTTTTTATTTTTCCTGACTGAACAGGAAGATTTCGGTATTGTGACATCCGCCGCTTTGATGATTGTGGAGGTTACCTGGTTGACCGCTTCATCTATAGTTCCAGTTAGAGTGTCGGGAGTGATAACTGCGAGATATTTGAAAGAAGACCAGTCTGCTCTTCTTTCGATGTACCGAATGTGTTGAGGTATATATTGCGAATTATGGTAGAGCGGAGATAGAAATATCGGAAAGTGGTCGCTATTGTGAAGGTCACTTGAAACGAAAAATGAGTATAAAGGATAGACAGATGGAGAACAGATTGCAAGGTCTATGGCGTGGAAACTTTTAGTAGGTTTATGAAAGTAGGTGTTATCCCCATTGTTTAGAATACACAGAGAAAGATCAGATATGAATGATTCGATTAGTTGACCTCTATTATTGACCTCGGGACCACCCCAAAGAGGACTGTGGGCGTTGAAGTCACCGAGCAGGATTATCGGAGGAGGAAGTTGGTTTATTAAATTTGTGAGCTGATGTAGATTGATTGGTTCATTGGGGGGTAAATATAGGCTGCAAACAGTAGTGAGGGATTTAAGACGGACACGTGCGGCAACTGCTTGAAGATTTGTAATTAGATTCAGAGACTGAAAAGGAATGCTGTTAGATATGATTAGTGCAACACCTCCAGAGGCTTTATTTCCAGATTCGTAATCCTTTCTTAAAATAGAATAGTTGCGGATTTTGGGGGCTTTATTTTGTGAATGTAAAAACGTTTCTTGCAGGGCAAAGCAGGCAGGATTATGGTCATGAATTATGATGTGCAGATCGTCGATTTTGTTAAGAAAACCGTGGCAATTCCATGAAAGCAGCAGGGCCATGATTATAAGGGTGTTGAAGCATTAGACAATGATGAAGTAGTCCCCTTAGAATGATCGGGAAATTCGGCGTCTGACTGGTCCATAGACTCATCCGAGACTTCCGAGTCTGATGGATTTAGAGTTAGAATAGAGTCATCGACATACGGCTGGGGAGGAATATTTTTTTGTTTTAAACGAGTTTGTTTCCTGTTAAAAGCAGATTCTTTGGGTATATGAGGTCTATTTTCAGTTCCTTTTTTATTTATAGTTTTTTGTTTCCGAAAAGTATCCTGAACAACAGTTTCTGAGACTTGTATCGAGACAGGACGTTTATTCTTTTTTGGTTGTGAGGATATGGGAAGAGTGATAGCTTTAACAGGTAAATCAGTTTGGGTGGCTATGGATTTAGTAGATTTGGTGACGGCAGAGTAAGAGAGTCCAGGTTTGGGGGTTTTAGATTTCACTATTTTGCGGGCTTCGGGATACGAGATGTTTTGTTTTATTTTTATGGTTTGGATTTCTTTTTCTATTAACCAGTTCGGGCATGATCTTGAGTATGACGGATGGTCGCCTTTGCAATTAATGCATTTACTTTGTGAAGTACATCCTTCGCTACTGTGACCTGCTTCGGAGCAACGTGCACAAGTCAAAGATCCACGACAGGACGTCTGCGAATGTCCAAATCTTTGGCATTTAAAGCATCGCAAAGGGTTTGGGATGTAGGGTCTTACGTGGCAGTTTAAGAATCCAGCTTTGATGGAAGTCGGGAGTTTTGGTTGTTCGAACGTCAGGATAATATGCTTAGTGTTAATTGTTCTATTGTCTCTTTTAATAGTTATACGGCGGACAGCAACGACATTTTGTGATTTCAGGTTTTCAAGTATTTCTGATTCAGAGATGTTCTGTAGGTCAGGTTCAGATATGACGCCTCGGGATTGATTCAAACTTTTATGGATGTTAACGGAAACGGTTCTATTGCCTATTGTTTTTAATTTACTGATATTGATGGCTTGAGTGTTATTAGTAACCTCCACAAGAAGATCACCGGATTGCAGTTTTTTTACATTTCGCACTTCTCCTACAGTAGACAGAATGACTTTATGGATTAAAAATGGAGACATGTTATGAAAATTTCCATCATCACATTTGATCAGAAAAAAACGAAAAACAGTATTTGTTTCATTGGAAACAGACGATACATTGACGGGGGAGTGTTTTTTTAAAGGATCCATAATAAATGTATTTAAGATTCGGACCCGACCGCACCACCCACCACGGAGCCCAACAAGGGGATGCAGGGTTCTGCACCAGTGCTAGCCGGGTCTATACGTTCACAGTCATTAGACCGATCACTTGAACCGTAGCAGACAAATGGTCCACCAGCCGATTGATACGCACCGGAACTTACGTACCCCCCGTTTACTCGAAGCCGAGGCCAAAGCAATGTGTTGAAACCTCCCCGCATAAATGGAAATGCCATTCAGATGATTCCCCTACGGGGAATCCCCTCAATTACCAGGATCCCCATTTCCGAGGACACGGGTATCCACGCACGGCAAACACGTGGGCAGTTTAAAACGCCAAGAGGAGCAAGAGACAGCAGAGCGGAAACAGCTGCTCAAGGGGTGCCCTCACCTCAAAAGAGGAAACCGCAACGAGGGAGAAGGATAAGAATAAAGTAGAAGGGAAGAGGAGAGTAGAAAAGAAATGAGAAAAGATCGCTGGGGTACCTCGGGATTGCGAAACCCGTGTTTACCTGAAGTAGGTAAACCCCCTGAGGGGCGATCACAGCCAGGAGACCGATCGCTTGAACCGTAGCAGATGACAAAGTCTTATCCACCAGCCGATTGATACGCACCGGAACTTACGTACCCCCCGTTTACTCGAAGCCGAGGCCAAAGCAATGTGTTAGAGATTTCCCGCAATAATGGAAATTCCAATCTGATGATTCCCCTACGGGAAAGCCCCTCAATTACCAGGATCCCCATTTCCGAGGACACGGGTATCCACGCACGGCAAACACGTGGGCAGTTTAAACGCCAAGAGGAGCAAGAAACAACAGAGCGGAAACAGCTACTCAAGGGGTGCCCTCACCTCAAAAGAGGAAACCGCAACGAGGGAGAAAGATAAGAAAAAAGTAGAAGGGAAGAGGAGAGTAGAAAAGAAATGAGAAAAGATCGCTGGGGTACCTCGGGATTGCGAAACCCGTGTTTACCTGAAGTAGGTAAACCCCCTGAGGGGATGATGGATTGGATCTAACCAACGAAGTGCCGATCTAGAAGCGGAACCATATATAACAGCAGCACCGTAGTCCAAGCGAGAAAGAACCACAGATTGATAGATTCGGAGTAAAGAGGTGCGATCAGCTCCCCAAGAAGTGTTAGAGAGGACTTTAAGAATATTCAGCAGTCTCTCACACTTTTTCCGCAGATGTAAGATATGCGGCAAGAAAGTTAATTTACTGTCTAAGATCACACCAAGATAACGAACCTCTTCAACAACATTGATGGGAATACCATACATGTGAATTGTAGGAGGAGGATGCATTCCCCTCTTTCTGTAGAAGTGGACACAAATTCTTTTATTAGGAGAAAAGGAATACCAGTTTCTGTCGCACCAATCGACTATGTGATTAACAGCGGTTTGAAGTTGCCGTTCAATCACCCGCATATCCGATCCTTGACAGGAGATCTGTAGTTGTACGGAAACTCTTATTAGATTGATTACACTGTAACAATTGCGCTTAAAAATGACTACTATAACTGAAAAATATAAAACGGACACGATTAAAAGATTGACGAAGTTCGAGGAGGACGCCAAAACAACTGTAAGTAAATTTTACCTATTTATTTTTATTAATATTTAAACATTTTAATAGTTTATGTGGAATATCAAATGTTCGTTCTGCCATTAACGTTGTGAAAGTCTGTGAAACTTTAAGAACATACAGCGCCTTTTAATTATCTTCGTACACTTACGAATTCGGAATGAAATAAATAGTGTTCTGTATATTAATTTAAATTATTTCACAATAACATGCTTTCAAACTTTTACGCTTCAGGCGTAAAACTCATTTTAAATGTCCTTCGTACTTTTACGCAATGACTGTCTTTTTTAAAGCAATTTTGACTGTTTAATGTGCTTGGTATTTTTCTTTTTAATAATACATTTTTTTAACAATACAATTCCAGGAGGTTTTTAACCCAAGCTGTTTGAGTCTAAAAAAGTATAAAATACCTCTTGCTTCCTACTACCGCATTCAAACAACATATCAGTATTTAATTTAAGACAAAGTTTGTTACTCCTCTATATGCTTTACTATTCCACATTATCAAACTTGCCGACTTTTATGGCAATGGAAATAAGCTATTACTAATCCCTACCTCAACATAGGATCATATGGAAGCTTCCACCTGTATTCTAACAAAATTCTAACAGTTAATTTGCTCTAAAGATGGTATTGCTTTAAATGTAAATATACTTTGTCCCTAAAAATATTAAACTACCAATTTAATAATTAAAGCTATCTCGTATGTCTGTTCTAAATTTTTAAATTTAGTGTTACACATGGACTACTACGTACCTCCAGTTTACACGAAGCCGAGGACAAAGTAATGTTTTCAGAATTCCACGCCAAAATGGAAATTCCATACAGATGTTTTCCTTGAGGAAAATCCCCTCAATTACTAGGATCCTCATTTCCTTGGACACGGGTCTCCACGCAAGGCAAACACGTGGGCAGTTAACAGTTCGCGAGAGGCTATGTTCAGAACGGAACATAGCATCGCGAGAAAAGCCCTCACTTCCAAAGAGGTAACCACAACGAGGGAGAAAAAAGATAAAGTATGAAAAAAGAGGATATTAATTAGAAGAGAGAGCGAGATGGCTGAGGATTCTCGAGATTGCGACACCCGTGTTTACCTAAAGAATTTAAACCCTGAGAGGAGCACATACTTTAAAAGATTTCTAGTATTCTTATCATTTTCTGGTGAACTTCCATCTGACGTTTCTACTAAACTTATCTTTTTGTGTACGTTTGACATGTTATTGATCACAATACCAAACTGATGAATAATTGAGGTTTTTTTTTTTTTTTTTTTTTGTTTGGTTGGAGAGCTGCAGACACGACAGCTAATATAAAACTGGAAGTCTTTCTTTCTTGCTGATTCAAACGGACGTGAATATTCATACCTGCAGTAGAATTCGAATACATGAATTCTGGAACGAAAATGTACCATCCAACCCATTACATCCCCAACTCCGCCATCTTTATATAACCTTTATTATTTTAGTGCTAGTTTGAAATCTATAATAAAATTCTACTCTTCCTACGTGCAAGCAAATTTCATGTAGTGAAAACTAAAAATATTACAAAAGTATTAAGTACTATTCACAAAATAACAAGTTAAATAAGCATGCTTAAATAAATGCAAATCTTTGTATTCTTCTTTAGTTTCGTTGTGGGTCATGGTATGCTCATACCTAGGTTAATTGAGGTTTAAATTATTGGTTTGGATTGGAGCACTACCGTCTACTTTTTGCAACACGAGGGATAATGAGACAGGGACGTACAGCTTAAAGCAGATTCCGAAAGGCTACAAACATCCATGTCACTGTGGGATTCGCACCCACGAACTCCAGTGTCGAAGGCCAGCACTGGAAACAATCGGCCATCGTTCGACCGTTGAAATTGATTTAAGCCATAAGTTGCAGCTGTAATAGAATGTTTGGACCTGTCGAGTTTGCTTGATTCATATTTTTATGTTGTAATAATGTAATATACATCTTCATTTATTCTAAATTGATTCATTTCTCGTTTTCGGCCACCCTCTCTGCAGATCTGGATTCCCGATGATGTGCAGGGAATTCTGAATTTTCGAATGCCACTGCCCCCGCTACACCTACAGCCGTCGTCCCCAGGAGAGGGTGAGTAGGGTGTTAGTCTTGTTCTATCATTGGGAAGAGGAGTTTGGTTGGAGCATTGCACTCTACTTTTTTGCTACATGAGAGCTGATAAAAAACCGTAAGTCGTTCTTTTTGGCTGATTCAAACGGATGTGAATATTCATGACTGCAGTAGAATTCGAATAAACGAACACTGGAGACAAAACGTATCATCCAAGCCATTAGACCACCACTCAGTATCTTTAGATATCCTTCATTCTTTTAGTTCTAGTTTTAAATCTAAAATAAAATGCTATTATCGCCGTACAAGAAAATTTCGTGCAGGTGGAAACTGAAAAATATTGCATAATTATTAAATATTATTCACAAAAGATAAGTCTACTTAAATGTAGATAATAATCAATAAATGAATTAAATATTATATTGATTATATCAAATACTTATATTTGTGTGCTACTTTAGTTTCGTTGTTTTTCTGGGTTTGGCCATACCTAGGTTAAATGAGGTTTAAACCACTGATTTATGCCATAAGTTGCGTATCTGTAATGGAATGTTTCGACTTGTTGCGTTAGCTTGATTGATATTTTTATGTTGTAATAATGTACGATGCATCTCGATTTTTTCTAACGTTGATTCGTTTGTCTTTTTCATCCAGCCTCAGTGCAGGTCTGGATCCCAGAAGATGAAAAGGGATTGCGGGCATTTCGACGCCGCTGCCCCCGCTACACCTACAGCCGTCGCCCCCAGCAGATGGTTAGTAGGACGTTAGCCATCTATCTGGATTTGGTGGAGTCGTCAGACGAGTGGTCCGACTCGGACTGAACGCCCACCTGTCCCCTGCTCAGACGTCACCACCTAGCGGCTATCGACGGCTGGACCGTCACCACCTTTAGTCGACTCCGACGATGAGCCAGGTGCTGGGCCTTCAAGGAGGGAACTTGACTACCACGCCGTCTTCCCCTACGGAGACAGGGGTTATGATGTGAGTAACATTTCAAAACTATCTTCTATCTGGAATATTTGAATTTGAAATATAATAATTAAATGAAAAAAATTGCCAGTCTACATTACCTTAAACACGGGTCATCATTTTGGAATATCTTCGGTTCCAGTTTTTAATGCAGAGATTCGAAATCCGCTTTTAGATTGTATGACATGTATGAATAATATTGCGTATGAGAGTGTAAAAGTGCAAGTGTAAAAATAAAGTCTCTATTCAGCTGTATAAATAGTTAGCCCTCGTTTATATTTAGGTATTAGTTGGTTGGTTGGTTGGTTGATTGAAGTTTAATGGCGCTAAATCCTCTAGGGACAAACTGCGCCAAACAAGATGAAAAAAAAAATGGCTCAAAAACAGATTAAAGCAATTATAAATATAAAACAAACAACATAAAACACAAAAAAAATTAAGTTATATACAGATTAACAAGAATTGAAAATTGAAAGATTAAAAATTGAAAATTAGAAAATTGAAACACAAACAAAAATCATATTTCAGTATAAAAACCAGATTGACGAAGAAAGGGGAACAAGTTTGGATGTGGAGCTTCCCCGATGATTAAATTAAGATTCGGCGATGGATTATCAAAAAATTTTATATACATTGATTTTAAACAAACACAAGAGGTTAAAATATGTGCGACTGTGTAAGGTGTCTTGCAATACGCACACTGTGCAGGAGCTTCACCGAGCAAGAGATGGGCATGGGTGAGTCTGCAATGACCCACTCGTAAACGAGTGAGTATTACGTCATGTCTCCTAGAAGGGAGTTGAGGCCATTTAATTATCTTGGTTTTAATTTCCCGCAGTTTATTTGAAGGTATGTTATCCCAAGAGATCTGCCATTTATCGTGTAAAAGATCTTTGATGTAATTTTTCAAGTCAGGATAAGGAAGACCAGTGTTGAGAAAATCACTTGCAGACCTGGTAGCCATGTCCACAAGTTCATTGCCTTTAATACCGACATGAGAGGGAACCCAGCTAAAAACTAGCGAGATTCCCATGGAAGTAAGGTTAGTTATTGTTACAAGAATTTTGAAAATAATAGGATTATTACAGTTATTTGATTGCAATGAATTAAGAACACTTTGGGAGTCTGTATAGATAATAAAGTTTTTACTATTGTGATTCATCAATTCTTCTAAAGCCTTCAAGATAGCAAAGGCTTCAGCAGAAAAGATGGAGAGTTTAGGATGGAGTCTGTAGCTATTGATTTGATCTTTAATAAGGTATGCACAGCTGACATAGTTAGTGGATTTTGAACCATCTGTGAAGACAGAGGTGTAATTTTTATAATATTGCTTGTGATCTTCAAAAATTTGTTGATAAATGATATTGCTAGTTGAATTTTTGTCAAATGACTTAAAGGGGTTTATTATAGTAAAATTAGGGGTGTACCAAGGATGTATTCCAATAGCTGTGGGTATTGCATCTATATTTTCTAAGTTAAGATCTCTTAAAATTTCATTTATCCTTCCCTGAAAAGGCAGAACACAAGAAGGTCTAGCATTGTATAATCTCTTAAGGTAATAATTGAGTGTATGTTGATGAATGGGATGGTTGATATAAGATGACGTTCTGAAGTAGTACTGAAGAGATAATATCTGTCGACGTAATTCAAGAGGAGCGTCACAGCAGTCAACGTAGAGACTTTCTACGGGAGATGTTCTAAAAGCCCCGGAACACAATCGAAGAGCGGAATGGTGAATGGTATTCAGCTTTTGAAGGATAGAAACGCGTGCTGACCCATAAACAGGACATCCATAGTCCAGTTTTGAGCGGATGATGGCATGATAGATCTTAATTAGGGAAGCGCGATCAGCTCCCCATGAGGTCTTAGAAAGGATTTTAGGATGTTGAGCTTCCTTTCGCAATTTTTCCGCAAGTTTGTGATATGGGGTGCAAAGGTAAGTTTTTTGTCAAAAATGACGCCGAGAAAATTCACCTCATTCACAATGTTGATGTTATTTCCAAGAAACTGGATCTCTGGGTCAGGGTGCAGACCTCTTTTTTTGCAAAAATGCACACTTTTTTGAACTGAAAAGCTGAAACCATTCTCGCTCGCCCGATCTGATTGTTAAATGCAGTGAAATGTTGTCTTTCACATGAATATGATCGTGTTCTTTTATAGTTTCATTAAAGGTGTTGCTCGTTCGAATCCCATCCTTCATAAATATGAACACACTCAATCTTCCCCTTAACAAGGTATAAAATGTGATAATATTTTTTCTAACACGGTAAAAAAAAAAATAAAACATATTTGCATACCATTGTAAAAATGATTAATTCTTAAACATTTTATTAAATAAATTTTTAAAAAAAGTATTTTGTAAAAAAAATGAATAACGTACTTCCACGAAACATCTGAAATCAGTTGGGAGGTATCGTTTTATCTCAGAGATGGAGATCGAATCGTTTATTAGAATTCTCGTTCTCAATTAGTTTCTCTCTAACTCTTGAATAAAATGGGATAGGTTTTAACAAGTGGTTTCTTATATTTTTTGATAGGCATATTAAGAACTAAAAGAAGTAAATGAAGAAGAGCGGTCATAAGTTTTATATGTACAAAACAGTATTCTGAATAAAGCATATGTTCTGGTTCCAACTCTTATATTATCTAAAGTACTTCTTGAGGGAAACATCTGAAATTTGAGAGGCAGTTATATTTCTAGGTATTATATCAGCGAACGTTTTATATTTTTAATTTGCATAAACAGTTCGTCAGAGTATTGTTAGTTGAAATTTGGGTCATTATCAGTTTATGGTATAGCCTCTCTACGAGGAAGGAAAGCATGTTTTTTTTATTCTATTGTAAGTTTAAGAAGGTTCATCGAAATGAGCAGTTTTTTTATCATTTCGTAGGAAAATTATCAGGTCCAGCAGAAGATTTATGGACTTTATGAAGCTCTGTTTAATTCTAAAATGGTAAAATCATTATTATAGGGAAAGTTAAGCGTAGATTGAAAGTTTATTGGTTTATTCTCGACTAGGTTTTTGAGTTTTGTAAAAGAGGATGAGTATTTGAACTTGAAGAAATCTAAAATATGAGGCTATTGTGTTGGCTATGTCATCAACAGAAGTTATTAGGTTATTATTATAATTTAAAATTTGGATTTGGTTGTTTGGGTAAACGCCAGAACAGCGCTTAACTTTTACCCATAAATCTTTACTAGAAATTGAGGAAGAGATACTGCTAATATAGTTCACCCACGAATCTCTTTGGCTACGTCTTAAAGTGCGGCGGAAAATACTTTTGCATTTTTTATAATTTATAAAAGTTCTCCGTCGTAGGATGTCTTTTAAACACGGAAAACGCTTTTCTTTTTTCTTATAAGTATTTTTACACTCTTGGTTCCACCATGGCTTTGTTTGCTTTTGAGGACGGCAGGATGATTTTTTAATAGAAATGTCAGCTGCAGAAATTATTGTTTGAGTTATCTGATTGACTGCTTCATCAATGGTATTATTGTCGACCATGTCTGTAGAGATATTAGCAAGGATACGGAATTTATCCCAATCAGCGGAACCCAGAATATAACGGGGAACACGCTGATTGGCATTAGAGCCATTATTATGAGTAAGGATAATGGGAAAGTGATCGCTATTATAGAGGTATGAATCTACTGTAAAGTTCCAAAACGGAAAAATTTGAGGGCTGGATATTGCTAAATCAAGAGAGTGAAAGGTTTTTGTAGGAGAATGTAGGTAAGTATATTGGTTTGTATTGTAGATGCACAGATCATGGTCGGATATCAGTTTTTCTATTTGACGACCCCTTTTATTAAGGTTGGGGCTACCCCACAATGGACTGTGGCCATTCAAGTCCCCAACAATAATAAAAGGGACTGGAAGTTGAGTAATAAGGTTATTAAGAGTGCTCTGAGAGATGATATTGTTTGGAGGGATATAGAGGTTACAGACAGTTATAAGAGTGTATGTGTACTTGAACAGCAACTGCTTGGAGGTCAGTGTTAATGTTTAAAGTTCTGAAAGGGTAATCATGAGAAGTGAAGAGGGCAACACCACCACAAACCCTGCCCCCTTCTATGTAGTCTTTTCTGATAGTACTGTAGCGTTTTAATTTGGCTGATTTATTGCTGTCAAGAAGGGTCTCTTGAAGTGCAAAACAAACAGGATGGTATTTATTTACGAGGTCTCTGATATCAGAGACGTGACATTTGAAGCCATGGCAGTTCCAAGACAAAAGCGCCATTGTAAAATTTGGAGAGGAAAAGGATGGAAATTATGCAGGTTGGGTCTTAGCCCACATGCCTTCAGAGTCCGAGTGGTCTGTCAACATATCTTCTTCGGATGTGACATAACCTTTGATTGAATCGTCCTCAGCAGTTGGACGATTTTTTAAGAAGTCTTTTTTCGAAAATTGACATTTCAAAGGTTTGTTAGAGGATTCGTCCTCGACGAAATCCTCCAGGAGATTAAAACTTTTATTTTTCAATTTTTCTTTTAATCTTGTAGCTGTAATTTTTTGATGTTTATGCGTCTTTTGCTTTGATGGAAAATTGCTAATCTTAGATTTAGATATAAGCTTATTAGAAACTTGTGTTTTAGGGGTTAATTTACTTTTAGGTAGGCGTTCATTTAATGGTTTTGGGTATAATTACGTTTTCAACTGTAAGCTTTATTTTCAATTTTTGAGGGTGAATGACGAGGAGGTTTAGGACTATTGGTTACAGATGGGTTATTTTCAGTTTGTGTGCTTATTGATTTACACTGCTTCACAGCTGCAGCAAAAGTAAATCCAGGTCTTGGAGTACGTTCCTCAATGCGTTTTCTTGCTTCTGGATAAGAGATGTTTTCTTTTGCTTTGATTGCTTGTATTTCTTTCTCCAGAAGCCACTTAGGGCATGAACGGGAATAGGCAGGATGGTCCCCTTTGCAGTTGATGCATTTAGGTGTAGATTTGCAATCAACGCCGTCGTGGCCAACTTCTGCACAACGAGGACAGGTAATTGAACCACGACAAGATGTTTTTGAGTGTCCAAAACGTTGGCATTGGAAACAACGCAATGGATTAGGGACAAATGGACGCACAGGGCATCGTAAGTATCCTGCATTAATGTGTGATGGTAGCGATGGTGTGTTAAATGTCAGAATGACATGTTTTGTGGGCAATATTTTCCCGTCACGACGGATGGTGATACGCCGTACTCCACATACATGCTGCTCTTTTAGACCTTCTAATATCTCTTCATCGGGGACATTATAGAGTTCTCCCTCAGAGATAACTCCTCTACTGAAATTTAAAGTGTTTTATGAGCAGTGACAATTACTTCAATATCTGCAAATTTGGTACATTTTAAAGATTTGACGCTTGTTTTGAATCAGCTACTTCAATAAGTAAGACGCCTGATCTTAATTTTTTTAACAGCTTTAACTGGTCCAACAGATGATGAAATGCATTTATGTACGAGAAAGGGAGAGACAGCCGAAAAACTTCCCTCCTTTCTCTGTACAGTAAAAAATCTAGCCTACTTGTACATCAATTGATATTTTCGTGCCCCTTTTGACCCAAGGGGAGAGGTTGTGGGGGGGTTGAAGATTCCATAATTATAAGGAAGGTTGTTCAGATCCCGGCGGCACCACCCACCATGGAGCCCAACAAGGGGATGCTAAACGCTCCCAAAAAGGGACATAAAGTCGCACCAGTGCTAACCGGGATCTATACGCGCACAGCTACCCCTTAAGCAGCCTCGACCAATTAAAGTGCCCAGCAGGTAACCGATTGCTTGGCCCAGGCCAGTGACAAAAGTCGTCCGACCAGCCGATTGATGTAGACGGGACCATTCTACACCACCCGTTTACCCGAAGCAGGGGCCAAAGTAATGTGTTGGTTTCCCTCAATTACCAGGATCCCCCTTTCCGGGGACACGGGTCTCCACGCACGGCAAACACGTGGGTGGTTAACAAATCGCGAGATGTTGTGTTCAGAAAAGGAACACAACATATCGCGATAAGCCCTCACCTCCGAAAAGTTAACCACAGCGAGGGAGAAAGGAAGAGAGAAATGAAGAGAACAGAAAAAAGGAAAGAAAAGGAAAAGAACAAAAGATCGCTGGGGTACCTCGGGATTGCGACACCCGTGTTTACCTAAAGTAGGTAAACCCCCTGAGGGGATATTTAGGTATTAACCTGTGATCAAATGTATAGTGGTATTTAGTTTGGTTATTCACAAAGACCAAGTGTTATTTTGGTTGCGCTGTGTAAAATATTTAAGTACTAAATTCAACCACAGGTTCTAATAGGCTATAGACTTAAGAATAAGATAATAAACTAAAAAAGCTAAATTAAAAGTAACAAATCAGCTTAAAATAAAAAAAAGTAAATTTATTATGATATATATATCTGATATAAAACCGGAAGTAGTTCTTTCTGGCTGATTTAAACGGATGTGAATATTCATGCCTGCAGTAGAATTCGAATAAACGAACTCTGGAGACAAAACATATCATCCAACACTATAGACCGCCACTCGGTATCTTTAGATATCCTTCATTCTTTTAGTTCTAGTTTTAAATCTAAAATAAAATGCTATTATTTCGCCGTACAAGCAAATTTCGTGCAGGTGAAAACTAAAAATATTGCATAATTATAAAATATTATTCACAAAATAAGATAAGTCTACTTAAATGTAGATAATAATCAATAAATGAATTAAAAATTATATTGATTATTTCAAATACTTATATTTGTGTATTACTTTAGTTTCGTTGTTTTTCTGGGTTTGGCCATACCTAGGTTAAATGAGGTTTAAACCACTGATTTATGCCATAAGTTGTGTATCTGTAATGGAATGTTTCGACTTTTTGCGTTTGCTTGATTTATATTTTTACGTTGTAATAATGTACGATGCATCTTGATTTATTCCAACGTTGATTCGTTTCTCGTTTTCAGCCAGCCTCTGTGCAGGTCTGGGTCTCAGAAGATGAAGAGGGGATGCGAGCATTTCGACGCCGTCGTCCCCAGGAGCCGGTTAGTAGGGTGTTAGCCATCTACATGGATTTGGTGGAGTCGTCTGACGATTCGTCAGACTCTGACTAAACACCCGCCTGCCCCCTGCTCTGACATCACCACCTATGGGAAGTAGAGAGTTGACCACCACCACTTGAAGTACCATCAGTGATGCTACGGAGAACACTGCCCCCATTGCTAATTTGAGACCCTTACCACGAGAAAGAAGAAATTGGTTGAACACCACCACCTACGAAATCATCGTTACGACCAACTCCAACAAAATTGCCATCACCAAGGAAAGCAGTACTCTTGCTGTATTGAGACCACCACCTGGTAAATATGATGAGTTGATTTAGATCTGTTATATAATTGATTAATTCATACAAGAAGTAAAATGTTCGGGATCTAAATCTGACCTCATCACATCTTTGTAAAGAGAAGAAGGACCATAAATTTCTATTCGACGGATATTGTTGTCTTGTACAGTGGTCTCGGGCGGGGTTCTGATCCCAGTCCCAGATTAGAATCCCGTCTCCGTACTTGACATTAAATAAGAATGTACCTTTGTGGAGTATTTATGAGTCCCTAAGGGGCAGTGCCCAATTAGAAGGGATAAGGTTTGGCCCGTTGGCGGTCTCAAGGTGGGGTTGAAGCCGGCCAATGAAATTCTTACAACTATCCCAATTGGACGACAAGAAGGAAGACGGGAAAAGTTTGAAAGAATTAAATATAGAAAAGACGAGAGGATGGTTCGGAGGTCCAAGAGAAGAGGTTCGGAGGTCCCAAAAGAAGGTGTTCGAAAGTCGGTAGTGCAGTCGGGTCCGACGGAGCTTGTTCGTGAGTCAAGAGGAGAAGGTGCTCGATAGTCCAGACTAGGGGAGTCCAGCCAAGTCCGACAGAAAGTGTTCCTGCACCAAATAGTACGGCCGCACGCCAGAGACTCAGGAGGAAGCCCCTGACGAGACCAACGGATGATATATAGATTCCCTCTCCTGATCAGCCATAGATACCCTTCAACCAGAAGTGTTCCGGGCCCAACATTTTAGACCCGCAAAGGTACCCCAAATTTACATGCCTTTTTGCAATTGAGATTAGGTCCTCTATTTACAAAATTACTTAAGTATATCAAAAATTTGTCAGAACTAATTTGGTAGTTGTTGACAAAGCTTATTTTATAAAAATTAGCATCAGTTTTGTATGTAAATAGATGTATAGATATTATAATAAATTTACTCTTTTTATATTAAGCTAGTCTCTGTTGCTGTCAATTTAGCTGTTAGTTTATTTTCATTTTTATGTCTAGCTCCTCAGAACCTGTGGTTAAATTTAGTACAAAAATACTTATCACTACGCAAATTAAAAATATATCACCACTATACATTTAATCACAGGTTGATACTCAAATATAAACGAGGACTACACGACAGTAAACTATCACCATGAAGAATTACTCAAAATCCTCCCCGTAAGTACCATCACTATATCCTACAGTACTCAGGCCTCCACTACCCAGCTGCCCTGAGACGACTACCACCAGAAGGATAACTTAAACACCCCCACCACCTGCAAACAATCACCGTGACAACCTAGTTCACCATTATCCACAGCAGAACCATCAGCGTGACCTACATTGCTGAGGATGGCATTACAGTCGCTGTCTCAAAACCACCACCTGAAAGATGAGCAGTTGATCCACCACCACCACCAGTTAGCTCCCACGACGAGAACAGTACTAACGGGGCTACTACCACCCATTGCTACAGTTTTCTAAGGAATATTTTTAATTACAGTTTTAAAAGTTTAATTTGAGTATTTATATAGAATGTTTTAAAAGTAAATTTTGAGATCAAAAATATTTTTTCTCTAAAAATTTAAAAGAAAGCTTACGAATTTAAAAATTCCATTTTTTCGATCAAATCAAGTTTCTGTCAATTACGTATGTACAAGATTTTAATTTCATTTTAATCTCCTCTCCTGATTATTTTCATTTAATTTTCTATTTAGCATTTATATACACTCAAACCAGAATTTTTCATCACTTAAATGGTTGGTTGGTTGGTTGGTTGGTTGGTTGGTGTTTAATGGCGCAAGATCCAAATGAGGATATGCTGCGCCAAACAAAAGAGCACAGAACCCGAAGATAATCAAATAAGAAGTAAGAGATTACTAATAAAAAATACGAAAGAACAAGCGATAAACGATGAAGGATAAAAATTACATTAAAATTTTTAAAGCTTTAAATGAGGTTTAAAACATTGATGCAGATGAGAAATTCAAAGAGTTTGCGATGAGGAGTTTTGCCTAAAAGATCATTCAATGCAGGATGGTAAGTTTTGAAATGTATATTGTAAAAACGTTTTAAAACAGGACATGAAGTTAAGATATGATGTACAGTAAGATGAGTATTACAAAAGACACATTTTGGAGGAGGCTCAGACAAAAGTAAATGTTTATGGGTTAATCTGGTGTGACCGATACGAAGACGGGATAATATTACATCTAATTTCCGATTGGGTAGTGATGGACAGAGTGTAACAGTAGGGATAATAGAATGAAGTTTGTTCCCCGTTTCCTGGTTCCAGTCGGCGTTCCAGCGGTCCATGGTGACCATAGCAATGCACTTTTTTATATCCTCATAGGGGATGGGACCAGGGTAGGGGACAGTAGCATGTCTGGCCAGGTCGTCCGCCTTTTCATTGCCCAGGATACCCACGTGACTGGGAACCCAGCAGAGTAGAATGTGAAAACCGGACAAAGTAAGTTTTTTGTATAGTTTTATAGAACAGGAGATGTAGCTGCAACAATTAGTGCCTGATGTGATACTTGACAACGCGCTCAGAGAATCAGAATAAACGATGTAGTATTTTTTATTGCTGATGGAGATGTATTTTAGAGCCTCGTAAATAGCAATCGTTTCGGCCGTAAAGATGGAGCAAAAAGAGGGAAGACTATAACTACCAGTGACAGAGTTACTCCAATAGGCTAAGCCAACATAGTTTTCATATTTAGCGCCATCGGTGTATATTTCTTCATAGTTCTGATAAGAATTTTTCCAAGATAAAAAAAGTTGGTGGTAAATATGTGGGTCAGTGCTGTCTTTTGTAAAGCCTTTAAAAGGCTGCAGATAGGAGATATGTTTTTCCCAGGGGGGAGTATTAAATAGCAGGAAAGGCAAAGCATTGATGGTTGCAAGTCGGGTGTTTTCGAGACTTCTACGAATTCTGACACCAAATGAAGGGATGCAAGATGGACGATGAGAATAAAAATTATCCAGATGATTGTCTAAAATTAAGTTTCTTAAAGGATGGGAGTCATGAGAGATGATTCGAAAGTAAGTACTGAGGGAAATTTTATAACGGATGTGATGTAGAGATGGCTCATGACAAATTAGATAAAGGCTAGGAATGGGAGACGTTCTAAAAGCACCACAGCAGATTCTGAGGGCGGAGTGATGCACAGTGTCAAGTTTTTTTAAAATGGAAGAACGGGCAGGTTGGTTGAATGGAGTTTTATGGCACTGGGTCCTCATGGGACATATTGTGCCAAACAAATAGTTAAAACTTAGAACCACAAAGATGGGATCAAAGCAGTTATAAAAGGATAACATAAGATAAAAGCAAACATGTCAAAAAATGTAAAAACTATTATAGAAAAGACACATAAAACCAACAGTAAAGAGAACAGCGATGAAGCATAAAATTCAGATGAAAGAGTAAAACCCAATGTCTTTTAAAAACAGAAAGAGCTTAGGATGAGGCGAATTATTTAAAATATCTTTCATGTCAATGGATGATGAATTAAAATAATGAATACGATGTTTTATAAAAATGAGGGCAATCGATGAGGACATGTTTTACGGAGATGACCGCTTTACAGTGACCACACATTGGAGCTGGATCTCCGAGTAAGAGATGACGATGGGTAAAACGTGTGTGTCCAATCCGTAGGCGAGTGAGGATAACGTCATGTCTTCTAGATGATAAGGTATCCCAGTTTTCGATTTTTGGTTTAATGGCACGCAACTTATTATCAGTCCCTTCATCCCAACAATCCTGCCATTTCTTATGCAATAGATTTTTTATATATTTTTTGACATCACACAGGGGCAAAGACATGTCACAAAAGTCACTAGCAGTTTTTGCCGCTTTATCAGCCTTCTCGTTTCCCTTATTCCCACATGTGACGGAATCCAGCCAAACAAAAAGGAAAAGCCCACAGATTTCAGACCCTCAATGAGGTCAAGGACTTCAAATACCAAAGGGTGACTGTCGTACCTGGGTGTACAGAGAGATTCTAAGACACTTTTCGAGTCCGAGTAAAAAATATAATTATCTTTCTCACGGTGTGATAGTTCTTCCAAGCCTTTTAAAATGGCTAAAATTTCTGCGGAGTATATAGAAATCGCAGGATTTAATCTAAAACTATATACATTGTCCTCAATGATAAAAGCACAGCCCACGAAATTGTCTTGCTTAAAACCGTCAGTGAAAACAGGTGTAAAAGCAGAGAACTTTTGTCGATGTTCATTAAAAATTTGGTTGTAAATAATATCAGGGGTAAACCCTTTGTCAAAATTTTTAAAAGAAAGGTAAAATTGGAAAAAGTCCAAGGAGGTTTAAAATTGTCAGTTCTTAAAATACTACGGTTAAAAAACCCGATTTCGTCTAAAGTTTTTTTTATCCTCTGATGAAAAGGAAGGACACAGGAAGGCCTAGCAGAATAAAAACGCATGAGACAGTGATTAAAATTATGGTTTTTTACAGGAAGATGCGTGACTGATGAAACTTTAAAATAATAACTAATAGATAAACATTCCCGTCTTAGACTAAGAGGTTCGTCATAGCAGTCAACGTATAAACTTTTAACAGGGGAGGTTCTGAAAGCTCCCGAGCAAAGGCGTAAAGCAGAGTGGTGAATGATGTTGAGTTTTTCTAATACAGATTTCCTAGCGGAACCGTAAACCACACTACCGTAATCCAGTTTAGAGCGAATGAGTGCACGATATACTTTCAATAGAGATTGTCTATCTGCACCCCAAGAAGTACTGGAAAGAACTTTAAGAATATTCAGGGATTTCTCACATTTTTTCCGCAAGTCCACAACATGAGGTAAAAATGAAAGTTTGCGGTCAAGAGTAATACCCAAGAATTTTACCTGGCTCGGAACATTTATAAGTTTTCCTCCGATATAAATTTCAGGGTCTAGGTGGAGGCCACGTTTTCGGGTAAAGTGAATGCAAGATGTTTTGGTATTGGAAATAGTGAAGCCTTTCTCGTTGGACCAGTTAATTATTTTATTGACTGCAGCTTGGAGTTGCCTGACAATAAAACGCATATCCGCGCCTTCACAACAAATATGCAGGTCATCAACATAAAGATTTCCTCTTACCGAAGTTGGAATTACCTTTAGTATACCATCAATGGCGACATTAAAAAGTGTGACACTGAGGACACTACCCTGTGGCACGCCCTCTTCTTGAATAAAAGAATCTGAATAAATTGTACCAATCCGGACCTGAAACTCCCGGAGATGTAAAAAATTTCTGATAAAAATTGGCAGGTTACCCCTTAAGTCAAAATTGTATAGGTTTTGCAATATGCCGTACCTCCACGTACGGTCGTATGCCTTCTCAATATCAATAAAAATTGATACAAGATGATGGTTTTTAACAAATGCGTTACGAATTTTGCTCTCTAAATCAACAATATTATCAATTGTGGATCTGCCACGGCGAAACCCGCTTTGAAAGGGAGACAATAGGCGATTACTTTCGAGATAGAAAACCAGACGAGCATTTACCATTTTTTCTAAGATTTTGCACAAGCAATTAGTGAGAGCGATAGGACGGTAATTTAGTGGAATCTTAGGATCTTTGTTGGGTTTCAGAATAGGTATGATGGTGGCCTTTCTCCAGGAAGATGGAAAGGTTTGTTCTTGCCAAATTCTATTGTACAAGCGAAGTAGGTTGGTTGGTTGGTTTGGTAGGGCTTAATGGCACTACATCCACCTGGGAAAAATTGTGCCAAACACAAGGATGCAAGGATTAACTCCCTTTTTCCAAATTAAAAATCAATTTTAAAGTATTAAAAGAAGAAGTAAACGAATGTGGGACAAAACAGACGATGAAAAACGTATATAATTATTGAAAAAGAGAATAAGGTAAAACAACGCTAAATATGAGAATAAAAACCAATAGATTTTAAAAAGCTAAAAATATTTGGATGTGGCGAGGCATTTAAAAGATATTTGATATCAAGTGTAGAGCAGTTAAAAAAATGGAGACTATGATGAGTGAAGAGAGGACAGTCTATGAGGGCGTGTTTGACTGACATGTCAACTTTGCAATTATTGCATTTAGGTGGCTGGTCACCAAGCAAAAGATGGCGATGTGTGTACCGAGTGTGTCCGATACGGAGACGAGTGAGAATCACATCCTGTTTTCGAGAGGAAAGAGTGCTCCATTTCTCGATATTCGGCTTGATAGCATGTAGTTTATTATCAGACTTCTCGTCCCATGCCTTCTGCCATATTTTATAAAAACAACTTTTAATGTACTTTTTAGTATCACTGCAAGGGAGAGGAAATTTGAGAAAATCAGTAGCAGACTTTGCAGCGCTATCAGCTGTTTCATTTCCCTGTATGCCCACATGGGACGGAACCCAACAGAAAAGGATCTTGAAACCAAGCGATTGAAGGCTTTCGATGAGATAATAAATTTTAAAAACTAAAGGATGGCTCTTGCAGTTCAAAGAACGCAGAGATTCCAACACACTCATAGAGTCAGAATAAAAAATATATTTGGCTTTCTTATGATTATACAGATGTTCTAACCCTTTCAGAATAGCCATACACTCAGCAGAAAAAAATGGAAATTGCAGGATGCAACTTGTGAGCATAAATATTGTTTCCAATCACATAAGCACAGCTTACAAAATTACCACATTTTGAACCATCCGTAAAAATTGGCGTATACTCAGTATAACTTTGTCTATGATCATAAAAAATTTGTGTATAAATAAAAGCAGCAGTTGAATTCTTGTCAAAGTTCTTAAAAGGATTTAAAAAGGTAAAGTTAGGACAATTCCATGGAGCTACTTGATCCTTAGGGAGGATACTGGTGATGTTGAAATCAATGTCCTTTAATATATGTTTAATCCTATAATAAAAGGGTGGAGTACAAGAAGGCCTTGCCTGATAGAGACGCGTGAGAAAAGGATTAAAATTATGATTATGATGGGGATGATTGATCAAAGATGAAATATTTACATAATAAAAACAAGATAGGATCTTGCGTCTAAGTTCCAGCTCTTCATCACAAGAGTCCACATACAGACTTTCGACGGGAGAAGTACGAAATACTCCCGAACGTAAACGGAGAGAAGTGTTGAATAACATTTAATTTTTTAAGAACAGATTGTCTAGCAGAGCTGTACACTATGCAGCCATAGTCCAACTTGGAACGAATTACAGCGTAATAGATTCTTAAAAGGGAATCACGATCGGCACCCCATGAAGTATTCGAGAGAACTTTTAAAATATTTAATGATTTTTCACATCTCTTCCGAAGGTCCATAATGTGGGATAAAAAGGTAAGTTTCCTGTCAAAGGTAATACCTAGATATTTTACCTGATTAACCATATTGATGGTGTTGCCCGCAATACTAATTTCAGGGTCCGGGTGGAGACCACGTTTCCGGCAAAAATGAACCCCGCAAGTCTTCGTTTTCGAAATCTGAAAACCATTCTCGTCGGACCATTTAACGATCTTATTAATGGCAGTTTGTAGTTGTCTTGTGACAAAACGCATATCAGTGCCTTCACAGGAAATATGCAGGTCATCCACATAAAGGTTGCCTTTTACAGACAGTGGCAAAATTTTTAAAATGTTGTCTATCGCTATACTAAAAAAGCGTAACGCTAAGAACACTACCCTGAGGCACACCCTCTTCTTGAATAAAAACGTCCGAAAAAATGTTTCCAATTCGGATTTTAAAATGACGCTGATATAAGAAATTTCTGATAAAAATAGGCAGGTTACCCCTTAAGTTAAAATTATAAAGTTGACGCAGTACACCGTATCTCCAAGTACGATCATAAGCCTTTTCAACGTCAATAAAAATGGATACCAAATGGTTTCTCCTTACAAAGGCGTTCCGTATTCTGCTCTCCAATTCCACAATATTATCAATGGTACTTCTACCATGTCGAAAACCACTTTGGAGATTAGAAAGGAGGGAATTACTTTCAAGAAAGTAGACCAAACGAGCATTAACCATTTTTTCTAAAATTTTACAGAGACAGTTGGTAAGAGCAATCGGGCGATAGCTCAGAGGATTCGAGGGATCTTTGCCAGGTTTCAAAATGGGGATGACAGTAGCCATTCTCCAAGAAGATGGAAAAGTATTTTCTTGCCAGATTCTATTGTAGAGGTATAGTATATTATTTAGAGAAGCCGGAGACAGATTTTTTATCATATCATAGGAAATATTATCAGGGCCAGTAGAACTTTTATGGGTATTATCGAGGGCTTTACGTAGTTCATATAAGGTAAATTTACTATTGTAAGGCAGAGAAACTTTAGTACGAAAATTTATTTGGTTTTTTTCAGCTTTGGTTTTTATTTTGATGAATGGGAGGTTGTACCCATTAGTGGAACAGGTATTCGAAAATGTAAAGGCTATTATGTTGGCTATATCATTTAAAGAAGAGATAGTACTATTGCCATATTTCAAAGTTGGGATTTGGTTGTTGGGATAATATCCGGAAGCACGCTTTACTTTGTTCCATAGTTGTTTGGTAGTGGCAAAAGATATGCTATTAACATAGTTTCTCCACGAATCTCTCTGGCTGCGACGCAATGTGCGCCTGAACACACCTCTGTATCTCTTAAAATTAGCTAAATTTTCGGTAGTAGGACGGCGACGAAAAGTGCACCATGCTCTTCTTTTGTCTCTATAAGCAACGCGGCAGTCTTCATTCCACCAAGGCTTGCTTTGTCTATGGCAACGTCCAGAAGATCTAGGAATTGCATTATCCGCGGCGTTAATAATGATGTTCGTTACAGAAGTAACAGCTTCATCAATAGGAAGGTTTTTCAACGGCATCATTAGTAATTTCAGCAAGATGAGAAAACATTTTCCAGTTGGCTTTATCAATTATATAGCGCGGAATACTTTGAACGGTAGTGGTGTGCCTTAAGATGATGAGAAAATGGTCACTATTATGGAGATCTGTATCAACATTAAAGTTAAACAAAGGAAAGAGAAAGGTCGAACAAATAGC
>CM063507.1:62804168-62823514 GCA_032207245.1 Pardosa pseudoannulata | reverse complement strand
TAAATGCCCATTGCTCTTTTAGCCTTTAACCACAGTTCTTTACTAGACGTAGAGCTTGTAATACTGGATACGTATTTCATCCAAGACTCCCGCTGTGACCGGCGTCTAACTTTTCTGGCAAGAGCTTTACTTTTATTAAAAACGATCATGTTTTCAGTTGTGGGGTATCTGCGAAAGATACTCCATGCCTTTTGTTGTTGCTTTTTGGCATAAAGGCAATCAGAGTTCCACCACGGTTTTTTATTTTTTCTGACTGAAGAGCAAGATTTCGGAATAGTGGCGTCAGCCGCTTTGATGATAGTGGAGGTTACCTTGTCGACCGCTTCATCTATAGTTCCAGTGATTGTATCAGGAGTGATAACTGCAAGATAAATGAAATATAACCAGTCTGCTTTTCTTTCAATGTATCGAATTTGTTGAGGAATATTACGAGAACAATGGTAGAGCGGAGATAAGAAAATTGGAAATTGATCACTATTGAGAAGGTCACTTGAAACAAAGAAAGAGTATAAAGAATATACAGATGGAGAACAGATTGCAAGGTCTATGGCGTGGAAGCTTTTAGTAGGTTTGTGAAAGTAAGTGTTATCGCCGTTGTTTAAAATACATAGAGAAAGATCGGATATTAATGATTCTATTATATGACCTCTATTATTGACCTCGGAACCACCCCAAAGAGGACTATGGGCGTTGAAGTCACAGAGAAGTATTATCGGAGGTGGAAGTTGATTTATTAAATTTATGAGCTGGCGCAGATTGATTGGTTCGTTGGGGGGTAAATATAGGCTGCAAACAGTAGTGAGGCATTTAAGACGGACTTGTGCGGCAACTGCTTGAAGATTTGTATTTAGATTTAGAGACTGAAAAGGGATGCCATTAGATAGAATTAAAGCAACACCTCCAGAGGCTTTATTTCCAAGTTCATAGTCCTTTCTTAAAATAGAATAGTTACGGATTTTGGGAACAATGTTTTGCGAATGTAAAAACGTTTCTTGGAGAGCCAAGCAAGCGGGATTATGGTCAGGAATGAGGATGTTCAGATCGTCAATTTTGTGAAGAAAACCGTGGCAGTTCCAGGAAAGCTGCAAGGCCATGATTAAAAGGGATTAGAAGTTTTAGACGATGTTTGCGTAGTCCCCTTGGCATCATTTGGAGAGTCGATGTCTGACTGGTCCATAGACTCGTCCGAAACTTCCGAGTCTGAAGGTTTTAAAGTGAGAATGGAGTCGTCCACATACGGCTGGGGAGGAATATTTTTATGTTTCAAACGGGATTGTTTTCGCTTAAAAGCCGATTCTTTTGGAATTTGAGGTCTATTTTCAGAGCCTTTTTTATTGATACTTTTATCTTTGCGTAAAGAATTCTGCAGAGCAGTTTCATATGCTTGTTGCGAAACAGAGCGTTTACTCTTTTTCGTTTGTGTGGGTATGGGGAGATTAATTGCTTTAATAGGTAAGTCAGTTTGAGTAGCTACGGATTTAGTAGATTTTGTGGCAGCAGAATAAGAAAGTCCAGGTTTGGGGGTTTTAGATTTCACTATTTTGCGGGCTTCAGGATAAGAGAGATTCTGTTTTATTTTTATAGTTTGGATTTCCTTTTCTATTATCCAGTTAGGGCATGATCGTGAGTATGACGGATGAACTCCTTGGCAATTTCTACATTTAATTGGTTCAGAACATCCTTCACTACTATGACCTGGATCGGAACAACGAGCACAGGTCAAAGAACCACGACAGGATGTCTGCGAATGTCCAAATCTTTGGCATTTGAAACACCGCAGAGGGTTTGGGATGTACGGTCTTACAGGGCAGTTTAAGAAGCCTGCTTTGATGGATATAGGGAGTTTGGGTTGGTTGGTTGAGATTTATTGGCGCAAGATCCAAGCAAGGATATGCTGCGCCAAACGAAAGAGTGAAATTCTAAAACACAAAATTATATAATTTAAAAGTAGAGGAGAATATCATATACTTTAAAAAAAGTACAAGTAAAAAACGATGTAAAGGGTCGAATTAAAATGATTTTTAAAACTAAACAAGGTTAAAAATGTCAATGCGAATTAAAAACTTGAAAAGTTTTGGGTGCGGTGTCTCGCCCAAAAGCTCGCTTATACTGGGATGAAAAGTTTTAAAATATATATTGTAAAATCGTGTAAAAGCGGTACATGAAGTTAAAATATGATGAACGGTCAGATGAGTGTGACAGAAAGAACAATGTGGAGCTGGCTCAGCCAATAGTAAATGCTTATGAGTAAGTCTAGTATGACCAATTCGAAGACGTGTTAAAATGACATCCAATTTGCGGTTTGAGAGACATGGCCAAAAAGATATCGACGATCTAATAAAGTGAAGCTTGTTCCTAGTTTGTAAGTTCCATTCAGCATTCCAGCGGTCATTTGTGAAGGAGGAAATGGCTTTTTTGATGTCGCTATAAGGCAGAGCACCAGTGTAAGATGTAGCTGCCTGTCTCGCTAAGGTGTCGACTCTCTCGTTACCAGAAATGCCAACGTGACTAGGAACCCAGCAGAGAAGTATGTTAAAGCCTCTACGAGAAAGTTTTCTGTGCAGCCGAATAGTCAGCGAAACGTAGCTATGAGTGTTAGAATCAGATTTTAGGCTCTCCAAGACACTCATTGAGTCAGAGTATATTATAAAGTATCTTTTATTGCTGGAAGAAATATACCTTAAAGCTTCGTATATGGCAATTACTTCGGCTGTAAAAATGGAGCAAAAAGGATGAAGACGGTAGTTGAAAGAGCATGAGTCGCTACAATAAGCAAAACCAGCATAATCTGGAGATTTCGAGCCGTCTGTATATATGCCCTCGTAGTTAGGATATTGAGCCTGAAAGGAACTGAATAGCTGTTGGTAGATATAATTGTCCGTGCTTTCTTTTACAAAGCCGTTAAAGGGTTGAAGATAGTGAATATTATATTTCTCCCAGGGTGGGTGTTTCAAACAAGAGGCGAGGTGATATATGTACGTCAAAAAACTGAGTATCTTCAAGAGTTCTACGAATTCTACAACCAAATGAAGGAATGGAATGTGGGCGATTAGAATAAAAACGATCCAAATGAGTATCTAAAACAATTTTTCTCAAAGGGTGCGATTGATGGGAAAGGATAAAAAAGTAGGTGTTGAGTGATATTTTATGACGAATGTAATGTAGAGATGGTTCGTGGCAAGTTAAAAGAAGGCTATGAATGGGTGAGGTTCTAAAAGCACCGGAGCATATCCGAAGAGCGGAATGATACACCGTGTCAAGTTTTCTTAAAACAGATGCGCGAGCAGAGCCATAAACGAAGCAAGCATAATCCATTCTTGACCGGATGACAGCCCGATATATTCGAAGCATGGCATCACGGTCGGCGCCCCATGAAGTATTAGATAACACTTTTAAAAGGTTTAAGCTCTTTTCGCATTTTGTCCGGATATAAGAGATGTGGTTAGCAAACGTAAGTTTATTGTCAAAATTAACTCCTAAAAATTTTACACAGTCGTTAACGTCAATTTTAAAAGATCCTAAGAATAGCTCAGGATCCGGATGGAGTCCACGTTTACGGCAGAAATGAACACAATTGGTCTTCTCCCCAGATATTTTAAAGCCATTTATATCACACCACTTAACAATTCGATTAATAGCGGTTT
Organism: Pardosa pseudoannulata; assembly: GCA_032207245.1. Lineage (NCBI taxonomy): Eukaryota > Metazoa > Arthropoda > Arachnida > Araneae > Lycosidae > Pardosa > Pardosa pseudoannulata. The sequence goes on along the minus strand of CM063507.1, from coordinate 62,819,870 downwards.
GTAATTGCCGTTCAATAAAACGGATGTCTTTCCCTTGAGCAGAAATTTGCAGATCGTCGACATATAAACAGGCATTTACGGTTGATGGGATTTGATTTAAAATATTGTTAATCTTTATAGAGAAGAGGGTTACACTTAGAACAGAACCTTGTGGAACGCCCTCCTCCTGTATAAAGCTATTGGAAAGCGTGCCGTTGATGCGGACTCTAAACTCACGATAAGTAAGGAAATTTTTAATAAAATTTGGCAGGTTGCCACGAAAACCTAAACAATGGAGATCTCGAAGAATGCCATACCTCCAAGTGTGATCGTAAGCTTTCTGTATGTCGAAAAAAACAGATATTAAATGATTGCGTCTGAGAAAGGCATTACGAATTTGAGTTTCGAGGTATAAGATATTATCCAAAGTTGACCTGTGTTTTCTGAAACCGCTTTGAAATGATGATGATATGTAACTCCTTCTCCAAGATAAATACTAAACGTCTATTTTACCATTTTCTCAAGGAGTTTGCAGAGGCAGCTTGTAAGAGCAATGACGGTAGTTGCAGGATTACTGATCTTTCTGAGTAACGTGACGCTAGATATGTGAATAAAATGTTTTAAAATCCAAAAAAAAAAGTTAGTAAAAAAAGCGAGCGAGAGATGTTTTTACCAGAACAAAAAAAGTAAACAGAAAAAAAAAAAATAAAAAAACTATAAAAAGCAAAAAAAAGTATCTTGACATAAAAAAAAAAGTTAAGAAAAAAATAAAAAAATTAAAAATTAAATGAAAAAATTTTACCGTTATCGAAAAAAGGCAAAACAATAAAATATTATTTAACCGAAATTCATTAAAAAAATAATCCAAGACTCTCCAAGACTCTCTCTGAGAACGGCGTCTAATTTTCTTGCAACAGCTTAACACAATCATATTTTAGTTAGTGGGGTATCTGCGAAAGATGCTCCATGCCTTCTGCTGCTTTGCATAAAGACAATCAGAGCCACCACGGTTTTCCATTCCTGACTGAAGAGCAAGATTTCTAATTATTTGATAGTGGAGGTTACCTTCGACAGCTTCATCTTGATTTTGGAGTGATAAATGATGCTCTGCTTTTCTGTCAATATACCGAATTTGTTGTGTTGTAAAAAAGCGAAAAAAAAATTTATCATTATATAGAAATAATAAAAAAAATAGAAATATGGATAACTAGATGAAGCAAAAATAAACTTTAAATAATGTGAAAGTAAGATTCCCCGTTGGTGGAAATAATACATGAAGAAATCGGATATGAGTGATTCTATTATATATGATTGACCTGGGACTACCCAAAGGACTATGGGCGTTGAAGTACCCCGAGCAAGATTATCGGAGAAGGAAGTTGGTTTATTAATTTATGAGCTGACGTAGATTGAGTATTGGGGGTAAATATAGGCTGCAACAGTAGTGAGGGATAAGACGGACACGTGCGGCAACTGCTTGAAGATTAGTATTTAGATTCAGAGACTGAAAACGAATGCTGTTAGATATAATTAGTGCAACACCTCCAGAGGCTCTATTTCCAAGTTCATAGTCCTTTCTTAAAATAGAATAGTTACGAATTTTGGAAACTTTATTTTGCGAATGTAAAAACGTTTCTTGGAGGGCAAAGCAAGCGGGATTATGATCATGAATGAGGATGTTCAAATCATCAATTTTGTGAAGATAACCGTGGCAATTCCATGAGAGCAGCAGGGCCATGACTAAAAGGGATTTGAAGCATTAGACAATGATGAAGTAGTTCCCTTAGAATGATCGGGAGAGTCGGCGTCTGACTGGTCCATAGACTCATCTGAGACTTCCGAGTCTGATGGATTTAGTGTTAGAATTGAGTAGTCGACATACGGCTGGGGAGGGATATTTTTATGTTTTAAACGAGTTTGTTTTCGGTTAAAAGCTGATTCTTTTTGAATATGTGGTCTACTTTCAGTTCCTTTTTTAACGGTACTTTTTTCTTTCCGAAAAGAATCCTGCATAGCAGTTTCAGATACTTGTATTGAGACAGGGCGTTTATTCTTTTTTGGTTGTGAGGATATGGGAAGAGTAATAGCTTTAACAGGTAAGTCAGTTTGGGTGGCTACGGATTTAGTAGATTTAGTGGCAGCAGAATAAGAGAGTCCAGGTTTGGGGGTTTTAGATTTCACTATTTTGCGGGCTTCGGGATACGAGATGTTTTGTTTTATTTTTATGGTTTGGATTTCTTTTTCTATTATCCAGTTGGGGCAGGATCGTGAGTATGATGGATGGTCTCCTTTGCAATTAGTGCATTTAATGGGTGCAGAACACCCTTCATTACTATGCCCTGGATCGGAACAACGAGCACAGGTCAAAGAACCACGGCAGGATGTCTGCGAATGTCCGAATCTTTGGCATTTGAAACACCGCAGAGGGTTTGGGATGTACGGTCTTACAGGGCAGTTTAAGAATCCTGCTTTGATGGATGTAGGGAGTTTGGGTTGTTCAAAAGTCAAGATAATGTGTTTGGTATTAATTATTCTATTGTCTCTTTTGATAGTTATTCGTCGGACAGCTATGACATTTTGGGATTTCAGGTTTTCAAGGATTTCTGATTCAGATGTGCTTTGTAGGTCAGGTTCAGATATGACGCCTCGGGATTGGTTTAAACTTTTATATTATTATATTAACGGTTATATTAACGGACACATTTCTATTTCCTATGATTTTTAGTTTACTGATATTGACGGCTTGACTATTATTTGTAACCTCCACAAGAAGATCACCGGATTGAAATTTTTTAACGTTTCGCACTTCTACAGTAGATAGAATGACTTTGTGTATTAAAAATGGAGACATATTGTGAAAGTTTCCTTCATCGCATTTAATTAGGAAACAACGGAAAACAGTATTTGTTTCATTAGAAACAGACGACTCATTGACGGGGGAGTGTTTTTTTTAAAGCATCCATAATAAGAAATTTTAAGATTCGGACCCGACCGCACCACCCACCATGGAGCCCAACAAGGGGATGCAGGGTTCTGCACCAGTGCTAGCCGGGCCTATACGCTCACAGTCAGGAGACCGATCGCTTGAACCGTAGCAGATGACAGTGTTTAATCCACCAGCCGATTTATACGCACCGGAACTTACGTACCCCCCGTTTACTCGAAGCCGAGGCCAAAGCAATGTGTTAGAGATTCCCCGCAATAATGGAAATTCCATTCTGATGATTCCCCTACGGGAAAGCCCCTCAATTACCAGGATCCCCATTTCCCAGGACACGGGTATCCACGCACGGCAAACACGTGGGCAGTTTAAACGCCAAGAGGAGCAAGAAACAACAGAGCGGAAACAGCTACTCAAGGGGTGCCCTCACCTCAAAAGAGGAAACCGCAACGAGGGTTGGTTGGTTGTTTGATGCTTTATGGCACTGAATCCTCTAAGGACATATTGTGCCAAACACAAGGTAAAAATAATTTAACGGTGGTTTTTTAAAAACGTCAAATAAACATACGATAATGACACGAACTTGTAAAAATTTAAAATATAAAAGAAAACTGCTAAGAACAAAGTGAAAAGATTAAAACTGTTTGGTGATAAAAGATGTGTAGACCATCAAATATGATTATAAAAATCGATATCTTTAAGAAATTTAAAAAGATTAGGATGAGGTGACATACCAATAAGATCACGGATACTGATATTTTGAGAAAAGTACCGACGACGAAGTTTATTAAAATTTGGACAGTCAATTAAAATGTGTTTCACGGTCATATTGACCTTGCAGGTTTGGCATATTGGAGCAGGATCACCGAGAAGGAGGTGACAGTGTGTAAAGCGGATGTGACCAATATGCAGACGGGTTAATACAACATCCCATTTCCTCGTATTTTGAGAGGGCCATTGACTGATAATAGGCTTAACTAGATGCAATTTATTATCTACTAGATGGTCCACGATTCTTGTCAATTTCGTTTAGTGCTATATTTGATATGATTCTTCAAGTCGCAGTAAGGGGTAGCAATGTCAAGGGGATGAACAGCCAATTTTGCAGCACGATCCACAAGATCGTTACCCATAATTCCCACATGAGAAGGAACCCAACAAAAGAGGATTGAAAAACCCTTCGAGACAAGGATGCTTAAAATCTTGTAAATATATAAAATCAGCGGGTGACTATTGTTATGTACAGTAGATAAAGAGTGTAGAGAGCTCAAAGAGTCGGTATATAAAATGAATTTGTTACTTTTGTAATGATTTAATTCCTCCAAAGCCTTAAAAATAGCGATCAGTTCAGCAGAGTAAATTGAAAAACAAGAATTCAGTTTATAGCTATAAATATCATTATCTATTGCATAAGCACAGCCAACATAATCGTCAGATTTTGATCCATCGGTAAAAATAGGAATATAATTATGATATGAAAGTCTATGATAATTAAAAAGATGTTTAAAAACAATATCAGCAGTAGAAGCTTTGTCAAAGTGTTTAAAAGGATTTAAAAACATAAAATTTGAAGTTTCCCAAGGTGGAGGTAAAGATTCAGGAATGAGAATATTAAAATCGCTTTATATTATGTGCAGTTAAAATAGAAATCATTCTTGTATGGAATGGAGGAGTGCAAGAAGTTCTGGCTCGATAAAGACGGCTTAAGTAGGGATTCAAAGTAAAATTTGTTAACGGGTGATTTGGATGACATAAAATTCTAAAATAATATTGGGACGCTAAAATTTCGCGTCTTAGTTTCAGTGGCGCCTCACAACAGTCGGCGTAGAGACTTTCAACCGGGGACGTACGGAATGCACCAGAGCATAATCGAAGAGCTGAATGATGAATGATGTTAAGTTTTTGAAGGATGGACTTACTGGCAGAACCGTACACAACTGAGCCATAATCGAGCTTAGAGCGGATAAGACAACGGTAAATTTTTAAAAGAGAGGTCCTGTCTGCCCCCCAAAAAGTATTAGACAGGACGCGCAAGATGTTAAGTGATCTCTCGCATTTTTTACGCAGATGGATGATGTGGGGTTCAAAAGTTAGCCTGTTATCGAAGATCACGCCCAAGAATTTTATTTCTTTCAAGATTTTTATATTTTGCCCTTCCATTTGAATAACAGGATCAGGATGAATACCCCGTTTCCTACAGAAATGCCCCTCAGGGGGTTTACCTACTCTAGGTAAACACGGGTGTCGCAATCCCGAGGTGCCCCAGCGAACTTTAATCTCTTTTTCCGTTTCCCCTTCTCTTGTCTCCTACTTTATCCTTTCTTTTTCTCCCTCGTTGTGGTTACTTCTTCGGAAGTGAGGGCTTTTCTCGTGATGCTATGTTCCGTCCTGAACATAGCCTCTCGCGAACTGTTAACTGCCCACGTGTTTGCCGTGCGTGGAGACCCGTGTCCATGGAAATGAGGATCCTGGTAATTGAGGGGATTCCCCGTGGGGGAAATCATCTTTATGGAATTTCCATTTTGGCGGGGAGTTTCCAACACGTTGCTTTGGCCTCGGCTTCGTGTAAACGGGGGGTACATACTGGTCCACATGTATCAATCGGCTGGTCGGTTTTCGGCTTGGACTAAGTGAGCGGCGTACTTTCTGGGTCATTGCGTTAAGGGTGGTAGTGGCTTCAGAAGTACCTGTGAACGTATAGATCCCGGTTAGCACTGGTGCAGTTTTCTGCATCCCCTTGTTGGGCTCCGTGGTGGGTGGTGCCGCCGGGGTCCGAACTCTTTTCTTCCTATTATGGCTTCTTTTCATCCCCCCCAATCCCCTAGTGGGCAACAATGTGTTCCTAATCTTAATGATGCTCGATTTATAATAATCAAAAATGCGGACGGTAATTTCACAAATGTTTCTCCATTTCTAATCAATAAATCAATAGTTAAAGAAATAGGTGAACCAAAAAACATTAAAAAACTTAAATCAGGCGATTTGTTGGTCGAAGTCCAAAATTCCTCCCAAGCCAATAGTCTAATAAAAATTAAGAAACTCTCTCATATCTCTGTTATACCCTCCTTTCACACTACCCTCAACTTCTCACGTGGAGTAATTTCTGAACGGGAGATATTCAATGTTACCGACGAAGAGATTTTAAGTGAAATGAAAGATCAAGGTGTGTGCGGAGCACGACGTATCACTGTACGTCGCGACGGCAAGTTAATAAATACCAAGCACCTCGTCCTAACTTTTAATTCTCCTGTTTTGCCCAAGTATGTTGCTTTAGGCTTCTTAAAATGTCCCGTGCGTCCTTTCATCCCCAACCCTCTTAGATGCTTCCAGTGCCAACGCTATGGGCACTCTAAAGTTGCGTGTCGTGGGTCAGCTATTTGCGCCAGATGCGGCCTTGGAGGTCACGAAAGCGAGGGATGCAGTAATGCTTTTAAATGCGTGAACTGCAATGGAGATCATCCTGCTTATTCCAGGTCATGTCCGAAATGGGTTTTAGAAAAAGAAATTCAGGCTGTTCGTGTGAAGCTAAATGTCCCATATAATGAAGCCCGGCAAATTACCGAATCTCGCAGTCCAAAAGCAGGCATATCTTATGCCGCGGTCACTAAAAAAGTTGTTAAATCTATAGCTATCCAAACAGATCCTGAAGTAACTGCTTGTAAACCTAGTAACCAACCTCAAATATCTCCAAATATTAAGCCGAATAGTACACATTCAAAGGAAAAAAAAACCCTCTTCTAACCCAAAACCAGAAATCAATAAAAATAAAATTACTAAAAAAGATTCATTTAAGAAACGCCTAAAAACTCTTCCTCCTAATCATCCCTTAAGGCAAAAACCCATACCTCCTGCTGTTAAAATTAAAACTAATCTGACACGGACAGACTTTTTAAAAAAGGATAAACATAGTGACATCGTTTTTTCAAGACGAGCCAATTAAGATGTATGTATCGCCCGAAGACGATAATATAAGTGATTCCTCATCCAGTTCCGAGGCGGAGCTTCCTTGCTCCGTTCCTTAGGTTCCTAGTTTTTCCCCTTTGTCTTTTTGGCCATGCTCTTTTTTCATGGAACTGTCGCGGGTTTAAAACACACGTTTCTGATATTAAAGACCTGGTGAATCTTTTCCAGCCGGCTTGTTTTGGTCTTCAGGAGACCCTCCTCGATGAGAACAAAGCAGCGAAAATAAAGCGGTTCAGCACAATTAGGAAAGATCATGTCAGTAACGGCAGGGCTTCCGGTGGAGTTGCCCTTTTTGTGTCTCACGACTACCCTTACTCCCCTCTCGCTTTACATACAGATTTACAAGCCGTTGCCATTCAAATTAATATTCAAGCTCTCGTAACAATATGTAATATTTACCTTCCTCCTAATACGAATATCTCCCAAAGTTCCCTCAATAAATTAATTAATCAGCTTCCTTTACCTTTTATAATATTTGGTGATTTTAACGGCCATAACCCTCTCTGGGATAGCCCTGACACTAACCATCGTGGCACTCAGATTGAACAACTGATTTCGGATCATAATTTATGTCTTTACAACTCCAACCAAAATACTTACTTTCACTTTTCCAGTAAAACATTCCACGCCCTCGATCTTGTTATATGTTCACCTACAATATTCCCTTTCTATAATTTTACAGTTGATTCTGATTTACACAATAGTGATCATTTCCCAATAGTTTTATCTCCAACTGTCCGTAATAATTGTAGTAAACCTCCACATTATATTCTTAAGTTGGCTAATTGGAACACCTTTAGAAGTTACGCCGTCATCACTAAAGACATGATTGAGAGTAACAGCATTGATGAAGCTGTTGAAGTAGTAACCGACGCCATTAATGCCGCTGCTGATGCTGCTATTCCTAAGTCATCGGGACGTTTTCATAAACAAACTAAGCCGTGGTGGAATGAAGACTGCCGTAATGCCCAGAGAGACCAAAGGCGAGCTTGGTGCAAGTTCCGTCGACATCCTACGACAGAGAACCTCACAATCTACAAAAAGTTTAAAGCTGCTTTTAGGCGCACACTTCGCCGAAGTCAGAGAGAATCATGGAAAAAGTACATTCAGAGCATTTCTCGTACAACTACAAGTAAACAAATGTGGGATAAAATAAAGCGTTCGTGTGGTCTTTATCCTAATAATCAAATTCATATACTGCAGTATAACAATAACACCTTGTCGTCTGTCAAAGATATTGCCAACACTATTGCCTATACTTTCTCAAACACTTGTTCCAGTTCTGGCTATAACCCTTCTTTCCTTAAAATTAAAACCACTGCTGAGAAAAAGACAATAAAATTTGAAAATAAAACTTGTACACCTTATGACAGAAACTTTACTCAGTTTGAATTCAATCGGGCACTTCGCAGTACACACAAAACATCGTGTGGACCAGATAAAATTTCCTATGAAATGATTAAAAATCTTTCCCCTGATTCACTCGAAAATATTTTATATTTATATAATAGAATCTGGCAAGAACATGATTTCCCGTCTGCATGGAGGAAGGCTTTAATTATCCCAGTTTTGAAACCCGGTCAGGATCCCACGAATCCGTTAAGTTATAGACCTATTGCTCTAACCAATTGCCTTTGCAAACTTTTGGAGAAAATGGTCAATGCTCGCCTTGTTTACTATCTTGAAAAACACCGTTGTCTTTCTGACCTCCAGAATGGGTTTCGTAGGGGTAAATCTACCACTGATAATCTGATTGACTTAGAGGGTAGAATTAGGAACGCTTTCGTGAAACGAAACCATCTCGTTACAATTTTTTTCGATATTGAAAAGGCCTATGACCGTACTTGGCGGTACGGCATACTTCGAGAGCTTTTTAACCTAAATTTAAGGGGCAATCTCCCCATTTTTATTAGAAATTTTTTATCTCATAGAGAGTTTAAAATCCGCATAGGGAATTCCCTTTCAGATACTTTTCTTCAAGAGGAGGGCGTACCTCAAGGGAGTGTCTTGAGTGTTACACTTTTTTTAATCAGTATTAATAATATTTTAAAAGAAATTCCACAATCTGTTAAAGGCTCTCTATACGTAGATGATCTCCACATATCATGTGAAAGTTCAGATATGCGTTTTATTGAAAGACAGCTACAATCAGCTGTCGATAAAATAGTACAATGGTGTGATAAAAACGGATTTACAATTTCCAAAACTAAGTCCCATGGTGTGCACTTTTGCCGGAAGCGTAATTTACACCCAGATCCTGAAATCTACCTTGCGGGAGACAAGATTAACATCGTGGAGGAAGCCAAGTTCTTAGGCATTATATTTGATCGAAAGTTGACTTTTCTGCCTCACATCAAATATCTGAGGAAAAAATGTGAAAAATCTTTAAACATTCTAAAAGTCCTTTCATCTACTTTTTGGGGTGCTGATCGTGCGTGCCTATTAAAAATTTTCCGCTCCGTCATCCGCTCGAAATTGGATTATGGCTGCGAAGTGTATGGGTCAGCTCGCAAATCTGTTCTTCATAAGTTGAATTTTATCCACCATTCTGCTCTCCGTTTATGTTCTGGTGCTTTTAGAACCTCACCTATTGATAGTTTATATGTTGACTGTTATGAGGAACCTCTTGATTTTAGGCGCAAAATTTTAAGTCTTCATTACTATTTTAGAACTTCATCCATCACTAATCATCCTGTAAATACCCATAGTTTTAATCCCTATATCATGCGTCTATATCAAAATAGACCTTTTTATATTCCATATTTTCATCTTAGAATTCAGTCGATTTTAAAAGACATTAATTTTGAGAACCCAGACATTATGGTTGTAAATTATTTTAATCCACCTTGGGAAGTGACAAATTTTAAATTTCTCAATCCTTTTAAGTATTTTGACAAGGCTTCCACTGCCGATGTTATTTATAGAAATCTTTTTTATTATCATAATCAGAATTTCTGTGGGTATACCCCTATTTTTACTGATGGGTCAAAGACTGATAATTCCGTGAGTTGTGCTTATGTAATCGGGGAAAATACATACAGCCACCGTCTGCATCCTGCTTTTTTCCATCTTTTCTGCAGAAATAATGGGCATTCTGAAGGCCCTGGAGCAAATTTCTAATGATGCAGGAAATTACATTATCTACTCCGATTCTCTTAGCGTCCTAAACTCTCTATCTTCTCCTGACCATAAAAGCAATCCTCTCATACTCCAGGCAGTTCACACGTTAAAGAATTTACACTCCAGTGGATTTAAAATTATCTTCTGTTGGGTACCTGCACATGTTGGAATCAAAGGCAATGAAACAGCAGACAGAGCAGCTAAATGTGCGTCCGATATTCTGAATTATCCTATCCCCTATAGAGATGCGGGAAAATATGTCATGAATCTAGTCCATTCAAAATGGCAAAACTTGTGGGACGGACGTACTCTCAACAAGCTCCATAATATAAAACCTATCATCAAATGCTGGCCTACCCTCCCATCCAGGAAAAATGATGTTATCTTGACTCGACTTAGAATAGGACATACTCGTTTTACCCATGGGCACCTTCTCCTTGGTGAACCTGTCCCCATATGTAACATCTGCAATGTCGCTATGTCCGTACGGCATATTTTAGTTGAGTGTCCAAATTTTAAAGTCTACAGACATCGCCATTTTAATACTAATGTCAATAATCTAAAAGACTTACTTGGTATTACACCTCATCCTAATGTTTTATCCTTTTTACGAGATATTGGGTTTTACCATCATATCTGATTTTTTCTTCACTTTTGTCGTTTGTTATTTTTACAATTTTTAACTCTTTCATCTTTTTTATCTAACTTTTTTCATAGTGTTATTGTGAGGTTTATATTTTACGATTGCGTCCTTTACATTTTTACATTTCTACTTTTTACATTGCCTTTCTAAGGTACACTTCGGTTTGGCACAATATATTCCGTTTGGGATTCAGTGCCAATAAATTCAAATCATCCATCCATCCATTCCTACAGAAATGAACTGCGCAGCTCTTTGTCGCAGAAAACTTAAAACCGTTACGATCAGCCCAATTCACAATTTTGTTGACGGATGTCTGAAGTTGCCGTTCAATGAAACGCATGTCGACGCCATCACAAGAGATGTGAAGATCGTCTACATAAAGATTCGCTTTAACAGATGGCGGTATTACATAAGAATGTTATTAATTGCGATGATGAATAAATGAACACTAAGAACGCTGCCCTGAGGGACCCCTTCTTCTTGCGTAAAAACATTTGAATAACAATTTCCAACCCGAACTTTAAAATTACGTAAAGATAAAAAAATTTCAATAAAAATAGGCAGGTTTCCCCTCATGTCGTAACTGTATAATTGTTGCAGTATCCCGTAACGCCAGGTACGGTCATACGCTTTCTCTATGTCGAAGAAAATTGACACCATGTGATGACGCTTCACAAAGGCATTCCGTATTTTACTTTCAAGATCGACAATGTTGTCAATGGTACTCCTACCACGACGGAAACCACTTTGGTTCAGAGATAAGCACTTATGAGCTTCGAGATAATAATTAAGCCGAGCACTAATAATTTTCTCCAAAGTTTTACTAAGACAGCTAGTGAGAGCAATTGGGCGGTAGTTAAGCGGATTCTTTGGGTCTTTTTTAGGCTTGAGGATGGGTATGATGATAGCCATTCTCCAGGAGGTTGGGTAAGTATGTTCGTGCCAGATTCTATTGAAAAGAAATAAGAGGTTGGAGAGAGATGTGGGTGATAAATTTTTTATCATACAATAAGAAATATTATCCGGACCGGCTGAAGAATTAGAGGTATTCTGGAGAGCTCTATGTAATTCAATTTCAGTAAGGTCACTATTGTACGGAAAAAAGCGTTTAGTGTGGAAGTTTATTTTGTTTTTTTTCTATTAAAGTTCTGTGTTTCATAAAAGATGACGAGTAATTGGTTTTTGAGGAGATAAAAGCAAAAGTAGAAGCAATGGCGTTTGAAATGTCATTTAGGGAGGAGATATTTTGGTTATTGATTTCAAGGAAGTGAATTTGATTGTTAGGATAGACACCAGAGCTGCGTCTCACTTTATCCCACATAATTTTACTAGAGGTAGAAGTAGTTATGCTACTGACATATCTGGCCCAAGAATCCTTTTGGCTGCGTCTTAAAATCCGTCGGAAGATGGCTTTGTATTTTTTGTAAATCAGAAAGTTGTTCGTAGTAGGATATCTTTTAAAAACATTCCAGGCCCGTCTTTGAGCTCTGTAAGCATTTTGGCATTCCTGGTTCCACCACGGCTTTGTCTGTCGGCGATAGCTACCGAGAGATTTTCGAATTGAAGAGTCTGCGGCATAAATGATAATATTTGTTACAAGCTCGACGGCTTCATCGATAGTCCTACTTTCTACCATATCTTTAGTTATTTTTGCTAGACTGCTAAATAAATTCCAATCAGCGGTATCAAAAATATATCGAGGGGAACGTTGATTAGGCTTATTATGGGAAATACCAGTAAGGATAATAGGGAAATGGTCGCTATTGTGGAGGTCAGGGTCAACTTTGAGGTTCCAGAAAGGGTATTGCTGAGGAGAACATATAGCTAAGTCAAGGTGATGGTAGGTTCTATTCGGAGAATGAAAATAGGTAATTTCATTGGTATTGAAAAGCGAGAGATTATGGTCTTGGATTAACTGTTCTATTTGTTTGCCACGGTGATTAATATTGGGACTACCCCAAAGAGGATTGTGACCATTCATGTCACCAAGAATAATGAAAGGTTTAGGAAGCTGGGAAATCAGATTATTTAGAGACTTTTGATCTATTGCAACGGATGGGGGGAGGTACAGGCTGCAAATGGTAATACTTGAATGGATATGAATCCTGACCGCAACAGCTTGTAAGTCAGTTTGCAAATTGATGGGAGCACAAGGATAGTCTTGGGCGATGAGCAGAGCCACCCCGCCGGATGGCCTGTCACCTTCCATGTGATCTTTTCTAAAAGTAGTGAAATACCGGAGTTTTGCTGCTTTTGCTGTATGCAGGAATGTCTCATGCAGAGCAATACATATAGGGTGATAATTGTTAACCAGATCCCTGAGATCGGAGGTGTGGTGGTGGAAACCATGGCAGTTCCAGGTCATTAAAACCATTATAAAAAATGCGAAAAAAAAAAGAGAAAAAAACGGTTAGCACTGAGGAGAAGCGGATGGAGTATCCGTCTCAGAACCGCTGCTAGTAGACATGTCATCATCCGGTGACACGTACATTTTTAGAGAATCGTCTTCAGTAGGGACGAGATTCTCCAAGATAGGACGGTGTTTCAAAAAATCTATTCGCGATAGTTTCTTTTTACTAGCCACAGTTTGTGCTTTGGTTTGAGTTTTATTTACAGTAGTTTTTTTCTTAGTTGTTCCTTTATGCTTAGACGAGGCTGGTACATTCAAACTGGTATTTCTAAAGTCAGAAGAATTTTTACTATTACAGTTAGTCTGCGTGTTTGTTTCATGTATGTTTTTACAAATCTGTAAATCTGGTTTATGGATAGAAAGCAAAGATTGTGCGTTTACAGAAGGTAATTGCTTCGATGAACTTTCAGTAACGGAGGTTTTATTAATGATTTTACTCTGGGATATATCAGTTTGAGTTCCGCATGACTTCATAGATTTTGAGCTGACCACAGAGGAGAAGGAAACTCCAGGCTTTGGACAACGAGATGTAACTATTTTTCGGGCTTCCGGGTATGAAATATTGTTTTTTGTTTTTAAATTTTGCACTTCTTTTTCAAATTGCCAGGACGGACAAACACGGGAGAAAGAAGGATGAGCACCTTTTCAGTTCACGCATAAAGGTGTTTTATCACAGTTCATGGAGTCGTGGGCGACTTCCGCACAACGTGCACAGGTAGCGGACCCACGACACGACAGCTTGGAATGTCCAAATCGCTGACACTGGAAACAACGAAGAGGGTTTGGAATGTAAGGGCGAACAGTACATTTCAAATAAGCAGCGTATAAATTAGAGGGGAGTTTAGGACTATCAAAAGTAAGGATGAGATGTTTAGTTTTAATTGTTTGCCCGTCGCGACGAATAGTTATTGACTTTTAAGATTTTCCAAGATATCATCCTCTGGGACGTTATACAAATCAGACTCAGATATAACACCTTTTGAAAAGTTTAGCGAACCATGCGGGGAAACAGAAACTGAAAACGGGCCTAAAGTATTTCTGGAAAATAAAGACTTAGCTTGCATAGGAGACGACACTTGTACGAGTAGATCACCAGATTTAAGTTTTTTGATAGATTCAACCTCACCAATTACGGACTGTATAGTTTTATATATGAGGAACGGAGAAATAGAGCTGAAACTTCCATCTGCGTTATTTTTAAGAATAAAGAAACAAACTTCCATCTGCGTTATTTTTAAGAATAAAGAAACGAGCTTTGTTGCTTACAATGTGCTCTCCGGTTGAAGGAGAGAAATTTGGCGTGTTTTGAGAACCCATAATAGCAAGAATTTACTTCGGATCCCGACGGCACCACCCACCACGGAGCCCAACGAGGGGATGCAGAAACCTGCACCAGTGCTAGCCGGGATCTATACGATCACAGGTACCAGAAAGTACACCGATCACTTAGTCCAAGCCGAAAACCGACCAGCCGATTGGTACATGTGGACCAATATGTACCTCCCGTTTACACGAAGCCGAGGCCAAAGCAACGTGTTGGAAACTCCCCGCCAAAATAGAAATTCCATAATGATGATTTCCCACACGGGGAATCCCCTCAATTACCAGGATCCTCATTTCCGGGGACACGGGTCTCCACGCACAGCAAACACGTGGGCAGTTAACAGTTCGCGAGAGGCTATGTTCAGAACGGAACATAGCATCACGAGAAAAGCCCTCACTCAGAAGTACCACAACGAGGGAGAAAAAGAAAGGACAAAGTAGGCAAGAGGAGAGGAAACGGAAAGAAGATAAAAGATCGCTGGGGTACCTCGGGATTGCGACACCCGTGTTTACAAAGAAGGTAAACTGAGGGGCCGCAACGAGGGAGAAAGATAAGAATAAAGCAGAGAGAAGAGGAGAGTAGAAAGAAATGAGAAAGATCGCTGGGGTACCTCGGGATTGCGAAACCCGTGTTTACCTAAGTAGGTAAACCCCCTGAGGTATGACCGATTCGGTGGCGAGTCAAAACTACATCCACTTGCAATTTGGGAAGCATGGCCAAAAGGAGATCGATGGTCTAAGAACGTGAAGCTTGTTAGAGTTTGCAAATTCCATTCTGAATTCAGAGGTCTTTTGTGAAATGATATGGCTTTCTTAATGTCACTGTAAGGCAGATTATCAGTGTACATAGTTGCTGTTTACCAAAGTGTCCACTTCTTGTTACCAGCCCTCAGTTTACCTACTTTAGGTAAACACGGGTGTCGCAATCCCGAGGTACCCCAACGAACTTTAATCTCTTTTCCGTTTCCCCTCCTCTTGTCTCCTACTTTTTCCTTTCTTTTTCTCAATCATTGTGGTTACTTCTTTGGAAGTGAGGGCTTTTCTCGGGATGCTATGTTCCGTCCTGAACATAGCCCCTCGCGAACTGTTAACTGCCCACGTGTTTACCGTGCATGGAGACCCGTGTTCCCGGAAATGAGGATCCTGGTAATTGAGGGGATTCCCCGTGTGGGAAATCATCATTATGGAATTTCTATTTTGGCGGGGAGTTTCCAACACGTTGCTTTGGCCTCGGCTTCGTGTAAACGGGAGGTACGTATTGGTCCACATGTACCAGTCGGCTGGTCGGTTTTCGGCTCGGACTAAGTGATCGGTGTACTTTCT
>CM063507.1:62739396-62804068 GCA_032207245.1 Pardosa pseudoannulata | reverse complement strand
GGTGGGGTGTAAACATCTAAGGGACTGGAATATTTTTGAAGGTTATTTGGGGGTAGAATTCACTTAGCTTTTCATTTTTAGCGAGAGCAGACCCTTTTTTTCTCTTGCTTTTATCGTTCACTTTTTGTTCAGATTTTTTTTTTTACCTTGATATTTTTGTTCGTTAATAATTTTTTTGTCAATTATTAATTTTAAATTCTAGAGTATTTTAATTAGTATATTTGGAATATTTAAATTGCTTTAAATGGCTCGTAGAGGTCTGAGCATTACCGAAGCACTACAAGTGCTCGAAGACTTGCCTTCAGATTCACTATCTGAACAACCTCGAAGACTTGCCTTCAGATAGTGAATCTGAAAAGTGGACAACCCTGTTCAACCTAGTCCTTCCACGCAACCCCATATTCCGACATGGAGTATAAAAGGAAACTTACAGAAGACGCTTCCTGCATTCATAGAGAAAAGCGGGCCAAGCGATGAGATATGGAACTTAGAGGAAAAAAACTCCAGTAGCAGTTTTTCAAACACTCAGTGTTTTACTTATGGAGCATATTGTTTTTCAGTGCAATTTATATGCTACTCAAAGTGGAAAACATTTTTCTCCCCTCGCTTTAGATGAATTGTATATATTTTTAGGAATTAATCTGTTGAGGATAAAAAAAAAAAATGCCAAGCTATAGAGATTATTGGGCAAATGAAGAAGCTCCGAATGACAAATTTATAAGTAGTCATATGTCCCTACGACATCTTCATCTCCTTGAGCCCAAGAGAGATGCAAATTTTGACAGGCTATACAGCCACCTCTGAACTTCCTGTCTGAAACCTTTATTAATGGACTTTATCCAAGGGGAAAAAATTAATCGATTGATGAGTCCATGATTAAGTTCAAAGGCCGGAGTTCAATTAAACACAGTATATGCCCAAAAAAAAACCATAAAACGCGGTTTTAAAGTTTGGATGCGCTGCATCGAAAGCGGATATGTATCCCAATTCGAAATCTACTCTGGAAGAAAAGAAGCTGTAGAAAGGAACCTGGGAGAACATGTCGTGAAAAATTTAACGGAATGCCTCCACGGAAAAAAACACAGAATTTTTATGGACAATTTTTTCACGTCGTACGAACTCTTTCGTTCCTTAGAAACCAATCAAATTTATTCCTGTGGCACAGCAATTTTAAACAGAAAAAATTTGCCCCGAACACTGCGTGCCCAGGATAAAGATCTGAAAAGAGGCGAGTTTGATTGAGCCCTTAGTGATCACGGCCTCATTTGCCTGAAGTGGAAGGATAAGCGATGCGTGTCCCTTCTAACAGCCCATCCTGATGCAGTTGATCCGATTGATCAAGGCCTCATTTGCCTGAAGTGGAAGGATAAGCGATGCGTGTCCCTTCTAACAGCCCATCCTGATGCAGTTGATCCGATTGATCACGGCCTCATTTGCCTGAAGTGGAAGGATAAGCGATGCGTGTCCCTTCTAACAGCCCATCCTGATGCAGTTGATCCGATTGATCACGGCCTCATTTGCCTGAAGTGGAAGGATAAGCGATGCGTGTCCCTTCTAACAGCCCATCCTGATGCAGTTGATCCGATTGAGATTCAAAGGAAAGAAAAGGATGGCACAAAAACTAAAATAAGTTGTTCCAAAGATATCGCAACTTATAATTAGAATATGGGATTCGTGGATAAATTTGATCACCTGAAATCACTGCAGGTAGATCGAAGGAGCAAAAAATGGTGGCACCGCATCTTCTTCCATTTCCTAGATGTAGCAGTTATTAACAGCTACATATTACACAAAATGATGACGGATGGAGAAATGAACACGGTGAAGCAATTCCGGTTAGCTTTAGTGTATTCATTTTGCGGAATGGGCAAATCTAAAACACCATCTTTGAAAAGACCACTTTCCTCAAGCTCCCAAGATGCTCCTCAGTATGAAGTCCGTGTGTCCGAAGAAAAACGTTTTACCAAAGTCGAACACATGCCTGTAAAAGGAAACCGAAGAAGATGCGCTTACTGCAGTACAAAACAGAAGCCCCACGTATCAAGATACATGTGCAAGACCTGCAATGTAGGTCTCTGTTTTATGAAAGGTGGTACCATATGTTTTGAAAAGTATCACGAGGGAAAAAAATGAATACATAAATATTCTATAATGTACTGTAAAGATAATCAATAACCTGTTTTTATTCGCTATTTTAACACTCTTAATTTTTTTTTTTTGGGGGGGGGAGTGTAGAGTAGCAGACCTCCCCGTGGTGCACCCTGGGTAATGCTAAATCTGCAACGGAATTCTGTTAATACTCTTATTAAAACTTGGGGAGAATATATCACTGTAATGCGCGCTTCACGGCAATGTTCACCTACAAAGCTCTAGCGGCACAGTGTGTCCGCTCCGGGAACACCCACAAAATTCAAACGGTTTATGCAATCTTCACAAAATTACATTTCTGTACTCTTCTAGGCAAACAAAACTTTTTGGTAAAATTCTTACTTTAAAGTGTAGCGTGCCGAAAAGGGTTAAAACACGTGAATACTAGTTAAAATTAAGAGATTTAATAATATTCTCTCAAAGTAGAATCGATAAGTAATAAATATTTTTATTTTAGTACTGCAGAATAATTTGTCTGAAGAATTTTACATTTGCAATCCGTCGTATCTGCCGTCCACCGTTTGAAATACAGAGAACCGCACGATATATACGTGTAAATGCCGTGTAGAACAAACATTGTGCAGATTCACAGTTGCTTACCAAAGCGGATTGTGCATACGGTAAGAGTCTTCTTGTTGTAAAACTGTAAAAAAAAAATTGTAAAAAATCCCCAATTTGGAAAACACGTGGGTGGTTAACAAATCGCGAGTTGTTGTGTTCAGAAAGGAACACAACATATCGCAATAAGCCCTCACCCCCGAAAACTTTCGTTACAACCTGATATCTTTAACAATATATTAGATTGTTATAAATTCAATTTGGATATGCTAAAGGGGATGGAGTTGCTGTTGGTTGTCTAATTCTTGATATATATACATTGTAATATAATTGGACGAAAACGGAACTCTAATTACGATGTGTGAGGCACCAGTCATCGCCGGTTGAGACAGAACAGACTTGCGGTTTATTTTTTTTTTTTAATTCAAGCACGAAAAACATATGTATTAGTCACTTCGTTGTAAATAGCCCCGACGATAAAGTCGGTATTCGAATTCGTTAATTCTTATTTAATCTTATTCGGATTAAAAGTTTAGAAAATTGGCCTGTTCCTTGGTGTACATGTGTCCACATAATTCTTGTGTCCAGCCCTGGGAGATGGGTAAGTTACCCAATCGTTTCTATTCCTTTATAATCTTGTATTAAGTTTTGTAAACAATTCTTTACATCTTTCTTTATTCGTAAGGGGAATTAAAGCTCCCCGATAATCAATGCCATTCCCAATAAGTTTTATTTTTCCAACTTTGAATCTGGTAATGCAGTTCAGTTGTGATTATTTTTGGCAATTAAAATGTATACTATATGTAAATACATAATTTGTATTGTCTATATTTTAAATAAAACTGATGTATTTATCAATATCTTTGTGTATCTTAAATTGTCTTTTTTCAATTTCATACATCAGATAGTGTAATCATGTTACTAAACGTTTCTGTCTGTGACTATATATATAACTGGCGACCAACAGGGCAAAGATGATTTGCTCTGAGACAGTTTGAAAATTTTAATGAAATTTTATGAAATGGCGTGAACGCTGGTGTTTAAGACACTTGATGTCACCGTATACAATTTCGTAAATGCGCTGCACAGTTCAGTCGGAGCACTGTTATGTGACGTTGCCATTGCATTATGTCAGAGTTGACAGACTTCGAACGTGGGCAAATTGTTGTTGCGCGTATGGTTGGTACTTCCGTATGCGAGGTATACTAGGAGTTTAGTGTTTAAGAGATACTGTATCGAAGATTATTCCACATATTTGAAATGCGGAAAAACATCAGCTAAATCATAGCGCGGAAGGAAGTGTGTGCTGACTGATCATAACAGACGCAATTGTGACGAAAAATAAGACCACAGTTTCAAAAATTACTGCTGAAATGAATGTCGTGTTACCAAACCCCGTGAGTCAAAAATAATTAGAAAGGAGCTTCATAAACTGGGAATTACCAACAGTTGCCCCGTGCAGCAAAGGGGCAGCTTGAAGGAGGGTATGCCTCCATTCGCCGTCAACGGAGGCGGCAAAGATGTGGCAACTGCACAGCCTGCCGCACTGATAATTGCGGCTCCTGTGCCAGGTGCATTGATATGAAATGCTTTGGTGGTGCAGGCCGCAGAAATCAGTGCTGCTAAAACAGCACAAGGATGAAGGAAAAAAACAAGAAGGTAAACAAGCAAAGTTAATGAATGAATGATCAAAATATTAAAACCACATAAAAGCAGATGACAAAAACAACAACCAGAGTAGTGGGAAAATATAAGGGATTACGTAAAGAAGGGTTTGAGTTCTTTACAGTTACTCATAAACTAACTTTTGTGGATCCGGTGACAAAATGTCACACTAATACTATTGAAAGTACTTGGAGGAATGTTAAAAGTAAACTAACTCATAACCGGCAGGAGAAGCACGAATTCTTTTTAGCTTAATGAATTTTCGAAAAAAACTTGCGCGATTCGAAATGAGAACACCTTAAATAAAGTCATTGAAATTATCGCAAATATCGATTGGAAAGATTTTAAAACTGAAAAAAACCAGCCCAAAAGAAAACGAAAAATTGATTCCACAACACCTATTAATAAAAAGGCTTAAAATTCTAAAAAATAACAAAGATCGAAAAAAATTGTAAAAACTGCTTCAAATGCAATATTGCATGGCTAATTAAGTTACACATTTTTGACTATTGCTAGCTTATATCTATTACTATTTAGATACTAGATGAATGCGAGCAACAATTCTTGGAAGTTAAAGATAATGTAAGTTATTTCTTATTGCAGATTATTAGTAAGATTGGTCAATTTTAATATTTGTATACTATTACTGTATTTCCTGAATCACCATTATTTTTTTTTTTTTTTTTTTTTTTTTTTTTTTTACGAAGGAATTGTGTATCAACACGCTGTCGAAACTAAGAGGTAATATTGTAAACAGCTCGTAATATGCGAATGTCCTACGAAAAAATAGTACACCGTGTTCAAAGGAAATGCCTATGACTCCAAAACGGCTTCCTATTGCAATGCCCGGTCACATTGCGTGCAGGATATTTTGCAGCAGAAGAACGTAGATTTTACCACACCCTCCATATAGTCCTAACTTTGCTGAATGCGATTTCTGGCTGGTTCTTCAACCAAGCAATTATGCAAGCAATGAAGGACTCTGGAGGCGGTATAGTAAAAGTTCTCAAAAAAAGGACTTTGAGAACCGTTTTTATGAAGTGGACAGAATGTTGGGATAAATGCATTACGTGCCGCGGTAGTTAAAGGATACCAATTACATATTGATATTATAAGTCTTCCCTTTATTAGTGGATGAACTCTCCGGACTACAAACAAATACTTGTGAAAATGTAATGACAAGAAGGAAGGGAATACCTGAAAATTTTCTGCCGCTCAAAATGACAATAAATGACATGTTCGTTTTGCAGGAAAAAACATAGACGTAACTGCTTTCAAAGATGTACGAGAATTGTTAACGATATTTCTATGCATGATTCCAAAATTCATGATACTGGCAAAAAAGGTCGAGCGACAAGTTTCTCGATCTTGTTGAATGTATGTGAAGCCAGAATGTATTGTAGAATAAATACAACAAAAATAGAGAAAGATTTAAGCGATGCCGTATCCATCTTTTAGAGAAAACTTAAATGGTATAATTTTTAATCAATATCATGGATATGTCTATATTCTTTTCAATAAAAAAATAAGAACAGCATCTGGTACTTTAAGACTTTGAGAACTGCCAAACCTATTATATTCTAATACCTTAACTTTTACTTTAAATTTTCTAAACGAAAATTTAAATTCTCATATCTTAAACATTTATTTTCTCATCTATTCAATTTATAACTTTTAACTGGGGCTGGTGCTACTGCTCCTGTAATATTGTATTGTATATAATTTTTGACAATGATTTAAATAATTTGTATAAAATATATTACGTAATTTAATAACTTTGTCTATATATTAAACCAATTTCGTATCTTAAACAACACATTTAATTACTGTCTGATCCATTCAATTTATAACTTTTAACTGGGGCTGGTGCTACTGCTCCTGTACATATTCAATTGTATATAATTTTTGACAATGATTTAAATAATTTGTATAAAATATTACCTAATTTAATAATGTTTAATTGTCTATATATTAAATAAATTTCGTATCTTAAACAACATATTTAATTACTTTCTCATCCATTCAATTTATAACTTAACTGGGGCTGGTGCAATTTTTTTTGCTTAGAACGTGGTAAAGTTGAGTTATTTCCCTCCTTCTGCTAAGAGGAATGAAAACCATGGAGTTAACAGTTGAGTTGTTATCCTCCTTCTGTTAGGTTTGAATTCTTGTGGCAACGGCGTGCCATTTTGGACTTAGAATATTTCTGGATGTCTCAGCCTGTCTTGCACCTGTTGAGTGACGTCAGAGACTAGTCTGGACTTGTGCACCTGTCGAGTGCAATACTGTTGACGTCAGCTATGGCTGACCAGTCAGCGGACGGGAAAGAGATACTGAAATAATGGAGATATTTAAAGAAGTGAAATAATTAGGGTAAAATAACTTAGTTATTATTGAAAAGCAATGCAGTCCTGAAATATTAAGTGTTTTGTGTTGAAAATATCATTCACATACTTCGTACTTGCCTTACTTCGACGAGAATTTTTTTTTTCTGTCCGATTACAGTTATAAAATGAAACGTGCTTTTGATAGTTTTAATTTCGGACAGCCATCAGTTAAAAAACATGCTACGGATTTTCTTCAGATTAATAAGCCATGTGATTCCAGTTCCAAACAACGATCTATTCCTTCGAACCTAATGCATATTCATGATGACTTATTCGTTACTTATTCGGAATACAAATGGAATAACAAAAATCCATGCGAGAAAATATGTCTGTCTTCCAGTTGATGATTATCGTCCAACGAAGTTAGGTATCTGCGTGAAACCAAGTGCCTGGCTTACATTCTGTGATCGTCTGCGAGAGATAGCTGAAAACCCCAAGTTGTGTCCAATTATTGTCGAAAATATTTGTGTCTCTCACAAAAAGATAGACAACGTGCAGTGGTTTGCCTTCCATAGAATGTTCCAAAGAAAAATATGAGTTTTGAGTGCATTCATCCCATCCTAAAAATCGACAGCAAACAGTTCCATAAATTTTTACTGGATATACCCCATATCACTGAAAACGTAAAAGAATACCTCATTAGAAGTGATTTATTTAATGCTATCGAAAAAGAACATCAAATTGTATGCAATCGTGAGCTGAAGCTATCTTTGGGTAAGAGATTTACCTACTTTTTATCTGAAAAAATTAACGAACTCTTCGACATTTCGGACTTTCCTCATTTCAATTTTAGTACCCATGTCATCCATGATTGTTCCAGAAGTCGAGAACTGAAATATGACGAGTATTTTGAGCGTGCTCTATTTAGTATGAATATGTGTGATGTTGCAAAACACTTTGTAAAAAAATATAATTGTGATATAGACACTATGTTTGCCGAGTTTTTTGATACTGTTGTAAGAGATTTTTTTTAATGTATTCAAAAATTATTATATTGGTGATAGGTATTGTGACTTTTTAGATAGTTTACCTGAATAAAAAATTTTATTTTCTTATATATCTGGTGCAACTGTACATATTCAATTGTATATAATTTTTGATATTGCTTTAAATTTGTATAAAATATTACCTAAATTAATAATGTTGTTTAATTGTCTAAATATTAAATCAATTTCGTATCTTAAACAACATATTTAATTACTTTCTCATCCATTCAATTTATAACTTTTAACTGGGGCTGGTGCTATTGTTGCTGTACATATTCTATTGATCTGTTTTCGGTCTCGTGGCCGTAAAGTTTCTGGGCCAAAGGTATTGAAAAACTTCCAAAACGTTGGCAGAAAATCAGATTGGGGTGGTAATTACTACCCGCACTGACTTTATTAAGAACATTTTGGTGGCAAACTTTCGTTACAACCTGATATCTTTAACAATATATTAGATTGTTATAAATTCAATTTGGATATGCTAAAGGTGATGCAGTTGCTGTTGGTTGTCTAATTCTTGATATGTATACATTGCATTATGCCATTCCCAATAAGTTTTATTTTTCCAACTTTGAATCTGGCAATGCAGTTCAGTTGGCAATTAAAATGTAAAATGTATTTTTGACAATTAAAATGTATACTATATGTAAATACATAATTTGTATTGTCTATATTTCAAATAAAACTTATGTATTTATCAATATCTTTATGTCTCTTAAAATGTCTTTTTTCAATTTCATACAACTAATAAATGCGGAAAAACATCATCCGCTATATCACAGCGCGGACGAAAGTGTGTGCTGACTGATCTTGACAGACGAGCATTAGGCGCAATCGTTACGAAAAATAAGACCACAGTTTCAAAAATTACTGCTCGAATAAATGTCGTGTTACCAAACCCTGTGAGTACAAAAACAATTAGAAAGGAGCTTCATACACTGGGAATTTCTGGCTGTGCTGCAATTGAAAATCCATCCATCAGTGATGGTAATGCCCGTAACAGAAAAAAAGTGTTGTTTATAAGCCTCGACTATAGAGCAGTAGAAGAGTGATGAGTCATCTCAATTCAGGCCGAATTTAAGTCTGGAGAAAGTCATTTGAAACCTATAATAGACTGCTTGTTGCCAAGAGTGAAACATGGCGTGGGTTGTGATGGTTTGGGCAGCGATATCGTGGTTCTCTGTTAGCCCCATAACTCTGTCAGGGCACATTACTGCCAAGACATATGTGAACATTTTGTCCGATCAAATCCATCCCACGGTACTAACTTTGCTCCCCAATGGTGATGGCGTCTTCCATGACGACAAAGCCCGTGTTCACACAGCTCATATTGTCCAGGACTGCTTTTCAGAACACAAGGATGATTTGTTTCATCTCCCCCTGGCCACCAGGTTGGTTGGTTGGTTGGTTGGTTGGCTGAAACTTAATGGCACTAATTCCGCATGGGACAAAATGTGCCAAACACAAGGTTACACAAAAGTATACCGAGTCATGACGCAACGTTTATATAGTAAAAATTTAAATTTAATAGAAATATATAGTGTAAAGAATTAAACCATGGTATAAAGGTAAAAGTATGATTGTTTCAAAGGTACCTAACAGCAAAAATGATAAAAACATGATAAAAAGGTGAAAACGCCCCCTGGCCACCAGACCTGAATATTATCTAACATTTGTGGTCTACATTGGAGCGGAAAGTGCGTTCTCGATATCCACCCACTGTGGCATGTGATACCAATTGGCAGGAAGAATGGTACAATATTCCCTTGCTAAACACACTGGAAATGTATATCCTTCCGAAAAGACTGCAAACTGTTTTGAATGTCAACGGGTTTCCTACACCATATTAGGCAAGGTAACGTTTTTTTCATTTTTGTCCAACCCCTGTATATTAGTGAGTAATGCTATATTCCAGAAAACGGTATTGTGACATCAAACGGTTTATTTTAACGATAATTCTCTAATTGATCCACAGCATCATTATAAAATTAGACCTCTTAAAGACAAAATCAACAGTCTTGAAGCAATTTCATATATTTTCTGAAAATATCGCCATTGATGAAAGAAAAGCAAGATACGAGTATATACATGAAAATAACAAAACGTGTTCATGCCATATACGAGTGCACTGAGTGTAATATATGCATTCACCGATACATATGCAGCTGTATTGTATCGGCTCAATTAGGTGGAATATTTGCAAACACATACATTATTTACATCAGCATATTAAAAATGCTACTACAAATTCAACTTCTACAATACATAATGAATCTCCACTTATTATAGATGATGAAAGCTAATTAATTTTTAATGAAATGGCCGAAATTAAAAAAAAAAATCACAGCCCTTCTCAGTTGAACACGGACATGAAGAACAAAAAGTATTTAGAAATTTTAGCGTAATTAAATTCTGATAAACAATGCGACAGAAAATCAGTACCACCACAAGTAGAAACAGCTGATACGTTAAATAAAAGAGAGATATTTCTCCATACTCTCCATACCTGAAAATAGCGAGACAGGCTATATCTTGGAAGTTGATTTAGAATATCACCCTGAACTTCATGACCGTCATGATTATCCTCCAGCTCCGGAAAAAATGTTTATTATGAAGATCTCTCTCCATTCTCAATCCGCATGCTCCGAGGAGGGAAATATGTCAAAGCCGGAAATTGGTCCCTAACCTGCATGATAAAACAAATTATGTGACGTATTATAAAAAAAACTTACAATTTTATCTAAGAGAAGGGATGAAACTGAAGAGCGTCAAAAAAATTCTGCAATTCAAACAGAAGCCATGGTTGAAAACATATCGATTTCAACCCGGAGCAGAGGAAAAATGCCAAAACTTCATTCGAAAAAGATTTTTTTAAATTAATGAATAATTCAGTTTATGGCAAAACAATGGAGAACATCCGAAATCGAAGGGACCTGCAATTAATAAATAATGAAAAGGCAAAAAAAAAAAACTCATAGCCGACCCCTCATTTAAATGTTTTAAAATTTTTAATAACGAGCTGGTGGGTGTGGAGCGAATAAAAAAATCCCTGACCCTCAATAAGCCCTTATACGTCGGATTCGTCATTCTGGAAACGTCATAAAGAGAGAATATGGAGAGAGATACACACACTCTAACATATGAAATTCTAACGGATGACATCTATCAAGATATGATGGCGCATCTGAAAATATATGACACCTCTGACTATCCGAGTGATCATCCTCTTTTTAATGAGATTAAGCAGTGAGATTAAGCAAATTTGTATAAAATACTACCTAATTTCATAATGTTTAATTGTCTAAATATTAAATCAATTTCGTATCTTAAACAACATATTTAATTACTTTCTCATCCATTCAATTTATAACTTTTAACGGGGGCTGGTGCAGCTGTACATATTCAATTGAATATAATTTTTGTATTGCTTTGATATTGCTGCCGACCCCTCATTTAAATGTTTTAATAACGACCTGGTGGGTGTGGAGCGAATAAAAAAATCCCTGACCCTCAATAAGCCCTTATACGTCGGATTCGTCAATCTGGAACTTAGCAAAATACTTATGTATGATTTTCATTATAACGTCATAAAGAGAGAATATGGAGAGAGAGCCAGCTTTCTATTTACCGATACAGACTCTCTAACATATGAAATTCTAACGGATGACATATCAAGATATGATGGCGCATCTGAAAATATGACACCTCTGACTATCCGAGAGATCATCCTCTTTTTAATGAGATTAAGCAGTGAGATTAAGCAAATTTGTATAAAATACTACCTAATTTAATAATGTTTAATTGTCTAAATATTAAATCAATTTCGTATCTTAAACAACATATTTAATTACTTTCTCATCCATTCAATTTATAACTTTTAACGGGGGCTTGTGCAGCTGTACATATTCAATTGAATATAATTTTTGTATTGCTTTGATATTGCTGCCGACCCCTCATTTAAATGTTTTAATAATGACCTGGTGGGTGTGGAGCGAATAAAAAAATCCCTGACCCTCAATAAGCCCTTATACGTCGGATTCGTCATTCTGGAACTTAGCAAAATACTTATGTATGATTTTCATTATAACGTCATAAAGAGAGAATATGGAGAGAGAGCCAGCTTTCTATTTACCGATACAGACTCTCTAACATATGAAATTCTAACGGATGACATATCAAGATATGATGGCGCATCTGAAAATATGACACCTCTGACTATCCGAGAGATCATCCTCTTTTTAATGAGATTAATAAAATAAAGGATCGGGTGTTTTAAAGACGAACTCAATTCCAAAGCCATTCTGGAATTTGCTGGCCTCCGTCCGAAAATGTACTCGATCCTCTCGGAGCATGCGGAGAAGAAAACATGTAAAGCGGTCGCAAAAAATGTCATCCGTAAAAGAATCACCCACCAGGATTATAAAAAATGTTTAGAGAGTCTGCAACCGACCAGAGAAGACCAGTATCGAATAGAACAAAATAAAATAGCACTCTGCCCATTCGATAATAAAAGATTTTTGCAGGAAGACGGGGTACACACCTAAACACTGGGCCATTATAAAATAATAAATAAATAAAAACCAGGCTTCCTGCGTCGGATGGAGGGATGGGAACGATGCTCTTCTCAATAATTCATTATTTATTTATTTCTACTGAAGATTCAAGATTTTTTTCTACTATAGAAGATTTCATCATAATGAAAGACTGGCTTCCTGCGTCGGGTGGAGAGATGGGAACGACGCTCTTCTCAATAATTCATTATTTATTTCTACTGAAGATTCAAGTTTTTTTTTTTCTACTATAGAAGATCTTGTTTTCGTCAGTGAAGAATCCGAAACTATCGAGTGCATATGGATAACTTTTTCACGTCTCATGGACTATTTTGTTCGCTTGAAGGAAAGGTTTATATGCTACAGGAACTGCGCGTGATAAACGGATGGCGGAATGTCCATTGCAGCTTTTGAAACAGCTTAAACAGAAAGAGGTTCTTCAAATTTATGTTTGACTCAATGAAATAGCCGCAATTAGCTGGAACGATAACCGGTGTTATCTTTTCTGACAAATTTCGAGGAAACAAAAGTGAAAAGCTAAGTAGAGCGTAGAGTGAAAGGTGGTAGGAATAAAATTAATATTCCATTTTGAGTCACGTCCTACATAAAATATAAAAATGGTGTGGATTCATTCGAAACATTATGCCTCCATACAGGGGGGGGGGATTGGCAATTTTTCATAAGCTGTTTTAAAATAATTTTAGTGTGGCATGGAAAATTTCAACTTTTTTACCCTGATAAAGCACAGGGCCTATAAGACTTTAGAATATCTGTCACAATTAGTCATTTAGATGAGAGCACTCCAAGGAATATCAGATAACGTAGTGTTATTCAAAGTAATAGAGCTCTCTAAAGTCTCAACAACATGTATTGATGAAAAACCCAGAAAGACGACGTAGAAGATGTCAGTTCAAGATCTGCAAGAAAAAACCAACAACAGTGTACTTAAAATATGCCGGACTTTGCATTGACTGTTTCCCCAAATTTCACTTATGAATAACTTAATACATTTGCTAAATTTTGGTATACCGTTGTCCTATAAATAGGACAGCTAATTAAAAATATTTTTTTTCAAAATTTTGGTTTATAAGCTTAGTTATTCCATATTAATAAAATTATAATAACTTCCAAGAATATATAGTTGGTGTGGTCCAATATGGGTTAAGTTCATAACAGATGGTAACCATTACCAACTGCAAGGGTTTCAGCTGATTACTTAGATAAGAGATTAAAAAACCACCTAAATTATGGAAGTTGTGTATTAAATTTTTAGCGAGCAAGCACAACGTTATTCAGATCACTACGAGAAAATATACGCTGCCCAAGACGATTTTGGATCTTTTAAAATGGGAGACTCAAGCATTCTGGGTGTACATAAGCAAGTATAGCAACAATAAGCAGCACAGAACCAAAATACGGCAACAAAAATGAAACATGACGTAGGTTTTTTAAAAATGAGAACGATGAAAAAATAAAGATCAAAATAAGAAATCCGAACAAAATATTCAAGATGCAAAAAAAAAACATTAAAAGTAAAAATTTCAAGGAATTTGTGAAAGCCACAAACTTAAAATGACAAAGGTTTTCAACGTTCAGAAAACAAAGGAATCATGAGATACAACGTAAAGTATCTGGATGTTGGAGATACAATGCGTTTTTAGAACAATCCACAGCATTGCAGCTTGAAAATTCAGAGAGGCCGACGAAAAACGCACCAGATCACTGTTAAGAAAATTCAAACATCAATTACGAGGAGAAAAGTTGCCAGATAGAAAAACGGAATAAGAGGCACTTTTCTGACAAATGCATGTGGCATTGTATAAAGAGCGATTTATACAAGAACAGTCAAACAATGACTAAATGAGAATGAGTCGTTTGGTGAAGTGACGCTAAGCTTTTCACATCAATAAAAAGTGTCTTCGTGAATCAACACATCGAATACGAAAATTTTTCATCACTTAATATACTACGGGAGGTGTTCACAGAATGGATCACCTCACCAATTATCCTTTTGTAGCGGGTACAATTACTCATCTCTCCTTTTATGGTAAGTGGCGCTAAGAGAGCCATCTAGTTTGTTTTCCATAGTGATATGATTAGTCTACAAGTTCCAGTGTTGTTCGTTGTACATGTTTTTTGTGTACTGTGTTGTGGAACATAGCAGAGAAATAAAAATGGTTCCTGAAAATAGACTAATTATTTCTAAACGCCTTTATGAATAAGAGTCATGTCCTTCCACACTTTCACAAAGGAGGAAAAGATTGCAAGAATATATTCTTTCACCATTTCGATGATATATCTCTGTGGAATACTTTTGTACCAGGAGCTAGTAAGAAAATACTCTAAGATTTGTCTCGACTCAGTTGATCGAATGGCATGGAGGATTAAATGACGTCCAAGAATTTAGCCAATTTCCTTACGATCCACCAAGACTTCTGGGAAAGAATTTGAAAGAAAAAAAAAACACCGATAGAAAGCTTTATTCGAAAAAGAATGACAGCGGAAAATAGGTAAAAAAAGAAACTAGGTATTTTTGCCCGATTGTGATATCAGACTATCTCCATGTTTTAAAATTTATCAAATCAAAGCCAAATTTTGAATAAAAAATTTAAACTCCTAAGAGAAATCACAATTTAACGACACAAGATGAAAAAAAAATGTTCCATCACTCCATACCGAAACTAGAATGATTGCTCCATCTCAACTGCAAATTATTTGAAATCGCTAGGGTACCTCGGGATTGCGAAACCCGTGCTCACTCTTCAGTAAGCCCCTTGAGGTTAGGTGCATAGCGTATGGAATTTCTAACGAACAGAAAATTGTCAGCTCTCATCGTAGCCAAAAATACTTTTTCCACATACAGCAAATATAGAAAAAAATTAACGTAAACGCATATTATCCTTAAAGAGCTTATAGGATACCTTTTAATAAGGAGTTTTGGTTTGGAGAGCTACGATGAACAGTTCCTAGAGAAGACAATCATTTAAAAATTCCCTATTTATTCCAAGCATGTCCATTTATAATTTGGTCATTTTAATTAGGTATTTTTTGTGTTAAACATCCCCATTTTAGCTTACTTATACAAAAGCAAGTACTTAACAACATAACTTAATATGAAGTAACAACAGAACCTTAGTATAAACAAGTATCAAGGCTTGTACAGTTTCTTAAACCAAACTGGAATCGGTACATTCAGATTTAGATTACTATGATGTTTTTCTACACAAGGGATAACAAGATTGATACTTACCCAATTATATGCTTAAAACAGATTTAAACTACAAGGTTCTGCAATATGCCTAATTTAAAAGAAACTTTTTTCAGTTGAAGCTTGTAAACTGAAAATTACAGAGCCATAGTTTGTTTTATGAACAATTAAGAAAAAGGGTAGATCTTGCAAAAAGTTATACTTCGGCTGCTACCATATTACAGTCGACATATGTCACTGGTGACTTCCGCGTCATAATGACGTCAGAAATCGCCAGAGATGGGAATTAAGTACCATAAATTTACCTCTCTAACATCATTATGACGTACAAGTCACCAGCGACATATGTCGACTGTAATATGGTAGCAGCCTTCATTAGAGCCAAGTGCATTCAATCACAATATAGTTGAAATAAAAATATAATTTAAAGTGCTGAAATTGACTAATAGCGTATTAAAAATACAGTAAAATTTCATCCTTGTTATTTTGATAAAGAAATAACCATTAACTTGCTGTTAAGTTCATGATAATTTTGTAAATTACTTCCTTCATTGCAACAAACCCAAATAACCTTGTTTCAAATATAAAAATTTAAAATTTGCTTCTGACAACAAACTTAAAATTTTTTCAAACTTTCTTAAGCAAAATTTATTACTTTATATTTTTAATAATCTGCAAAATTAAATTTTTATAAACATTTATAGTTAGCATACATTCTGTGAGACTAAGGATTTTCAAGATTTTTAAAAAAGTAGTGAAACTCCTGGCAAGTAGCAATGACAAATAGGGCACACCATCTTTCAATAATGGAGTCAGCATACAGTAGTTTCATTCCGACTTCTAAAATGGATCTTTGCACCCAAGTAGAAACAAGTAGTAGGTCCCAGTCTCACCTTTTCTATTACACAAAAGTATAGTTGTACACACCCAACTGGAATCACCCACTCTTATCCTGCTTTTGATTTAGTTCTAATTCAATATCGTAAAAAAGAATTTTTGCTCTAATCCAGGGGTCTCCAAACTACGGCCCGAGGGCCACATCCGGCCCGCGGAGAGCTAGCATACTTGAAAACTCCTTTTAGAGTACATATTTTTTATAGCAAATTAAATTTAGTTTACTGAAGTGTTGTAATTTTCTGTTGAATAATTATTAATATAACGTCTACATTGATATGGTCATGGGCTAATTACTCATAACATTGTTGTAGGCTTATTGTTATTGTTTTTGTGATAAGTTACATAAAGAAACACAGAATTGTAATGAGTAAAGACATGTATAATATGCAGAAAATTTAACTTCAGTATATAATAACTAACAAATTATTGAAATGAATCCAACTAACATTTTATACATTTTAAATAAAAACATAACTTATAACAAGCATAATGACATATGAAATACTAATGAGATTTATGTAATTGAGATTTTCCACTGACAATAGTTTGTAGTTATGGACTAATTTTACTTGTACCAATTATTAAAAGTTTAAACCTTTTTTAAACGTTGCGTACTTTTTCGGACTTTTTTTTCATCAGTGGACTATTTCACTTTTTACCACCGGCAACAATGATAATATGGTTTTGGCCCTCAGAACTTACTGGAGTAATCAGTATGGCCCTAAGGCTGGAAAGTTTAGAGACCCCTGCTCTAATCAATAAAAATCATTTTTGATAAGACTTAAATTTTGAACAAGGTTTTAAACACTGTAAATAAATTAACGAGGACAAAACACTCAGAAAATGTATATTTTCCTCAACTAAACTAAGTCAAAAACAGGATTTTAAAATAGTGCTTTCATTATTTTGTTGAACAGGCACATGGTTTGAAATCCCATATCAAACTTTTGATAATGTTCTGGATAGCAATACTAAACGAGGTGTTTCAATATGATGTATTCTGATGGACAGACAATAAGTTCCTGTTTAGTATATTAATATGTTGAACTAATCGACAAGAAACTCAAGAAAATAACAATCAATGTACATTAATGAGAATTTTATTATGAAAAAGACAATTATTTTCCTTCTTTTTCTCTATGTGCAGCAGCCTTTCTCTGGGCAATCAAGACGTTAGACAATTCTTCACGCTTCCTTTTTGCTCTGAGGTGAGTTCCAAGCTACAGAAGAAAAATTACAAATTCAGAGTTGATAAAATTAACGATTTTCTTAAATATATTTAAATAAAAAATATATATACATTTAAATAAAAAAAATATATATTTAAATTAAAAAAATCTGACTTTTTGGATTTAAGTATAATATTTGTTACAAGCAAATTAAATTGTTCAAGTTAGATGTCTAAATCAATTTTTTATATATATAATAAAAAATACATATAAAATAAATAAATAAATAAATAAATATGTAATATATAAGAATAAATCATAAATCAGTAGAAAATTACTTGCAATATAGGGTTTTTTGCTTGTTTTAATTATCTATATCATAATTTAAATAAAAGATGCTCCATGTTAATTTATACATTTTATTCCTTTAACCATAAAATTATTAGAAAGAAGTAATCACAATAATTTTTATTTTTTATGAAAATTTTGCAACCAACTTTTTATTTTGTAACAGAGGTTAAATGTTGATTTATAAATAAAAACAAGTTTAGCTGTTTTGTCACTTCATAATTCCAGAATTTTTCCCAGGTTCATAAAAATAAATAAAAGCAGGGGGGATAATACTTATTACATTTTTGGATGCATGTTTTTATTTTTTTAGAGGCACTTAATATTTAAAAAGTCAGGACATTCTTTTAAAGGTATGATAATGAAATTTTTACTATGCCAGTAATTTTTTTATTATAAAAGATGAAAACAACATTCGTCTGAGAGATAAAGAGATGGGGGTTAAGAAATGAACAGCAGGTAGGGTGCTATTTTAATAATACAAGGATAGGTAGGGTGCAGCAGCCTCCTGAAACCATCTGGGTTGTCAATATTTTCTTACTGTACTTACTAATAGCTTTTGTTTTAAAATTGATTTAAATCAATAATTTTTTTTAAAAATCAACTGATTTAAATTGCGCAACCCTGTATAAAATACTTTCATAAATTGATACATTAGCTATATAATGATTGGATTAAATTATACAACGTAAGATAAATGAGGCCATGTAAAATTAATTTTAGTAAAATTTTAACTAACCTATTTTTACTTTAGAAATAGTCCTAAAAGAGATTGACATTTCAATTTTCACCTCAACCCTTTCATAGGCATAGGGAAAATTAATTCCCAGCTACATTATCTTACAAAAAATATCCCTGTGTGAAGTGCAAAACTCATTAAGATATATCAACCTTGCTAACTAAGAACTAATTCCCACTTCAGTTCTGTGTTGTTATCTACAGCTCAATCCACTTAATAGAATTAGCACTTTGAAAGTTTGAAAACATTAAGTAAGAAATAAATGGCTCATGAATGACTAAATACAGGGTTGGTTTATATATTTGAGGGCAATAACAAAACAAAATGCTACAACCCCTATTATTAAACTAAAGATCTTTATATAGACATGCTGTCTCCCGGGGCGAATATAGATATTGATCTCAAATTAGTTTACGAACATTAAGAAGAAATCCACAAGCTGTGACACCAAGAAAGGAAATAAGTTTTAACAACTTACGGAATCTTGAAAATATATTCAATTTATATTTACTTTTTATTCATATATACAAATAAGAATGCATTATTTCAGATTACTAAAACCTATCATTTCCTAACATTTAAAGGGATAATTTAAATGATTTGCTAAAAATTTATTATATAAGGGTTAAAATCATAAAATTACCAAGACTGGGACAAAATATAAGTCTCTTAAACATGCACAATTTAAATTATTGTGTTATCTCTAATGCCTATATTTATATTTAGTATAAAATTTACTGAATACTGTTTCAATTGGGATTTCATTTAGAAAAATAAGATCAATATTGAGACACAGGCTTAAATAGAGCCACCATTTGAGTGATTTCAGGAAAAAAATTTTATATAAAGCACTTTTAAAAATGAAACAGTAGTTGTCTATACTATAGATTAATTTCTCAAAATTTAAGGCACAAACAGTTTGTACATTTGAAGAGTATTAATATTTGACAATATATTGATTAAACTACTACTTGTATGCTACAGCATAATGATTCCTTTCAATTCTTGCGTACAAGAGATAAGAATCAGGAAATTGAGAAGAATGACAAACCATCTTATGGCAGACAGATATATTTCGTAAATGTAACAATTGGTTTATAATTAAGGAAGTTATGTCAAACTTGTGCTTTTTTTTTCATAAACTAAGTAAATGCAGTATTTGCCAATTATCTAAACTGCAGTAAATTCCTAAAATTATACAGTTATTTCGATAGTTATTTATATGCATTAAAACAGTTATCTTACACAAGACAACAATGTTTCATAGCAAACATTAATTTAGCACACCATGACTCACTGAATCACGAATGTCCAAAATGAATACAACTCCTTGTTAGGGAATTATTTCACTTAGACAAATGATACAGCTTAATGGGCATGCATTATATATTTATACTCAATACTTCCACATTACTAGAAATACATTAAAGAAAAATTCACTTGAATACAACACATTAAAGCATAATAAAATTAATCTAAAATTAACTTTTTGACAGACAGCTGTGTTGGTTTCTGTAGGAATGTTAAAAGCATGTTGCCAATAACACTAAAATTTTAGTTAGAAATAAGTTTACAAATCCTGATCAGAAAAGTAAATTGGATGTTTTTATAATACATTTTCTGGAAATACTAAGAATTTACAGTGAATTATTAAAAAAAAATTTAAATATTGCAAAAAACTAACAAAGTGTTTTTAAAAACAGGTAATGTTTATGATTTTAAACAATGTACATATACATTTAATCTAGATATTTTAACTTAAATAAGAGTCTTTAAGCATAATCAGCCAGTAGTAGGAGACAGTATTTTAGCAAACCCAATTACCAAAGATGCCAGGATTAAGATTTTTGTCAATTAGGGAAAAATGATAGAGCACAGATTTCTACATCTGTTCCACCTATCTAATTATACATAAAAAAATTTAATTTTCAAATTATGGTAAAAGGTTACAGCTAAAAAATTAATTACATAACTTTTATAACATATTTAATAAAAAGATAGTCAAAATGATTTAATTCCAAAACGTTAATAAATTTAAACTAGTAAAAAACTTACTATTTTACTCAAAATAAACTATGAATTAAAATAATTAAAAATAAATTTAAGAATTATAACAAATGTTAGCTCAGAAATACTAAATCAACACAATCATCAGTGAGGGCAAGTAATTCATCACAGTCAAAAATTATAAAACTTATTTAATTCAAGGCTAGATAGTTTTTATAAAAAGCAAAACTAAATTCAATTCAGACCATATTATACCTCATACAGTAAAAAATTACTTCACTCAAAAATAATCAAATTAACACAAATTAAAATTAAGAATAGGAATTATCACAAATATTGGCTCAGTACCACTTAATCAACAGAATTTTCAGTGAGGGCAAGTAATTCATCATAGCCAAAAGCTAAGAACTAAGTTAATGCATTTTTTTTATTTAAATGCAATTCAGTACTATGAATAAAAAACAGAACCAAACTTAATCAAAACTTTTATAAGTGTTATTTCACTCAAAAAAATCCTTGCACAAATAAAATGATAAAAACTAAGAATCACAAATATTGGCTCAGTCATACTTATTCAACAGAATTTTCAGTGAGGGCAAGTAATTCATCACAGCCAAAAATTAAAAACAAAAAATTAACATATATATTAAGAATAAAATCCACTTATGACTGTAAATTTAAAAATATTGAATATTTAACCACCTGAGATAACTAATGCATAAAATCCAAGTAATATGAGAGAGGTACTAGAATTTTTTTAGGCACAGATTTTTAAATTTATAGCCCTAGTAACAAATCCAGAAAATAAAACTTTCTATGTTGCTAAAAAACTATATATAGGAGCTTACTAAAACTGAAAGCTTTATAAAGAAAGGCACTAGTTAATTTTACTTATGTCACTAAATAAAAAACGGAATAAAATTACATTTGCACTTAGATTGCAATTCTTAAATATTTACAAGAATTTAAAAGACTATCACAAATATTTAGATTTGAAAACAGACTTTTCTGCAAAAAAAACTTCCTTAATATCAGACTTAGGTAGGTCTCATTAATTCCAATTTTACAATATACTATTTATAAAATTAATAGAAAAAAATTATATTATCTGAAAAAAATTTAATTATACATTCTAATATATGCTATACATCAAAACTTACTGTCTTGTTATCTTACTGTTATCCTGATTTAAAATACTATAAATAGTTAGTTACAAATGAAGCATAGAATATATCATTTAAAGCAAAATATTTTTATTTCAATATATGGGATAGCTTACTCGTTTTTTAATGAATTTCAGTGCTCTCTTATCCTTGGAAACTCTCAACAATTCCATAGCACGCTTTTCATAGGGAGCAAACCCACATACTTCTCTCACAATGTCTCTGATAAAACGTGTATGTTTAGTCAAATTCTGAAAAGAGATTTAAATCCATTCAATAAAACTGATTTACTTTTTTGTAAAAAAAAAATAAGAAAAATGAAATTTAACTTTAAGTTCAGGGTATCTGCGAAAATAAAATTTTTCAAATCCATGACTTTAAAATCTTGTTAAAGTGTACATAAATAAAACTTCTGATGTACATACAAATAAATTGTATGCTTTTAGAAAAATTACAGGAATTTATGATAAACACTTTATAAATGTTTATAAACTCATACATAAAAATAAATCATAGCGTAATTTTCTGAATGTTATCAAAAAGTTCCCAATTTCAGTTCAGGGTACTTATATATTATTGAGGTGACCATGAATAATAGCCAAACAACCCTATAATGTCTATCCCTAAACATAAATCCTTAAATATAAACTTATATTTTCTACAAAAATCAACTAATTTTTATTTAATTATATCAATAAAAAGTTATCTATAATTTAAGAAAAGATCAGAATAATATACTTATCAATTTACCCACCCATTAAGCTTGCTTGCTTTAGGTTTCCATGACTAACAAGTCTTACTTGACAATATGGTCAATGGGATAATACATAAGTACCAAACTGAGTAACTTCAGCCAAATGACAAATATAAATACAATTAAATAATTCAACACAATGATTTTGCGTAAATATTTAATGCCCCACAATAATAATTATTAACATTTCTATATAAATCTCAAAATGTTATGGCTCAATAAAAATCTCCTAGTAACTCTTCACAGTAAATATTTTCTATTTTCCTCCAAAGTATAAATTTTCGAACAGTTGTGAACATCCATGCTACCAGTAGGTTTAAAACCCACAAACTTCCGTACTGACGGGTAGCTCCCTACCCATTTAGACATCACTAGAACAAATGGGTATGGCACCCAGCGTTGCCAACCTTCACAGGCAAAATTATGGATTCTAGATCTAAAATTATGGCATTGGCTTATAAATTATCATAGATTTTTGTAATTAGTTCAAAATAGTGTTAATAGAGGGCACTTATACGATATATTTTTAATTAATTGAATCTTAATATCAGACAGATTTTGAAATTGTGGAAAAATATAGAAATGGCAGAATTTTTATTATTTACCATTATGTAACTTTGTAACAGATTATTATTTAATAATCAGTTTAATTACTAAAAATATCATATGTTAGGGAAAACTGCAATAGAATAAGTAAAATGCAAAATTCTAATTATCCATAAATATGTAATCATTAAAGAAATATCTCCAGTATAATCGTAAATATTCAGTAATTTTGTATTCAACAATTTTGTGTATTTAAGGATAAGAGTGATTTAAATATATTGTATTATTACACAGTACAGATGACCTTCCTTAACTTTTGTTACAGGATTATTTACTTATATTTAATGAAGCACCTTAAAACATGCTCCTTAAGCTGCTGTAAAATCAACAATAATTATTTGATGGGAAAAAGTGATAAAAAAATTAGACATTCTCAATTTTTTTATGTTGCTCTTTATAGTTACAGTTAAATTACCTCCATTCTCCATTAGTCTACTTTTGGTTTATCGCACAAATCAGGAAATTATAGTTTTTCAGAATTATGTCATATTTTCTAGATAATTTTCATTGTACAGAGTCCTAAAGTTATACATATACAATAATTATCGTATGGTTGGCAACACTGATGGCACCATTCTTCAGTCGGCCGTATATTTGTTATAGCATTGTTATCACTGTTAATGATGCTTTGCCATTCTAAAACTAGTTCTTCCATGCTTTAAAAATCTGTTCTTAAAATATGCCTTCAGTACAAAAGGGAGAAGCTCCTAGTTTCAATATTGGTATCTCCAATAGTTTTCACTAGGCGTTGATCTGTAGAGAATTAAGTCAGGACTTCTTCCTTTACATATAGATTCGAAAATGCTCCAATTCAAACAAATTAATTAAACCCTGAGGACCAACCCGTAAATGCTATATGAATCTACCATTGTGAAAACAGTTACCACTTACAGCATCCAGTAATTAAATCTAGCATTTAAAAATTAAAACATTCCGATACTCAATATGTGATGCTGGTCTCTCAATATCAACCAAAGATCTTCATACGGAGGCAATGCTGGACTGATAATGAAATCACTGCGTCACATATACAAGATGTTTGTCATGAATAGGTTAAAGTTTCTGATGCTTGCTAAACAGAGTATCTTTAAGCATAACAAAAGTAAAAAACATACATACACAAGTTACATATTAATACTACTAATTTAAGAAAAATTCACCCCCCCCCAAAAAAAACCCAGATTTTTGGGTCTCAGATTACTTCAGTAATGGTTTTATTCCAAATAATTTTTAGGCAATGCATCAACTGATGCAACATTATCAAAGCAATCTTTTAGAATAAACTCATTTTCAAAATTTACTACTTTTGTATAATGTAAACTGATAACAAAATAGAATCAAAGATATTATGAAGTTCATTGCCCATTAATATATCAAAATTTAGATTTTAACATCAATCAGAACAAAATACTATGTTTGCAATAAAAGGATAATATAAAAAATTAATTGTTAGTTCATTATCAAATCAATTTTATATAACTAATACGAAAATGAGCAAAATTTTGTACTTTTGCACATTTCAATCACCATACAAACACTAATTCTCTAAAGTCCTTGAACTCAAAACATTTTAATTGAAAATTAAACTTCACCTACATGAATGGAAAACATGAGTATTATAAACATAAATAAGTTCTCAAAATGCTTAACTTTTCGCAACATTTTGAAAAAAAATTTCAGCCATATCCAAGTTTATAGGGCATGCACAGGCAATATTGCCAAATTCTAGAACTAGTAACTCATTCTTTTTTCATACTCTCCAGCTGCGCCCCCCCCCCAAAAAAAAGGAGCAACAATCAACACTTTAATCTACTTTAACTACATATCAGCCAAAAATTAACAAATTCTTAAGACATGGTTTCTAAGCTATTGATTGAAATAAGGTAGAATTTCTTCTTGTTAATCATCAGATCCTTAAAACCATAGCCTTTCCATTGTAATTATTCATTAAACATATTGGTAGGGTAGATTAGTATGATTTTCAGCTAACCCACAGTAAATTAACAGTAATTCTATGTGTGCATTTATAAAAATATACTGATAGAAAAAAATCTCTTCATCCTTAATTATGTACCTGAAATTTAGTGTAATTTACACAGAAATCTAGAGCTAGTAAAGACAAACACCACATATCACTTTTAAGTAATTTTCTTGAACAAAAATCCTACACCATGAGATTTATGTATTAACTTTCATTTGTTAAGAAAATATATACATTAACAACAGAAAACAAATTTAACAATTGTATAATACAATATAAAACTCTTACCCCTTTCCTTCTGGATGGCCTTTGTTTCATGACATTTTTTGTAACTTTATGTCCTTTGTTAAGACCAACACAAATTTCCTTATGTACACCCATCCCTAAGGAGAAAAAAAACACTTAAATTTTAATAACTACTATTAATATTACATTGTAACACGCCATTAACAATCATTTCTTGCACCAAACGAACCTGGTACAGACAAGAATAAATTTTACAATATTCTGTTTGTTCAAGTAATATGGGTAACTAAAAGCTCAGAAGTTAGTGCATTAGTAAACGTATCCAAGTGCTATGTAAGAAAATTTACAGGGAGCTATAAAGAGCCAGAAATATTGTAAATAACCTTGTCTAAAGCAGATGATAGGTTAAAATTGACAACAAAACACAACATTCACAAAAATGGTACACTTAAATATAGTAATGTGAATCATTAATATGATTTTAGATATTAAGACAAGTCTAACCCAATTAATTTGAATCTTAAATACACACTATTAGCGAAAGTTTGAGAAAATAATCCACATGACCATAAGAAATCAAAAACATGGAATATTGATAATATGACTAGATAATAAGATATAAAGCCAAATAATACAACAGATATAATTAAAAGCGTATAAACATACTTCCTAAAATAACAATAAAGTAATTAATTAATTTGAAACACAGATTAAATTGGATAAGACTTACTGTAGTTTATTCAATAAACAGTGACAACTAATGCTGCGTTCTTTTCGGGATGCGGCAACACTCGAACAAGTTGAGTTGAAAGAATGGTACATGAAGCATATGATATGTAGCGCTATTCAATTGACCTCAAGATTATACCGCTGATCTAAAAATTAGCGATTTTAGGTATCTTGTTGGATGTATAATCTCTGATAATATTATCAATCTCTGAAAATCTCTCTTGATATATCATAGGATTTTCACAGAACCTATGGCTGTGGACTAATCACACTCTTTAAGAAATCAAAGCACTAATTGGAATTTGCTGTGTTGTCGAAGGTGATATTTATTTACTGTTTTTCATATTGTACTTGAAAGTTTTAGGAAGAAGAAAAAATAGCGGTAGGTGATCAAACAAGTTTATATTTGAAACACGTTCACAATGGAATTATACATCATGTTACTAAACTATTTTTTAAAAAATCTTAAATTTATCTTATATTAGCCGAACGATGGCCGAATGGTAGAGTGCTGCTCTTCGAATCCCGCTTATGGCATGGATGTTTGTAGCCGTTCGGAATCGGATTTAAACTGTAGGTCCCGGTCTTATTAGCCCTCGTGTGCAAAACAGTAGACCGTAGCGCTCCAACACAAACAAACAATATCTTATATTAATCTTAAATTATTTATTAAATTATTAATAATATATATTTATAATTAATTATATTAATGTAATTAATATACGTTACATATTATGTATGTATATATATATATATATATATATATATATATATATATATTATTTTCATATTTATATGCATATTAATATATATTTATAATTGTTAATTAAATTTATTAATTAAATTAATCTTAAATTACGTTTTGACCTTATTTCATATATTTCAAGCTGTGATGAAAATAAAAGAATTTTTATGTATCTTTGAAATAGAACTGAAAAATAAAAAATATGCTGTTATCATGAGCATAGCGAGAAATTTCCATAGAGTAAGGGTTATCCTACTCAGAAAAAAAACAAAACTCAGGGGCACTTTTCTGTTAAACATTTGCCCAATTTGCCCATACAAAGCCGGAGAATGTTGATCAATAAATAATGGAACCATATTAGACGATGTGCATTACTCAGTGAGACAACACAAACATACAGAGTGGTCTACTCTTAATTAATATGCAGGGACTAAACTGAAGATCGCCAAGACTGACACTTCCATAGAAGTGTTATTCCAAAATTTAGGACCCATCCCACCAAAGTCGTTTAACGCTATCTGCTGTTAATCTAGGTTTAAACTGAGAATTGCGTTACCCCATTGGTAGGCGCCAGGGTTAATCTTGGCTAATCGTAGTTAGCCGTTAAACCACTTTGGTGGGATCGGCCCTTAGCGAATCGATTGCAAACAGTGTGGTTATGTATAAAAAAATAAACACATAAATGAACAAACTTCTTAACTTTCAAAGATATATAACATAAACGCCAGATATTTATTAGTCCATGGAATAGTCTTCTAGACTTTTATGAAAAGAATTTGTTGTTAATACCGGTGATAAAATTTTCATTGTAAGAAAAAATAATCGATGATTAAGTTTAAAATTATAACATATGTACGTAATCTATTACTTAAGCCAAATATAAAAGGAAATTATTTACCTAATATCTAAGTTCAATGATAATGCGTACAAAAATATAATGCAGGCGAATCTTAAATAAATTAAATTAACAAATGATTAAATGATATGGTTAAAGAAATGACGTCATACTGCTAGAATAAAATGTTATTTTTCCTATTTATTATGTGATAAATTGATAAATTTAATCACTTGCTCTTAACCGGTGAAAATAGAGCTTGAAATAGTGGCATTAATGCCCAAAAAAGGGGTGGAAGAGGGGAGGATTTCGAAGTTTTAAAGACTACAGTATTTTTCGCTGTGATATGAAACATATGTATACCAATTTATTTTAGAATCGAATAGATAGTTTACTCGC
Organism: Pardosa pseudoannulata; assembly: GCA_032207245.1. NCBI lineage: Eukaryota > Metazoa > Arthropoda > Arachnida > Araneae > Lycosidae > Pardosa > Pardosa pseudoannulata. The sequence continues at coordinate 62,775,948 of CM063507.1, read as the reverse complement.
TTTGAATTTTGCTAACCCTAACTCATCAAGAATCCCATATGGATACCTCTATCCAATTCCAGGTCCAACGGCTTCATAAATTCTAGGACGGGCGGACAGATAACGGAGGCTATTATTATATAGGGAGTATCTCATGATGTTAAATTTTTACATAATTTCTTTTCAATTTTTAATATTACTATCTAGAGAGATTTATAAAAAAGTACAATTCGGTATCAAAATTATATGTTATTATTAACAGTTTACCACTTCTTACAAATCTCTTTGGATTTTCTAGTCATCTTTTCTGTTTATTTTTTTTTTTAAATAATTCCTTAAAAATGATTTAATATTTGAAATCAATCTCGTTTAAGTAACTTTATACGTAAACAAGCAATAGTTAGAATCTAACTCAGGTTTAGGACAACGATTATTCCCAGAAGTGAAAAGAAAGATAAAAAAAATCTTTCTTTCGAAATGTTTTCAGTAAAATCCTCTTTTTATTAAAAATAAAATTTCCAGTTAGCATAGTTGAATGTTATATATTCGATCGGGCTCCCGAGAAATTTGGCTCCCTGCATGGAAATGAGCTCTGCACACCTACTAGACAAGGTCCTATGTATATCATATATATTGTGGCAGCTGGTCACAAGGGGACCAGAAAAAAGGTCGGTAATTCTCAAGACCCGTGGGAATTTATTCCCCTAAAAAAGGTAGGAGTTCCAGACCCAGAGGGGAATAGGATTTTTATGTCCCTGTATACCTCGAGGTATACAGGGACACAGATTTGTGTGGAATGCCGGCTGTCGTTAAGGAGTCCGGTCAGCTAACCACTCCCGGGCTCTCAACCCGTTTTCTCCCCTTTTCCTTTTGCGAGGGGTCTTTCAAGAAGAAGGCAGTTGGTTGTTTGAGGCTGGAGGATAGAGAAGGATGTTTTTCTTTCTCCCAGTGATGTTATGTTGTATATATTTAAATAGTCGAAATAATAAAGTCTAGGACTTTAAGCTATTGTTGTTACTAGGCCCCCAGAAACACAGAGGTGTATGTATGTTGCGAAGTTACAATATATGTGTGTGCGTAATATATCAAAATTATTATACTTAAAATAACGGTTTAAAATTCTCCGCTTTCCGGTTCTTATTCCTTCAAACCTATTTTCCTAGCCGTGTATCTTATTTAAAAGGAGTGTCAACGACTTAAAATTCTTTTAACAGTACTGTTAAAAGAATTTTAAGTAGGTAAAATTTTAAGAGGTAGAATTTTAAGAGGTAGCATAGGGAGACGTCTCCCTATGCTACCTCTGCATTACATGCTAATTTTCTGTCCACTCACCACATTTTCTAGCTGTCGCTGGCAATTGGCTTAGTTTTTCTCCTGATCTAAGTTCCTTTTTACTGTTAAATTACCTGACTAAGTTACCAGTTCTTTAGAAAAAATTCTGTGCATTGCTCGCTGTGGGATCCAACCCGGTATTCCACACGTGTTCACGATTATTCTATCTTTTGCCTTTAACAGAGTAAAATGTCGCTTTTGTAGCTCTAAATTAAAGTTCTTTTACGGACTACCCGTTCTCTTGAATGTGCCACTACTGTTCACTTCAATAGTCTAATTGTGTAGGCTTTTTCATGCCCAGTAGCCGGGGCCAGTAAAAACAATAGGGTCTACAATTCTATGTGACCGGCGTATTAAATTATACAGCTGTTTTACGCACACACACACATATATAATAAGCGCTCACACGTTTAAATATATTAACAATACAAATACATACACAAACATATAAATTAAAATAGAATGTAGCATTGTTATTCCATTACTCACTTATAAGTGAGTAATGGAATAATCACTCGAAAACACAAGACATGATTAATAATTTACTTTCAAAACATAAGAATTTAGGTTATCAACAGCAGAAAAAGAAAGAGGTAGCTAGTGTACACACAGGTTAAAAGGAAATGTGCAACTCATTTGCAATATCAGTACCCATATCAATTGCAATATCATTTGCGATCGTCTGTTGATCGGCGAAAACAATTGCCCCTTTATAATTTTTTATTGTTCAAAACCGTAACTCTTTTGAATGTAAACAGGAAAATAATATTGCACAGGAAACGTACAAACAAATGTTAAGAATGAAATCTGTTTATTAAAATTCTTATTTCTTCAGCGCACTTACTTCGGTACTGTAATTAAACGAAAACGTAATGGGAAAGTTGAGAGTGTTTGAAATAGTTTTTGATAATGGTAAATCTGTGTACAATCCATCTGAGCTAGTAAATGGAAAATGTGTTGTAGACTTGAGAGGTGACATGAAAATGAAATCTCTTAGGATTTTAATGCGTGGTGTCGCAAAAGTACATTGGACAGAATCTAGAAGTACAGGAAATCGGCTTGGAGCTTATACTGAGCATTATAATGCTGAAATAGAATACTTTTTAAAACGACAAGTTTTATTTGGATCTGGTAACTATTTTTCCTATATTGTAAAATTACCACATACCATTCCCATTTGAATAAAATTATGTCGTATTTTTCACATTTAATTCTTCATCTCTTCGAATTAAAAATAATTATTATAGATTCTTTCTCATACAAATTAGGTGACATTTCTTTCCAGTGAGTTTTTTACTGATGCTGTAAATTGCATATGCAAGTTATAAAATATAAAGATTATTGTTTAACAAGTATTATTTAAATAATGTATTTGTAGAAAATAGTGATGAAACTGAATTATAATAAAGTAATAATATGAAGTAATAATAAAGAAATTGTTATAGGCTTTATTATTAGAAATATATAAATATTGGTTCATTAGGTATTAAGTCTATTAAAAGTTCAGGCATTTCTGAAAAAAATATACGTTGATTATTTTTTCATAAAGTTTCAAAATTGTCTAAGAAGTAGGATTCCTATGAAATTTTTTGGTATCAAATAAACTTAATTTTGGTTGTAGTTAAAAAACAACAAATATCTGTGAAATAAAATTCCTTTGAACATTCATATAGAAACTGAACCTAAATATTACTTTTGTGTGATACTAATTATGAAGAAACTAAATAAAATTTTGTGGCTATTTAAAAATGACTCGTAAAAATTCATTTTTCTGAAAAAACTTCAAAAATATTATAAGGACTTAGCTTATGAAGCACAAAATACAAAAATTTATAATATGTTAATAGCTGTTTTACTGGCTGGAAGAAAAAAGTGCATAGTTTATAGTTGTTAAGTATAAATTTTTATGCTTCTAGTTAATATTTTTAAAATTTTATTTTCTAAGATTTTTGGGATTTTTTACATATAAGATAACTAAATGTATGATATATATATATATATATATGGCTGAGGCTATTTGGTGCAAGGTAAGTGCATTTATACAGGAGGCCAAATTTCTAGGGGGCTGATATAATGTTTATTATGTATAGGGGAAACCGGGGTAAAATGGTCCGCTTTTGTGAATTTTGAGTATTTGCTCTCAAACTAATGATTTTTTGAATCTGAAAATATATATGCACATTGCCTATATATTAGGCTTTATATTACACTCAGTCAAAACCAATTATTATAATTACTTTTTTTATTATAATTTTTTTAATAGCAAGTGACAAAGTGGACCATTTTACCCCAACCCCAGGGTAAAATGGTCCATGGCACGGGGTAAAATGGACCACAAAAAAATTCTACAGATAACTTAAATGTAGTACATTATTTAATAGTACAAAACATAAAATGTATTATATTTATTTTCTATAGCTTCAATCTGTACACATAAAGCATAATATTAGCGAATATTGAAGTTAATGAATGATACACCAAAAGATTTGTATGTTACTGAAAGTCTGCTATTTTCTTGAGAAGCAGTAGGATCTGGGAGACTCATTACAATATCTGGAACATTTCCGAGCGATTCATCAACATTGTCAGGGAAAATGAACATATTTTGATTAGGCTTTTGCCTTATAAATTTCACAAGAGCGTAATCTTCATCATTTTTTCCTGTTATTAAACCAACCAAATGAACCACTTTCTTTTTTGTCAAAAATTTAACCAAAACATTCTTGCCAACTTTTAATTCATTATCAGAATTAGCATCATGCTGTGAATTGCTTTCTTTATCACTGTGTTAAGTATCACTATAAACAGACATTTTCCGAATCACTCGAACTTTCTGATCCACATAAATTTTCTTTATTTGCTTTAAAATTCACAGTTTTGTCATTTATTCTGCTTAGTTAAGACTAACATTTTTCTAAATTCTTCCTATCTTCAACTAAAGCAGCATTTTTTTGTTTTAATTTTTTCTCTTCCTTCTCTTTGACATTTTTTTCAATCATCGTTTTCACTGGTGTATCAGTTGGAATTTTTGATGCACCCTTCTTTTGTTTCTTTGTTGTCTTGCTCATGCTAGCTTTTGCCAAGGGGCGTAATTCAAAAGGTGATATTGTTTTCTACTGATGATTTTCACTTTGTACTGATTGTGATATATTTGGTTGCTGATTACCTGTGCTTGGTTGACGATCAGCTGTACTTATTAATTCAAAATCTGATGACGGTTGATCAGTCACATATGATGAGAGATATTGGATATCCTCAAAGACATTTTCATTGAATTGCCATATATCAGTTACTTTAAATCCTGCATGTTTTTTAAAGTGTCACACATAAAATCAATTTAGAAAGCATTACAGAAATAAAAAAAAACACAACCTGGAAAATGGACCATGGTCCATTTTACCCCAGGTTCTGGTGGTCCATTTTACCCCATGTGTAATTCTGACAAAAAGTGTCAGAAAAAAAGAACTAATCTTATATTAAATTGTTTTAGCTACATTAAATATAATAATACATCATCTTAGCTCTTTATTGTGAGAAGTTAAATCCTCCAAGTCGCAATTCTTAAATGAAGAGAAGAAGATATATTATGATGAAAATATTTACTTCTGACTACCACAAATCAACTTTCTAGAATAAAATGGCTAAATTGTCAGCTAAACACACAATTACACATTCATTTTCAAGACTGCAGTGATGTCATCTATGTATCAAAGTATTAAACATTAAAAATAATAAATAAAATAAATAATAGGGGATGGTCCATTTTACCCCGGTCTCCCCAATGTATTGATAAGGGGCAGGCAAGTACTATAGGAATAATGAATAGCAAATACTATCTTACACACAGGTAGCTAATAGCCCAGAACCAACCATTTATATATATTTAAATTTATATATTATATAACTGAATATAACTTTCAATAATACATTCTGGACCATTTTTCTTGTAAATCATGCACTGTTAAATGTCAATTTTTTTCCTTCTTGAACAAGAGATATATTGAAGAATTATTGTTTTAAATATGTTTACGTTAACTATAAAATATAAAAATGTTACTCAAAATATTAGAGTTTTAAATTTGTTTGTGCTTATTAACTTTTAGAATTATATTAAAATTTATGTCAGTATTGCTAAAACTTGCTAGTTATGAAGATAAGTAACTACAGAAAATCTTGTTCAGTCATCACTAAAGAGACCAAACGTTTTTGACAACTTAAGTGAAGTGGGAATTAAAAAAAAAAAAAAAAAAATTGCAATAACTATATGATTGCTGTAGGATTTGCTTAGAAAAACATAATTTTTATAACTGAATACATAATAATAGATGAATGCATGTAAGATAAAAATAAAAACATTTTTTACTTTGGTATATTAAAATAATCCAACAGTGTTGATTGACAAGGGCTGATTATTAGAAATAACTTTCTTTTTGAATATATTTAAAGCTTTAAATTTTTCATCTGCTATACCTTGAATGAATGTTAAGTACTTTAGAATTTATTCCAGGACTTTAATTGTTTCTGTATGGTTTGGTAAGGTTCGATCTATAATCTTAATATTTTTGTCCTGACTTAATGTATTATGTTTTTCTTTCAAAACTTTAAAAGCTTTCAAAAAATTACAAATTAAAAGCTTTTATAGTTGCTTGTGAAACATATTACAATGTCAATTTCAGTGTTGTCAAACGGATTAACTTCATTGGTGTTGCAAGTTTTAAATTTGATAGCAGATAAAGGAGGGTTATTTAACATCATTGCATATGAAACCTTCTTGGGGCCTAAGGAAAATTATGATGACTTATCTAGGTATGACTTAAGAAGGTTTTACTGTAGTTGACAGTAAAGTCTGTAAATATTTGTTGATGATTATTCTTATATATCTTTACTTCATTTAACCCAGTGGTCGGCAAAGTGCAGCTCCAGAGCCACATGCGGCTCTTTGGCTCCTTAAGTGCGGCTCTGGCACAAATAACCACGGAAGGTGCAATAATATTTTCATTTAAAAAAAAAAACTTGGTAAGAAAAAAAATTACATCTTATTTAGAGAAATTAAAAATCTTCTATAAATTGAGAACAAGTATAACTTTTTGTTTAACTTAAAAGATAGATAGGTAATTAAAATTTTGTTGTAAAAATACATTACAAACATTGAGTTTAATTTTATTAGTTTTCGTAAACGTAAACACAAACCATGTACAAGCTACCGGCTAAAAATGTTTGTATGTTTTCGGCATACTCCGGTGTGATACAAAGGTACCACAAGCATACTTTTTCTAAAGTAGTAGGGGGTACAAATTGGCATCACAGACCAGCAGTTGCAGTGTGAGCAGTTTTGTCTTATCTACCGTGTCTGAAATTTTCTCCTTTTTAAAATGACATTGGTAGCTTTGAAATATAATTGCTGGATTTAAAAAACAAGGAGATATGGCGCTTTAAATTCAAACTTCTTTTTATTGAATCGGAAATATTGGAGAAGAAAAAATGTGATCTTAGTTCACAACACAAGTGGTCTGCTTTGAATGACCTGAAGAAGGAAGACATGATCATTTTCAATGCTTGGAATAGTATTCCTGACTCTTACGATCAGCTGAAAAAGCTTGCATTTGCTGTTCTATCCCTTTTCGGTTCTACAGAGAACAATCTTTATCAAGAGTAAACTGAGAAGTCGTCTTATTGATGGGAACTTGGAATCATGCCTAAAATTAAAAACAACGTACAAAACTGACTTACTCAAATTTTCCAAGGAGATGCAAGCACATTGTTCGCATTAATAAATATTTATTAAGTATGAAATTTAGTTTTATTTAGTGTACTACTTATTTAGTGTAATAAAAGTTTACTAAACAAGCAGATTTGGCTTCCAATTTTTTTAAAAATTGTTGTAATGTTCATATTTGGCTCTTTGGCTAATAAGTTTGCCGACCACTGATTTAACCTGTCAGTAAGACCTTACACTTTTTCTCTCTCTCTTATGTGACACTGAATAGTGATCAGGGTTGGAGAAAAATCATGATTTTTTTAAAAAAATAAAAAAAATCAGATTTATTTGATTTAAATCAGATTTTTTTTATTTAAATCGGATTTTTTTTATTTTTTTTTCTGAATACTAATTTTAATTGTTGTTTTTATGTTTTTTGCAATATACATAGAATAGTTTGTTATAAGAAGTAACATCTTATCTATCTAGTATATTCTGCACACTGATTACCTAAACTTAAATATATAAATTTTAATCTAAATGCATTCTATTATTTTGTAATTGGATAGTGCAAACTAAATAAGATGTCAATTAAAAGAACAAATTAAATATTTTTTTACTGCAAATACTTATTTAAAATAACAAATCACAATTATTTTAATATTTTTTAAGTACTGAATTATGGATTTAATTGTTTCAATAAAAACACTAGCTTTGATGCTTTATCCACTCCTAATTGGTTACGAAGGCTAGCATGAACAATACCAAAAGAAGAAAACTGTCTTTCCATTCCAGCAGATGAAGCCACGGCTATTTTTATTTGGTAGACAAACTGGATTTCAAGTTCTGTAATACTCTCTTTACCTCCCATTACATAAAATGAATTCCACCAGTCATAATCAGTCATTGTACTACCCCTGCTACATATTTTCTGATAACAACCCCTAAATACTTGGAAAGTACATACTATCTATTTACACTTATTTACTTATTGGTATTACTGTGCTGACTGATTCCCTGTTCTCCTCTCTTTGGAATATATGTTTTAAAAAAAGTGAAAAAAAAATGACTTAAATCAATGATTTTTTTTTAAAAAAATCAACTGATTTAAATCATGTCAACCCTGATAGTGATATGCATTTATTTTTATTGCAAGTCTAGAGAGAAAATAACATAATTTAAAATAAATTTTATTTATTATTTAATGTTTATTTTATTCATTATTTCTACATCAGAAACTGGAGACGGGAGAGAAGTTTTAACTGAAGGACGACATGAATTTCATTTTTCATTCCAGCTTCCATCTGGGTTAGTAAATTTTTTTTTTCTGTTGTGCATCAGTATATTTTGACACAATATATTAGTAGTGTTTATATAAAAAACATGAACAATTAAACCTTTTACTCTCCTTTTGATTTCTGGAAATTCTTTAAATCAAATCCATAAGTGTTCTGTAATTTAATTTCCTTTCCCTACTTAAAAAAAATGAAAACAAGAGAAATATATTTTATTTTTTCTATATCTTATATTGATGTAACTTACTTTTGTTAAATAATTTTGGAATTTTATCTTATTCCTATTATATCAAACTTAAATCTTATTTTCTATTGTATAGTGTGTATCGGTTATATAGTCAGCTCAGCAGTCCAGAAAAAGAGGCAGGGTGATATGAGCAGGGTGACCATATATACGGAACAATACAATCCTGTTGAATTGTGGCTGGATTATATTCACCTATCAGAATGTAGTACTCATAAACAAATAATTATGCTTTTAAGAACATTTTAAAAATTAATTCAAGAAGTAAATAAAGTACAGTAAAAATATGCAATATTTTATTGGAGGGAAATTTATTAGTGTTAGGAAATTAAAAAATATATAGATTTCTTCCTTACAACATGACCTCATTATTAATTAATTAATTCATCCGATGCGTTTAACTTTCAGTCAGTTTTAACTGCGACTGAAACCTGCATGTAAATTTCCTACCGCATGTGTATATTTAAGCCTGTTCAGCGTTGTTAGCTGTGGGAGCTTTTCTAGCTAACGCTGCAGGTGAATAGCTTGTCTAATTTACGTGTTAAGTCAATGCATGTTTAATTTTCATAAATAAAATTTTAACTAAAAGCATACAAATTGGAAGTTTAATGAAATCCTAATACTTCATCAATCCTCTGACGACTCTGCAAATTTAGAAGTGTTGGAAAATTACGTGAGACTTGGACCAATTTTCCATTAATTAGCTTACCTTATAAAGTACAGCACACGTACATACGTACATTTATGTTCAATGCATTTAAAAATAATCAGCTATACAAGTTTGTTTTCCAGGGGGGAATAGAATTGAGAGTGGGAAACTTCAACGATGAGTCTACACAAACAAGAAAGAGGAAAAGGAGGAGAATAAAGGCTTGAATTTAGGTCCTCTCCGATTTCATGCCGAATAGTATCTGAATGGTTAGGGTGCTGGCCTTCGGAACCAGAGTTCGTGGGTTTAAATCCCACTATGGCAGGGATGTTCGTAGCCATTCGGAATTGGCTTTAAGCAGTAGGTCCCGGTCTCATTAGCCCTCGTGTTGCAAAAAGTATACCGTAGTATTCCAAAACCAAACCAATCTCCGATTTTGTTGTGACTTATTAAAAAAAAAGGAAACACATTGAAAACATGAAACTGTCCATTTAACCGGTAACAAGAAAAAGAAAATGACTGTATAAGCGGTGCACTTTAACATATGTTTCCTATTAAGTTAGACGGGACTTTAGAAAACTGACCATATAAACGGGGTGACCTTATAAGCAGGTGACCATATAACCGATACTGACTGTATCAAGCTTATACCAATGCAAACATCTACAGTATTCTATTGATTATGTGGAATTATATAAAATGTTTTTAACCAATTTTACCAATGACAGCATTGATAATAACTAAGGGCCTGATTAACTTCTGAAATTAAAAAAAGCACATTTAGAAAACTCATTTTAGGAGGGTGTTTTTTTTAAATAAAAAAAAGAGCAAAATTATAAGCATTGGGTTTCATTTCAATCATTTGAGCTCCTCCCTTAAAACTTTCAAGAGTAGCATGGGCTTTTAGTGCATAAGTGTGACCTGGCAATAGTTACAACAGTTTCAATAAAACATTTAAATCTGCAATTAATTTTTAATTATAGAATTAAAAAAAATCTTTTCTGGAAGGTCACAGTAAATTTTATTTTCATCACAGACGGTTTTTAAATACAATATTCCATAAATTCGTCTGTATAAATGGTGGAAAAGCAGAAATTTCTTTAATATCTTTTTTTCTATTTATAGCTGTATCTGAAATATCGGAGGGGGGGGAGAAAAAATCATTTGTGTTGCGTATAAATCTTTGAAACAGAATATAATAAAATGCCATTATTGTCCTAAAACCAATTACGAATACTACTTTATTAGATCTTACTGTTAAAATGTGCTCTGAGTATCTAAAATATTAATTATACATGAATAAGAATTTTTTTCTTAGCTTTTAAAAATAAATTATCCTTAGTAATTTCAGTATTATTTTGTAAATATAGCATTAATAATCACCAAATATCAATAATTTTGTATTATGATATGAAAGTCGTATCGAAGAACTTAATACATAATTCTTTTTTTAACTTTCACCGTTTTTAAATATATCAGTGTAGATACTTGTAGAGATTTTCATTTTTGCTAATTTACATAAGAATATATCTGAGATGCATATTTAATCACAGAATTTTATTTATAATTTTAATACTTTTTTGAGTGCAGTCACAGTTTTTTATTGTTAAGCATTGATTTTATTATTTGATAAATTTATTATTTTTTTCAGAGGTATTTCAACATCTTTTGAAGGGAAGTATGGAAGCATTCGATATTGGCTTAAAGCAGAAATGGAAAAACCTTGGACTTTCAATCATAAAGCCAAAAAAGCCTTTACAGTTATTTGTCCAATAGATATAAATCGGAGTGAATATTTGGTAAAATATTTTAGTATTTAAAATCTATCTTGAGTAAAAAAAAATTTATTCTCTGCAGTTTTTAACTTTTTTCACTGTGATGTCCTTGATAGGCTAAAAAAAATTTCCAAACACTCCTAAAGACACTTGCATAAAAAGTAAAAGAAAAGAAAAACAGTGCCTATTTAGTACTCATTTGTCTTTAAGGTATCCATCTACATTCGGAGAACTTTTTTCTTTAAACGTACAAACTAGTTCATGTTTTTACATTTTTGGATTTATTTTTTATATTATCATAGAGAATTGCACTTAAAAAATTTATTCCTGGAGAAGTTTTTATAAAATTTCTAATAAATAAAGAAAGTTTAGTAAAAAAAATTGAGTTTTTTCAAAAGGTCTAATTTTTTAATAAATTAAATTATTTCAATATTTTTTGATGCAACACATTTCTTATACACTGGACTAGTGAATCCCGAAGAATCTTTGCTTAATTTACATTTGGTAAAAAATTTTGGTCCTTCAAAATCATACACATTGACTTTTTAACGAATTTTCATTACCTTTATATCTAACTATGAGTGTAACATCAATAAAAATTATTCAAATTTAAAGCTTTTAGGTCATTTACTAGTAAATACTATCAAAAGCATTCATGATAATTTTCAACAAAATATTTTAAGAATTTTTTGAGAAATCATATTTGAAGTTTCATACATTTTATTAAAAATACTGTTCTGAGAAAAATGCCTTTGAAGTTTATGAAAGCAATTTTAACTATTAAAAAATAAAAAATATATGTTTAAAATTCCCCACACTTTCTTGCTTCAACTTTCTAATAGCCAAGTTGATAATTATTAAAAATACTAGAAAAATGTTTAAACTAATCTTCATGAAAATTTAAAAAGTTTTGTCCAAAAAATGTTTTTTAAAAGGCACAACTTTAAATTCACAACTTCCGGTTCCAAAGTCGTTACATCCGTTTTGTTTTGAGAGCTGTCACTGATGTTTAAACAGCTGTAACTTTTCTTTAAAATGCCGTAGAGGCAAAACAAAAACAGATTTAGAAGCCTAAAAGTTGAAATTTTACAATAGATAAATAAAAAAAAATATGACTTTGGCAAAAAATGACGTTTTCATTGTAGATGGATACCTTAATACAATGACAGAACCTTACTTTACCTTAATACAAAACTGTTGAATCATTTTTATTATTCTTGATAATTGCCAAGGCACTCCTGGCATATGTTCTTAGCATACAGTTTGAGAGCCATGGCTCTAGTGATAAAGCAGTAATATTTTTGGTGTTTACAAAATTTTATTTAACAATAAACCTTCTAATATTTTTACATTTATTATAAAACTATAGTTTGTAGAACAGGGATATATATATATATATATATATATATATATATATATATATATATATATATATATATATATATATATATATATATATACTTAAAATGTACAACCAGCATTTTTGGCAGGTATGTAGTTTTCAGATTCAGAAATTTTTGTTATCAAGAGGAAAATAAAAAGTTACTAAATTTATAGAAATTTTGTAAAAGTGCATAATTTATAGCTCATTTATTATTTGTAATGAAATTTAAAAAAGAAAAAGACAATTGAGATTCTGTTGAATATAAGTATAATGTATGAAAAAAGAAATTTAAAATGCTTTCAAATTTCGTTGATACATTTTGTTTGTAAATAAGAAAACATATAATTTTATTTATAAAATATCTTTATTAAAATTTAACCATAAGCAACTTTTTAAACCATATTGCTATGCATTATGCATATTATTTGTTTTGTATTTGAAATGAGATGTAGAAGGTTATAGTTGATCTGTTTAAATTATTGGAAGTTTGGTTTACACATTTCAACTTTATTTTTTCTTGTAAGGTTCCTGTAGAAAATAACATTGAAAAATTACTGTGTTGTTGGTGTTGTACATCTGGACCTATATCTTTGTATGCAAGAACTGATAGAAAAGGCTACTGTCCTGGTAATTGTATAAACTTTTTTGTGGTTCTGTCTGTATGGCTTAAAAATTAATTTTTTTCAATCAAGTTTTACCCCAAGAAATATTTTCTTACAGCATTTCTTGTAGACTTTTTATGTGTTTGACATGTCTCTTGAAGTTTTATTTGTTTTGTGTATTTGTAATATTTGTAATTTAGCAAGTATTAAATCATCTATATCAAAATTATGTTAAAGAAATAATTTGGTGTTAAAGAAATATAATTTATTCATTAATTATAATTATTAATTTTTAAGCAGTATAATGTATTTCCTTATGTTTTTAAGTGTTTATCAAAATACCCATAAAATTATTAATATGTTTTCTAAATTGTTAGTAAATGTTAAGTCTTTGAGGGATTAGCCCTTTTTGTGGGCCATTTATTTTTGTGGGCTTTCAACAGAAGACAGCTAATTATATTTAATTGATCAAAAAATAGATGACAGAGGAAATCTGAAGCAGGAATCAGTCTTCCCATTGTTATAATAGAAAGGCCAATATATTATAATGGGTTTTGCTTTTTCCACAGCTGTATTTTGTAAGATCATGTAAGTGGGAAGTAATCTTCCCACAGGGTTTGAAAGGGTTAAACAACCCCAGTTATTTTTATTAAGATTTCATTGTACTTTAGTAGTATTCATGAAATAGATTGTTTTAATTAATAGCTGATACACACATCTGATATAAACTGTTTGGTTAAAGTTTAGATTGTAATTTATACTTTAACCCTTCAAGGCTTATTATTTTGGGATTATGGACAAAAGAAATGTCAGTTTTTTTTAATGTTTATAAAATAAATATATATAGTTTTAACACATCATTAGCATGCAAAGTTTCCTTAAAAACAATGTAAAAAGTTCTATTTAATAAAGGACAATTTAAAGTATTACAATGTTCCGTCAACTCTTTCAGGCTCATTTTATTTTGGGATAATGGGTCAAAAAATGTAAACTTTTTAATTCTTATTTTCATAAAGATATATATTTTTAAACATAATGTCAGCATTTCATACAGAGCTTCCATTAAAAAAAATCTAAATAAAGGACTATTTAAAGTAGTACAAAATTTCACCACAGTCCTTACAAAAATTTGTCTTTGAGTTCCCTGAAACATAAATTCTGAAGGACAAGATTCAGTGTATTTGTAATTAGTTCATACCATTAATGAACAGCCCTCAAGCCTTCCAACTCAGAAATACTGTCTGTTTCAGAAGTACCAAAATCTGAACAGAATTTGAAATGTCTTAAGGTCCCTCCACACTGTGGACTGCTGCAGGCCATTACCACTGTCTGGAGGGGGTAGGGCTTATCGAGGTTGGTGATGGTAGACGATAAAATGACCTTGGCGAAGGTTGGCATCGGAAGCAGTTTTTCTCCAAAGATCAAAGGCAGCCAGATGCGTGATTAAAGTGTGCAGTAGACTCTATGGATGAATTCACTCGCTCGGCTCATTTAGTAGCTCAATGTGTGGATGCAATCTGCAAACTATCATCCAAGATCACCATCAGGAAGTGGTGAACAATTGGCCATAGTGTGGAGGCTACATTAACAATATACATTTTCAGAATCACCATCTGAATTGGATTCACTGGAATCAATATACAGCATGCAAGCCATTTTAAAAATGAAAACTGCAGAATGTTATGTAAGCATGTAATGACTTCTCACTAAGACATCTGGTCTTTCACCTCACTTTCTACTTATCTAGAATCCAGAGCTAAAAAAACTGCATAGTTCTACCATCTATTAGCTAGAAAATTAAACAAAAGAATTAGAAACTATTAAAAAGCATTTGTAAAATAGTTCAGGAAGACTGATTATGCAGTGTAAATTTTTATAATGCCCAAGCTACATTCAGGATGAACCAGAATGGTACTTTTTACCTGTGTGAGTTCATCTCAGGAAAAGCTGGGAAGGGGTTAAATGTAGAATAATATTTATGTTTTTTATTTAGTGTATTAGATTACCTTATATATAATTTTTTAATTAATATGTTTCTTAAAGTATGCTTCATATTTAATTCTAAAAATACAAAAGTTAAGTTTTTTATTTTCATGATTAGTGGTTTATCATTCTTCTTTATTTTTTTTTGATAAAATTGTAAAAAAAACTTTCTGGGTATTTAATGATAATTTTTTAAATAATTATATAGGGGAATCCATTGCTATAACTGCAGATTTTGAAAATTTGTCCAGTCGAACCATTATACCTCATGCTACTCTTCATCAGACACAAACTTTTTTAGCTGGTGGTAAATCTAGAACAAGACACAGTAAATATACTATAGTTACTGGTCTTGCTATTCAGCCAGGAAGAACAACAAGTTGGGATGCTCAGTTATTGAAAATTCCTGCCGTAACTCCGTCTATTATAAACTGTTGCTTGATACGTGTTGATTATGCTGTAAGAGTAAGTGAATTTGCCTTTTTCTGTACTAAAAAAGATTTTGTTTTTGTTTGTGTTATATACTTGACAACTTTTTTGGATTATCTGTAAAATTTCCAGGTTTTGATTTAATTTTGTAGCAATATGGATAAATCAAAAAGTTTTACAGTTTGTGATACCATGAAAATGAATACAACTTTAAAAGCTTGTGCATTTTAAGAAGATATTCTAAACTTAAGATAAAGTATCACCACCTGGGTTGGGGGTAGAAGGGAGAATGCTGAGGGGCGGTCAACTTGTTTTGAGCAGCATGGGGGTTGTTGTGTGAATTCTCTCATCTGCTTTGAGCAGCTGAGTGACCGCTCAACTCGTAAAGATTTAGTGATGTGTTCTGAAGAAAAATGATTGAACTCTCTGCTATTTCTAAGAGATGCTTTATATGTCTGTTTTAATATGCGCTGTAAGTTGTCTTTGATGTTGTGAAAATAAAATGTTATCGTTTTTTCAAGGCTAGTAGCATTCAATCACAATATAAGAATCTGAAATAATCAAATGATTTTAAACAACAGGGGTATTAGCCATATTTGGGGCTATACCAGATGATATGAGTATGCTTAGGCTTTCAATATTAATTTTAAAACTGTCTAATAAATTTATTAAATCAATTGTGCAGTTTGCATTATTTATACCAGTAATAAAATGAGCTAACTCGACTGGACCAGAATTAGTAAATTTCATTGCCTTAGTTTCTACACATGTAAAGGTGCTCAACAACATTCCCTTGAGAGTTGTTAGTGCATTGTTTGAGAGTGTATCATCAACAAAATTTTGAATTTAAAAATTTTAGAAATAGTTTTACGCCATACAGCCATATCCAATGTAATAAAAGATGTCCCATTAAGAAATAATACAGTAGAATGATGAATTGATGAGATGGCTGAAGGTGCTAAAGTAATCCTCCCCATGAAAATTTTTGACATACACCAAATTTTCTCTTCAACAAAAGCACATAGTACCTGTTTTACTTTAAATTGCTCAATTTATAAATGTAATAATACTTCCGGTGATGCTTTACACTAATGGGAGCCAAGGTGATAATGCAGGTAGTGCAATAGCATCTCAGGTAGCTGTGTGTTGATCAGGCTAGGGAGAAATATAGATTTAGGATGATAAATCATAATTATTACATAGTTTTTCTGGGAGAACTCATAGCTATTAAAAAAATTTTCAGTTATTCTGTCATTGAGAATGTCAATACTGTAATTTGGATTCCAAGCAAAAGCCTTAGTTCTATTCAGTGCCTTGATGCATGATGGAAACAGGATGACAGAACAACTGTTCCTGTTTTGGATTGCTTGAGTGCCCATAACCTGATGTTTTAATGGGTTCAATTATTGTTTATAGTAAAAAGATTTCAGATGAACTCTCCAAAGAGGTTTACTGATTTTATGGGGGGGGGGAAGGGTTGTTCCTCAGAACTTGCCTCTTGGGTCAAACTATAAATTAACTCCTCTTGGGAAAGGCCCCCATACATGAATGTTATGCTTGTACCATCCTGGTGCTACTTTGGGAGCAAGCAGTAAGTGTGATCAGACAACTTTTGTTAGTCTCAGAAGTAGTTATCTTCATAATCTATATCATGTGTCAGGTTTTAAGTTTATCCTCTTTACCCAAATTGCAATCTCACTCAGCAATTATGGATGCTAAGATATTGCCTGATGGTCAATAGTGGCTCAGGCAAGGTTTAAAGTCTGAGTCACTTAGATCTTGGGAGAATTGCATTTAAATATATAAGGATTGCTAGTTAAAAATTTTATCCCTAAAACAGGAAGTAATTGTGCTCTTTGGGTTAAGGCTTTCTTTTCATCTCAATGTAGAATTAAAATTGAGAAAATTAAGTTTCTTTTGAGAATAAATTTTTAATAAATAACATTATATATACTTCTAATGGTCTATGATCATAGGATATTTTTTACTCTTGTCTAATTTTTTATTTCCACACTTTCTTGTATTCTTTAGAATTTACTGCTTTTATGTATGGAATTTAGACACTTAACAGCAGTTTTATTCTATGTAGTCTGAAAAAAAAATCTTTTGAAATTTAACTTTTATTGAATTACAGCAGGTGTACAGTTGTTAATTATAGTTATCTTACTAGATTCTACAAGACCATATTTAATTTTTTATGTAGTTTTTAAGCTTTTATTTTATTTCAGATATCACTGCAAATACCTGGGGCTTGTAATTTAAGTATGGATCTACCAGTATTAATTGGAACAGTTCCATTACGACCTATAAATTACAGACATATCACACCTGTCGTAGAAAATTTGCATGAATCAAGTGATAATCAATTGTATTACCAACCTGCTCCTCCATATAGTGAATTGGATACATCTATTATTCCATCTGAGCGTAAGTAATTTTCAGTAACTTTATTACCAGAAGTACAGGATGGATCATTTTAACTATGTGGCAAATGATTTTGTTTGATAACACTTCTCTCTTTTAATCTATTTATAAGCATTCTATTCTCTCTTTCAATCCAGGGTTCCCATGGTCCTTAAAAGTCCTTAAGAACTCCTTAATTTTAGCTTTCATTTTTAAGTGCCCTTAAAACTACTTAATTTTCATCAAAGGTCCTTAAAAACACCTTAATTTTAAAATTGGAATGCAATCAATTTCTCCATTGACGTGATCCGCTTTCTTCACTTCCTATCAGTTTTAGCTGTATTCTCCTAACTTTCTAGTTTTGTAAGTTTGGAGTTATATTTGCCCAAAACTGGTTCTAAGAATGCCAGTACAGGTGATAAGTACTGTTCAAGGAATATATATATATATATCAAGAATATATAAAATATTTGTTAATGTTCATAACATTCTTTTACATTTTCTAGCCAAAAGTGCAGTATTAATAATAAAGAAAATCTTCAAATACATATATGTTTTCAGTGTATTGTAGTAATTCAGAATTTCTTTCCTTGATATCCTTAAAAATTATGAAAATACTTTTAGTATATTAGTACTTTTTATGGTCACGAGCTAGAAAACTTATTTGACAAATAATCTTTCGGATACTGAAAAGGTTTAAAGAATAAAGTCAGCTGCCCTTTCCTAACAGCTAACAATCGTGCAGACTTTAACTAAACAAAGCAAGGAGGGTGGGGTGTGCATATTTCAGTTACTTATGGAAGTTTAATTTTCCTTATATTGAATATGATAGAAAAGTCTAAAACTTTCTTCTTTCCTAGGCAACGCCAGGCATAATCAACCAGTATATATATATATATATATATATATATATATATATATATATATATATATATATATATATATATATATATATTAGAGTCATTTTTAAACCTGAGAAAGTACTGTTTATAATATTGTATTTTATTCACAACTTATTTTTAGTTTGATCACTAAAAACTTTTTTCAGAATTTAATTTTTTGTCAAGTAGATTTATCTTATATTAAATTTAATGCATTTTTAAGAACTTAATTCTGAAATATTGTAGGCATTTATTGAACATGCCTTGTCTGGTTCATAATCATTAAAATATGTTCCTCAGGAAATAGGGTTTATGTTGTTATACCATGTATTTCAAGTAGGTCCTTATAAAAAGTTACTTTGGTCCTTAAAATGTCCTTAATTTTTGTTCCGGGAAAAGAGTGGGAACCCTGCATTCTTTATGCATTCATTAATTGTTTGAGAATTATCTCTCTCTTTTTTCTTTTTTAAAAAAATTGGATGTAGCGAAGAGTCATATTGGCTCTCTGGAGAAAATTGAAATTTATTTTATAATATGTAAAGGTATTTTATTACATTTCTTCTGCATGTTTACTTTGGAATGGTTAAACAATTTTTGATTTTCACTTGCCTCGTACTGGGTGGTTAAAAAAAGAAAAGCAGGATTTTTTTAAGTGCATGATTAAAGAGCATCACCTGCAGGATTTAGGAAGAACAGTACCTTATCATTCACAGGTAAAAGTAAGGTTCAAATATCCTTCTTTTAATAAAGAAATTGCTGGCCAAATTGCATTCCTTTTGGCATTTTCTTTTAATCTGTCACCAAACCCATAATATTTTCACTTATATTTATTTTTGTGTTTATTTAAATACTAATATTTTAAAAAGGACTGTTTTTAAAAGTAACTGTTTTGTTTTTTAAACAGTGAGAAATAATTTGAACAGTTTTTAATAGTTAATTGAGAAGGAATGAAAAATAATTTAAAATGTAATAGTTTAAATTCCCCTTTAAAGTATTACATTGACTTTAAAGGGAAAACACCGGGAAACTTACTTTCTGGATGCACCTTGTATTTTTGAAAGGTAATAGTACTGTTCTTAATTGTGTCATAAGGTACATTTAGGAGCATATATATTAGATATAAAACACCTTTCTTTTTTTAAAAGCAAAAACAAACCATGAATACTTATTTAATTCTTAATTGAAATAGTGAAATAAAAAGCATTTGGGTTATGTGTTCATTTTCTAATTTTAATATTGATTTCTGTATACTATTTATTATTCTCATACAATTTGATTTTTTTCCTGTCTAGCTCCCCCGACATATGCTGAATGTGTTGAAGGATCTGTAGACATTGCTGATGATGATGATGATAATATTGTAGGAGATACACGTTTCACACCAATGTATGCATATGTGCATAGCTATCAGCATCAACCACCTCCTGCATATTCAGAGGTAAGATAATTTTGTTTAATAATACTCAATAGTTTAAACATTTTAATTATCTAATCCAAAAGTTTTAATTCCTTTTTTTATATATATAATTTATATAAGTTAGGTTTAGTCCTAATCTATATATATAAAAATGAATTTGTGTCTGTCTGTGCGTACTCGATAGACTCAAAAACCATGCATCCAATCGCCATGAAAATTTGGGAAATTCTTAGGTATATCCCTGGGAAGGTTTTTGTAAATTATTAACTTTCAAAATTCATTCCTTCCCCCTTTTTCGAGCATTTCATGTCATTATTCCGAGCATTATTTTCCCCGATTAAACACAAACGATTAATTTTTTAATTTATCGCAGCATAACTAAGTGAAAGAAGCAATATTTCTAGCAATGTGACGTCATCCGAAGTAATTGTTTTAAATGCAGTTTTCCTCAGTTAAAAGTAGGAGATTAACATTTTCAATTTATCACACAATAAATAAGTGAAAACGATATTTTTCTATCATTATGATGTCACTACTTTAAATATCTGAATTATTCATTTCTTATTTTATATTATTGAAACATCGTCTGCGTAGTATCAATTCGATTTGACCTGGAAATTTAGATATAAAGTGATTAACTTTCATTTCTATGTGACACAAATTATAGCATTTTTATATAGGAACTAATTTTAAATTCAATTCTTGGTTAATTTTTACGTTACAGTGAAATGCTTATCAACAATATTCTAACAACAAAAAGTACAGATTTTAATGACTCTCATGAGCAAGTAAAAACCTATCAATTTATATAGTTATCTTTATATTCATATGGTTGTCAATACGAATGTGTGTTTCTGTTTCATACAAAACCATGTGGTTTGGACAACATTTATTAATACCAACAAAATTAGCACTGTTGCTGTCAAAACCTCTGCTTCCTATTCTACCAACTTAATATGGCAAGATCTATTATCGTTGCTAATTAACGTACAATAGTAATACAGTAATGTAATTTAGGGTTAACCTTATATTTTATCATAAAAAAAGTTTGAGTAAATTTAATACAAGAAACATATTTGATTATAAAAACTGAATATTGTTATAATACACTTATAATAGAAATATATAATATGCCAATGACCCGAACTTTACTGTGACGAATTTATAGAGTTATGCACAAAAAAAAATCTTTGTTTAAAAGTAATATATTAAGTTCACCGTAGCGAAGCATGGGCACACTTGCTAGTATTGATATAAAAAAAGCTTGATAATTTTAACATCATCAGCTTTTATTTTTTTTCAATGGACTTTAGAATGCACGGAGCCGTAACTAGGTCTTTAGTACCCATGGGAAAAAATGGTCTGTGCCCCTGCCATTAAATATAGGGAGAAAATACATAAGCATGTTTATATATATGTATATATATATTCAGAATGAACTGATAAAATATTTTGTTAATTCTATTTTATCTTATTAATACTTAAATAATTTTTTGATACATTGGAGGTATAATTTTGCTGATAAACTAAATAGTTTATTTGAGGGGATTATTTTTTATTTGAACGTTGAATTCTCATAAAAAAAATGGTGAATTTTTAAAATCAGATTTAGTTTTAATAACTTTAATAAATTCAAAATTTAAAACGAATACCTGGAATTATATTAACACCTATTAGGAGTGTTTGGTAAAAATTTTGTAAGAATCTGTAACAAGTTTAATCTCTAGAAGCATTTTGAAAAATATGAAATTTCATAAAAATAATTTTTAAACACATTGGATTTTTATAATAAATAAAAGGTATTTTTCAATTTTTCCTTATTTCTACTTGAGGTGAATTGTCCTCTTTCGGACCCCATTTTCCTCATGGTGCAGTGCCCCTAAGACTGATGTGCCTGTGGCAAATACCACCTCTGAGAATGCATTCCTTTATTAACTTTTTTTGATGAGTTGTAATTTATTTTACAGTTTTTTCACTAATTTTACAGTTTTGGTTGGATTCAAAATAGGTTTAAGGTCACAATGTCCTCCATGTTTTCAAATAATGTCTCTAGAGGTGACAAGTCAAGGCTAGGGGTCTTTTGCTTAGTCCTGCTTTTAAATTATGAGGACCCACTTTATTTGTTTCTGTTGTCATTAAGGAGTAGTGTTGGCTGCTTAACATGGGGTAAAATGACCAACAAATATTTTAAAAAGAATTCTAAATAAGGTAGATTACTTTTCTGGTAAACAACTGTATATGATAAAGTTTTCCGCTTTTAAACAAATATTAATTTTTTGACAGCCTTTAGGACTGTTTCTGAGATCGATGCAAATCCATCGAGAAATCGTGATTGGAAAATGGGGGGGGGGGATTGTAGTCCTGGTCGAAATCAGTATCTTCTACCGCGTGTTTTCGCTGAGATGTATGCTGGTGGAGATATGACTATGCATACTGATTCACTTCCATTCCGATTGGCTCAACGTACTATAGCAATTACGTACTATATATTGCATGTACCAAACCAACAAACCATATCAGCAATTATTGAATATTTGGCTGCTCCAAATGCTACCATCCAATCATTCTAAATTATTAGGCAGACTCCTCAAAAACTACGGTTTATCCTTTAAATTGTTAGTTTAACTGCTACAAAAACACTATCCTGCTCCAAATCTGCATTTTGGCTGCTACGAAAATTCGTTCTCCTACTACAAATTTTGTTTTGCTGCTCCGAAAATTGCTCCAAAATGCTTGAAGGAGCGCAACATTCCTGTATGTAGTACTGAATCATATTGTGAAAAAGAGTTATGTAAGAAAAAAATGTAATCATCACCCCGGGAAGTTCAGCTTTTTTTGTCATTGTCTACTTTCATGCCTGACAACTGTATATGATAAAGAAATAAACAAATATTAATTTTTATATATGCTAAAAAAATTTAGCTTGGAGCACATAGTATAACAGTTAAGGTATTCATTTGTAGTTTATACTTTCTTTTAAGGGAGAAAGATATCTTCAAAAATCACTTTTTGAGATTTTTATATATCCTAATTCTTTAAGGTATCTGTCTATGTAAAGAAAACATTTTTTATTCCATGCCTCCACCATATAAATTTATTTACAAAAATAGAATATTGTATTTTGATTGTTAACATCAATGAAAATTATTTTAAATTGTGAAATTAATACAATGAAATACCTAACTATTATGATTTAAGTGTCATTTGTATTATGTACAAAATTATTTATTATTTTGTTATTTATTAATTATTTTGTACATTTTTTAAATCCAGCCAATTTTTCTAGATTTTGCCATTTTTTACCAGGTTTTTTCCAGTTTTTGCCACTGTCCTGGCAAGAATACTTTTTTGATGACAAAATGATCAACCTATCACATACCTATGCATTTTATGTATATAGATTATTATACTGTGTAAAACTAATTCTAAAGTGTATTTGCATTTGATTTAAATTGTTAACTGTCTTTATTTTGGAAAAAAAAAACCCTATTTCTTTCTCTTTTTATTTTAAAGGTTGACCCTCATGATGGTGAGCAGTTTAACTACGGGAATGAAATCAGATGAAATTAGGAAAACTTGTTAGGTCTCAGTACTAATTTTAAAGAAATTATTGTGAAATGAGTTCACTTCAAAGAGCAGAAAGTATTAATTCATCATATATTTCAGTGCAGAAAACTCTCCTGCACAGATAAGTTCACTGCTTTTTTTCCTTTGTAAAGTTTTTGTTTTGAGGCATAATGTTGCTTCAGTGCTTTCACTGTTCATTTTATTATGGTTTTTGTAGCACAGGTTGTATTTGATAATTTGAGTACAAATTGGTGGAATTTTTGTTCCTACTGATATGTAGATATTGAATTCTGTTATAGAGTGAAAAAGTTATACATGTGTGCTAATTTATATGTATATTTAAAAGTTATTTATTGATGTTTTCTTAATGTTTTCATTTTTTAATTTTAAAATTGGATTTGTTGTTGTACTTAAATTTTTTTTTTAAATGTGCCATGTCAAAATTTCTCCTGCCTAGTCACAAGCTGTTTTTGTTTAATAACATATGCTTTTATCCTTTGATGAATTTTATAATTTGTTTGTAACTAACTTTTTATTGTTATAAGCTTTTTAACTATTATAATACTTCTTTATGGAAGTATCAGTTTTGTTAATTATAATAATTTCTATCTTATGGCTTTTATATATTTTATTACCATAAATCTTTTTTTTTTAATTGTGCTCAGTGTTGCATGAAAAGAAAATATATACCTTTAATTGCTTGCAAATAGTGTGTACTTAAAGCATCATAAAGCAAGTATAAAATTTAACCTTTTCATCTGTGCTGTATGGAATAATTAAATGAATTAAACATGAATGAATAAAACTGAATAAAATTCTTTCAATTATATTTTCAAAGTTTCATAAGGTGAGATGCTATTATGATTTTTATGCTGTTTTTTTCCATACTAGGTACACAATACTAAGGAAGAGACTAAAACAAAACTAGTTTATTTTCTACACGTATACCAGGTTTTGATCATACTTAAATGGAGCTCCCCATCAATGAGTTACTTTTTTCCCCCTCCCATATTATTACAAGCATGAAGTAGCACACAAACTAGCATTAACTTAATTCATTGTATACTTAAGAAAATTTAAAAATTAACTGGAAAAAATAATTCAGTTAAAAAATCAATTCTTCTTTGCCTTGAGCTGTCCCAACAAGTTTTTTCCCATTAGTTTATCAGATGCTATATGTTTCAAGTTGATAAGTAGTTAGTAGTCAAGTTAATTTTTCTAAGCCTTCCTCAGCATCATTAATTATCTGAGTTGAATTTTTCCTTGTTTCTATAGAGCCTCCATGTTTATTGAGAGTTAATAGCTCAATAGTTTCAATATTTCCCTATATAACAAACTCTTAAAAATTTTCTTTAAAAATGTTGAATATTGCATTTTTACTATAAGAATAAAATGAATATGATTTCATTTGGGAGTCTCTATTCTTGGAAGAGGGAGGTTATTGCTTAGTTTCTCATGTGATAATCCTGTGTATTACTGTAATCACTATTATCAAAAACCATTGAGTATCTCAAAAACTATTTTTTTACTTTTCCTATTTCTTAACTAAAACTTCATCATGTTCTCACTTTATTTCTTACTCTAGAACAGGGGTATTCAGCCTTTTACACTTTGGAGAACCCTTTGAGCTTATTAATTCTTGAAGGAACTTCTTAAAGAAAAAGAATAAAATATGATATCAAAGCTTTATCCTATTTATATTTACAAAATTATTATTGAATATTTATTTTATCACAATACAAACAACTTTATAAGTTATAGTATTTTTCGTCTCCTAAAATATATTTTGCCGACTGATGACCGAATGATTAGGGTGCTGGCCTTCGGAACCAGAGTTTGTGGGTTCGAATCCCAATATGGCATGGATGTTTATAGTCATTCGGAATTGGCTTTAAGCTGTAGGTCCCGATATCATTAGCCCTCATGTTGCAAAAAGTAGACCGTAGCTCTCCAAAACAAAAAACAAACAAACAAAAAAAAAAATATATATTTTATGAATAATAAACAAAAGGAACAATATTTTGGTTTGGTAGTATGGGATGTATGTTGCAACCCAAAAGGTTGACTTTATCCCAGATAATCCAGATGCATAGGCATCTTTAGAATCGGGCAAAAAGAGGAAAAAAGAATGGAGACTATGTGATATAATGCATATCAGTTAATTTATATGAAGCAAATTACGAGAAAACTGTCTTTAAGAATTTGATCTTTTATTAACATAAATATTTTTCTAAAATATTTACGATACTCAAAATTTTGTATATTGTAAAAATTACAATAGTATTGGCACTTTAACTAAGTAAATAGTGTTCAATCCTCAAAATTCCAGGGAACCCTAGGGTTCTGTGTAACCCAGGTTGAATACCTCTGCTGTAGAACATAAATAGGGTTTATGCGATCTCTTGTGTCTTTTGTGCAACCTTCATAAAAGCTAGCTCTTGTATCGGCAAATACTCAATTATGAAGATAATAACAGCTTGAAAATTAACAGAATTATTTTTCTGCTATATTAGTTTTTAAAAAAATTAATATTTTTCTATCATATTCTTTTATAATATAATACATTTATTTAAATGTGTAGTTGTTTATTAAAAATAATAAAATATTAATGCTATAACAGGTTATTATCCTTATGAGAATACAAAAGAGTTTTAAGCTATGTAATATATAAAGGACTCAACATTTTTTTTAATATTTTCACATAATGCAATAAGTTATAAAACTTGACAAAAACTATAATAATTTGACAAAAGTTGCATTTATAGGTGTATCAACATTTACAACCTCTTTTATTGCATCCTAATTTAAAATTATCTTCCAATATCAAAAGGTTCTCCACCCCTGCTTTAGAATCTGAGTTTTATTACATTTTCTCATTTTTTTTTTTATATGATCTGTGTGATTATGATGTTACTTAATTTTTAATGATAATTTTATTACATTTTAAGTATAGCTAATAATGTTTTCCACTTTTATTTCTAAATTGTATCAGTAAAAAATTAACATTTTGAGAAATTTGCAAAAGACTCAATAGTAAGAAAAAAAATAATAGAATTTTACCAAAATTTAGAAGGTAATAAGAAAATAAGAGTAATTATTATTAATGTAACTTTATTAATTATCATTGAGAACCATTGAATATCTCAAAAATTCCCTTTTTACTTTCCATGTTTTGTAACTAAACAATATCAAGTTCCCATTTTATTTCATACTCTAGAATCCCAGTTCTAGTGCATTTTCTTAATTTTTTGTTAAAAAGATCTGTATGACTATGATATGACTTAATTTTTAACTAAAATTGTATTTTGAATATTTTAGTTATAGTTATTTTAGTTAGTTATTCAATATACATTTCTAATATGACACATGTTAAAAATTAATGTTTTAAGAAATTATAGAAAAAACTCTATAATGAGCTTAACAAAAAACAATTACTTAACTAAAACTTTTACCCAAATATATGGGTATTAGTTATTATTTAATAGTGAGTTATTAAATGATAAATTATTTTATTTAGTATTGTTACATTATGTTGGCCCAGAGGAAGGACTGGCGGGCTTGACCCCCATCCCCCTTTTTAAGCCCATAAGCAAAATATTGAACCTTATTAAGATTGAAAATTTGGGAAACATAATAGAGTCAAAATGGGTAATTAGTTTTGTTAAATATTCATGAAAATGTTGATGAATGGGTGAATAAGTAATGAAAAGAATCAGTTTGAAGTTTTAATTTCATTATATATATTTTTTTGAATCTTTATATATGTGTGTGTGTGTGTATGTTAATTTTTCTGCAGTATTTCTTATTTTAGTGCTTTTTTATATAATTCAACTGAAGTGCAATGTTAAAATGATTAATAAAATACTTAATTAAATTGAATTTTTTTCAACTTCAGGGTAATTTTCTATTTTCATTGTTTAATATGACATATTGAGCTTTGTGAAACAATTAAATTTTAGTTAAAGCCCCTACCAAGACAAAATCCTGGGTGCAGGCCTGATTTTGGCAATCTAGCACAATCAGTAAGAGATATTTCAAAATCAGAAAACTGGCATAAGTATGCTCTAGTAGGCATGATTAACCCTTTCACGACGGGAAGCGCAAACGCGTGCTCTTTTCTGAGGCCGGCATTCACTTTCGTGAATGAGTATCCTGGGCCGGAGGGTTTTTTGCTATTAAGCCTAAATTCAAGAAATTAACGAAGTAGCAACGTGTTATTCAATAATGCTGTGTAAAGTATTTAAACAGAATGTGATTTATATTATATGTTTATAGATACTTTATTTACTTAAGCTATTTCTTATTTAAATATATATTTTACACCTTTTTTTTTTTCATTCTTTCCTTACTATTTAATGACTTTTAACATTGCAAAACAGAATACTATGTTATTTAAACTTTTTTTGTATGAAAAATTTTAAAAACAGGGATCTACACACAATCCTATGGTACAGTCCTTGCACTCTTAGTAACTCATTTGCCGTTTTGGAGGATTTTTGCAGGAATGTGAAAAAACGAAGCATCATTATGATCTTTGTCAGAAATGTCCTGCTCATCATTAGAATCATTAGATCCAATATGAACATAAAGAACAATTCGAATATATTATAGTTTCACTATTACTACTATCCTAATCTGTTTCAGAATAAAAATCTGAAATATTTTGAGTCACTTCAGCTATTACAAGTTCAGTTAAACACTTTCAACACTTCGAAAGTCTAACAATAAAAACAGAAAAAAAAATCAAGTCTGTCAGATCTAATTCTCCACTAAAAACTGGACTGCAAACCAAAATACACAATGCTTTAGCAAAAATAAAACTCCCTTGGTTACATAAACAAACACCACGTACGAATTTAAAGAGCAGTCATAAAACATGTCATTCAGAAACATTCCTTTCCCCTGATGTTTATATAATCAAAAACCACTTGTATGTGTATTGTACTACTCTCATATTGAGTACAAGGTCAAATCTACATGTATCTAAAACCATATGGACATACAATGCCATCTTGTGTCAAAAGTTATAGTTTTTAAAATGTTCCGCAACACTGGCACACATATGTGACGGTCGGGGGTGAACGAGAAAACGCTCTGGCACGCCAGTGTGTCGGCCGGGAAGTGAATGCGTTTCTTGCTGGCACGTATATGTGACTGTAGGCGCGAAAGGGTTAAAGCTAATTTGATAAATTTTCAATTTTTGATGGAGGACTGTCAATTGTATTTTACCATGGAGATAACTTAATGCAAGTTTTTGACATGGTTCACTTCATATATATATATATATACACAGTCAAATCTTATTAAGACAAAAGTTCGCTTAAAATGAAGTAAAATAGTTTCCTTCATCAGGTTGTATTGGAAAATAATAATGCATCGTTTAAAATGAGCCTGCAGACAAACTTCACCTATTTAAGACAAACAAAATATTGTTTCAAGTGATAAAAAAGGTAAACTATTTTCGTTGAAACCTTCTGCTTCAAAACAATTTAACATTTTTTCAGAACTGAAAAAATGAGAATAGTGTGCTTATTGTAGGGCATGGCATATTATTGTTATGTGTGTATCTATATAAATGTGTGCTTGTGTGTAGCATTGTTAAAACTTTAAATTTCTTCATAAAAATACTCATTAATTTAAAACTATGAAATATTATTCTTCAGATATCATTTAAATATTTATTTTTAAAGTCATCCTAAATGCATTTTGTTGTTTTATTGGTTATTACATAAAGAATTTCGCATTCTCTTTGATTTCATCTTAATGAGTTTTAACTGTATATATATATATATGTGTGTGTGTGTGTGTGTGTGTGTGTGTGTATAAAGTGTATATTTAAATAGTTGTTACTAAAAACTTGTCTTTGGATTTCCAGCAAATTAAGATTAAGTAAGACAAATGAATTTTTTATGTCAGTCAGATGTTTTTAACCTAAAACTTTTCTATGGATAAAACATTTTATTCATATCATTGCTTAGGGAAAAGTTTCATTGAAGGGATTATTTACATTATACATAGATCAAGTGAGATTTCAAATATGATTATTTATTAAAGAATTTTAAAGCCAAAATTCTTCCAAATCTTTACTTATAAATGTTATTGTAAGTTGTTTGGAATTAATAGGTAGTGTAATTATATACAGTCATTTATTCTTTATTGTTTACTAGTTTTTTTCTTTAATTTAGTAACATGAAAAAAAAGTATGATTAAAACAAAACATAGCTTTGTATTATTTGCAATAATATTAATAAATGCTTTTTAGTTTCTGACTAATTAATCCTTTTACCACAATTGTAGAAAATTTTAGTGTGGTCTTAATTTGTTGTTCATCAATTGTTTGAATTTTTGCAATTTTAAATCATTGGTATGAAACCAGTATTAATGCATTTGGTCTGTTGAATGTATAAGAATTTTATATTTCATTTTTCTTAGCTTTTTTTATATGTATATACTGTGGAAAAGACACAGCCATTTCTATTTTATTTAAGTTGTTATTATACTCCTTTCTAGTCATTATATTTATAATGAATCTTTTGAAGATTATTTTAAATGTTTTATTGGATCTTTTATGAGGGGGGGATATTAATACATAGGTATTAGTTATAACGCCTAAAGGTCTAACCTTGTTTCAGATGCCATATTTTTTTCTTTTTATGTTATAAAATTTAAGTTTCTGTTTTGTTGATGACATTACATTTATTTCCTTTTCTAGGGATAAAATTGAATGGGACAAATCTAAATTAAAACATTAATTTTTAGTTAAAATGTGAAAACTTAGACTATGTAGTTTAAAAACACTGAGTTGCATAACACACAAAAGCATAGTTAAAAAATTTTTTCTTTTTTCTTTTTTTTTTTTTAAATTTCTAAACTTTTCTTCTACAGATATGTTAAACAAATGTATCTATAAATTTTTGGACATTTTATTCTACTTCTTTTTAGTAATTGTTTTTGGAGTTAATCTTTAGTGATTTTAAATTGATCATTTTGGATAAACTAATCAAAATAATGTTTTATTCTTTGTGTCTATGTATATATTAATATTTTAAAATACTACTGATAAAACCATAAAGGAAAATGTGCCAATCAGTAATATATATAGGACAGTATGTTGCAGTAAAAAGCATTATGCCAATTTGGAATTACATCTTTTATTGGTAGCTGTTCTAATTAACAATTGTAATTCAGTTCTATGTTTTTTAGTATTTTATTTTCATCCTAATGTAAATTAAATTATTCTCCCATTTGTTTCTAATTAAATGTTTTTGATGTTTATGTGAAGGTTAATAAATAAATATGTGAAGTACAATTTCTGTTTTCTATTGCTTTATTCACATTAGCAAAAAATAATTCATTTTACATTAGCAACCTAATTTTTTTTTAATGAGGGAAATCACAATGCTGAGCTAAAATATGAGTCATTCATTTTTGTTTGATATTCTCTTTGCATTATATTTATTTTATTACTTGCCATGCATTTTCAGTACTTTTTTTTCCCCTTTCTGTGATTTAGGGTTTATTTTTAAAATTGTCATAACTAATAATAGTTTTTATAATAAAACATAACAATATTCTAAATAAAGTAGAATTGTTAAGTTAGCAGAAAGCAGCCTATGTCTTAGTGTAGCATGGAAACAATTTAGAATAAAAAAAAATAATTTTCAATCTAAAATTGTTCAGATAATGCTTGACACTTCCACTAGCATTAAAACTACCAATGAAAAATTAGCTTTAAAAAAATAAATTGAAATTAAGTAGAGGCAATTTATAAAATCTTATCAGTATAATAAATTTTTAAGCTCTTGAGTGATTACTAAAACATAGTGCAAAAGCTTATGTATTAAATTTATTACTCGTTTAATAATTAATATTTTATCAATATATATTCTGTTGTTGTATGTTAGTTTTGCTTTCCTATTTTATAATGTATGTGGGAATTTGGTCATTTATTTACTACCATTAAGTGATAAATAGATATCCCAATTTTACTTAGTTATATTCTAAGTAATCATTTATTTTCTCAATAATGTTGTATAAAAATGTCTTGAAATAAAAAGGAAGTTTTGGAATTTAGTTCTTTACTACTTCTACCCCCCCCCCTGAATTATCTAATATTTTTATTAAAGGCTTAAAAATTATTGAACATTCATATCTTAGAAGAACAATTTTTTAAAAGCTATTAAAACATGTGTAGTCTTACTTTATTTATGATGCATTAAATCTTTCTCAATAAAATTATATAAATCAAGCATGTAAAGCTCAAAGATTAATGTGAGTCAAATAAAGTCAAAGTATGTGGCTGTATAAAATAAAAAACAAAATAACATAAATGTAAAAATAAATATCTCCTCATATGTGTGCATGGGAGATGTAACAAGCCTAAAAAAACTCGGAAAACAAAGATGACAGTGTTGTTATGAATATTAAAATTCAATTCTGAAATTTATATTAATATTTTTCTACATACCTTTATATTGGGTGGGCCTCAAAACTATTTCTCATAGGATGCAAGCCACAAGTTATCCTTGATATAAGTTTTAATATTTTGATTTTTGTATTGAAATTTTCATATGAACTTATCTAATGCATTAGTTATAGGGCAGTAATTGAAAAATACATGAGAATTTTTTTATAAGAATAATGTAGGTAATTATTTAGGCTTATAGCATTAAAAATAATGTAAGTCATATGTAGTGAAATCTTAAGATCTTTTAGTGTTTCTTATGTAGAATCATCTTAGTTAAAATTAATTAGTCATTACATATTATCTTTAATATTTTTCTATTTGTCATATACAGATGACTTAAGTTGTGTTTTTCTTGTATTTTATGGTGCAGGGGGTCCTCAACCTTTTTATAATTTAGAAGTTTCAAAAATACCATTCAGGCAGCTAATTCATTTATTTCTTTCAAGGCGAATTTATTGATGGGTATTATTTGCAATAAAATATATGATACAGGAGAAAAATATTTAAAAACAATTTAAAAGTTTAAATATTATTTATTGTATTCTTATGCAAAGTAAATAATTAGTAAAGGATACAGACAAAATCTTACGGTTTCTTTGCCTTAAAATTCATTGGTGTAAAAATTCTTTTCAAACCTGGAATGTCTGGCAATTTTAGTCAAAGTGATAAATGTATAAACAAATATTTTTTTCCAAAGAAATATCTGTATATTTCTTTAATTACTAAATATAAAAAAATACATTGAAAACTTAAATAGTTTTATCATGATTTGCAGGGCACTGGGTACATTTAAAAACACTGGCAGGTGCCATAGTTCCTGTAATCCCCATAGAATTGGGTACTTTAGTTCTAATGTGTTATCTAGAATATATGTTGTTCTGTTTTACATAAACATATAATTACTATAAAATTTTAAATTTATAAGAAGGATTGTACTTTCTATTTAAATAAACTACATCAATTTTATTTATTTATTTATTTGTTATTGACAGAACTTTTCAAGTGTAGAATGAGCCAGTCTGTCCAATATATTATCTGTTTTAGGATATGTATTGTTAAAAAATTAATTTGTAGTAAAGATGTATTTAATATTTATGCATGTTTTATAGCTTAAAAATTTTTTATCATTCATTCAATATATACTATGGTATAATGTCCAAAGCTATAAATATGAAAATATTTTTTAATTGAATTATTTATTTTTTAATTAAGCGATTATTTTTAACATATTAAATTTGACAATTTTCCAAAGAATATGTCAACCTCAAACAACCATTAAAATTCAGTAATATACAAACAAATGTAAAATATTTAAGTTTTTAGTGTTCTGCTTTAAATTTTTGCTTTTTTTTTTTCATTTGATGTTCATTCATACATTTTTTTACATGTTTTTTATTATTCTGGTATAATTTTTTAATGTATTTTAAATTAACTAAAAACTCAGTTAAATTTAATGCAGTGATTTCAAAAATTTTTATGTATCATATTGTATATGTCTAAATTTTTTAATTTGTGATGAATTATAATAAACAAGTGGGTTAGTAAATTTTCTTTTGGACTTTTTCATTTAATTGTAATTTAGTAAATGAAAATTTGAACACCAGTTTACCAGTTTAAATAATTTTAAATAATTATTTAAGTAATTTTAAATGAAAATATTTGGGGAGTAATATTTTTTACAAATATTGTTCATTAATCAACTATATTTATTATAATAATATTAATAATAATTTAAAGAATAAATCTGTAAATATATGAGATTTGATAATTATAGATAAATGATTGCTGCAATCAAATTATGTATGTACACTAAATCTGTTGATCTATAGGAGGTCGATGTTACAATTGCTGCCTTGACTTATGTTGAGAAATTGTACCTTATATCATAAGAATCAAGCAGTTTGGATACATCAGTCTGTGATTGTGTAACTCTTATCTACTCTCTGTGAATTTAAAGTAAATACATTACACATTTTATGATACAGTAATCTAAACTACATGTGTTTTGATGAAATGTTGAGCTTCTCATCTTTCACTTTGATATATACAGTAGAACCTCGGTATAATGACCCCCTGTGGGACCAACATCATATGGTCATCGTAACGAATTGAAAAAATAATAAAAAAAATTGTGCAGAGAAATGATGCAACAGTACATACCCAGAGAACACTTCTATTTATTTGTATTTCCATTACTGAATTTTTGAAAAAAAGTGTGATTGACGCCTGTTTAAAGTTCATTTGGAAATTTTTCATTATCACTGATTCCATATTCACCAGATTTCGAAGGAAATCTTCAGAATTAAATTGTCCTTCAAAATATTGACTCAAGGCATTGATTGCATTGAGGGCTTCTGTTTCATTAACTTTTTCAAAAGCTTGGACGATTTCTTCTCCATCTTCGGAATTGCAGATTTCTTCATTTCTGGTAATACAGGCAATAAAATTGTCCTCATTCAAATTTTCTCCACAGCACTGTAAAGTTTCATCTACCACAACAAACTCATCAATAGATAATTGAAGATTTAATTCCATCCTTTTCGTCACGCCCCCTCCCCTCCTTTAAGCAAACACAAAGAGAGAAGTACAGGTTTCTTGAAGTTGCACGACAGTACAATAATTTTGAAATAGCCCACTTGCTCATGAGTTCTGCTGACTAAAATTGGCAGTCTTTCTAACGAAAAATAATGCGCTTGGGGGTTGTTGTAATAATTATTCCTATAGTAAAATAATTGGGACTTTTTAAGATGGTCGCTCTAGCGAAGGGGTCGTTAAAAAGAGGTTCTACTGTATTAGTATGTTAAATGAGTTTTTCATTGGTGGCATTTCAGACATATCATTGTTGTAGGTGCAAGCAAGCACAAAACTTTAGTTTAATTCATTGAAATGTTATTGCGGGTACAGTATTGTCTCATTAAATTTTTCATCACTATTTGAATCTCTGAACTGACAATTGTTGATATAGTGTCATGTAAGTATTTGGGTTTTAATTTTGTTTTGAAGTAAAGTGTTTTGTTAACATATTGTGTGTGAACATACTTGTGCTGTGAATTTTACAGTGTATGTAGCTTTTTAAACTATGTGCTTGGCAATAATAGTTTTAAAGAAAACTTTGCACATGTTTTGCTTTTGATATAAATTTATTGAAGAATGGTGATCGTGGTTTTTAAATAATAAATATTGCTGTAAAAACAATGTATAAATTCTAATATATGCCAGTGTTGTGTGATTTGACTGTTTTACTGCTTTACAGTACATTAGACAAAAATATATTTTTTTAAATGTAATTAATAGTAAATTTGAATTAATAAATATTATAACTTCACTCTGTTCTTTATTCTTTCATCAGGGCCTGATTATCGCACAGGCACTTAGGGCACATGCCCTGGGCACAAAAATTTAGTCGAGTGCTTGAAACACATATTAAGTGGGGAAAAATTGCAAACTTACGCTACCATCGTTAAGTTTTAATAAATTATTGTATGAGGTAATTGTGTTTGTCATGAACTATATTGTTTCCTATTTACTTTAATTTTACTGTTATTTACCTGATAATTAATTCCCTCAACAAACCTGATGCTCTTTTTATCCTATGGGTTATTGCATATTTATAAGACAGATTATTAGCAACGTACCACTATAAACCATTAAATCATCTCATCAATTTAAATTATTTTTAATTCTATTATTATTTATTTTCTGCACCACAGAGCTTGTGAGTGTGACAAGGTAAAAATAAAAAAAGTGGGTCACTCTAGGTCTTTAAAAGTCCTTAATTTTTAGCATGGCTAAACAGAGATAATAATGATTACGCAAAATGAAAATTTGGTGTTTTTTATTTTGAATATTACTTTAATGCTAATTTCTTAAATATGTTTGCTAATTCAATGTTATAATTTTTATATGACTGTAATTATGATAATAACTTGCCACTATATATTTTCAATGGGGTTGGAGGGCACAAAAGTATCTTAGTCAGGTCCTGTCTTTCATACTTTTTAGGTCTTTTGTCTGTAGTGAAGCATTCTACATATTGTACTGAGCATTTTCTTTTTCAGAGTTCATGCATATTTTTACCAAGCCTGGAAATTTATTAAGGGAAGAAAAATATTGTAAACTAACCCATCAACCTGAATAAACCAATACTAAATGGAAAAACTCAGAAGGTGGCCGAACAGGTAATGTGCAGCCTTTGCTTACTCAAGTCTGTTAATTCGAATCTCGCTTATGACTTTGATGTTTAATAGCCATTCAGAATCGGCTTTAAGCAGTACCTCTCGATCTAATTAGATGCCATATTTCAAATTTGAACCTGCAATCTTCAAAATCAAAAGGAACCTGAAAATTCACAACGGTACTCAAATTGCTGCCCGACAAGTGGTCAACAAGCGAGATCAGTATGATGTATAAACGAGGGCAAAACTTCTGATTCAGCCTGATCACTCCA
>CM063507.1:62704569-62739296 GCA_032207245.1 Pardosa pseudoannulata | reverse complement strand
GTCATGAAAAGTCATAGATTTGAAAAATTTTATTTTGGCAGATACCCTGTGTATGGTTCATAATCATTAAAATATATTCCACAGAAAATAAGGTTTATGTTGTTATGCTGTGTATTTCAAGTAGGTCCTTATAAAAAGTTACTTTGGTCCTTAGAAAGTCCTTAATTTTTGTTCTGGAAAAAGAGTGGGAACCCTGGTTACGTTTAGGCGTGTTTCAATGCAATTTTTCTCATTGTATAATCCAGCATGGCGTTAAATCAATTCAGTTTAGCTCAATTTGTCTGATTATGTGGTGGGAGAACATGGTCACCCTATAAAATGTATAATGTAAATGAATAAACACACTTGCAATAACAAATTTCGTAAAATACAATCATTTTTACAAAACGCTACAATTTATCATAATATACAACGAAGTGGTGCGTCAGCCAAAAAAAAGAGGGAATTTTGAAGATTTCCTAAACATGGGAATTTTGAAGTATTTTGTTTACTTTTATCCTAATCGCACAAGACAATTTTTACATTTCATAAATGATTTGATATTAATAGTTAACTGGCAACTGTAATGAATAAACGTGTCTGGAAGCCAAACAGCCAAATAATTGAATAATTGGGATTCACTAACTCTATTTGGCCAGGTATCATGTTTAGCATGAAAGTAGGAGTATATTTTTCCTTTGAGAAATATCCAATATTTTTATTATTGCACGAATATTAGGCAATCATCTGTAGTGCCACAAAACCCATAAATCATTATTTTTCTTAGATAACATCTCTCTCTCTCTCTCTCTCTCTCTCTCTATATATATATATATATATATATATATATATATATATATATATATATATATATATATATATATATATATATATATATTTATATATATATATATATATATTATATATATATATAAAATATATATATATATATGTATATATATATATAAAATATATATATATATATATATATATATATATATATATATATATATATATATATATATATATATATATATATATATATATATATATATATATATATATATATATATATATGTATATATATATGTGTGTGCGTGTGTAGAAATTGGACACATAATGCAACAGTGTCATTGGATGACACCTTTAAATGATATATATGCAGTACAAAAAATAATAAACCGTTATTTTAAATTTAATGATATTTATTTTTATGTTATAAAAGGAGGGGAAAAAGTTTAACATAAAACAATTTACATGATAAATACCGTATATAATTATTATATTATCAATTAAAATGGAAACAGCCAGTGATGTATTTGATAACACTAACAGGGTAAATGATTTTATAGTAGTACTTATGTAATGAATGACATAAGTACTACTATAAAATCATTTAAATGCTCACTGCTGTTATTTCTTGAACATATATATATATATATATTATATATATATATATATATATATATATATATATATACATATATATATATATATATATATATATATATATATATATATATATATATATATATATATATATATATTTATATATATAGCCAAAAGTAAAAGAAAAATCTCTTATAAATAATATGCTAGTTCTTAAATAGTCATTGTTGAAAAAATAAATGTAAACAATTTTTTAAAATGATTTCTTCCTAAAATTCCCGATTTATTCCCCAAAATTCCCGGTTTATTCCCACCTCTTCAAAATTCCGGGTTTTTTTACATCTCTAATTTCAAGTAGGTCCTTATAAAAAGTTACTTTGGTCCTTAGAAAGTCCTTAATTTTTGTTCTGGAAAAAGAGTGGGAACCCTGGTTACGTTTAGGCGTGTTTCAATGCAATTTTTCTCATTGTATAATCCAGCATGGCGTTAAATCAATTCAGTTTAGCTCAATTTGTCTGATTATGTGGTGGGAGAACATGGTCACCCTATAAAATGTATAATGTAAATGAATAAACACACTTGCAATAACAAATTTCGTAAAATACAATCATTTTTACAAAACGCTACAATTTATCATAATATACAACGAAGTGGTGCGTCAGCCAAAAAAAGGTTAGGAAACGCTGACATACGGGATGATTTAACCCTTTGACAGTTTCATTTTTTTCCAGAATTCGGTCAAAAAAAAAAAAAAATGTCACATTTTTTTATTGCATTTTTTTTGTTCATTTTACACTTTTAAGTAAAGATATATTATTAAAAATAACATTTCTAATATTTTTAAGCATTTATTACAACGTTTTTTCTTTCTATGAAAGCATCATAGAACATCTCATCGATATCCAAGTTAATTTTTGGAATTCCAGTGAAAGCAAATCTAGGAGGCGGATCCGAAGGATTATCACAATTAATTTAAAAAAATTGTCTTGCTTGACTGATTCCATCTGTACTACTAACAGAGTCACTACTATCCAGGTCATCTAGTAAACTTTCGCTACTATCATTTACAGATAATTCAGTTTCTGATTCCGAGTCACGGTTCGAATCGCAAGAAATGAGCTCCATACGCTCTGAACTATACATTATTTAAAAGTAAAACTATATTATTCAACTCTTACATCAATAAAATTATTAGGCGGTTTGTAAAATATAACCAGAAAGCTATACGTTGAAAGATAACAATTCGTTTTCTGATACAAAACATGCAAAAAAACCCTCGCTTTTAAACCAATCAGAGTAGAAAATACAATAAACTGCAAACTATCATTTACTGGACAACTATACGAATAATTTGTTACTAAAATTGGAAATAGTACGGCCGAAACAGTGCAAGCGAAATAGAAATCAGATTGCCCGTACGCCGTACGGGCAAATCAGTAAAGACCCGAAAGCTGTGCCCTTACGGCGTACGGGCCAAACAGGAAAGAGGTTAATCACAAAAATAACGATGATTACAATGATAATTTGATGAAAATAGCCTTACATCCTCGATCGCTCTCTGAATAATAATAGAAATAATAAAGAAAATAAAAACCCGTCGGAAGTTTAATTTCACTTCCTGGTGTAAGTTTACAGTGTTTGTGTAGTCTAATTCGAAACCAGCACACCTGATCTGCAGATAGCGAATTGGAATAAAACCTCTCAGGACCAATTAATTTGTTATTAAAACATCGTCACATCATTCCAGTGTGAATCGAGACGGGAAAAAATTGAGTAAGTATGTTAAGGCTGTTTCTTTTTAGAATTGTAATCTTAACGGCTACGTCATTTTTAGGCTCACCTTCATTAGGAATGATTGATAAAAAGATCTGCGGTTTACAGTGACGTACAATGCGAGGATGTGGAAGTTGTCACCCTCCAAAAGGATTACTTTAAATATAAATTACTAGCATATAACGGGATCAGTAAAACTTTTAATTTTCCAGAATTGTAAAATACTCTATGAGGCAGCTCAAAAAATGGTTTGTTTTGTGGCTGAGAATTATCTGGTACACGCTCAATAATTTGTTTATCTTCATGCTCCTCTGAAGTCTCCCGATACTGTGAATGTAGTTTAGAATAACGTTGAATTAATTTAGAAAGACAATTCAAAGGTTTCTAAATTATTGTTAAGTTCTTCCCAATTTTTTGCCTTAGTAATTAATTAATGGAAATAAAGGAATGAAACTATCATTTCCACTACATCCTGGAGGTAGATAGAATTTATTGTTAATACCTGTGATAAAATTTTCATTGCAACAAAAAGTAATCGATGATTAAATTTAAAATTATCACATATGTACCTACTCTATTATTTAAGCCAAATATAAAAGAAAATTATTTACGTAATATCTAAATTAAAGTGATAAAAAGTATGAAAATAATGCAGACGATATTTAAATAATTTAAAATAAGAAATGATTCAAAGAGATGGTTAAAGGAATGACGTCATAATGTTAGAAAAAAATGTTATTTTCATCTACTTATAATGTGATAAAGTGATGAATTTAATCGCCTGCTCTTAACCGGGGACAATAGAGCTTGACATAATGGCATTAAACGCTGGAAAAGGGGGGAGGGATTTCGAACGTTTTAAAGACGATATTATATTTCTCTGTGATATGAAGCGTATTTATACCAATTTATTTTAGAATCGAATCGATAGTTTAGGAGAAGAAAAATTTTACTCGCTTTGAATTTTGCTAATCCTAACTCATCAAAAATCCAATATGAATGCCTCTATCCATATAAGTTCAGTCAATATAAGTTCAGTGAAAAAACATGAAAATAATGCATAGGTTATTTAAATAATTTAAAGTAAGAAATGATTCAATAAGATGGTTAACGGAATGGCGTCATAATGCTAGAAAAAAAAATGTTATTTTCATCTACTTATAATGTGATAAATTGATAATTTAATCGCCTGCTCTTAACTGGAGAAAATAGGGCTTGAAATTATGGCATTAAAAGATCGATAAGGGGGGAAGCAGTGGATATCAAACGTTGTTAATCCTAACTCAACAAGAATCCAATATGGATGCCTCTATCCATTCCGGGTACAACCGCTTCATAAATTCCAGGGCAGACGGACAGATAACTTAGGCTATTATTATATAGGAAATGTATGTATGGGCTGCTGTATTAGTTCTGACATATCAGTTAAAGTTGGAGAAACCATCTCCCCCATAGAAATTTTTTTATATATATACACCTCGAAAGTTTGTGTATACCCCATATATATGTGTGTGCATACATACATACATACATATATTTATATATAAATTCTTCTGTCCTTGTGTTTATAAAATAACTCCTACTAAACGACTGGACTGATTCTGATGAAATTTTGTGTATGTAATTAAGTTGATTAGAATGGTTAAGATTCATAATTTGATCCTGCAGAAAATGTTTTTTTTTAATTAAAAATCCAGAACTGCTCCCTTATTGAGATTATTATAATGCCACTGGAAACCTTTCAATGTATCTGTGGCGCAACGGGCTTCGGTACGAGAAGTGCCGGGATCGATTCCCCGTCCAGACGATGTGGGAATTTTACTTTAATCTAATTACGTTCGTGATGATTGTACGCATGGTGCCGTCAAGTATTTTTGAAATAATTTTTTTCCTTACTTTTCCATAAAAATGGTCCAATTTATAATTTATTTAAAAACATTTTACAAGATTTGGATTTACAGCGTTAAAACAGTACAATGTCTGTCGGGCCGTCTAGCATACACACACAAACACACATATATACATATATAATATATACATATATATATAAACATGCATACATATATGTGTGTATATTTATTTATTTATATATATATATAAATACACACACATATATATATATATATATATATATATATATATATATATATATATATATATATATATATATATGTAATACATCATTCACTTTAATATTTCCTTAAAAACCTCCTCTCTCCCATTTTAATTCCTTGAGATCTTTTTCCCAGCCTCTAAATGTCTTAATCAAAGGAGTGTCCTCGACTTAAAATTCTTTCAATCCATTTCACAAAGCTTTCTATCCTATAGATGTAAGCCGAACGACAGCCGATTGGTCAGGGTGCTGCCCTTTGGTACCAGAGTTCGTGGGTTCGAATCCCACTGTGGCATGGATGTTCGTAGCCGTTCGGAATCGGCTTTGAGCTGTAGGTCCCGATATCATTAGCCCTCGTGTTGTAAAAAAGTAGACCGTGGCATTTCAAACCAAACCTATAGATGTAAATTTTCTGTTCATTCAACAAGTTTTCCAGCTCCACGTTTTTCCTGATCTTAACTCTTAAATTCGCAGAGTAAGTTTCTTGTTCCCTGGGAAAATTCTTTCAGTCTTTGCTCTTGGGTGCACCTCTGTTCGAGCAGAGTGATTGTTGTGTCTTTATTTTGTCTGTCATTGACTAGTAAAGATGTCCATTTTTATCAGCTGTAAAATAAAGTTTTAATTAGACTTGTGCCGTTTTCTTCAATGTGGCCAGACTGCATCGTCCGTTATTACTGCTAGCTGATTAGGCTTTTCCTTGCCCAGAGCCCGGACAAGTAAAAACAATAGGGGCTACATAATTATTGTAACCAGACGGAAATAATTATTACATCTCTATACATACAAATATGCATGCAGATGTATATATATATATATATATATATATATATATATATATATATATATATATATATATATATATATATATATATATATATATATATATATATTGTAACGATCCGTTACATGACCCTAAAAAACGAGGAGCCCGAAGGTGACCTTTCGCCGCGGACACTTACGATTAGCGGCAGGTAGAAAAGGGGGGTCTAAATACACGCGGATACTTAATTGAAAACTGTTCGTGTGCTGGTGACAGCGCGTCTGGGGCTTTGTGAGAATGAAAAGACTCTGTGAAAAGATTGTAAATAATTACAGTGCACATTGTCGCCCATTAGCGGTAGCGAAAAAGGCAATTAAGTTGTTTGGGTCATCTGATCTGAAGACGGCTTTTCGGCCACATATGGAAACGAAACAGCTGATTCAGGCGGGAGGTAACCGCAAGATTGCATCATCCTGGGTTCTGGAAGTTTCCCGAAGAATCGCGTAAGGGGAACCGTGGGCCGCTATAAAAGAAGAGTGACGGGGCCAAAAACGAAGCTTTTTCTTCTTGAGGCTTCTTCCTGATATAGAGCCTTCGTAGCTCGAGAAGAACCGCTCGTATCTCCGATTCTGGAGTTTCCTTGATTAGAGACCGCCAGCGTCTCTGTTTGCTAAGAAGTCGACCTTCGACTTGGGAATTCCATTCCGTTATTTTACTAATTTTTTTTTACTTCGTGCATAGAAGTAGGTAGCCGAGAGTGACCTTTGCTCTCAATTTGGATCGTCTTGCATCCCGAGTTTCCCTTCACGAACCCCAGCGTGATACGCACTCTGAACTTTCGAACCTTGGTGTGGAAGCCGACTGTACAAATCGTCAGCCCGGGGATGATAGTGTCAGCTTTTATTACCGGCACTAATTAGCGAACAATTCCTGTGATTAGAAGCCCTAGCCATACTGTATCCGGTATCCCACGCATCCTTATTGTGTGAATGTCATCTCAGCACGAGATCTCAGAATATTTAGAAATCTACTAAATCTGTACATAGCTGTACATAATTTATTCGCCTGAATAAAATATTTAATCTAGATTAAACAGTTTTCTAGCCTGTTTCATTGACGGCTTCGCCTACCATAT
Source organism: Pardosa pseudoannulata (assembly GCA_032207245.1). Classification (NCBI taxonomy): domain Eukaryota; kingdom Metazoa; phylum Arthropoda; class Arachnida; order Araneae; family Lycosidae; genus Pardosa; species Pardosa pseudoannulata. Next base: position 62,732,147 of record CM063507.1, on the reverse strand, counting down.
CTCCAGTACGTTACAATATATATATATATATATATATATATATATATATATATATATATATATGTATATATATATATAATATATATATATATATATATGCTACCCGCTTTGAGAGGAGCCTTCGGTCTTAGTAATTAAAGATCTCCCTTTCTGGGAGACTTAATTACCAGAATCATAGCTCCAGTGCAGAGTTTCTCAAAATGTGTTCCGCGGAGCCTAGGATTTCACAACGACCCTGTAGAGGTTAATCGAGAAATTTCTTTAGTCATTTACATACAATTAATAATAGTAACTAATACGCCAGAAGCTTAACAATAGGTAACAGAAATAGCCCTGTGTGACGGTGAGTCATACAAACCACACGCGGCATGCAGTACAGCACAAGAAGGGGGTAAAACATTCATCAATGCATCATTTTTACTTGTATCATTCCTTTTAAAAAAGTAGCTTTAATGTCACCTTTTGTATTATCAGCATTTTTATACTGCTTTATATTGCTTAGTTTTTATATTTATGTCAAATCAATACTAAATAATCTCATAGTTTCTCTTAAGTAATATTTATCTATAACAGGGGTGCCCAACTCAAATCGGTTGGTGGGCCAAAAAACAATTTACGGAACTGAGGTGAGCAGCACATATAAAAATAAAACAACAAATTATTCGAAATATTTTATTATCGTGCAATATTCAAAATAGGCATTTTTACAGTGCCAGCTGCGACTGTACATAAAAGTTGTGTTGTACATATATCATAACTACAACGACAGTAAACATTAACTATACTCTATTTATAATCACCTCCAACACCTTACCTTACTCCCTAACCGTGAGGGTTAAAATATTATTACTATATTTATACTATAAATATATATTCTAGTTTATTCACAAGCACTACCACATGCATTATTTTAAAACTAATGTGAGATTTGTTTTTGTATTTTACTTGAGATTTTGTTAATATCAACGGATAATGTAGTCGACGCTCATCGTAGCTGATTGGTCATGTTTTTATCAAGCAACCTGCTGTGACACTTTGTTTAATTTGGAAAAAAAAATGATTCGCAGCGATAAGTAGTTCCGAATGTTGATATAATGCACATTGCCAATCGTCTTAAATTTGGAATTTTATCTTCGGCGATATATTTTTGATAATACTCAATCTTATTCCCTTCGTAGAGGAATTTTAGCTCACTGTTTGATTGCAATTCTCTTAGCTCCATTTGTAAATTTGAAGGCGCTGATTCAACCTCTACATTAAATGGAGGTAAGAATATTTTAAAGATTTCCTCAAACTTTTGCATGTATGAGAAACTAGTGTTGAATACTTTAATTTTGCGATTTCAGTAGAATATTTGAAGAAGTTTTTATGGTCACTTTTATAGTCATTTAATAATGGGAAATGAATCAAATTATTTAACCGTAATTGATTTTCATCAAGCTGATGGTTTTTTATAAATAACTAAAATTCTATGTTTCAACTATATATAGTCAAAATGACTAAAACTATATCGACAGTTGAAAACTTGAATTGGGCCGTGTAACGTAGTCGAATGAAACAGACGTCAGATGGAAAATGAAGAGTCGGTAGCGTACACATTTAACATTTATTCGACGTCTCACACACTACACAGCTACACACTAAACAGGATTTTTACACGGAGAAGTAAGTAACAGGCCTCGGCCTAAGCTCTCTCGGGAACTACAAATGAACAGTTAAGTTTCAGCTCTCATCTGTCCGTTCTTGAATATATACCTTAGCCCTTGAAGTGGTTTGAAGGATCACTTAGAGAAGGAATTCAAGGGCTTCCAGATGACTTAAAGTTTAGGATCCAATAACTGTTCGGGTACTGTTAAAATCTGAAGAGCAGTGCTATTGGATCGAACTTTATGAGTTCTATAACGTCATACAGTCCCCTTGAGATTGAGTTTATGAGGGCCTGGCCACAAGAGGTATAAACACACGTGACAGACCACTCTGGACGTTCCGAACTTTACGATTTATCAAAGTCTCAGAATCACTCGAGAAACAGTTTATGGGACTGTACAGCTGCACGTTCCACTTATATAGTAATGGAATGCTGGATTGGTACAGCCGCAAAAAGTTTTTGAATGGGCCGCGGGTTGGGCATGCCTGATCTAGAGGTTCTGTAGCTATTTATGTGATAAGAAAAGTGTTCCGTGGGATAAAAAGCTGGAGAACTACTGAGTGTGAAAAGCCGAAGGCATCTGAAAGATCACTACTTAACATTTTCCTTCTCTCTCGGTTGATTTCTACGCGGAGAGCAAAAACAAACATTGACATAAAAATATAATATAAACTTGACACAATCAGAACAAATACATATTAACACATTGTGTGCGGGTACATTTCGCTGCGGAATTGTACCGGGAGCGGGCGTTTTGAGCTTAAATTTAGTTATTCAGTTAAATCGAATATTATGTAATTTTTTAACCAACTTTTCGTATTTCATATTGAAATCTATAAACAAATATATAAATAGAAATATATAAATAACAACCAGAAGATTTTTGGAAACAAAAAATATTTTTTTTAGTGGATAAATTTATAATAGTATCGTAAATAGGAAAAATCAAATAGAAATAGTAGTATACAGTTTTAATTTTTTCGAATTATGCTATGTATAAACATTTTTACATTATAAAAAATGAAAGACAAGAACATTCGTCTTCGTTTTCCTGTATATACCGTTATTTTTGTACACACAAACAAACCATGTTGTTACACTAACCCGTTGTGAAGATCGCCGAGCCGTTGTATAAATTCACATCCAAACAGTAGATTTATTTTTTTTCACCATTAAGGTTTATTTTAAGACAGAGCACAAACTACTACCGGACAATTATATATACAAATATTACAATATTTACAGTAACCAATTATATCAACTCAAGTATCTATCCTAAGAGCCTTGCTTACACGTCCGGAGTCTACAATCACCTCCGACGTTCTCCCTAATCTACTGCAATACTTTTCAGCGATGTCCTCCTACTGAAAAAGTACAACAAATTAGCTAAATGTTCAAAAGTCTAGGTTGGTTGGTTGTTTGAAATTTAGTGGCGCTAATTCCTCAAGGGGCAAACTGGGCCAAACAAGACGAAAAATCCAAAAGAACAACACAATTTTGAAAAAACTTTTGATGAAACCGTAAAAATCAAAGATGCCCAAAACCTAAGAAAAACATTTAAAAACAAATACATAAGTAGAAAATTTAGAAAGACAAACAAAACAACACGATAATCAGCAAAGTTTGATTTAAAAAATTAATTTTTTTAAAATGTAAAACAGAAATGAGAAATTGAAAAAAAGTACAATACAACAATGAAATTTATTAATTTACAAAGATTGAAAATTAATTTAAAATTGAAAAAAAAAATTAAACTTAAGAATTAAATATTACAAATTTGAACATTAAAAGTTAGAAAATAAAATCAGATTTCAAGTACAAGCCAGTACAGCGAAGAAATAGGAATAAGCATGGATGTGGTATTTTTCCAATGATTGAATTAAGATTAGGTGATGAATTTCCAAAGAATTTTATGTACAGAGATTTAAAACAATACAAGACGTTAAGATATGTGCGACTGTATAAGTAGTTTTACAATACGCACACTGTGGAGGTGCCTTATCGAGCAAGAGTGATGTGCATGTGTGAGTCGGCAGTGATATTAGAGACGAGTGATAATCACGTATATCTTCTAGAACAGGGGTGCAACCCAAATCGGTTATTGGACCAAAAAACAATTTACTGAATTGAGGTGGGCCGCACATATAAAAATAAAACAACAAGCTATCAAAATATTTTATTTTCGTGCATATTCAAAAATATGCATTTTTTTTCATTCATTTATTTTCACCTTTGTAACTTCTGATTAGTTCATTCAGTTTATTTCTATATCTCTTAAAAAACATAAATCTAGAAGCCATTGATCATCCGATAGTTCACTTATTTCACTTCTGTACTGTTTTATACATCAAATTAAACATTTTGGAGGTTAGAATTTCAAACGCATCATTAACTTGCGTTTTCTATAAATAACAATACCTTAATTATTTCTATACAATTATTTGATAATTTCACTATAAATATAATTTATAACTTTCTTCCCATACAACTTGAACTGACTGGTCGGACAGAGCACGTGTCAGCTGGTTGTATAAGTAATGGCCGATTGACAGAATATCTAGAACACTCGAATTTCAACGTAACCTGTCCAACCTTACTCCAAAGACCAGGTTTACGTTGGTACTTTCAAGTCTTAACGTACATAATATGTGATACTTATTATTGCAAACATTAACAACATAAATCTATGTTTCAACTGTATATAATCAAAATGATAAAACTATATAGACAGTTGAAAAACTTCAATTGCCGCAAGTTTTTAAATGGGCCCGCGGTTGGGTGACTGTTCTAGAAGGTAGTTGAGGAATTTTTTTTTTTTTTTTTTTTTTTTTTTTTTTTTTTTGCATCTTGCATTTATTTGACAATGTCTTAACCAAGAGTTCTGCCATTTAGAGTGAACTAAATCTTTGATATAAATTTTCAATCAGGATAAGGAAGGCTTGTTAAGATAGTTTTCTGCAGACTTCGCATAGGGCAAGGGGGAGGACGTAAATTAAATAGTCTTTACTGGAATTTAAAGCATTTGATTTCTCTTGGCAGCTAGGACGAAGAATTTTAGGTCTTAAGATTTCTAGGGATCTCATTATTAAGTTACCCAGAAAAGAGTTGCAGGTAAAAGCACAAGTTTTTGGTATAATAGGATCTTACTTTTAATAAAATCATGAAAACAGTTCCAAGTATTTTAAGAGTTGCATTGCCAGAAAATTCAGGGTAGTTTTACAGCCCCAGTAACATTCGCAACTCTGATTCCGGAAAACCTCGAGGATATTAACCATTTCTCTGGAGCCTGATGAGGATCTAACAATAACAAGTAATCGGTCTGGTGTATAATTTGTAGTTAATTAACAATGTCTCTCTGTTGTAATCCCTCGAACAGCCAGACTTTTTAAAACGCATAAAAAGACACTTTTCGACGCCATTTTCTCTTCAATTGTTCAAGTTTTGATTGCTTTTTGAATTGGAACAGTTGGATTCCTATTTGATTAATGTCTGCCTAATTGCTATCTATTCTTAAAGATGACACTTCACTTTTAGACGTCATTTTCTCTTTTTAATTTGTCGAGTTTAATCGCTTTTTGATTGGAACAGTTGGAAGATATTTAGATTAAATTGAATTTGTGTCTTCGATCTGAACCATGAATAATGTAAATAAATTTGTGCTTATAGCATTTGTTTCGAATCTTCGCATATTATTTGAAACCGCTCAGAAGGTATGAAACCGCTTAAAAAATAATAATTAAACAACAAACTTTGTTGCATTTTCAGAGGATGCTATTACAGAACATTAAAACACAGATTTATTCGTAAATGCATTTTACCTCTTTCCTTATTTTCTTGTTAGTTCTATTTGATTTTTCTCGCCATGTATAATAAACGTATTTTTAGAGCATAATTCCCCCCATTTCTGAGCTGAAATTGTTCATGACATCACATGCCATGATCAGATACAGCCGTTTCTTTCAGAAACAGTTCGCTTTCAGGTTTAATGAAACGAAACCAATTGAATGAAAACAGTTTTGAAAGCTTTTCCTAATGGAAAACTAAAACATACAACTTTACGTTTACGCTTTGATAACTCAGTTAGAAAAAAAAAAAAGAACCAGCCAAGCGATAATTTTTCTTCTTCTTTTCTTTAAGAACATTGAGGACGAGATTCAAGAACTTTTTACTCATGCATTAACTTAAAAGTCTTGATCTGTTGCTGTCGTTTCAAAGTCTTTATAAAAAGTTTCCAGCATAAAAAGAAAAGTATGTAATTTCATGTTTTATTGTTTGCAGGGCCTGGTTATTGCATGGGCACTTGGGGCACGTTCCCTGGGCATGGAAATTTACTAATTGTACTAATTTACTAATGCGCTAATTGTTATATATTGCTGCTCACTTCATGACTTTTTTTTCTTATGCCAGCTGTATATTACTACTGCTTTAGTTAATGCTTTTTGTCTGCATATCTTCTTGTATTCGTCTCCTGGTGAAATTTATATTTTTTTATCTTTGCTTATCATTTTATAATGTGGTTATTATAATTTACAGTAGTTGATATCAATTGCAGTGCTTAAATTTTACTTGATAAATATTTAATCCTGATAAATTTCAATCAATATCTTGTTCATTTGAACTTCTTCAGTATAATTTTTAATCCACATGCACAATTCCCCTTTCGTTAAGTTTTAATAAATTATTGTACGAGGTAATTGTGTTTGTCATGAACGATATTGTTTCCAATCTACTTTTATTTTACTGCTATTTACCTGATAATTAATTCCCTCAGAGAATCTGGTGCTCTTTTTATCCTATGGGTTATTGTATATTTATAAGACAGATTATTAGCAACGTACCACTATAAACCATTAAATCATCTTATCAATTTAAATTATTTTTAATTCTATTATTATTTATTTTCTGCACCACAGAGCTTGTGAGTGTGACAAGGTAAAAATAAAAAAAGTGGGTCACTCTAGGTCTTTAAAAGTCCTTAATTTTTAGCATGGCTAAACAGAGATGATAATGATTACGTAAAATGAAAATTTGGTGTTTTTGATTTTGAATATTACTTTAATGCTAATTTCCTAAATCTGTTTGATAATTCAATGTTATAATTTTTATATGACGTAATGATGATAATAACTTGTCGCTATAAATTTGCATGGGGGTGAAGGGCACAAAAATTGGATTGTGCCCTGGGCACACAAGTATCTTACTCGGGCCCTGATTGTTTGGTCTGAGATTATAAAAATTATTTGAGTTTTCGAGGGTAATAAGTTTTATTTTGTACTATCAGTTACTGTTTAAAATTATTGAAAAGTTTAATATTATAAACTAGCATATAGCCCATCATATGACGGGATTAGTAAAATTTTTAATATTCCAGAACTGTTAAGTACCCAATGAGGCAGGTAAAAAATGGTTTGTTTTTTGGCTGAGAACTATCTGGTTCACTCTTAATAATTTATTTATCGTCATACTCCTCTAGTGTCTCTCGATCCTGTAATGCAGTTTAGAACCACATTGAATTCATTTAGTCAAACCGTGTGGTTATGTATAACAAACAAACACACAAAAGAACAAACTTCTTAATTTCCAAATATATATAAATTAAAAGTTAGATATTTATTAGTCCGTGAAATAGACTCCTAGACTTATATGAAAAGAATTTATTGTTAATACCGGTGATAAAAGTTTCATTGCAACAAAAAATAATCGATAATTAAATTTAAAATTATCACGTATGTACCTAATCTATTATTTAAGCCAAATACAAAAGAAAATTATTTACGTAATATCTAAGTTCAGTGATGAAAGCTACTAAAATAGTGTAGACGATATTTAAATAGTTTAAAATATGAAATGATTAAATGAGATGTTTAAAGGAGTGACGTCACAATGCTAGAAAAAAATTGTTATTTTTACCTATTTATTGGGTGATAAATGGATAAATTTAATCGCCTGCTCTTAACCGGGGAAAATAGGGCTTGAAATAATGGCATTAAACTCCCGAAAAGGAGGGAAGGGTTGGATTTCGAACGTTTTAAAGACGACAGTATTTTTTGCTGTGATATGAAGCATATTTATACAAATTTATTTTAGAATCGGATCGATAGTTTAGGAGAAAATAAACTTTATTCGCTTTGAATGGATGCCTCTATCCATTCCAGGTCCAACCGCTTCATAAATTGATAGACGTACAGATAACTTAGGCTATTATTATATAGGGTATATTGAAATGAGAGATTTTATTTAATATTATATGATACATACATTCTTACACTGTTCTTTTTTCACTTTAGGTATGTTTCTGAAGCAGATAGGATTTATAGTTTTCTTATCTTTCATGAATTTTTCATCAATGACAGGTAAAGATAATTTTAAAATTATCCTTATGACAACTATGAATTTTTCTTTTAATTTATTCACAATCAATATATTTATTTTGAAATCTTTGGCTCACAAATTAGAATGAAATAGTTTTACATAACAAGTTTCTGCCAAACATCGAAAATCAATATGAAAGACTAAAGTAAAAATACTTCGTAGTATTTTCTTCCGTAGATAGGATTTATGGTTTTCTTATCTTGCATGAATTTTTCAGCAGTAACTGGTAAAGATAATTTTTTAATTATCCTTATGACTACTATGAATTTTTCTTTTAATTTATTCACAATCAATATATTTATTTTGAAATCTTTTGCTCACAAATTAGAATGAAATAGTTTTACATAACAAGTTTCTGCCAAACATCGAAAATCAATATGAAAGACTAAACTAAAAATACTTCGTAGTATTTTCTTCCGTAGATAGGATTTATGGTTTTCTTATCTTGCATGAATTTTTCAGCAGTAACAGGTAAAGATAATTTTAAAATTATCCTTATGACTACTATGAATTTTTCTTTTAATTTATTCACAATCAATATATTTATTTTGAAATCTTTTGCTCACAAATTAGAATGAAATAGTTTTACATAACAAGTTTCTGCAAAACATCGAAAATCAATATGAAAGACTAAACTAAAAATTTTCCGCAGTATTTTCTTCCGTAGATAGGATTTAAGGTTTTCTTATCTTGCATGAATTTTTCAGCAGCGACAGGTAAAGATAATTTTTTAATTATCCTCATGACTACATATGAATTTTTCTTTTAATTTATTCACAATCAATATATTTATTTTTAAATGTTTTGCACACGAATTAGAATGAAATAGTTTTACATAACAAGTTTCTGCCAAACATCGAAAATCAATATGAAAGACTAAACTAAAAATATTCCGAAGTATTTTCTTCCGTAGATAGGATTTATGGTTTTCTTATCTTGCATGAACTTTTCAACAGTGACGGGTAAAGATAATTTTTTAATTATCCTTATGACTACTATGAATTTTTCTTTTAATATATTCACAATCAGTATATTTATTTTGAAATCTTTTGCACACAAACTAGAATGAAATAGTTTTACATAAGTTTCTGCCAAACATCGAAAATCAATATGAAAGACTAAACTAAAAATATTCCGGAGTATTTTCTTCCGTAGATAGGATTTAAGGTTTTCTTATCTTGCATGAATTTTTCAGCAGCGACAGGTAAAGATAATTTTTTAATTATCCTTATGACTACTATGAATTTTTCTTTTAATTTATTCACAATCAATATATTTATTTTGAAATGTTTTGCACACGAATTAGAATGAAATAGTTTTACATAACAAGTTTCTGCGAAACATCGAAAATCAATATGAAAGACTAAACTAAAAATATTCCGAAGTATTTTTTTCCGTAGATAGGATTTATGGTTTTCTTATCTTGCATGAATTTTTCAGCAGTGACAGGTAAAGATAATTTTTTAATTATCCTTATGACTACATATGAATTTTTCTTTTAATTTATTCACAATCAATATATTTATTTTTAAATCTTTTGCACACGAATTAGAATGAAATAGTTTTACATAACAAATTTCTGCCAAGAATCGAAAATCAATATGAAAGACTAAAGTAAAAATACTCCGTAGTATTTTCTTCCATAGATAGGATTTAGAGTTTTCTTATCTTGAATGAATTTTTCAGCAGTAACAGGTAAAGATAATTTAAAAATTATCCTTATGACCACTATGAATTTTTCTTTTAATATATTCACAATCAGTATATTTATTTTGAAATCTTTTGCACACAAACTAGAATGAAATAGTTTTACATAACAAATTTCTGCCAAGAATCGAAAATCAATATGAAAGACTAAACAAATATTCTGCAGTATTTTCTATAAAAATAAACTATGGTTAAATGATTTTCTGTTTAGAAATACGTAGAAATTATAGAACAATTCTCATTTTAATTTTTCTTAAATTTAACAGCGGCATTATATGTTACTCTAAACAATTCCTTCAAAATGAAAATTTAATCGTTAGTTGTATTCCCGTGCTTCGCTACAGTTATTTTTATATTCATAAAGATATTTGAAAGAATTTGACTTTACCCGTACGGAAAATATCAATGATCTTCCATGACTGTTTATGCACACAGAATTTAGTAACATTTATATGTACCATTAGGAATTAAAAGACTATCACAAAAGTTTGTACATATCTTTATATATAAAAATCTTCTCTTCGTGTTTTTGTAATAGAACTCTTCCTAAACGGTTGGACTAATTTTGATGAAATTTTGTGTATGTAATGAAGTTGAGAATGGTTTAGATTCACAATTGGATCCGAGTGAAAATGTTTTTCTATTAAAAGTCCCAAATTGCGCTTTTATTGAGATTATTATAATGCCGCTCGAAACCCTTCGCTACGGACGTATCTGTGGCTCAGTGGTCGGCGCAACGGGTTTTAGTAAGAGAAGTCCCAGGATCCAATCCCCGCACAGGCGAAGTGGGTGTTTTAATTTAATCTAATTATGTTTGTAATGACTATACGCGTGGTGGCGTCAAGTGTTTCCGAAGTTCTTCTTTAAGTTAACCGATCAACCATTCTACATCCATTAGCGGCACCGTTAACTTGGGGACCCACCGTCACTCCATTTATAATTATTATCCGAGTCTTTTGAAGGCAATAGACATCATAAAGGCGTAGACACACTGGCTCCGGCGTACTGACAGTTCTTAATCTACCTCCGCTTAAGCGACTGCCTCGGCTTTGTTTCGGAAACCTAGTACACAAACGGCTTTGTCCGGACCACGCGTGTCTACCTACCGCTAACCATAATGGTCCGCTGCGAAAGGTCACCTTCCGTCCTTCTTTCGTTCGGGTCATGTAACGGATCGTTACAGCATACACATGTCCCAGCAGAAGGGTAAAAATGAAATACCGCTCGTTAGGAATAAATAATAATCAAATGATTTTGGTTATTTTTGCATAGAGAGTGAAAATGTTATTAATCGTTTATTTCTAGCCAACGGAGGAGACAAAAAGAAGGTCGTCTGCTACCTAGCAAGCTGGGCCAACTACAGGGCAGGCGGAGACGGCAAAGGCAAATATGTCGTGGAAAACATCGACCCCATACTTTGTACCCACGCCGTCTACTCTTTCGCGAAGCTCGAAAATAACACAATAAATGTCTTTGACCCTTTTCTCGATCTCAGGGACAACTGGGGACTGGGTAAGTACTAAAAATTTACATTTTTTTGCAAGGAGGCATTAGGGAAAGAAAATCAGAAACTTTTTAAAGATATTATATTGGTCGAAGAGGTCAGCCGAGGACCTCTTACATCACAAGGTCATTTTTAAAAGAGATTTAAATTTTATGAGTTGACGGGTGCTGGTTAACACTACCATTTGTTGGCGGTTCTTTACCTGCATGACTATAGTCTATGTATTTAGAATAGACGCATCAAGGTCACCTTCAGCCCTGTTCCTAAGTGTAACTATGGTAACAACTGTTGAGAAATGACCTCTCTTTCCCCCCCACGGTTATTTTCATAAGAACTAACTGGATAGAATAGTTAATGAATTTGAATTTGAATAGTCACAAATCTTGAACTTTGATTTTAAGAACCATCTTGAAGTTAAATAATATGTAAATGTTCAATAGTAATGAAGAATCAAATAAGGTAACTTCTTACCTTTTGCTTATTCTTGGGATTTGCATGAAGACTCTGTATAAAACCACACAACGGCTGTTGAACAAACACACTTTCTTTTTATTACACAACACGTCACGATAAATAGAGAATAAACCGAGCAATGAATACAGAATTATGAATGTTAGGCTTTAAACCCGTTTCATATATGAATAAGAATAGAATACAGGAATATGAATAGAATAACATTTAAAACCGACGCCGAATCCAACGTCTTTTTCCACTACCCACAGTTTGTTATTTTTTCCCCACCGCTCAATAGCGCCATTAGATAAAAAATAATACAGTAGAACCTCGGTATAACGGCCCCCTGTGGGACCAATATCTTATGGTCGTTGTAACGAATTGAAAGATTAATAAAAAAAAATGAGCAAAGAAATGATGCAACAGTACATACCTAGAGAACACTTCTATTTATTCGTAATTCCATAACTGAATTTTTGAAAAAAAAAAAAAAAAAAAAAGTCTTTGACGCCTGTTTCAAGTTTATTTGGGAATTTTTCATTTTTTTGTTAATTCCATATCAATTAGATTTTGAAAAATATCTTCAGAATTAAATTGTCCTTCAAAATATTGACGGAAGGCATTGATCGCATTGAAGTCTTCTTTTCATTCATTTTTTAAAAAGCTTGGACGATTTCTTCTCCGTCGTCGGAATCGCAGATTTCTTCATTTCCAGTAATACGGCCAATAAAATCGTCCTCATTCAAATTTTCTTCGCAGCACTGTAAAGTTTCGTCTACCGCAACTAACTCATCAAAAGATAATTGAAGAACCGGAAATTTGACACTGAGGAGCTGGGTCGTTTCATTAGTGTCTAGAGTGTCATCTACCTAGGACATCAATGTCTTACGAAAGGGTCCTTTAAGCAAACACAAAGAGAGGAGTACAGGTTTCTTGAAGTCGCACCACAGTACAATAATTTTGAAATAGCCCACTTGCTCATGAGTTCTGCGGACTAAAATTGGCGGTCGCTCTAACGAAAAATAATACGCTTGGGGTCGTTGTAATGATTCAAAATTAACATTATTCCTATGGTAAAATAATTGGGACTTTTTAAGATGGTCGTCCTAACGAAGGGGTCGTTAAAAAGATGTTCTACTGTAGTTGGTTTCTTATATCTCACAAAAATCTATTAAATGGATACAATTTATCCTTATTATTAAAGGTTGGTTGGGAGCACTACGGTCTAAATAAAATTTAATGACATATAATGAAAAATAGGTATTACAGCTATCAATGTACATACAATTCTTTAAAATGTATCGCCGAATCTAGATACAATCATCGGGGAAACATCATATCCAGGCTTGTTTTCTTTTCTTCGCTTTTTCGGCTTTTACTATAAAATCTGTATTCTGTGATTTTTATTTTATGTTATTTTTAATTCTAATTTTTTAATCTTCAATTTTTGATTTTTACACTCATTGTTTTTAATCATACATTACTAACCTATCTTGCAAATATTTTTTAATCTTAATATTGTATTTATACCTTATATTTGAATGTCCTTTAAAAGTCTTTTGTGATGTTTGTCATCCAAATTATTTTTACTTGAATATCTTGTTGTTTGTTTAATGAGCTACAATTTATAGAACTTGTTTGGCGGAGTTTATTCTAAGAGGATTTTGTGCTATAAACCCAATGTACACTCTTAGACCAGAAAAAAATAAGACGCACCGAGAAGATGTAATGCATATTGGACAATTGATATGCATACACGTTTCGACGGAAAATGAAAAATCTTGTGTCACTGCAGCGCATCTTATCTTTGAAATTTTGATTCCAAATCATAAATACTTTTCAAATTTCCTTCTGTGAACTCGTGTAGACAGTAATTATCCCTCGTATACAGGTGCGTGAACGATATGCGCAGATTCGAGCATTTGAGAGAGTAGTTTGGCTCAAAGAAGCCGGTTGGTCTAATCGGTGAATCGCTCGACATTTTGGGCAGGATCGATGTCACTATTAGATGATGTTGCGAGGAATGGGTGAACCATGGCCGAACACAGCGTCAAGAAGGAAGCGGTCGGCTTAGACAAAAGACAGAATGTGAAGACCAAACAATCGTCAGAGCAGCACTCACAGCCCCAGATGCATCATTATCACCAATTGTACGCGCAACTAGTGCTTCAGTGATGGCAAGGGCCATTCATAGGTGGCTCATTGAAAGGTGATTGATCTCACGGCGCCCCTACCATTGTCCTGTGCCCAACGACAAGCCCGCTTGCGGTGGTGTCGTCTCATTCGAACCGGATTGTCACTGACTAAAGTAGAACAGTCTTCAGTGATGAGTACCGTTTTGAACTGAGCTCTGATGAGCAAAGAAGACATGTCTGGAGATGCCTTAAACAACGGTGGGATACCAATCTGACTGTCTTCATACAGGCCCACAACTAGGAATGATGGTCTGGGGTGCAATTTCATTTCACGACAGGACCCCTTTGGTTGACATCCGTAGCACCCTTGCAGCACAGCAGTACGTCGACGATGTTCTACGCCTCGTTGTGTTACCTTTCATGTCATGCTATCATGGGCTTCCATTTCAGCAAATAATGCCCGATCTCACACTGCAGTTTCTACTGATTGTCTTCTTTCTTGCCGAACGCTACAATCAAGGTCGCCGGACCTTGCTTGTAGAGAGCAAGATCACCGGATCTCTCTCCTATTGAGCACATTTGGAACATTATGGGTAGGGCCTTCCAACCAGCTCGGGATTCTGATCTAACGAGTCATTTGAACATAATTTGTCACGATATCTCTCAGGAGGACCTCCGCCACTTGTATCAATCAATGCCAAGCTGGCATAAGGGTCAGAGGTAGGCAAACACGTTATTAGAGTTGTAAGCATTGGAAGAAACCCGGTTTAAATTCGAAAAAAAAACGGGTTTTTTGGGAAGGAAATTTTGAAAATTTCCAAAACATGGGAATTTTGAAGTCGCGAATCCCTATGACACAATGAGAACCACCATTTTTTTTTCTGTCTTTGTAGTACACCTCAAAAGTTGATATTTTCACAAAACTTAACTACTATATGATATGAAAAAAAATTGAATAATTGGGATTAACTAACTATATTTGGCAAGGTATCATGTTTAGCATGAAAGTATGAGTCTATTTTTCCTTTGAGAAATATCCAATAGTTTTATTATTGCATAAATATTAGGCAACTAGCATATAGCCCATCATATGACGGGATTAGTAAAATTTTTAATATTCCAGAACTGTTAAGTACCCAATGAGGCAGGTAATAAAATGGTTTGTTTTTTGGCTGAGAATTATCTGGTTCACTCTCAATAGTTTATTTATCGTCATACTCCTCTAGAGTCTCCCGATCCTGTAATGCAGTTTAGAATCACATGGAATTCATTTAGTCAAACCATGTGGTTATGTATAACAAACAAACAAACTTCTTAATTTCCAAATATATATAAATTAAAAGTTAGATATTTAGTAGTCCTCGACTTATATGAAAAGAATTTATTGTTAATACCGATGATAAAATTTTCATTACAACAAAAAATAATCGATGATTGAATTTAAAATTATCACTTATATACTTAATCTATTATTTAAGTCAAATATAAAAGAAAATTATTTGCTTAATATGTAAGTTCAGCGATAAAACGTATGAAAATAATGCACGCGATATTTAAATAATTTAAAACAAGAAATGATTATATGAGATGGTTAAAGGAATGACGTCATAATGCTAAAAAAAAATGTTATTTTTACCTATTTATTACGTGAATAAATTGATAAATTTAATCGCCTGCCCTTAGCCGAGGAATCCATTCCAGGTACAACCGCTTCAAAAATTTGCCGACAGACACCTTAGGCTATTATTATATAGGGGATAATCTGTAGTGTCACAAAACCCATTGGATAACATCTCTCTCTCTCTCTCTCTCTCTCTCTCTCTCTCTCTTTATATATATAATATATATATATATATTATATTTTATATATATATTTACTATATATATATATTTAATATATATATAATTTATAATATATATATATTTATATATACATTTTATATACATATATATATACATATATATATATATATATTTGTATATGTATACATAAAACATATATATATATATATATATATATATATATATATATATATTATGTAATGTGTGTGTGTAGGAATTGGACACAAAATGCAGTGTCATTTGATGACACCTTTAAATGATATATACCTTACAAAAAATAATAAACTGTTATTTTAAATTTAAAGATTTTTATATTTATATTATAAAAGGAGGGGGAAAAGTTTAGCATAAAACAATTTACATAATATGATCAAAAATAATGTGTATAATTATTATATTAGCAATTAAAATTGAAGCAACCAGTTATGTGTTTGATAAGACTGACAGGGTTAATAATTACATAAGTACTAATACAAAATCATTTAAATGCTCATTGCTATTATTTCTTGTATATATATATATATATATATATATATATATATATATATATTGCCAAAAGATAAGAAAAATATCTCTTAGAAATAATATGCTAGTTCTTAAATAGCAACTGTTGAAAAAATAAATGTAAACATTGTTAAAATGATTTCTTCCCAAAGTTTCCAAAATTCCAGGTTTATTCCCCAAAATTTCCGGGTTTATTCCCACCTCTTCAAAATTCCGGGTTTTTTACATCTCTACACGTTATCCAGTTTTTCCCTTTGTGAAGCTCTATCATTTGAATATATCATCCAATTTTTCTCGGATTGTAATCATTTGTTTACCTGTACATTTACCGATTTTTGTTCCATTCGGATAATTCTTTGGTGCGTCATTTTTTTTTTCGTCTAAGAGTGTAACTAACTCCTCAAAGTTTAAACTGTGTGCGATTGCAGCTTTACTTTACATTATAAATCCAAAACGGCAAACATAATGCATTTTGTAAGCATCAGTGCCCATTTCAATCTAAAATATATCAAATCCCGATATATATTCTATAAATTATATAAACCAAATAAATGCATATTATGAGTATTAATATTTTGGACTGCTTTCTGACATCAGTGGTAAAAATAAGAAGTATTTATGCAAACAACAAGTTATAAGCAGTGGCGTGCGGTCCATATGTGCAGGCTGTGCACTGCACACCCTAGCAACATTATGAGATACAATAATTTTCTGCACCTATGTCTACCCATCTTTATATGGTATATAATGAATATTATTTATAATATATTCAAATATTATATTGATTTGCTTGCTTGTATTCTCGCAGTGCGTGCGGTACTAGGTGCTGCACCACGTAGCGCGTTCAAAAGCAAACAAACAAGAAATTTTTATGTGTACGCACTGCGCACTAATAAAAAATCACTCTTTATATGTATGGGCTACTGGAGAAACAGAACATACTATAGCGCTTAGGCAAGTGCAGCTATTTTTCCTGCACTTGGAATTCAGAATCATACGAAGATACGGTTTATTAAGCGTTGTATTAGAGCCGGGACTTACGTCTAAAGAGCTTTTGGTTTTTTAACTGATTAACTGGCCATACGATTTTGTAGATGGTTAATGTTTAAATTTATATATTGTAAGATTTTGTTTTCATGGAAATATAAAAGAAGTATTTCATCAATATAAAGGGAAATGTTTTAGTGTGGTAAATTAATTTTGGTGATGTATTATATTTATAGAAATAATTCGCAGAAAAACAATTTTGTTTTGTTAGACAAAAAAGAAACGAATTCTAACAGAACAGTCCAAATTTTACCATTCATTCTGTTTTACAGACAGTATATAAGTTATATCTGTAGTAACACCATATCCCTGGTTTTGTTTTTAAAAATTGTGAAGATGTTTTTAGCAGAATATATGATTTCCAAATGTTAAAAACAATTAATAAATATAATTTAATCCACTGACGAACGAGAAACAGTTCGTTCTATTGCGCTAACGTGCAGTGAAATCCTCTGCACGTGGATTAGACTTTCGGTTTGTTGGCACCAATGAGCATCCTGCTGAAGCACCGCAGCGGCGGGCGCCGTGTAGTGCTACGTTTGTTGAAAATATAAGTTTTTAGTGGAAACATAAGCTTTCCGTTATTTTATTAGTAATACGGATAGACGTATGGATTTTGTGTACAAATGAATAATAAACGTTAAAGAAGTGTTTAATGTACATTTTTATGGTTTTATTATTATTGTTGTTGTTGCTCTCTGCACACCCTGCATGAACACCTACCGCACGCCACTGGTTATAAGCAAATCTAAAAATGAACTGCAAGATCAAAAGCAGGTAAAAATATTAAATAAGCACACCAGAAATCAGTTACAAATTGGACAATTTGCTAATATGTGAGAACTCAGTTGAGTCGAATGATGATTATGCAGGTGGGTACGAGCGATTCAACAGTATGAGAGAGAGGAATCCCCAGCTGAAAACCCTTATTGCTATCGGAGGATGGAACGAAGGATCTGTCAAGTATTCCCAGATGGCGTCCACCCCAGCCACTAGAGCGACGTTCGTTTCCAGCGTCGTGCAGTTCTTGCGCAAGTACGGATTCAACGGTTTGGACATAGACTGGGAATATCCCGCCCACAGGGGAGGTGAAAAAGAAGATAAAGAGAATTTTGTTCTTCTTTTAAAAGTAATTCCCTTTACATTATTTCGATAAAAACATATTTGAGGGTGCCCACTTGGCGATTTTTGATTGGCGCCATTCCTGTAACACCGTGAAAACAGGAATGGCGGTCAAAACATAATGAAATTTCAATAAAACATTGAAAAATTTCAATAAAACATCGGCCAAAACATTGCAATGAACACAATATGCTTTTTTCCCTTTGTTATTCAAATCGTACAAAGACTTAAGTTTTATCTTACTTACCGAAGTCATTTTCAGGACTAGAAGCAAAATTAACGTTACCAGCCGACATCCAACGTAGAATTAACTGGCTTCTGAAATAAAATATAAACCAATCAAAATCCCGATTGGGTTTCCAAAAAAATATATAGATGTTCCCATAAGTAAAACAACATTGCCGAGCTTGGCGATCGATCGCGATCACAACTTGGCGAGAATCAAGGGGCACCCTCAAATATTGGCTAACCCACAATTTCCTCTTTGGAATGCTTCATGAATGTGTCTACATATGTAATTTTACTTTAACCAAACTAACCGACATAATTCTAATTATATTCTAAAATAATTTTTGGCGTTCTATACCTAAAATGACAATTTTTGACGAAAAGTCTTTTCTCTTTAATTTTGGCAACTTCTGCGACCACGGGAACACCAACTTGATTTCTGCTTATTTCAACTATTATAACTAGTTTAAGTAACTTACTTTCGGGGTTTGACTTAAGAAAAAGGTACCCCCGCCAACTTGGCGATAAAAATCTAAGCATGGTAGCCTGACACTTTGTCCTGGTCTTGGAGTTTTCAAATTGTAGTTATATTTTAATTTATATTATATTTGTTTCCAGCTCCCCTTGTGCAAACTTTTTCTTGTATATTAACCCTTTTTATCCTGACGGTACTTATAATTTCAATCAAACACCTATATATTCCTCATAAAGCCGTTTTTCCTGACGGTACTCACAAGGACATGAACGATGCAGTTCTTACAGCAGAAAAGAATCAGAAATACTTTTTATTCGCATAGTAGGGATTTTGGAACAGATGCATTATAGACGCCGGCCCCGTTCGCCATGTTTATTTTGGCGACCATCAGAAAAACGCGTTTTGAAAAATCGCCAAATGAATCGTTTAGAATGAAAAATACAACCTGACCTAGGCGACACCACCTATATGGAAGCCAAAAGAACAGCTAACATGCAAATTTCTCGAATAGTGCCGGGTACTAACGTCAGAAATCACGTACACCAATGGAGTGCAAGAACACATCGGAGCTGCCATACCCCACCACCAAAGTCAGGGTAAACAAACAAACCCATTCATCGGCCCATAAAATCGCCAAACAATTGCCAAATTTGGCGAAAAAAACCGACGTCTGTAATACATCTGTACCGGGATTTTATAACTGACCTGCTTCATTCGAAGGTCATTTTGTGGTAGAGTTGATACATGTGTTGTTCAATTGAGTAAATCTAGTGGTTTATTAACAATTACTTGGTACTATTATTTTTTAGAGGCTTCTATACTTCACAGGTAAGCATTTCATTTGTTTTATTCAAAATTCAATGTTTTATTTCCTATCATAGAGTCGAAAACATATGTTGGTACTAGAAAGTACCAGCTGCAAAATTAACGACTAAAGAACAGTAAATTTTTTTTTTCTTTTTTCTATGATTATTCTCCATTAAAACTTATCTAAAGATGCAAAATTGCATTTAGAAAGTTGAGGGTAAATTAATTTAGGATCTAAAGGGTTAAATGCGCGTAATGCTTAAGAAACTCGATATAGAGAACTATTAATGTTTTACTATGGTTAATTTTTAATAATTTGGAGCTGTTGGCTTTGTAAATTGTTGAGGGATTAAATTGTTCATAAATATGATATGAAATCAGCGACAAAATAATAAACCTAGTTAAATAAGCTCGATTTAAGTGGTTTTTGTTAACACGTTGAATGCCACGGTAATTTTCAGAAATCTGGCCTAAAATGACAATTTGATTTAATCACATTATATTATTAAAAACTCTAATTTGTGGACAGAAATTCAACAAAGTCCTGAATTATTTATTTTCCAAGAGCATTGATTTTTTGTTCTTTTCCCAGAAGCCATCTATCGATATTAGCACTGATATACTACGAGTTTATTCGTAGCTGCACAAAAATGGCAAGTAAACGCAGTAACTCGTAGTTAGCGTCCTAGAAAAGAACGTAATCTACGAGTTATCTCGTAGTTGGCAGTCAACGTGTTAATTAAAAATATATTACTCTAGTACAATGGTGCACTCTGCTTCAATTACAGTCGCTGCAAAAAGGCGACAGATGCAATGTTCTGATGGAATACCTTTGTATTTTAGTAAACATCGCCAATAATTTCGCCAAATTTGCCAAGGCGTACCCTATTCTCAAGTATTACCAGTTTCGGTTCTTAGCTTCACCACGTGGAATGCTCTTAACATTACTGATTGGCTAGTTTTTTTGCACCCTTGTGGCACTATATAAGCATATGAATGTAAAAGTTATAATATTGAAAAAAAAAAAAAAAAAAAAAAACTCAACATTTTTTAATTTCAAATTTTGCTGTTTTCTATCATGGGCTTGGCTGAAGAAGAGGGTGCGCCAACTTCGCGATAAAGCTCTGAGAGTGGTAGCCTAACATTTTCTCCTGATCTCGACGTGTCGAGACAATCTGTATCTACATTTTATTTTATATTACATTTGTATCAAGCTCTTCTTGTGGAACATTTCTTATTTTAAATGCGCATATGCTTAAAAATAATAGATATAATGAACCATTAAAGGTTCACTATCACTAATTTTTAATAATTAACTGTTGGTGTTGTAAACTGTTAAGATTAATTTGCCCATAAATATAAATGCCCACTTTCTCAGTGGTTTTGGTTATTATTAAGAAAATATATGTTATTCTATTACAATGACGCAATCTACATCCATTAAAGTCGCCCGAAGAGCAAGGAATACAATGTTGTTCGGAAGAAATACCTTTGTGTTTAAGTAACATCGCCAATAATTTCGCCAAATTTGCCCAAAAATATAAATGCTATATTTTCATTTTTTCTTTTAATTATTAAAAAAATATATATAAATTTTACAGATGCAATAAATCCATTAATAAAGAAAGATAAAAGAGGAAAATTATTGGAAAGAAAAATGAAATATCTGATATTATAAGTAACACATATTAAATCGAAAAGTAAGAGGAAAAAAATAAAATTATAAATATAGTGACAAGATTTTTTAGAAAACAGAAAAACACGTGTTTTGAAAACTCGCCAAGTAGAAAAAACATGACGGCGGTACGCGTTACCAAATAACTACACCCACCATAACTAAATTACTAAATCCCAGAAAATGATAAGAACAACACCCGTCATAACTAAATTAACTAATCCCAGAAAATGATAAGAACAAAAAATGTTCCAAACCAAAGTATCTTGTTTCATTTAGAATATGATACTTTTTAACAATTTCAAAACCGAAAATACATCTACCATAAAAAAATTACTAAATCGCAGCATAACAAAATTACTAAATCTCAGAAAATGATAAGATCAAAAGAAATACAAAATGACCAAGGCGACTGTAAACCAAAAGAACAGCTAAGATGCAAACTAGAATAGTGCCGGGTACTGACGTCAGAATCACGTGCACCAATGTGAAAGAACACATTACAGTTGCCATACCCCATCACCAAAAGTCAGGGCAAACACACCCACTCATCTTCCCAAAAAATCGCCAAATTTGGCAACAAAAACACACGGCGTCTATAATGCATCAGTACCTATGTATATCTATCCATTAAAGTCTCCCGAAGAGTAAGGGATACGATGTTGTTCGGAATGAATACCTTTGTGTTTTAGTAAACATCGCCAAATTTGCCAAGGGGCACCCTATTCTTCAGTAGCATCATGTAACTGTTCTTTATCCAATCGATCACCAAGTTGTAGCAAAAAACAACCACTCCATATTTCACGCTCACATTGTTTCGTGCATTAAGAAAAACACTTTATGCTAAACCTGTGAAACAAAACACAGCGTCTGTTGTGGAACAGATGCATTATAGACGCCGGTCTATCCGCCATGTTTTGTTTGTCGACCAACAGAAACACCAAGTACACCAATGGAGTGCAAGAACACATCGGAGCTGCCATACCCACCACCAAAGTCAACACACCAACCCACTCATTGCCCATAAAATCGCCAAACAATTGCCAAATTTGGCGAAAAAAAAACCGGCGTTTGTAATACATCTGTACCGGGATTTTTATAACTGGCCTTTTTTCATTCGAAGGTCATTTTGTGGTAGAGTTGATACACGTGTTGTTCAATATCGGAGCTGCCATACCCCACCACCAAAGTCAAACAAACATACCCACTCATTGGCCCATAAAATCGCCAAACAATTGCCAAATTTGGCGAAAAAAACCGACGTCTGTAATACATCTGTACCGGGATTTTATAACTGACCTGCTTCATTCGAAGGTCATTTTGTGGTAGAGTTGATACATGTGTTGTTCAATTGAGTAAATCTAGTGGTTTATTAACAATTACTTGGTACTATTATTTTTTAGAGGCTTCTATACTTCACAGGTAAGCATTTCATTTGTTTTATTCAAAATTCAATGTTTTATTTCCTATCATAGAGTCGAAAACATATGTTGGTACTAGAAAGTACCAGCTGCAAAATTAACGACTAAAATACAGTAAAAAATAATTTTCTTTTTTCTATGATTATTCTCCATTAAAACTTATCTAAAGATGCAAAATTGCATTTAGAAAGTTGAGGGTAAATTAATTTAGGATCTAAAGGGTTAAATGCGCGTAATGCTTAAGAAACTCGATATAGAGAACTATTAATGTTTTACTATGGTTAATTTTTAATAATTTGGAGCTGTTGGCTTTGTAAATTGTTGAGGGATTAAATTGTTCATAAATATGATATGAAATCAGCGACAAAATAATAAACCTAGTTAAATAAGCTCGATTTAAGTGGTTTTTGTTAACACGTTGAATGCCACGGTAATTTTCAGAAATCTGGCCTAAAATGACAATTTCATTTAATCCCATTATATTATTAAAAACTAATTTCTTGATAGAAATTCAACAAAGTCCAGAATTATTTTTTTTCCAAGAGCATTGATTTTTTGTTCTTTTCCCAGAAGCCGTCTATCTATATTAGCACTGATATACTACGAATTTATTCGTAGCTGCACAAAAATGGCAAGTAAACGCAGTAACTCGTAGTTAGCGTCCTAGAAAAGAACGTAATCTACGAGTTATCTCGTAGTTGGCAGTCAACGTGTTAATTAAAAATATATTACTCTAGTACAATGGTGCACTCTGCTTCAATTACAGTCGCTGCAAAAAGGCGACAGATGCAATGTTCTGATGGAATACCTTTGTATTTTAGTAAACATCGCCAATAATTTCGCCAAATTTGCCAAGGCGTACCCTATTCTCAAGTATTACCAGTTTCGGTTCTTAGCTTCACCACGTGGAATGCTCTTAACATTACTGATTGGCTAGTTTTTTTGCACCCTTGTGGCACTATATAAGCATATGAATGTAAAAGTTTTGGAGGCAGACTACTAATAACTAATTGTCTAAAAAAATCTCAACAGTTTTTATTTTCAAATTTTGTTGTTTTCTATCATGGGCTTGGCTGAAGAAGAGGGTGCCCCGCCAACTTCGCGATAAAGCTCTGAGAGTGGTAGCCTAACATTTTCTCCTGATTTCGACGTGTCGAGACAATCTGTATCTACATTTTATTTTATATTACATTTGTATCCAGCTCTTCTTGTGGAACCCATTTCTTATATTAAATGCGCGTAAAGCTTAAAAATAATAGATATAATAAACCATTAAAGGTTCACTATCACTAATTTTTAATAATTTGCGACTGTTGGTGTTGTAAACTGATAAGGTATTAATTTGCCCATAAATATAAATGCCCACTTTCTCAGTGGTTTTGGTTAATTATTAAGAAAATATATATTATTCTATTACAATAGGACAATCTACATCCATTAAAGTCGCCCGAAGGCAAGGGATACAATGTTGTTCGGAAGAAATACCTTTGTGTTTTAAATAAACATCGCCAATAATTTCACTGAATTTGCCAAGAGGCACCCTATTCTTGGAACAGATGCATTATAGACGCCGGTACTGTCCGCCATGTTTTATTTTGGCGACCAACATAAAAACGCGTGTTTTGTAAACTCGCCAAGTAGAAAAACATGGTGGCGGTAGGCGTTACGGAAATAACTACACCTACCATAGCTAAATTACTAAATCCCAGAAAATGATAAGAACAGCACCCGTCATAACTAAATTAACTAAATCCCAGAAAATGATAAGAACAGCACCCGTCATAACTAAATTAACTAAATCCCAGAAAATGATAAGAACAAAAACAAAATGTTCCAAACCAAAGCATCTTCTTTGATTTAGAATATCCTGATACTCTTTAACAATTTCAAAAATAGTAAAAACCGAAATAACTACATCCACCATAAAAAAAGTTACTAAATCCTAGCATAACTAAATTACTAAATATCAGAAAATGATAAGAACAAAAACATACACCCTGACCAAGGCGACGTAAACCAAAAGAACAGCTAAGATGCAAATTTCTGGAATAGTGCCGGGTACTGACGTCAGAAATCACGTGCACCAATGGGGTGAAAGAACACATTTGAGTTGCCATACCCCATCACCAAAGTCAGGGCAAACACACCCACTCATCTTCCCAAAAAATCGCCAAATTTGGCAACAAAAACACACGGCGTCTATAATGCATCAGTACCTATGTATATCTATCCATTAAAGTCTCCCGAAGAGTAAGGGATACGATGTTGTTCGGAAGAAATACCTTTGTGTTTTAGTAAGCATCGCCAAGTATTTCGCTAAATTTGCCAAGGGGCACCCTATTTTTCAGCAGTGCCCTAACATGGCATAACTGTTCTTTATCCAACATCGATATCATTCTAAGTTTGTAGTGGGCAAAAAACAACCATTACTCACATAATATTTACACTCTAAACACATTCTTTCGTGCATTAAGAAAGATACACTTGACCTTTTATGCTAAACAACTGTAGTTTTAAACATCAAGACACAGCATCGAGGTGTTGTTACATATGCATTATAGACGCCGGTCCTATCCGCCATGTTTTGTTTGCCGACCAACAGAAAAACGAAGGCTTTGAAAAATTGCCAAGTAAAAAAAAACATGGCTGCTATAGTAAGAACAGAAACACCAAGAGTATCCCGATACTTTTTAACAATTTAAGAAAAAAAGTAGAAACCGAAAGGACTAGACCAGCCATAACTAAATTAATAAATCCCAGAAAATGATAAAACCAAAAAAAGGCGACAGAACAGCTAACATGCAAATTTCTCGAAAAATGCTGGGTACTGACGTCAGAAATCATGTGCACCAATTGGGGGAAAGAACACAACGGAGCTTCCATACACCATCACCAAAGTCAGGGCAAACACACCAACCCACTCATCGCTCCATAAAACCGCCAAAACAAAAATCGCCAAATTTGGCGGAAAAAAAACACGGCGTCTATAATTAATCTGTACTTGTGTTGTAGTTGACTCGGGGTTCATGGGCCGAAGGCCTTATCCCCAGTTGGTGAGAGATATGAAATTCATTAGCACAGTGTCCACCTTTTAAATTAAAACAAATATATAAAATATGCAGGTCTTTAAGTTAAATTAAAATTAATTAAAAGTTCAAGACACAGCACCTCCATGCAAGCGTTTTTATTCCAAAGATTTCATAACATTAACTATAATGGCCAAGTTGCCATACACAGAGAATAAACTTTATAAGAAATATACGTTACATTTGACGTCAGAATAAGCCTCGCAACTCATCGTTTCGCTCATACACATTATGTACTTGATTTTTGCTCGTTTGTCTCTATCAGGAACTGCGAGCCGCTTTAGCACCAAAGGGTTACTTACTGACTGCTGCTGTTTCTGCTGGAAAGGAGACCATCGATTTGGCTTATGATATCCCAGAAATGTCTAAGTAAGTTACCTATGTATTCCATTGCGATCTATTCCTACGTTATTGGGAATATAATCAATTTTGAAGACAGAACAACTCATTTTTATATAAATTTAATGTCTTTTAACTACATTTTTATCTAGATTATTTTAAATTTTAAGACTGTCATTAAAAATAAAACTATCAATGATGGGTCAAATAAAATATGTAATATTGTTAATTTGCAACGAGACTCATTACCCATGGCAAACGACAAAGAATAAGGCGATTTCACGGAGTTGGGCAAATTCTCAAATTATGACAATTCTGGCTTTAGTTTCAAACGGAAGGGCAGTTTATTGTTTGTCTATTGGCTGTTGTAAACATGAAAATGAATGGGAAGGGCATTATAGTAGTTCGTACCGTTGCAACAAATTGCCTTATAGAGTAATTTCACGCAACATCACGAACTACTTTAATTCCCTTCCCATTCATTTTCATGTTTACAACAGCCAATAGACAAACAATAAGCTGCTCTTCCGTTTGAAACGAAAGCAAAAATCGTCATAAGTTGAGATGTGCCCTGCTGCGTGAAATCACCTTGTAGACAGAGAGGGTTATGACAAATAAATAAATTGCTATGTGAAAACATGGTGAAAGGAAATTAAAAAGAAAGAAATAAGCCAAATAATAATAGAAAAAATTAAATAACTAAACAAATAAAATGTAAAATATTTAAAACTAGCATATAGCCTGTCATATGACGGGATCAGTAAAATTTTTAATTTTCAAGAATTGTAAAGTACCCTATGAGGCAAGTAAAAAAAATGGTTCGTTTTTTGGTTGAGAATTAACTTTCAACAAAAATAATCGATTAAAATTATCACATATGTACCTAATCTATTATTTAAGCCAAATATAAAATAAAATAAGGCGATGTCACGTAGTAGGGCAAATTCTCAAATTATGACAATTCTGGCTTTTGTTTCAAACGGAAGGGTAGTTTATTGTTTGTCTATTGGCTGTTAAACACGTGAAAATGAATGGGAAGGGCATTATAGTAGTCCGTGACGTTGCGACAAATTGCCTTATTTACGTAATATCTAAGTTTAGTGATAAAATGTATGAAAACAATTCATACAATATTTAAATGATTTAAAATAAGGAATGATTAAGAGATATGATTAAAGGAATGACATCATAATGCTAGAAAAAAAATGTTATT
>CM063507.1:62694569-62699569 GCA_032207245.1 Pardosa pseudoannulata | reverse complement strand
CCTTAAAGTCCTCATCTTCATTTTCTGCTTCATTAACGTCCGTTAAAGGATTAACGGCTTGATTTCTTCGTCATTGAGAATTTCAAAATTTGGATGTTGATACTCAACGTCCACACACTCGCAAATTTCCTCTTCCAAAACTTCCTCACGTCCTTCAATTCCATTAATCTCAAGATGTTCCCTGTAGGTGTGTTTTCCGTCTGCTGGGATTCACCCTGTCTCCTCTTTTCAACAATTATGTTGTTGAATGATTTACAAATTGTAGCTGGATTCACTAATTGCCATGCCTGGGTAATCATGTTGTGGGGAAGAAGTGCCTGTAACAAGGACAACGAACTAAAATGTGTATCATTTTTTTCAAGCTCATTTTGGAAAGGAGAAGTAATATTAGACTTCGTTATTAACTCGGTTAACAGAAACCTCGGTTAACCGAAGCTCGGTTAATCAAGGTTCTACTGTAGTTAAATATTGGTATTATTTTCGGTTCTAAGAGTGTTCGGTTTGTTTTAAGTTCAACAGTTACATGTGCTAGTGCTATAGATTTGACTGAATTGCGGAGAAGAAAATATAAATATCCGACATGTTCAACATTCATCATTAGTGCATGGTGAATGTCGACATTTACCGGTGTAAGTCAGAAATAATGGTATTTCGTAAATATTTCGGACATACACCAAACGACTACGGGAATGTTGACATTCACCGGTGAAAATCGACATTCTCCAGATTTCTGTCTTTCATTGTAACAACGCTATTTGAAAATTCAGTGGAAATACGTTATTACTGTATTTGCTCGAAAGTTATCAAAGATTTTTATATTCTAATTCTGTGGCCAACGAGTTTTGGAGGTGAGTAAAGTTTTATCTGTATAAGTTGACGAAGAGTTTCCTGTTCTCTTAACGGTTGGGAATACGAATTGAGGATTACTGGCTTGATGCGATGCCCCAAATACAAAGATTTATACTGATAATCGATGGTTAAAAAGAACAGGGATGATGGGAGATGTAATAACAAGGAAAAACTGAACTCATTGAACCGAAACTTAGTGAACGATTAGACAGTAGTATCTTTCTGGAGGTTTGAGGAAAACACACTTAAGGTATCCGTCTACGTTAAAAACGTCATTTTTTGCCAAAAATCATAATTTTTTTTTAATTTCTCTATTGTAAAATTTCATCTTTTAAGCTTCTAAACGGAAGTAGCAACTTCGGAACCGGAAGTTGTGAAATTAAAGTCTTTTAAACAGCATTTTTTGGACAAAACCTTTTAAATTTTCATGAAGATTAGTTTAAGCATTTTTCTAGTATTTTTAATAATTAGCAACTTGGCAATTAGAAAGTTTTGAAGCAAGAAAGTGTGGGGAATTTTAAACATGTATTTTAATTTTTTAATAGTTAAAGTTGCTTTCATAAACTTCAAATGCTTTTTCTCAGAATGGTATTTTTAAAAAAATGTTGAAACTTGAAATGTGATTTCTCAAAAAGTTCTTAAAATATTTTGTTGAAAATTATTATGAAGGCTTTTGATTTACTAGTAAGTAATCTAAAAGCTTTAAATTTGGATCATTTTTAATGATGTTACACTTATAGTTAGGTATAAAGGTAATGAAAATTAGTTAAAAATTCAATGTGTATGATTTTGAAGGACCAAAATTTTTTACCAAATGTAAATTAAGCAAAGATTTTAGGTGATTCACTAGTCTAATGTATGAGAACGGTGTTGCATCAAAAAATATTAAAATAATTCAATTTATTAAAAAATTAGACCTTTTGAAAAAAACCCGATTTTTTTACTAAATTTCCTTCATTTATTAGAAATTTTATAAAAACTTCTCCAGGAATAAATTTTTTATTGCAATTCTCTGTGATAATATAAAAAATAAATCTAAAAATGTAAAAACATGAACTAGTTTCTGTGTTTAAACATAAAAGTTCTCTGAACATAGACGGATACCTTAAAGGAAGTCGACGATTGCATTTATTTTATTTTTTAAACATTTTTAAAATGTGGTTTTTTAAAAATATATTTAAAAGTCATATTTGACACCTTCCCCCTTTCGTGTGATTGTCCTAGCTTTAAAAAACAAATTACGATATGCTGGAAAACCACTTTCATATTTTAGGGTTTTCTTCGCAAATATGTGGTATGCGCCTTATCGTGTAGTCACGCCACACCTTTAAGGTATAAAGCTAAATTTTACAATGACTTTCTACAATGTTATTCACAAACCCCGTTTAGAAATTTAAGGCTTTATCCAAAAAGAAAGAATATGTGTAAGTCCGCCACACCTGGTAGAGATAAAGAAAAAGTACTATTATAAGAAACGCTCATGCCTCCCACATTCTTAGAAATAGAAGTTAGTAGCTAGGTATTATGAAATTAAAGAAAGGACAGTCTGAGGTCCGAATTATATAAAATTGTGGTCAACACTTCAAAAGAAGACCGGCTCGTAAAACTTACGCAAAACCGCGAGCTTTTGAAAAACACGATTTGAACAGAACGGAATTTAAGCCAGGTGTAATAGGTACAAAGATACCGCACTTATAGATTTAAGAATGAGAAAGTATTTTCGGAAAATCATAAAAGAAGCCGCGTCTACGAATAACTCCCTATACCCCTTCAATGCATAAAAGGGTCAGTATACAAAGATATCGAGAAGGAGAGAAAAGGGGGGAAAAGAAAAAAAATAGCACGTTTTCAAGATGGGCATGTTTTCGAGAAGGGAGTTTAGAAAAAATATAAAAATGCAAATAAATAAATACGAGCGTGGGGTACTAATCCAATGAAAAATCAGAATTTGAGAACTGACCACCTGAATTTTCAAGAGTGGGTAATTTCCCAAATGGGACGGGACTAAGGAGGAGCTAAGAAAAAGGGTAAAGGAAAAGGGTACGGGGAAAAGAGGGGAGATTAGATGAGATTAGATAGAATGGATATAGTGATATTGAGAAGGAAAAAAGATTTCTCTTTTAAACAGTAAAATTTTCTTCTTTGAGCTGGTGATTTGAGTAATACTATTTTGGCTGAAAAAAAAGATGTCCTTTTCTCTGCAGTGGGGTAAGTTCTGTTTTTACTATTTTTAAAAAGCAGTGACAATTATAGTAAAATTTACTGTACATATGTAAATAGTTAATAAATTCTTTTTTTTAATCTAAATTCCTTTTGATGTCTTAATGAAATTAATTAACCTGAGCCGATAGGGTTGAACCTGGGTAACCTTATGGATTTAAGGTCAATTAAATTAAAATATATTATTAATAATTAAATGAGTAAAAATAATATTTAAAGTATAGGGGATCGGCTCAGTAGCGCCCAGCAACGGCGTAGCAGATAGAAAAAACTGGTTCATTAAAATTTACACAAGTACATTCAATATTAATTCGAAAGTGTGGATCAACCGTGAGCAATTCCATGAAAATAATCGAGGTACCATGATTTTGAATTTGAAGACTACTTCCAAAGGATTTAGCAGTAAAAATGTAAGTGACAAAAGGTCTAAAATCCCCTGTATAATAATAAATAGCCTAAGATATCTGTTCGTCTGTCCTCCAATTTATGAAGCGGTTGAACCTGGAATGGTTGCATCCATATTGGATGCTTGATGAGTTAGAGTTAGCAAATTCAAAGTTCGAAAACGCTGAAATCCACCCTTTCCCCCCCTTTTCGAGAGTTTAATGCAATTATTTCGAGCCCTATTTTCCCCTGTTAAGAGCAGGTGATTAATTCCATCAATTTCATAAGTAGATGAAAATAACATATTTTTGTACACATTGTTGTACTACCTACACTTCTGAATTCTGTTCGTTTCACTGCATAACTTGCATATGAATTTTACACAACTTTTTATAAATTATTTAACAGGATTTTGCTGTGCGATACTGGATTCAGAATGGCGCCCCAGCTGAAAAACTTGTTTTAGGTATTGGCTTCTATGGGAGATCTTACACGCTGAAAGACCCATCACAAGTGGACATCGGGTCGGAAACTGTTGGTGAAGGTGGAAAAGAAGGCGTCTACACTAAGCAAGTCGGAACACTTGGGTACAACGAGGTCTGTAATGAAAAGAAAACAATTTTTTAATTTTTATAAAATCCAAAAATATATCTCTTTGCCTGTCTTAATTGTTATTAACCATGAACTTTATTTTATTTTATCGTGTCGTTCTTTTGGATTTTATAATGAAATTCTCATGTACGGTTTGCTGTCCTTGAACCAAAATTTTGTTTTCAGGACAAAGTTCTATCGGTGAATGCTCCTCAGTTCTTCCCACTTCTTCCAAATTTTTATTTTGAAGACAAAATTTTGTTGGTGGATGCTACTTATCTCTTCCCACGTTCTCCAACCAAAGTTTTGTTTTAATGGGAAAGTTGTATTGTTGGATGCTCCTTAGCTCTTCCCACGTTATCCAACCAAAGTTTTGTTTTAATGGGAAAGTTCTACTGTTGGATGCACCTTAGCTCTTCCCACGTTCTCCGACCAAAGTTTTGTTTTAATGGGAAAGTTCTATTGTTGGATGCTCCTTCGCTATTCCCACGTTCTCCGACCAAAGTTTTGTTTTAATGGAAAAGTTCTATTGTTGGATGCTCCTTCGCTATTCCCACGTTCTCCGACCAAAGTTTTGTTTTAATGGGAAAGTTCCACTCGTGAATGCTTCTTAGCTTTTACTACGCCCTCCAACCAAAGTTTTGTTTTAATCAGAAAGTTCTACTCTTGGATGCTCCTTATCTCTTCCCACGTTCTCCAACCAAAGTTTTGTTTTAATGGGAAAGTTCTATTGTTGGATGCTACTTAGCTATTCCCACGTTCTCCGACCAAAGTTTTGTTTTAATGGGAAAGTTCTGTTGTTGGATGCTCCTTATCTCTTCCCACGTTCTCCGACCAAAGTTTTGTTTTAATGGGAAAGTTCTGTTGTTGGATGCTCCTTATCTCTTCCCACGTTCTCCGACCAAAGTTTTGTTTTAATGGGAAAGTTCTATTGTTGGATGCTACTTAGCTATTCC
>CM063507.1:62554569-62687069 GCA_032207245.1 Pardosa pseudoannulata | reverse complement strand
GTCCACATTTCTGCGAAATATAGAAGAATTTTTTGTAGCATTTTGAGCGCGCTTTTTATAGTTGAAAGATGTCCGGCAGGAAGCGTTTCGCGAGTGATATAACCTATACTCTTGACGATATTTCCGACAGTGATAGCACTTCTGACTCTGATTTCAAGTATATTGAAGATAGTTATAGGGACACTGATGAGAATTTCTCAGATTCCTCTGCGGATAGGGATGAATCTGAAAATTCATTTTCTATTCAAAATGTTCGACAGTGGTGCAAAATTGATAAGCAAAATATTCCACCAGCTACTGCTTCATTTCCTTTCATTGGAAATCACGGACTAAATTACACTTTGAAAATAATGCAACTCTTTTGGATTATTTTGAACATTATTTTGACGATGTTATGTTTCAAATAATAGTAAAAGAGACCAACAGTACATGACAGTAGTAACCCATGAGACTAACTGCTGGGCACTTTGCTAGCCATATACACCCAAATCCCATCAAGAAAGAGCCTCGTAGATAGTGTGCTGTCTGTTGTTAAAAAAACTGAAGGTGGAACAAAAATTTCGAAAAGAAATGCGAATTTGGTGAAAGGATTGCGAGGTAGGACTTTGCCTCGAACCTTGTTTCGAAATTTATCATAGATGACTTCCTTTTTAATAAATGTTTTCTAAGTCTTTTGCATTTTTAATTAGTATATATGTTTTGCTTTTGTATTTTATAGAGTAAAAGATAATTTAACCAAGATTAATTTTCAAAATTTAGCTTTTATATCATTATTCTTCAATTTCATTACTCTGAGCACCTTTTATTTAGGACCTAATTCTATATTTAAAAAACTCTTTTGCAAAAATTTTTTTTATATTTTAACTCTAAAATGTATATAGATTTCAAATATGTAATTAAAAATAATACGCAATTTTTTTAACCTATTTTGATAAAAAAAAGTACGCAGCGAGAAGGTTAATCTACTTTTTTTTTCTTTTACACAGATGGATTACTTGAAGAGCAAAGGTTTAGCCGGTGCACTGATATGGTCTGTGGATACAGACGACTTCCATGGAACTTGCTACAGTACAAAAAATTACCTCCAAGTTGCATTAACTAACAGGCTTTGGAAGTAAAAATGCATAATTAAATTGTATTCATAATTAATTGTACATAATTAAATAAAACTATAAATTTACGTTTTGTCATATTTCATTGAACATGAACATTCCAAGATAAACAATACGGAGCGAAAAATTTATATGAATACGCTATAGAGCTAGCCGACAGCGAAATGCAATAATAAAACAAATTTAAGCTCAACAAATTGACAAAAATCGCAGGAACGTTATTTAAAATTGCACTCCAGTAAGTACAGTATGTCTCTAATACACGCAAATCGGGCCGTAGAACAAATTTTAAGGCTATTGTAACGGCTGCCTCAAAGGCTTTGCTTCTCAAAAGAGATTGAGAAATGGACTTCGCTTATGTGGAGAGAAAGGTGTTGTTTTCCCTGTCACCACGATGTCTAGACTTTTGTGTTCTACAGTAGCGAGACAACAGACCAGACGGCCAGGCGCCCAGGCTGAAAATCAGAAAGATGATCGTCGGAACCACAAGGGAATGCCGCAACGTTGGATCTTTCGCCGACACGAAATTCCAGAGACTCCCGGGTTTGCGGCCGGTGATTGTCTAGCCCAGGCCAATCCAGTTGGTTGAAGGTGAGATCATCGCCAGATGATCCAAAGATGAAATTGTGCAAGAAGGAAATTCGATGAACCCCTTCCCGGTTTTTCCCTAGCTGAACTCGGGCAGGCGAAATGTACCATCCTGGCTCATCCCGAGTGTAGCTCGGGCACTGTGAAATTTTATAATATGCAATCAGTCTTTCCCGAATTATTTCACATGTGCTTTATATGGTTTCGAATGCTTTTGTTTACTTTTCTGGCTACTAGATTATTTGCTGCTCAAAGACAGAGGGAAGAAGATAAGAAGAGAAACAAGGTTCTACTGTCCAGATTGCGATCTTGGACTCTGTACCGTGTTTTCGATTGTATCATACATGACCAAATTTTGATTAGTAATTTCATAATCATTTATGTAAATGCATAGGATATAAATAAAATTTAATTCAAGATAAAAACTAGGTATTTTAAGCTGTTTATTTATAGTTAGTGTGAATTGACTCCAAAGTCTAATGATTTCTGCGTATAGAAAGCCCAGTTGCGTACAGAGCACACGTAAATTACTCATTTACTTAAATTGATTTTTTACATTAATTTTTAGGAAATTTTGTATGCGAATGATGCTATTATGTTTATAAAGCTATGTATGTATAAAAATAAGTATAAAAAAATTGACATTTTTTGACCCATAATCCCGAAATAAAATGAACCTGGAAGGAGTTAAAAAGTCGGGATGGATAACTGTCGTGTCCCAATTTCGTTAACATCATTCATATTACTTATCTAATCAACTTCTGTTGATCATAGTTGTCAAAATCCACTGACTAACGTTTTTTTTTGTGTCCTTCTAATTAAAAGAGGAAAAAAATTACTTTCGAGTTGAGTGGTTGTGGTGTCTGTGCCAAGAAGAAATCACTTCCCTGTATACTCACGAAACACTTTAAGTTTTGCAATCTAAACTATGAAGGCATCCCAAACACATACTGCATGTGCCTAGAAATTTCTGCTTTTATTTCATCTCACCTATACAGCACTCTCTAGTCGGAAAAATCTCTTTAGATTCTCTGGGCTGCCAACTCTCACCTTGGCCCTTACTCTAGAAGTTGCGGTTCGTTTCGAACCTTCATTGTGACGTCCTTTTAACGCCAACTTGCTGACATTATGAGAGCGAATGATCAAGCTGACGTTAAAGTGACGTCAGAACGAACGTTCGACTCGACTCGCAACGTCCAGAATAAGGCCCCTTTAATTTATGGGGAAACCCAAAATTAAACAAAATTTATGCTATTAAACAAAAATAATAAAACAAAAGCCAAAAATGAAGATACTAATAGAAATTTTAAAGTATTTAACAATTAGAATTCTAAAATTATATTTTAGAAATATTCACAGAATTGTTCATTCATCTGTAGTGGATATCTCTAACTGGTAAAGATTTCCAAAGGGGCTTATAAAAGTTCTTAAAAATGTTCTAATTTCTGCTACCATTGCACAACCGTCAGGATTTTGAGGACCCTGCCTATGGGCCTATTAAGTATCTTTTGGTTGTTTAGTTCAACAAGTACCACATCACCTGTCTGGAACATTTTTCTTAGCCTTCTGTACAAGATTTGCTAAATATTCCTTTTCGGAATCTCTTTCTCAGTTGCTTTTTTATGTCTTAGTACCTTCGATATCATTTCTACAGTTTTTGAGAGGTAATTTTCTCTAGATCAGCTATACCAATTTCTTCAGTGTTTGGAATTTAGGATAATGGAGTTAATGGAATAAATTTATCGAACTCTTCCGCAAGGTATGTAAGAAGTCTATTGTTCATTGTGGCTTCAACTTCCCATAATATCGTTGAAAGTTCTTCGAAATTGAGTGATGATCTAACAAGTATCCTTAAGTAAGTGATTTTTTACATTGTGAATGAGCCATTCCCACCATACATCCCACTATGTTGCGGTTGGAGGAATGAGGTTCCATTTAATGGGAGAAATGTATTCAGAATTTTCTGTTTGGTTCCAATTTAAAGATTTTAAAAGATTGTTGGTGCCCCGAAATTTAGTTAAATTGTCACTGTATTTGGTTGAATTTCTAGATCTTGTCATAAACCCTCTGAGGGCCTGGATGAAGCCCTCCGTTGACAAATTGGTCACCAACTCGGTGTACAGCTCGATACATTGCGCATGTAAAAATGACTATCCATACCTTGGATTTATCCTTCAGAAAGAAAGAACCACAGAAATCGAGGTGTACTACCTTATTGAATTATTTAAAGTTTAAAAAAAATCAACAGTATATTACAAAAATGGTTGGATTTTTAAAGTAAGGACCCACACAATACATTGATAACTAATTTTCGATATAGTTTACGAGACTATACCTTGACAGATATGACTGGAACTATCATACGACCTGGTCTAAACTAAAATAGACACTGGATAGGAAGCACCTAGTGTTATTGCGCATATTGCAGAGACACGCGGAGAAAATCCTAATATTGCAGGTTTTCTACTTTTACAACTCTTTTACAGTAATTGCCTTCAAATCAAATGTAAAGATTATACTTTCATCAATAACGGAGTTATTAGCTCAAAAGGCATTGGAAATTGAAGATAGAATAACGAAAATTGATTTAGTACTATAAAATTCCCAATCTGACGTCATTATGATGCAGAAGTAGCCTGGAACTCTGGAACATATCTCGACCACAATATAGCGGTCGAGATCTGACTGGTACGTCCTACGGTAAAAGCTTTCGTATCGCGAATTGTATGGACATGACCACAGACACATATGTCGAGATTTTAAACAGGGAGCACTTTAATGCCAGTGCAAACATTCGCACGGGATTCAACCACTGACAACTAATTCCATGACTATAAATAAAAAATAATAAAAGTCATGAGACATGGGAACAATCAGAGAAATTTAAAGGCAATGGATAACTCAAAACCTTGTAAATCCATTTACGTAAGAAAAATCAAAAGTCTGAAAAGGACCGCTAATGCTTAACGGAATGTTGTCATACTATGTGAGTGTTAGCCGTTCACCCTTAGACAAGGACGGCTTATAATCAAATCATCATTGTTTTGTAGAGCAGTAATTTATTATCAAAATCCATGGTACATATATATGAGATGAGCAATATCTTTTTCCTTTATAAAGAATTTTCTGATATTACTATCAATATATTTTTAAAAATAGTAAGTTGTTGACTATCTTAATGTATTTAACTTTACTCTGGAAGTATACCTTCCACTCAATATCATACTAATTATTCATTAACTAGTAAACTGGATATATGTTTCCAAACGAAAATTATGTTTTACACTTTCCTGAAGCTATTTTCCCAGAAGATAGTTATAAAAATAATCAAGTATGATTGTAAGGAACTAAATGAATGTTACTGATAGATTACTTTCCGTCATTTGAAAATGCGAGGAGTATCTAATTATAGAGAAGAAATTTAGACATCTCTTCTCACTTATTTAGTTGGAAGTAGTGAGTGATTAGCTATGTAATCGTGTTAATCTTATATTAGTATTAATCTACTGTGTTACAAGGAGGAGTATGAATGGTCAAGGTCAAAGTAATTTCATTTTAGGAGTACTTTTTAGGAGTAGTGAAGAAATGTATTAATTCAGCCTCCGAAATAAAAAAAGATCAAAAACATAATTTATAGAATCAATGCAAAAGTAACCAAACAAGAATTTAGTACGCTCACAGCCATTTCCGAAATGGAAAGAGAAAAGAAAAATGTTGTAAGGTGAGGAAATTGTTCACATATCAAAGCTTATGTGAAAAACAATGCGTTGATTAATTGAAAGGTATCAATCTGTATCTAGAAGTATGAATGAATTCCCATGATCCCTTTATACAATTTTGTGTAATATTCACTATACCTAGGTCAAATTAAATTATTCCGACACCTCAACTTTTTCCTCAAAAGTCATTATCCGGTTTCGTTACGGAAGTTGACATTTGAAGTTTGTGTAATGTTTATGGTGATGTGCTGTTGTTTGGGACCGCCTCTTTAAATTTTTCTTTTTATATTTATAAGTTGTTTGAAGTTTTTATGTTAAGATATACCGCATATGGTAATAATAGGTTTTGATGTTTTATATTTCAGTTTATAATGGTGTATTTTTAAGATCGTGTTGATTTGATTTATCTAAATTTATATTTTTTTATTCGAAGTTGGTATTAAAACGTGTACGGAGATAATCATGCTGGTTATCTATAAAGTCTAAATTTTTACATTTTAAAAATATATATACAATGTTAAAATGCGAATGAATATTTTGTAAAATATATCCTTATTATTTATTTATTTATTTTATAAGAAAGCATTTTAACTCGGGGTGATTTATTGTTTGTAATTACGCATCTCTTGCAAGTTTTAAATTTTGAAAGTTTTCTGGCGAAATATATTGTTTAGTTATCGAAACTGAATATTTGAATATTCACAGTGTTTTTCTTGATCCAACGATGGCGTTTTTCATGGATACACGCTGCTAATGAAAAACAAGTGGTATTTATGTATATTAGTCCTTTATCTATTACACTTAAATATATGTTCTCTACATAAGTTTTTAAGGACATCTCTATCCCAAAAGATTTAAACTAAAAGTCGATTTTCTGTACTGTAACTGTTTAGGATAGGTATAGTAAAAGAAAAACTAATTCATGCAATGCATAGTAGTCCTGCATTCATTCTGTAGGAATATTTGAGATAATTTTTTTTAACTCTACTATTTATTTTTTAACAAATACATAAATATATATATATATTCTTATTTGTAAGTTTATTAACTTATATGTTTGCATTTATATATATGAATGTTCACCCATGTAAATGTATTCATATATATGCAGGCTTGCAATTCCATCACTTTTCTCACCTTTAGTCACTTTTTTTACAATTGATCACTTTTTTAAGTAAACAGTCACTTTTTTCATGGTGTATCCCAGCAAAAGTCTGTTGTTGAAAATAGAAAATCTGAATTACAAAAATATTTTAATAAAAGAACAAAAATGTGATGCTCTAATCTTATTTTTCTTATTAAAATATAATTAGTCATATGGTTTCAAGAATTTAGTGATTTTAAAAAGGTGTAAAGAAGTTCCTGAAATGTACATTTAATACATTAAAGTAACTTATGTACAAGCACACATTTCTCTTTTTCTTCACAATTTTTGTTTAGATACTCTAATCTAGCTCTGTACATATTCCAAAACATCATTAATATATGCAGAAAATTGTGTTTGTAAAATTAATGTATTATATGTATTCAAATCTAATTTATAGATTTTCTTGAATAAAAAGCAATGTTGAGTTGTGTTAAACAAAATTTTTAACCTTTTTTGTATTTGACGCTAAAATCATGTCTTTCATGAATAATTTGATTTAGAGTTAAAATAAATAGAAAAATCGTAATAATAGCATCTGTAATCAAGAGGAGAAAAAATCTTTTTTTTTTCAATGTTTAGTCACTTTTTAGTCACTTATTCTGTATTATTTGTCACTTTTTTCACCTTTTTCAAGGTACCTCAGCAGTTGCAAGCCTGTATATGGAATCAGTTCAGGCAAATGCTAAAATCATTTGGTGTTAGTAGTTTTAATCTTTAAATCAAGAGTTTTTACTATAATTTCAGAGTATTGTAAAGCTTATTTTTAAACTCTAAACTAATGTTTTGTTAAATATATGTGCAGAAAAATTAATGTAGTAATCAACTCAAATTAGTTAATATTCATTAAATTTTTTCCTAGGATGATCAACAGAATTTGGATAGTAAAAGTTTAAAAGATCGTGCTTGGACCACAGATGAAATACGTAAACATAGTTCAAACTGGACTTTGGCTGGAGATGTTGGAGTAATAGTCTAATTATACTTTGATATAAAAACATTTTAAACAAAAATTGTAAAATTGTTGTTTATTGGTTTTAAATTTAAATATGAAGCATGCATGTAAAACAGTTAATATTTACTTAAAATGTTATAATGCTCTCTAGTGTTTTGATGTTATATAGGGAAACATTAGAAGTGAAAGTAAATAAATTTTTGATTTTCTTTGTATTTTAGTTCTAAACTTGTTTATTAAAGTTTTTTTTTTTTTTATATAAATTTAAGGTTGAAAAGTATGTATGAAATATTTGGATGTTCGACTCTTTAAAGGCTATTTTTTCCTTTTTGGTAATTTGTAAATTTGGGAGAAGTTAATTCAAAATTGTTAAATTCTGACTGTTTTTATTTTTTTGTACAAAGTAAAAGATGTATTGTAATCAGGGAAAAAAAATCTAGCATTTAAATTTAAAGAGAAATACTCATTTTTCCCATGACAGAATGAATTTGAAACTTTGTTTGTTAAATCTGCATGTGCAAGGTAACTTTAAATTTTGAGGTGCTAACTAATCATTTAAACATTATCACTATTTCTGTACTAGTTTTGACTAGTTTCCTCTTGAAAACCAGTATTTAAATTTAAACAGAAATACTCATTTTCACCATGACTGAATGAATTTAAAACTTTATATGTTAAATCTGCATGTGCAAGGTAACTTTAAATTTTGAGGTGTTAACTAATTTAAACATTTTGACTATTCCTGTACTAGTTTTGACTAGTTTCCTCTTGATGTCTGTATTTATATCTTGCATAATTTGAAAATGATTAACTGTAGAAGATTGACATTTTTTTCAAAGGATTTATAACACTTGTTTATGCACCACCACTTTTGATTGTAATCTACATTCTGTATAATAAATTTCAATATATGTTTTAATGCTGTGGGGCATAACTCAAAAATGATTAACCAAAAAAGTTTCAATTTTGTACTTACACCTATTATAACATTTGATCGCAATCTGTTTAGGACCATTATAATATTTGATTGCAATCTATACTTTATAGAATGGAAAATCTCAATATGCCTGTTAATGCTACCAATGTGTAACAAGACAACTTAATTAATATATATTGACTTATATTTCTAACATTGCTTTTAAAATTCATGTTTAGAAAACAAAAATAAAAATCTGCAAATTGTATTGCAACTACCATACTGATGTATATTTATGTAAAACAGCCTACTTCACAAAGAAAAAAAGAGAGAGATGGTCTTCATTATGCAAATAACCCAGGAATGTTTAACATCACCCTATCTAAATTAGGATAATTAACATTAATAGATTACTGCACAATGCATACTGTGTTGTTATTTCAGTAAGATAAAAATATTTATTTATTAAAAATTTAGATATAACATTAAAATATAATAACACTTTCTTTTAGTTATTCAATTTGCTCAATGAATTTTCTCATGAGATCATTTCCCGGACACATGAAGTTGAAAATGCAGTGGATTCATTGGTTCATCAGACAAAGGTATGTCAGTTTTAGTTTTTTTTTATTGATTTAAAATTAGAATTAAGGCTAGATTTAACTTTTCCTGTATTACTCTTGAAGAAATTTTATCTAGGACTAACTCATGCACCTTTGTTTCCAAAGCATATGTGTATATATATAATATATATATGTCAGGTCTAAAAAGGGGGTAGTTGGAAATTATGTGAGTTATAAACAATTTTAAAAAGGGAACTCTTTTATAGTAATAAAATAAATGAAAAAGACCCATGCTTGCATAACCTTTTGGAGTAATATGGTCAGGTGTAGAGATACTTCACAGGAAGTTGATGATTAATCAAGCGAGAAATTCAATTATCGTGTGGACATGGAGCTGTCAACACTTTTCCACTCTTAGCTCCGCCACGAACAAATGAAAATGGTGCAAGTTTTGCTTTTAAATAAACTATGATAAAATAAACTTATTATTATCAAGAAAGACTGTTTTCCATTCCCTTTAACACTAACCATGTCATATGTATGCAAATATGTATATACGTATGTACATCCATACACACGTTACACCTTTAAATATTTTTTTGAAACTTGTTTATAACTTAATGCAAAAGATATTGTTAACACACTGTAGACTGTTAGAGACTTTTTAGATAAAATATCACTTATGAAATTATAAATGTGATACCATATTTTTGCTCATGATATAATATGCAGTTAATGTACATTATTGCTTTTTGCCATAGACTGGCTGGGTTAATATTTATTCAGAGATGTAATTTGATTTTTATATTTATATATATATTTTTTATATTATCATAGAGAATTGCACTTAAAAAATTTATTCCTGGAGAAGTTTTTATAAAATTTCTAATAAATGAAGAAAATTTAGTAAAATAGTCGGGTTTTTTCAAAAGGTCTAATTTTTTAATAAATTAAATTATTTCAATATTTTTTGATGCAACACATTTCTTATACACTGGACTAGTGAATCAGCTAAAATCTTTGCTTAATTTACATTTGGTGAAAAATTTTGGTCCTTCAAAATCATACACATTGAATTTTTAACAAATTTTCATTACCTTTATATCTAACTATGAGTGTAAATCATTAAAAATTATCAAAATTTAAAGTTTTTTGGTCTTTTACTAGTAAATACTATCAAAAGTATTCATAATAATTTTCAACAAAATATTTTAAAAACTTTTTGAGAAATCACATTTTAAGTTTCAACATTTTACAAAAAATACCATTCTGAGAAAAACACATTTGAAGTTTATGAAAGCAACTATAACTATTAAAAAATTAAAATACATGTTTAAAATTCCCCACACTTTTTTGCTTTAAAACTTTCTAATTGCCAAGTTACTAATTATTAAAAATACTAGAAAAATGTTTAAACTAATCTTCATGAAAATTTAAAAAGTTTTGTCCAAAAAATGCACTTTAAAAGGCTTTAAATTCACAGCTTTCGGTTCCAAAGTCGCTATTTCCGTTTCGTTTTGACAGCTGTCACTGATGTTTAAACAGCTGTAATTTTTCTTTAAAACGCCATAGAGACAAAACAAAAACAGATTTAGAAGCCTAAAAGTTGAAATTTTACAATAGAGATATAACAAAAAATTATGATTTTTGCCAAAAAATGATGTTTTCAATGTAAAGTACCTTAAGTGAAAAATTTTAAATTGTGAATGCTTAATTGATTTGTGATCAGGAACTATTAGCTAGGTATTGTTAAATTAAACTAGACATACAAATTCTTGTGGTGTGTTATGCATCTTTCATATCCCTTTGTGTTCTCAAATGTTTGCTAACTTTAAGCATATGTAAAAAAAAAAAAGAAGAAAAAAAATTCAGTTTACATCATTTAAACTGTAATTATTCTTATTACAAGTATTATTTTCTATTTAATCTTTGTTTTTTAAAATTTAAATAAGTTTTATGTTTGATAAAATTTGTACATTCATTCTTTTGTTACTATGATTCTCAGTAGCTTTTTATTATATCATCTGTATTTATTGCAAAATTTTAATTTTAGATAACATCGGCTCAAATTAACAATGTAATAAATGATTTCCATATGCTTTCCAACATCCAGTTTGTTGAAAATGTAAGTTTATTATTATTTTAAACTTGAATATATATGTACATATTTACATTTCTGTTAATGCTGAGTTATGAAATATCTTTAAACGATTTACAATTAATTTACAAATGGTATTCCTTTAACTACTTTTCTGAAGGTTTTTGTTATATCTCCCAAATATATCAAATGTAGTAAACTTAAAAAAAAAATTGATTTTAAGAGATAATTTTATTGATTTTAAGCAGTCACTTTTAAATTAAAAATTAAGCATTTATTTTTTTCATATGACCATTTCAGAACTAGTGTCTTTAATATTTTATTTAATGTATTTATTGCTTCTTTAATTCCTAAAATCAATATATGTCAAATTAACAATTGCTTTATTACTGTCTACATGTATCCTCAAAGCTTAAATAAAATTTTTCACAAGTATATGTTATTGATTTAACATTGTTCAGTTCTTTCTTTTTAAAAGTATAACTGGTGAGATCAATGAAATATCTACTTAAGTAAATACCTGATGGATTTTAAGTTGTCTCTTGTTAATCAGAAAGTAAACAATTTATTTTTTATATAATCCCTTTGGAAGTACAATCTGTTATAATTTTTAGAACTATGTACAGGTTACAGGTTCCAAGTATGGTTGTTTTTGAAGCAGGGATGGGTAAACTTTTTCAGTCGCAGGCCAAAAATCAAAAGAAAATAAATTTGGCGGGCCAAGATAAATTTTTCTAAAATTAAAATATATATATATATACAAGTATTACGGTTTAAATATGTTAATAAAATGAATGAAATTACGATTTCATTTTGAAAAGTTCCTTATACTGAAGTTCAAAGTGAGATGTACTGATTTTAAGGAACGAGGCTGATTGCTCATCTGTCGGTCTACTTCTGAAATTACTTTTTCTAAGGCTCAAAGTTGAAAACACTTGTTCAGATATAAGAAATATACCGATGATCTTCTGGGCGTGAGATAATAAATTTGGGATATAATATTTAAACAAA
The DNA here is from genome assembly GCA_032207245.1 of Pardosa pseudoannulata. NCBI lineage: Eukaryota > Metazoa > Arthropoda > Arachnida > Araneae > Lycosidae > Pardosa > Pardosa pseudoannulata. The sequence continues at coordinate 62,674,963 of CM063507.1, read as the reverse complement.
GTGGAAAAGGGGATGGATATATAATATATAAATATATATCTTTTAATTTGTCTTGGACTGGCAACTTAAAATTCTATCTGCAGGCCAGATAAAACCTTCCAGCAGGCCATAGTTTGCCCATCCCTGTTTTAAAGGAAAAAGTTTCTGAAAATATGTTACATTTTTTTATGCTTTTCTAATTTGAAATTTGAAAAATTTTTTCTTGTCGTTTTCTTTTTGTTTTATCGTTTTTATTTTTGTGGTGTTTTGAACAAGAGGATTCTATTTGTGTGAACTGGTGCATTTATTTACATATTTAGTAATAATAAAATAAACTGTCTTGTAAAATTCATCAAAGACCATTTGGCATCTCATTTATAGATTTTAAGCAACTTAGTTACTAAGTTCTCTAGTTGATCAGATTTCAATTATTACACTTTAATTACAAAGAGTGTTCACACGTTATTGTTCAGATATTGCCATTATTGTTCAGATCATTTTGACTTTCTTCATGAATTTAAATTTAAATGTTAAAATAAAAATGTGACTGGATCAAATTGGAATAAGGTTTAAATATCATCTGCAGCATAAAAAATATTTTGTACTGGAAAAGAAACAATGGATCAAAAGCTATATTTTTGCTCTTTCCAAAGAAAAATATTCTTATTCAATTATTGATAAAATATGGGAAAAGCATGGTTTTAGTATTTCTACAGGTAAAATAAATGACACGATTAATATACAATGGAAAGAAATGTCAAAATTTTACATTTGACTGAGGAAAGGCAAAAAATGCATACCCAAAGACAAAGGTACAAATGCCCTTCATTGGGCCGGAACCGGTACTTGGACTTCCTCATAATGTAGTGAGAAGGACTGTTAAGGACCTTCTAATGGGGTAGACTTATAGGGCATGGCTTGATTCTGGTAATCAAAGACAGGTCAAGGAGCTTAACCAGAGTTATCCCTAGATGAGGGGTAATGAGCTGCTTAAGCTCAGTAGAAAGGAGCTAAGGGTGGCCATTGGTCTGTTGACTGGCCATTGTTGCCTCAAGAGGCACCTCAACATTATTGGCATCATGGATAGCACGGTATGTAGGGGGTGCCATGTAGCGGAGGAGAGTTCCTCACACATTTTGTGTGAATGTGACTACTACTGCACTAAGAGATTTGAATTTCTTTGATATCACTTCATCGAGCCGTGAGAGCTGATCAACTTCCTGGTTAAATTGCTGCTGAGATTTATCTCAGCTATTGGTCTCTCTGAGACCTTAGGGTTAAGACTTCTTAATTTTGTGCTGGGACTCTTTGTTCCAGTGAATGGGGGCTTTTCAGTACAATAGGCCTTAGGTCGCAGTGCTGGTGCCCTTATGGGCCGCCCCACCCTAATTCTATTCTATTCTAAGGTACAAATGGCTGCTATTAATTCTAAAGTGGCATCTAATTATCCCCCCACTTCCAAAGAGTTATCATAAAATCTTTAAATATCCCTGTAGGAATTGTGAATAAAATTATAAAATCTGATTTGAAGCTAATAGAAACAAACAGCAAAAAAATATTTTTATCACCTAATGCCAAAACATATTTCTTAGTGTAAGATAATAAATATACAGATTGCTGTATGAAAATTATTTGACAAATGAAAAATGGAAACATATAGTTGCAATTGTTAGGGCTTAGGCTTGCTTATCTGATTGCAATAGAAAAAAGATTGATTTACTACTGAAAAAGGAATAAAAGACTTAAAGCATTAGTTTAAGAAGGTAATGAAGTTTTGTTAGAGGTTTTATAGTTATCGCTGATTTCTTTTGTAACAAAAAACCTAAAATAAAAAAAAATTGAAAAAAAAAGTCTTAACTCAGATTCCTATAAAAAATATATTTTAACGCTATTTTCAAAGAAAAAATTTCATCCCTTTATATATATCATCACTGAATTGTTTCATCAGGATAAGGCTACAAGCTATTCTCTAAATCTAGTGCTCTATTTTATGAAAAAAAGGAAAAATGAAACCAAAATTGAAGGAATTGACCTCAATATTCCCTTTAAATACATATCACTTGAGTGTTCTTATGGATTATGTGTTTAGACTTTTAAAACAAGTTCTTTATTAGTGACATTTCAAAACATTGGTTGGTGAAGGAAGAGTTGAACAAATTCAGCTTGATGTTATAAACAAATGCTCTGTTATCTTGGAAATCAGGATATGATAGTTCAACAACAGAGCTATCAGACTGAACATATTGAAAAATTAAATTCTTATTTTTCTTATTACATATGACATGCCTAGGGCCGAGCAATGGCCGATTGGTTAGGGAGCTAGCCTTCGGTACCGGAATTTGTGGATTCGAATCCCACTGTGGCATGGATGTTCGTAGCCATTCGGAATTGCCTTTAAGCTGTAGGTCCTGGTCTCATTAGCCCTTGTGTTGCAAAAAGTAGACCGTAGCACTCCAAACCAACCAACCATGACATGCCTAAGACAATTCAGAGAGTCAATGATGTCTTGATAATGTCTTTATTCACGACTATTACACAGATTAACAGTCAATCATCAAACACAGCCGCAAGTAGGTAGCGTCCACACTCTAACAAAGAAGCTACATTTGGCCAAGGTTCATACAGCAACCCTTTCTGAAAACACTCTCTTTCAATTATTACGCATCAAGCACTTTTATTTGGAGTTATTAGTGATTCATATGCCTGCCATAAAGAGTGTGCTGCATTTCCTGCCTTTAAACCCCTAAATTATTAATTTTATGTTTTCAAATCAATTCTATATATTGCAAAATCATTATGAATATGTGAATACTCTTTGTATAAGCAGAAATTTATTTTTTTCCTTGTGATCTGACTCCTTAATTAACATAATCCACAATTTCCCAATTATATGTTTCAATTTTTTGATTTTTATGAAAGCCATTTGCAGATAGTAAATTTCTGATTTATGTATTTCAGAAATAAAGATTGTGTTTTTATAAAGTAAAAGTTTTTAATTAGATGCAAAGAATGTATAATTTCTAGTAAGATATATGAAAGCTAAGATGGATTTTAGCATTGTATATAAGATGAACCTGTATGTAGATATGCAAATGTGATAGTTTTATAGCAGTGTATTTTATAATTACATATAATATGTTTATATAGAGAGTGTACGATGAAGAAATACAGGAATCTGTCACTGAAAACAAACCACCATTTGAAGTAAGTAAATTTTTAAGCTATATAATTTCTGTCTTATCTTCATGTTAGTGGTTTAGCTTATTATTATCCTTGCTTTTTATAATTGCAAATAATGAGAAAATTGATTAACAGGCATACCCTTTAATCTAGTTGTTTGCACTGTAAAATAATTACTTTTATGTTTTTTTTTCATAAATATGAAATTTAATTGAATCTCTATGCATTGTTTTCTAAGGGATCTTGGGAACTTAAATAGAAAAAGATGGATGCGGGAAATCGATATTCAAAAAAGATAAAGTTTTGATAAACTATATGTATAAATAATTCTTTTATAACATTAATTTGAAGTGTTTAACACTTAACTGTGATAGACTTATATAACTTATGTTTAGAATGATGCTCAATGCTATAAAATTGTTTTTTAATTTCCACTTCCATTGTACAAGTGGATAAGCCTGATTGCAAAAATTGAGCATTGTATTATCTTTACCTCTTCAAGGATACAAATATTGCCTCTGCAAGAGTATATAAATTATTTTATCTTTGATAAAGCAGAACAACTCATTTTTATAAAATGAATAACACATTTTGTTTAAATTTATTTTTTTCATAAACTCAAATTTGCTAACAATAATGCTGTTACTTCTAAAAATTGGACAGATTGATGAAAAAGGAATATAAATGAAACAAACCAAAAAAATGCTATATAAAAATGGATAACATTAAAACTACTGAACTAATTAAAATAGAACCACCTGGTTAAGTAATTTTTAACCAGGAATCAATTTGACATGCCTGAAATACTATGCAAAAATTTCATTAAGATTAATCCAGGGATTTCGTAATATATAGCATACATACATACATACAGAGGATTATATATATATATATATATAAATATATATATATATATATATATATATATAAATATATATATATATATATATATATAAATATATGTGTGTGTGTGTCATGTCTGGAATATCAGTCTCTAAATAAACAGTCGGGGCTTTGATTTTCCTTCAAATTCATTCTTTATTTCTATCCAGAACATGAGGCATATGCTGGTTTGGGTTCCACGAAGCACTGTCGTGTGAGATACGGATGTTGAGAGAAATGTCTCTTTTTCTAACTTACTGCTCGATACCGAAGATGATCCATTCTAGGTGCTGGCGGAAAAGTGAATGCGTACTCTTTACTGAAAATATAAAATCTTACACTATGGGTTTTGGGGGTGTTTTTGTGGCTGACCATTTAGAATTTGCGAGGGCGTGTTTGGGGCATTCTTGAACCTCCTCATTGGCCGTTGCCCTTTTTTGTTTTGCTTTTAGTTTAGCCGAGCAGATAGCGGGGGATGCTATCTTGTGAAGTGCAGGTGGCTGGGCCAGCCACAAGTAATGTGACTTTAGTGTCATAGGGGATTAACTCGTTTGATTTTATGATTTCTGTAACGTCAAAGGTGGATTAAAATTGCATCTTCATAGTCGGCAGGTGGTTCACATCTGTGTGTTTGCTGGAGTTGTTTGTTTCCCACACTTAGGGTCTTTGTGGTTTTTCCCTTATTGCTTTTTGTTTTCAGGGGGGCTTATTCCTAGATCTGTTATTCCTATATTACAATATTCCCATATTACAATATTATTCTCTTTCCTATATTACATACCCTAATTTTCGGCATATAATCCACAGGTACGAATTTCGCGATATTTTCAGAGAAAAATATTGTATAATCCACAGATTAAATTTCCATTTTAATCTCATGTGACCAGTTTTCAATGTATATGGACAAAAGTATATCTTTTATTGTTAAAAAACTTAAACTCTTTAGTTAATGATAACATTTTCTTTAAATTAAATAAAGTAATCTAATAAAGTGAGAATTTGGAGAGACTTAAATTTTTTTTTTTTGTTTAACCACAGTAAAAATATAATCAGAATATTTACAGTAATTAGTACAGAAACATTGCTACAAATAAATTATTCAAAGCCATATTTAAATAAAAAATATTAAAATTTAGAATTCTTAAAATACATCTTTTCATTTTAATTTAATATGGTTATTTGCGATCTGTATTAAAATTTGACACACTCCCCCCTCTGCAGTTATAGTTAAAAGTGGAAAAAATGAATGCAGCAAAATGCCGTATTTTAAATCATACAAGTTTTATTTCTTGATAGAAATAATTATACAAAATGGAATATATTAATTTTATCAGGCATTTTTATCCAAACCACTGTGTCCTTGGCTGAAAAATTTTTTTAATCCTCATTTAAAAAAAAAAAAAAATTCTGTGTATATATATGAGCAGTTGCTGACATCTATTATTCTTTATGAAATATATTTGTAAATTTTATTATAAAAATAATTTTTATCAGCAGATAATACAAGGCGGCATATAATACGCATTAGAAGGAAATTTAAACTTTTTTAACGTATAATCCGCAGATTATACGCCAAAAATTAGGGTATATAAACAGTTTTTGACTGCCTATGAAAATCTTTTGAATTATTTAGTTATATTTTTTTCCCTCAAATTAATGATTGATAAAGCTATGCTTTAAGTTAAAGATTCTTTTACTTTATCTAGAAAACTAAGGAACAAAGAGAAGCTGAAATGTTACCAAAAATTATGCAAGCTATTGAGTTGGGTTTAGCTGTACTAGATACTGCATTTGATCGCATCAATGTTAATGAAATATCAGATAGTGAAGATGAAGAGGATATCTCATCAGAAGGTCATACAATACTAGAGCCAAAGGTATTTATATATTTTAACTTTTAACTTTATTCTCTTTTAATTTTATGCATTTGTTGAAATTTAGATCTGATTATTTCTGTAAGCAAAACTGTCATGATCTATCCATAAATAGTTTCTTTAAATAAGAAATCATATTTGACTAAATTTTTAATAACTCAGTAATTTGCAATATCATATATACATACTCTTTTGTAAGAGTTAAATAAGTTTGTCTCATGTTGCTTTGAAATCTGTTATATTTCATTTAATTAATTTTTAATATTGTTAAAATTTATTTTTCTAATTATTGTTTTTATCATTAGGATCCATATGCAAATAGACCTCTTCCTTATATAATTGGATCAGAAGAGTTCATGAAGTGTGATTATGCTGGTTTGAAAGATTTAATAGAAGATGGTAACTATCTATATTTTGTATAAATATCATTGATCATGCTGCTTAATATGATGGTTGGTAGCATGTATGATCATATGATTCCATGTACAGAATTTTTAAATAATAGTTTTCCAAAGTGGATGCTAATGCTTACTAGAGGATGTTAGAACCATCTAAGGCAGTAATGACAAACAGTTTTGAGAATTGGGTCCAATTTTATTCATTATTTTTTTTTTAAATTGTCATTAAATCAGTAGCATCAGTTAGAAAGGGAGGGGTAGAAAGTAGATGTGGTGGAAAGGTACTAATTGTTTGGAAACACCAAAAGTTTATAAATAGAAAAACTTTAACCTTTTTTAAAACCTCTCAATTAAGATCCATTAAAAAAGATTTATGTATCATATATATTTTCCAATTTTTACTTTTGAAAGTGAAAAACTGAAAATAAAGGTTCGTGTAAAAAAAAATTTATCAGTGGAAAGAAACCATGAAATTACCTCATCAGTTGATACTATGCCCAGTAGTTCCTCTATATTGAGTATTTGAAGGAACAAGGAATTAAGAAAAACATACTCATAATATAATGAAATGTTTATTATTAACATTAATAGCTTTATTAATATCATAGTTATAGATATGTATGCATAAATTTGATAAAGGTATTTTTAATGTGTAATTTGGTGTTGCTTATTTTCAAATTGTTCTTTTTAATAGAGTTCATGATCCATATTTGTTAGTTTAATGCATTTTAAAGTTTCTTTTGGTAGATTTTACAAAATTCAGCGAGCATCATAATTTTGACTTGTATATTTCAGTTGTCTGTTCGCTCTTTTATGACATAAAAAAGGTTTGTGAAAATTAATCCAAGGGTCTTTTAATAAACCTCCATGGGTCAGTGTGTGATTTAGAAGTCAGACACTGACTTTTGAAAGTTTTTAGGCGACCCAACACATTGATTTTTTATATCATATAGCAATAAACGAGCATTTAAAAATTTAAAGCATAAATATACTTTAATTAAAAAAAATTAAGGTATAAATATTTATTGCTGAATTTATAAAAAAAAAGAACAGTTATTCATTGTATCATCCCACTGATATCAGTTTTGATGTTCACTTTTATGCTTCTCCTAAAGAAGTAAAATTTGTGAAACAAAAAGGTAACATTAATTTTTTTAATTGATTTAAAAAAGTAGAAAAACTGTAAAGTTAACAAATTTTTGTAATTTACAAATTGCATTGGTAATAATAATAATAATAAGGATGAAGAAAATTTGAGTTACTTCTCAAAAAGGTTTGCAATCCCTGATTTATGAGGTAGCATTAACCCTTTAAAGGACACTAATATAAATCTTTAAGGATTTAATAAAATTAGTTTATAAATGTTACCTATGAAGCTTATAAATGTAAAATACATGAAAAAAAAATGTGCATTCATTGGGAGGAAGAAATGTTAGAGGCCTGGTTTAAATGCAAAACCATCCCTTTGTACTGTGTGAAGATAATATTCTTTTAAATTTTTATTAAGGTGGGAGTGCAATGAATAATTATCATTAAAAGTGTAGAATATAAATATAGCTAAACAGTTTTTAAGTGTTATTCGAATAATATAGGTATTTGGTGTCACAAGCAAGATAAATCAAATTTCTGAATTTTTGGGGTACAGAAAGTTTAAAAATGCATATTTCAAATGGAAAAATGAATTAGGTGTAGTGTTTTTATCTGCTGTAAGTTTAAAATGTCATAAACATAGAAAATGTTTAAAAAATCATTCATATGTCTTTAAAAAGTAGAAAAAAAACTTTTAACAGGTGGATTCGCTGCAAAACCACCGTTCGTTAAAGGGTTAAGGCAGTTTAAATCAGAGATTACTTACATAAGAAATTAATGATAAATATTTTATAATTAATAATTTTTATGGTTTTATAATTAGAAAATCATCTTAAATTCAATCCTTTCTAAGCTACACTTACTACAAAAGTCTCTATTTTTAAATGTCAATGGGAAACCATTTTGTATAGAACTTAATTTGTATAGAATTCATTACAAATAAACCTGCTGTTGATTTTAATAAATGATTTCTTGTTTGATTTAGTCTGTAGAATGTTGGTGTAAAATTTTTACAGTTTATTCAATCTTTATTGATTCTGTCAGATTTATATCCTTTTTACTTACAATTAGAATAATTATATGTTAAGAGGCAGCTATAATAAAGGAATAGCAATTATTAATTTACCAAAAGACTGTTTAAATTTCATCAAATTTTCAGCTTTATACTTTATTTACTTTGCAATTTCAACTGGTACACTGTTTTACCAATAAGTATTTGGACACCTGTGATAGAAAAGAAAAACTAACTTTATTCAAAATCAATAGTTGGTAGAGTCTCCACAAGAGGCAATTACATTGTGAACCTTCCGGGGCATACTTTCTACAAGTCTTTGTATTATAGCTACTGGTATTGTCTTCTACTCAGCTTGGAGTAGACATACAAGTTCCTTCACCTATTTTGGATGGATAGTGTACCCCTTAATTCGACGATCCAACTCATCCCAGAGGTTCTCGATAGGGTTCGGGTCTGGGCTCTTGGCAGGCCAATCCAGTCTATGAACTCCATTGGCATCATACCAAGGCTTGGTTAACCTCAAAACAAGACAACTGGCATTGTCGTCCTGAAAGTAATGGGTCCAATCCGTAAAACTGCCACAACGTAGGAAGCACATTGTCATCCAAAATAGTAGGCATCGGTGTTGAACCTGATAATTATACCTTTCTCAAAATCAGAGAGCTCTGAACTGTGCAGCATCTTGCATGCGACTATTGCCTATGCTGTTTCTTACACAATGTATACTGGCGGAAGCTGTGATGTACCTCACATTTGCATAGGTATCCAAATTACTTATTGGTAGGCAGTGTATATTTAAAAACTTGATAATGTACAAAACATGATTTTATGAACTGATTTATATTTGTATTCTTATATTATTATTATTTTTAATTCAGATGCCTTGTCATATTCTGAAGAAAGTAGTATATCTGAAACTGATGAAACGTCATCAGATGAGGTATTTGTTTTTGAATATTAATAAAAAAAATTATTGAGAAAAACCTCTTGTGAAGTACATACATTTGATTCCCATTTTATTTAATTTTTTATTTGGGGTCATTATCATTAGACTTGTTTCATATTAAATGTAGATAAATATTTAAATTTAACTATCCTATAAAGGTGTAACGTTTATTACATATTACATTTCATTTAAAAATAACAATAGCTTATTAAAAAAAGTCACTGTTTTATAAAAAATAATTTTTAGCAACAATTATTTGTGTAAAAAAATTGAAATTAGTTTTCTTTAAGTGTGAATATTTTGATTCTGGTAAGAGTATCTAAAATTCAATTATTGAAGTAGATATGTGCTGCATTTGTAATGCCTCTCTCATTCCTAATAACTTTAATTCCCTATCTGGTTTTTCTGATTGATATTATTTTACAAATAAATGATCCACCTATAATGATATTGCAAATAAATGGATTTACTTTAATTTCAGGTGTATAAATGGCCCTGGCATTTATGCCATGCATATAATTAACTTAATAATAATGAGAGTTCATCAGATAAGCCATCTTGGCATATATGTAGCTCACATTGCAATTGTCTAAAAGAAAATAAAAAATCATTAGCTATCAAACAAAGTTTTAAATTCCTGTTTTTTTAACCAATTACTTTTGCCCAAAAGGGAATTTTAACTTTGATATGATAATCCCTCTTCTCCCAGCTTTATTGGACCGGAGTTCGTGGGATCATATCCCACATTGGCATGGATGTTTATAGCCATTCAGAATCGGTTTTAAGCAGTCGGTCCCGGTCTCATTAGCCCCCGTGTTGCAAAAAGTAGACCGTACAGCTCCAAACCAAACCAACCATCTGCCAGCTTTATTGTCCATTACCCTAAATAATCTTTCTAAACTGGCCGGACTATGATACAATGCATAGCAAAAAATAAGGATTTCCAGCCTCCATATACCATCCAATTTGTATAGGAACAACTCTCACAGATATTGCACAGCATGCTAGATGAAATTTAATATTGTATAAAACAATGAAATAATGTATTAGGGAAAGTTCTGATAGTTATTGCTTGGAAATTTGGAAGTTTCTCCTTTAATTTTACACCTTTTAAAAATTTAAAACTTCATTAAGGGGCACATTCTCCAAAAGTACTCAGGCTTGCAAATTCCGTCACTTTTCTCACCTTTAGTCACTTTTTTCATGGTGTATCACAGCAAAAGTCTGTTGTTGAAAAAAGAAAATCTGAATTAATAACAAAATATTTTAATAAAAGACCAAAAATGTGATGCTCTAATCTTATTTTTCTTATTAAAATGTAATTAGTCATATGGTTTCCAGAATTTAGTGATTTTAAAAAGTTGTAAAGAAGTTCCTGAAATCTACATTTGTACTGAAATGTACATTTAATACATTAAAGTAATTTACGTCAAAGCACACATTTCTCTTTTTCTTTTTCTTCACAATTTTTGTTTAGATACTCTAATCTAGCTATGTACATATTTCAAAACATCATTAATATATACAGAAAATTGTGATTATAAAATTAATGTATTGTATGTATTCAAATCTAATTTATAGATTTTCTTCAATAAAAAGCAATGTTGAGTTGTGTTAAACAAAATTTTTAACCTTTTTTGTATTTGACGCTAAAATCATGTCTTGCATGAATCATTTGATTTAGAGTTAAAATAAATAGAAAAATCTTAATAGCATCTGTAATCAAGAGGAGAAAAAATATTGCTTTTTTTTTCAATGTTTAGTCACTTTTTAGTCACTTATTCTGTATTATTTGTCACTTTTCTCACCTTTCTGAAAGTACCTTAGCAGTTGCAAGCCTGTATTAGTGAAAGTTCTGATAGTTATTGCTTGGAAATTTGGAAGTTTCTCCTTTAATTTTTCACCTTTTAAAAATTTAAAATTTCATTCACCTTCAAAAATTCTTCAGAATTTAATGAAACTAGTTTATAAATATTATTTTATAAATGCAAAATGTTTTAAAAAAATGTTTACACTCCTTATAGGGGTTTGCCTTAGAGGATACCATAGGAGGGATTGAGGGAAGTGAACTGACAAACACACCTCCTTGTACAGCGTGAACAAAATATTTTTTAAAATTTTAATTATATTCTAAGAACAATAAATAAGTGTTCTTAAAAAAGGATAATAAATAAATAGTTCAACAATTTATAAGTGTTGTTTGAATAGATATTTTTGTTTGAGATTTTAAGTGGAAAAAAAATCGAATTACTAACTTTCCAGTTACAGCAAGTATAAATGCATATATTTCAAAAGAAAAAATAAATGCAATATTATCATCCATTGTAAGTTTTAAATATCCAAAACATAAAAAATCAATAAAAAACACTCATATTTCTCAAAAAATTAGAGAGAAAAAATGTTTAACAAGAGGTTTTGCTGTGCAACCACTAACCGGTAAAGGATTAAGAGATACGTTCCCCAAAAGTACTGAATAATTATGAAATTTTATAAATCTTTTTTAAAAAAGAATTTTGGACATATGCAACATGACCTTACTTTTTTTTCTCTGTGAGTCAATGATGTATTATTTCAAATGGTCTAAGTGATGCCAGGCTATGTGGATAACTATTATAGAAATATAAAATTTACAAAAATGTTTGTCCTTAATTCAAATCTACATATCTGAATCTATTTGTTTCCAATTTGATTCATGGTTGTGTCAAGTAGCAGAGAAATCTGTTCAATTTAGTATCATAACTTAACATTTCATGGCAGCACTGTGCATATACATAGTTATAACTGGGATTATCTATTGGCTTATCAACTCAATTATAGTACAAGATAATCATGAGAGCTGCACTAAGCTTGACAAAGAGCCACATATAGTTTATGGCTGTAATACCTTTCTGTACTCATTTCTTATAAGTATATTCTTTAATTTTTTTAGGGCGAGCCATTACCCCTTGATGATGACAAATTTTCTGTAAAGCCAAATGATGAAATGTCCCTAAATATTAGTGACAAACTTTCTTCTAGTGATGAATCAGAGCTATTTGGATCAGAGAAAGAGACAAATGGTTTTGGTTCTGATACTTCTATAGAGATTAAATCAAAAGAAAAGAATATTCAGAGAACAGTAGTTGAAAATCAGCCTGTGAAAGAATCACGGCAAAGCTCTATTTCTTCTCTGCAGTCAAAACTTAAACTACCTCAAGTACTTCCAGTGCCTAAACTTCAAGAGAAAAAAGAAGGTAAATGCATTAATCTTTCATTAAATTTTTATTATTCAATAAAATAGTCTTGCTTAGATTAAAAAATAAGTAAAATAAATTTAAGCATTTAATTAACATGCTGTTTTCATTCTCTTAAAAGATAAGCCAGTTATGTTTTATCCCACTGCCCCTATTTTTATAATATTTGTTCTTTTAAAAATTGTTATTCAAGTATTTGATTTTATTGATATTCTTAATGATTTTTTAAAAGATTTATTTGAAAATTAAAATAAAATTTTTTATGCTACTATACAATTTATTTTATATTCTTTAGAAATGGAAGGAGATTTAACATTGAATGTTAACTAAATATTTTGAATTGAAATACTGTAATTTTGCACATATAGTCAGAGGGCGTGATTTTTTATTTTAAAAATTTCATAAACCATCAGATAGTCTGCACTACTAGATAATCTGTGGACTGTATGTGCTAAAATAGATATTTTAATATGACAATATTAAATCATTTTAAAAACAAAAAACCAAGTACAGTAGAGTGTCAAAATATCTGGATATTCAATAATTTGTTAAAAAAGATAAGTTAACACTATATATTACTTGGTTATCCAGTATTCCAGTATGGTAACAGAGCGGCCTACATTTCTCTGTTTGAGAACCCAGCTATGTAAATCGTCTTCTAATGCAGGCCATTGTGTTTTTCCATAATGATTAGATTGCTTTCCTCCCATATTTTAAAACTTTTCTTTTGCTTGTGACAATTTCTTATTGCTCTCTTGTTGACCTCCAAATGACGGTCTGCTTCTCTATTTCCATTTCCAAACGAGGGCTGAATGGTTAGGGTGCTGGCCTTCGGAACCGGAGTTTGTGGGTTCGAATCCCACTGTGGCATGGATGTTCGTAGTCGACTTTATGCAGTAGGTCCCGGTCTCATTAGCTCTTGTGTTGCAAAAAGTAGACCGTAGAGCTCCAAACCAATCTCAAATCTCTATTTCTATCTGATTCTGCTTTCTGAATTATTTTCATCTTGAAATCAGCAGCAAAACTGTGATGATATTTTAAAGACATAATGAATGACCAATATTACCGAAAATGAAAACTTTAAAAACAAAGCACTCTGTTACAAGTGATCCTTGTAGTGAAATGATCTTCAACCTCCAACCTTTGATCTTGAACCCATCCACTCTCTTGACAATTGTTTGTAAATAGTGACCTTCGACATTTTCCTATACTCAAGGACACAATTTAAAATTTTGCTACTTGCTAGTACTGATTTGTTCTGCTCTATGGGCTTTTTTTTTTCATGGTTTACTACTGATAAGATACGATAATGTTTTCTTGGCATCTAGTGAGTCATGCTTTTGTTTACATTTGATATTTGATCATCGACCGTTCACATGACGGCCCCCCTCCTTCTTTCAATTTTGAGGATTTGAGCAATAAACAACCAGCAGATAGTCCATGGCTGGAGAAATTTGCTTTTTAAACAAGATAGTCTACAGACTATATGTACGAAATTACAGTATATATAGTAGTTACTGATTTTTATATTTAAATTGTATGCATTTTCATATTTTTGTGAAGAAAGATTTTTTTATTTTCAGTAGATGATGATCTTTTTGCAAAGGATGATGTTTCTGATGATGAATCACCTTTCAGTAAAAAGACTGGTCTGTTTTCATCAGATGTGCGATTTGGGGATGAAAAGGTTCTTTGATTTTTTTATAGTTAACTATTGTATATATGTATTATGATTTATAAACTTATGTCTCATGTGAAAGAAGAACAAACACAAAACATTGAAACTAAAAAAAAAAAACAACTTTATTTTATTCTTTATATATAATGACTATAAAAACATTATTTGATGAAGTTTGTCTTTATTATTTTTAACCATTTTAATTCTACAAGTTAGAAAATGAATGAAACAAAATATTTTAACCTTTGTCTCTCCCTCTATCAATTCTGTTGTTAAAAGGCAAGCTTCTCTGTTGCATGTCGGATGTTTTAAAGAAAGCCTTTTCAAAATGCCTTGCAGGGTTCATAAGAAGTAGGTTTTATTCAGGTGGGTTACATCATTCTTAACACTAAATCTACCAAGAGGGGTCAATGCCCCCATTTTTCATTATTTTTGCCCTTATAAAAAAATGTCCGGTAGTTTTAGTGTTAAATAAGTTGTAAAAATTACTCCTTATTTCTAAATTTAACTAGTGAAGTACTCCACACAAATAATAATGGGTACAGCTGTGTGATAATAAATACTCTGGTTTGTTGTTTTACAGCTCACGAATTTTCCTCTTTTGGGTGAATATGCCATTAAGAAAATCATAAACCTTTTCCCCCCAAAAAAGAATTTCTCTTGTTAGCTTGTCTGGGATTGAAAAGTTGTTGGGTTCTATATATTTTTGAAACCTTGATTTCAGACCCTTATGCAAGACTCACTAATATAAAAATGATTAGAGAGATACACAATGTTCCCAATACAGCCATATCAAAAGATTTGGACATGATGTTGCACAATGTTACCTTTAATGTACTTGTTTTCAAACTTGAGACCATTTTCAAGTTGTTTTTCTGTTGTCAAAAACTTTGAATGTGTCTTTTTTATTCTTCTTTCTTTTTAAATTTAAATTTTTATAAAAATAATATATTTTGTTTATTAACTTACAGGAGGATGACTTATTTGGTGGGGATCTTTTTGGAAAGTCACCAACTGAGAAAGTTAAGGAAATTAAAACTGAAGCACCAAAAGCTGCCATTAAAAAACTCCCAAGTAATTATTTGGTTATTTGCTTTTAATATGAACGGTCATTTAGTTCAGTTGATTTTTTTTATTATATGCAGTTCAAAAAACATCTATACTTTTATATATAAAAAATACAATTGTAAATAAACCATAGAAAAAATCATAGTATCTGGTAAATTATTTAATGATACTTCATATACAGACACATTTTATATAGAATATTCACTTAGTTTTTACTGTTTTATTCTATGTAAGTTTTTGACATATGTTGTATTGATTTCCTTTGCATGTGTTAAAATTGTACCATTTTTAATTGTTTAAAATGGATTTGGAATTCATTGGTTTGATTTCAAAATACAGAAAATCTCTGGCAAAACATGGGAAAGAAATGTGACTTTGTGATTATGAAACAAAGATCTTTAAGATATCTATTAAAAAAATAATTAAAAAATCCAATAAATTAGTCTAAATTTAATACTTTTTCTACTTTATACAACTCATGTACTCATGTATTTCTTAAGTGGAAGAACAATTCAGACCTTAACCTTTAAGCAGTTTGCCTGTACAGTGTATGTGCTACCCAAAATTGGCCTCAACTGGTTTGCCTGTACAGCGTATGGGCATCAATATTTTTGACAATCAATATATTTCAATATTGCTGTATGAAACTCATATGTTGTCTACAGTAAAAACAGAGGAAAAAACATGCAACTAGAGTTTAGCCTTGATCTCGTTGACCGTATAATCGAAAACTATCATTCAGAAATAAATTTTCGGTGTGGACGACCAGGTTAGGCTAGATTAGATTAGATTAGATTTAGGGTGGGGCGGCCCAAGGCCTATTGTACTGAAAAAAACCCCATTCACTGGAGCAAGGAGCTCCAGCACAAGGTTAAGAAACAATAACCATTAGATCTCAGAGAGACCAATAGCTCAGATAAATTTTAGCAGCAATTTAACCGGGAAGTTAATCAACTCCCACGGCTCGATGAAGTGATACCCAAGGAATTCAAATCTCTTGGCGAAGTAGTAGTCACATTCACATAAAATATGGGATGAACTCTCCTCTGCCATATGGCACCTCCTACATACTTGGCTGTCTATAATGCCAATAATGTTGAGGTGCCTCTGAAGGCAACAATGGCCAGTCAACAGGCCAATGACCACCCTTAGCTTGGACGACCAGGTTAGGGGCCTAATCCTCTGAGTCTGACAGATCTTTTATTCTAAAATAAAATTTTATTCATTGTTGATTAATTTATTCATATTGTTAGATTCCTGTTTATTATTTGATAAATTGTAACTTAAAAAGCTTATGCTTACTTTTACATAGGTCCTGCTGCACAAGAAACTAGGAAAGGAACATTATTTGATAATGATGAAGATAGTGAAGATGATATTTTCAATACTTTGATGAAGACGAAGAAGCCATCTACAACCAAAACTAGTAATGTGAGTACTTAAATATACTTATATTAGTGTATGTTATTTGTTTTAAATTTTTGCCATTTTCTTGTTGGTTTAAAATTTTTTTTATTCTTTCTGTATATCCTTTACTTTAATTAATGTAATTTTTATTATTGACATAAAGGTTGCTGGAACCAGGCATATTGTATTTTTTTAGCTTAATACTAACTAATAGTGAAACTATTTTGACTGACGGACCACTTACATTGAAAGATTTCTTGAAACATATCACATTGAGATTTTGGGAAGTCTAGCACCCAGATATCTGTTGAAATCCATATGCTTGGTTAAGTCATGCTGTAAACATTTGCATATTTAGTGCAATAAATTATGTATGATATGTTTTGATCTCTGGTATATATAGTCATGTATGTGATTATTCTGTTTACATCATTTCAATCTTTTCTTCTAATCAAAATTATTTTAAAGCTATCATCCCAAGAATAATTGTAAAAATATTTTTTTGAAGTTAAAATTTTTTTTCTGAATCTGATAAGGTTTGATATATTTATAAATGTATACAGTGAAAACTTCTCTGAGCAACCACCCCTCCGTACCAATAATATTTGGCCTCTCTCAAGGGTTTATTTACTATTATAAGATAATTACTATAATGCGTAGTATAAACAAGTCTGACATATATTCCTTATGTAAATGAAATTTAAAACTTATCTAAAGAGAAAATAGTACTTTATTTCATGCTTCTTTACATTTTTTTTAAAAGGCTACAATTTGTTTCTGTTTGTTCTGTAGTCCTCCTACTCCTTCAAAATCAAATTATTTTCTTTAATGACTTTGTTGATTTCCGTTCTTCCGCTGTTAAATAATTCAGCTAAATTTCATATTCATGCAGAACTTCAATGTTCTGCTCGAGATCTAGAAAAACGCATTTTTCGACATCGTTGCAACTCAGATCACTGACCAACTAATGAAATGAAACTGGTGTGAATGACATTTTTGCTGACAGAGGTGCAATTCTTCCTTAACTTTACCGATTGGAATTCCAAACAAAGGCCCTAGGACACCTTCAATGCTTGATTGTCCAGTTCCTCCCTCAGTTTCTATGAATGGTGCAATAGGGATTCCCTATCTGAAGGGTGTGGGGAGAATACAAAAGAGATAACAGATTTAATCTTTCTTAGAAAGAGGGGGGCTGCAGGAATGGACTTCTGAAGTTATTCCTTTGTCTTATATCCGACCATAAACCTGAACTTTAGTTTTTTCACTCAAAATTAAACCATGTAGTGAGTAGAACTTCCCGAAAAATGAAAAGGGCAATATCACTTGGTGGCTGTTTAGAGGGGGTCGGGTGGCCGCTGATACAGGTTATTTTACCATTAGGTCTATGAGTCTAAAATATGTGCCATGAAAAATTAGCCGTTTAGAAGGGTGGCCGCTCAGAGAAATTTCACTGTATATCCTTTAGCTGAAAAGGTGTTGTACTATGAATGTTGAACATCATGTTGCAGTACTGGAGTTAATGGGTTTGAGTCTCATTGCAAGCATAAATGTTCATAGCTGTTTAGAATTGACTTTATAGCAGTAGGTTCTCACTTAATTAGTTCTTCATGGTGCAGTAATGGCCAAATGAACAAAGTTCTGCCCTGTTTTGGAATTTGAATCCCACTATTGGTATAGATGTTTGTAGCTGTTAGGAATTACTTTAAGCAGTAGGTTTTGATTTCATTAGCTCTAGTATAGCAAAAAAGTAGACTGTAGTATTTTAAAAGAAATCAAATTAAACCACCTGATGTAAAAAATCAACCTTAAGGCTACAAACCAAATCCAATAAATAAAGGGTTACAAAACTTTTTCAAATGTGAGTCAAATTTCCTAATTAAATTATATTGAAAAAAGTGGGTTTATGTATCATATATTGTATATGTACACATACATATACACAAAAAGTTAAAGCTAGTTAGATATTTATTTCTTATGTATTTATGCAATTATTGTGTACTAATATGCAATTGTGCAATTTTGTATTGTCCATATTATGTATTACAATAGGTAAGTGTAATAAGTAATTCCTACATTTTATAATACTTTTAAGTTGTTTTTATACAAAATTTTCTGACAAATCATGACTCATTAGAGTAAAATATATGCAACTACTTATATTTTTCCTATATAAGTGATGTATACTTCCTGTTAGACTCAAAAGATGTGTGAGTTCAACACATCTCAAGATGTAACAAATGACTATCAGTTATTCCTGATTGAAATTTTTGTTTATTTAAATGCAAAATTAAAAATTTTCTACAAATATAAGTATTTCCAAATAACAGAATTTATTTGACTAAACAATTATTCATGGGTCATATAAAACAATCTTGCTGAGTAACTCCTGCACTGATCTGTTTTTTTTATTTACCACGAACTTTTTTAGGATTAATAAAAAGTTTGTTTTAAAAAACCCATTATTTATATTAAAATCAGGGTGGACCGATTTAAATCATGATTCAAATCAGTTGATTTAAAAAAATTATTGATTTAAATCAGTTGAAAAAAATTATTGATTTAAATCTGTTTTTAAAGGTTGAATTTTTAAAAGAAAGCTGTTAGTAATAAGCACAATAAGAAAATATTGACAACCCATAGTTGCACCCAGCCTGTCCTTGTATTATTAAAATAGCACCCTACCTGCTATTCATTTCCTCTTTCTTATCTCTCAGTCAAATGTTGTCTTTTGTATTAAAAAATTACTGGCACAGTAAAAATTTCATTCTCATACTTTTAAAAGAATGCCCTGACTTTTTAAATATTAAGTGCCTCTAAAAAATAAAACAAATGCACCCAAAAATGTAATAAGTATTATTCCCCTCATGCTTTTATTTATTTATTTTTATGAACCTGGGAAAAATTCTGGAATTTATCTCGCTTTACCTATTTATAAACCTTGTTTGGATGGAGCATGTAGCAAGTTTTTCTCAAGCTCAGATAGGCACCTGCAGTCCAGGCTACTTCTATCAAGAGGATTTTTTTCAACATATGGATCAGTGCAATCTAAATTTCGAAACAGACTTGGAAACGACATAACAGCTAAACTTGATTTTATTTATAAATCATTTAACATTTAACCACTGTCACAAAATAAAAAGTTGGTTGTAAAATTTTCATAAAAAAAAATAAATAAAAATTGTTGTGATTACTTAGCCCTTAGTCTACCCTCATCTTTCTAATTATTCTATGGTTGAAGGAGTAAAATGTATAAATTAACATGAAGCATCCTTTATTTAAAGCCGAACGATGGCCGATTGGTTAGGGTGCTGGCCTTCGGTACCGGAGTTCGTGGGTTCGAATCCCACAGTGACATGGATGTTCGTAGCCGTTCGAAATTGGCTTTAAGCTGTAGGTCCCGGTCTCATTAGCCCTCGTGTTGCAAAAAGTAGACCGTAGCACTCCAAACCAACCAACCTTTATTTAAATTACGATATAGATAATTAAAACAAGCAAAAAAACCCTATATTGCAAGTAATTATTTTCTACTGATTTATGAATTCTTATATACTATATTTTTTTTAGTTATATGTATTTATTATTATATATAAAGAAAGAATTACTTGATTTAGATATCTAACTTGAACAATTTAATTTGCTTGTATCAAATATTATACTTAAATATATTTAAATTTCAAAAATCCTATTTAAATAAAAAAAAATTCGACTTTATTTATTTTTTTAAAAATCATGATTTTTATCAACCATGATTAAAATTGTTTCTTGTTGGTTCAAAAGTTTTAATTTTGTTCTTAATACTTGATTGTAAAATTTAGGCTGGAAGTCAAGACTCATCCGAAAAAGCTGAGACATCATCCACTCCTTCATCAGCACCATCAACTAAACCATCTGGTAATGCCTTTGATTTTGTCACTGGAGGTGGTGGAAATGCTGATTCTTTATTTGGAGATGATTCAGATGGAGACGATTTGTTTTCAAGCAAGAAAACTCAAAGGTATCAAAGCTCATTTATTCATAATGGTATATTTTCAAATAGATCATACCTCCTTTCTGATGCATTTTTATAATCTTTAATTTTTATAAATCAGTTAAAAACTATAGTAAATCTTTAGTCAATCAGGCTTTTTCTCTTTTAGTGTTTTTATATACTTGGATTGTGATTGTAGACTTGTCTGAAATTCTTAATGTTGGATTTATATGTGTATATATATATATATATATATATATATATATATATATATATATATATACATACATACATACATACATTCACAGTTAATTTCTCTACTTAAGTTGTCCTTTTCCTCTATTTTGTTAAACTTCCTACTTTTAATCTTAAAAATAATTAAAAAAAATATATAAAATTAAATAAAAAATTGTTAAATTATAAAACTTATAAAAATATTGGAGGTTTGCATCCGCCAGAAGCATTTGTTTAATACTTAAATTATTAGTATAAGTTACTAAAACTATACTAATCTTTCTCTTTTTTCTTTCTTTTTACTTTCATTTAATTGTTTACTTAAATTCAGTTATTTAGGGCCCCTCAATATTTTTCTTTTTACTGTAAGACTTTATTCAGTCAAATTAATTTCACCTATAATATATTTCCATCAGGGCCGTAGCTAGAAATTACTTTCGGAGGGGGACATTGTTTTTTTTTTTGTGTGTGTGTGAAGAATACTTCAATAAAACTACAGGTTTTCCTATATATAATCCTAATGAGTATCATAATACAATGTGATTTTAAAATGTCAAAATAATAAAAAATGATATAATGAACAAATTTATAGCCTTAAATGAGTCTCATGTAGTAACTACATAATGGATTTAATAGTAAAATTAACATTAAAAATATATAATAATTTTTAAAACAGAAGTATAACTGTAGAAAAGGAATAATTTTTTAAAGAAAATGAAAACGTTCAAATTTTTAATTGAATATTATAAAGTATGCTCTATTTGAAATTTTTGCCAAAAACTCTAATATTATGCAACACT
Organism: Pardosa pseudoannulata; assembly: GCA_032207245.1. Classification (NCBI taxonomy): domain Eukaryota; kingdom Metazoa; phylum Arthropoda; class Arachnida; order Araneae; family Lycosidae; genus Pardosa; species Pardosa pseudoannulata. The sequence goes on along the minus strand of CM063507.1, from coordinate 62,653,213 downwards.
ATTGTGACGAGATGCCAAAAGGGCTAGTCAGTCTGTTCTTGCATGTCGAATCCTATTTGCACCTATTCCTTAATTCAACATCACTGTTCTAAGCCCAATGTTATATATGCACAGCTATGCAGATGACACACCCACACACATGGTCCCTTTTCTTTCCATGAAACGGTCTTTAAGAATTTTGGAGGGGAACCAGTCCCCCAAATTCCTCCCCTTGCCTACGGCCTTGATTTCCATACTTCAAGATGCACACCATGCAGAGTAATTCTCACCTTCACCATTGGGGATTCGGCTCAAGCCCAGGTGCCCCAAACAAGCTACAATTCGGAATATACACACAACAGAATCAGTTTGGAAAATTTTAAAGGACCTAGAGGTTAAAACTACTTAGAAAAACTTCCTAAATTAGGTAATAGGAAAAATGCATTATGAAATATTTTAAAAGTCAATTTTTTTTAAACTCTAAATGTATTCTTATGCATGCATAGTGCTGTCTTCTAATTAAAATTAAATTCAAGGTCAAGGTCAAGGTAATTGGGTTTAATGGAGTACCTAGCAAAGTGGAAAGTCTTCACTTTAACCTCTGAACGTAAAAGAGATCCATTCAGACCTCTAGACAAAAAGTAATCTAAGCAAAAATTTTATACACTCCAGCTCACAAGGAAGTAAGGAGGTGAGAACGTTCTCATAAAAAAATTATGAGTAACCAACAAGTTGTCTAATTAGGGGATAATTAGACTGGAACCTTGACTATGACCAGTAGGTATGGTTAACAGCAATGCATAGTATTCAATACAACGTGAAGCTCAGAAATTATAAAAATACACAAAAAAAGTTAAAGGGACTATAACAAATGCAACTTGGTACAGTAAATAATCTATATATATAAAAATGAATTTGTGTCTGTCTGTGTGTACTCGATAGACTCAAAAACCATGCATCCAATCGCCGTGAAAATTTGGGAAATTATTACGTATATCCCTGGGAAGGTTTTTGTAAATTTTAACGTTCGAAATCCATTCCTTCCCCCTTTTTCGAGCATTTCATGTCATTTTTCCAAGCAAGCATTGTTTTCTCCTATTAAACGCAAACGATTAATGTTTTAATTTATCACAGCATAACTAAGTGAAAGAAGCAATATTTCTAGCAATGTGATGTCATCCGAAGTAATTGTTTTAAACGAAGCCGTATTTGTTATAACCGTTTTCCTCGGTTAAAAGCAGGAGATTAAAATTTTCAATTTATCCCATAATACATAGGTGAAAACGATATTTTTCTATCATTATGACGTCCTTACTTTAAATATCTGAATTATTCATTTCTTATTTTATATTATTTAAATATCATCTGCATAGTATTCATTCGATTTGACTTCGAAATTGAGATATAAAGCGATTCACTTTCATTTCTATGTGATGCAAATTATAGCATTTTTATATAGGAACTAATTTTAAATTCAATTCTTGGTTAATTTTTACGTTACAGTGAAATGTTTATCAACAATATTCTAACAACAAAAAGTACAAATTTCAGTGACTCTCATGGGTAAATAAAAACCTATCATTTTATATAGTTATCTTTATATTCATATGGTTGTCAATATGAATGTGTGTTTCTGTTTCATACAAAACTATGTGGTTTGGACAACATTTATTAATACCAACAAAATTAGCACTGTTGCTGTCAAAACCTCTGCTTCCTATTCTACCACGTAATATGGAATGATCTATTAACGTTGCTAATCAACGTACAGTAGTAATATAGTAGTGTAATTTAATGTTAAACTTATATTTTACCATAAAAAAAGTTTGAGTAAATTTAATATAAGACACAAATTCGATTATAAAAACTGAATATTGTTATAATACGCTTATAATAGAAATATATAATATGCCAATGACTCGAACTGAACTGTGACGAATTTATAGAGTTATGCACGAAAAAAATCTTTGTTTAAAAGTAATATATTAAGTTCACCGTAGCGAAGCACGGGCACACTTGCTAGTAAAAAATAAGCAAAAAGTGAAGACACTAAAAAGATATATCTCTGTATTTTACAAAACTTTTAAATTTTTATTAAGCTTTTTTTCAATTTTTTATGACATAAAACAAGACAGAACATTACGCAAAGTACAAAATAAACGAAAGCAAAGTAGCGGAATGATACGAAACCCAAAATATTGGAAAAAATAAAAATGAGAAAAAAATATCCAAAAAGTACAGAAAATGGTACTTCACTAGTAAAAATAGCAAAATACAAAAAATTAGGCATGAAAACCTAAAAGCTTATTTTTAAGACAGTTTAGAAAAGTCGTCGTCGTTGCCGGGGACAGAACCATCAACATCATGAAAGCGTGCCAGAGTAGACGGACACGCTACCAAGCATGCCACGCCCACACGATACACAGAGACAAAAATGCCAAGTGATGCTAAAACCGAAAGTGAGTTATTCTCCCCGTCTTCGCTTAGAAGGAGGGAGTGCCATATCTGGACGATATAGCAATGCTCTTGGCCTCTTAGCTGAGGAAACTGCAGGAAAATTAAATGTAATATTTTAATTAAATCTTGGATGTATATAATTCATCAAAAATAATTGCCCTTAAAGTTCAAAATTCTCCCCATCCCGGTTCTAGTTTTCTTAATCTTAACTTTTCCAGCCACTTAAAATAAATCAAGGATATTAATCAAGATATAGCTTGTACATTTTGGGCTTCTGATATATCTGCTCACATTGAATTTGGTTGATGTATCTGCTGAAAAAGTTATTGCTATTTGATTGCTTTACCTTCACTAGAAAGAAAAAAAAATGTTTTAAGTATACAAAGCAAACAAACAACAACAACAAAAAAAAGTCTACAACCTATTTATGAACCTAAAAAAGGATTCCAGACATTAGTGGCTTGAAGTAGCTTAGTAATCAGAATGTCTTAATTTTTGCAATAGATATAAGTATTCTCTTAAACTTAGAGGAATGATATTTTGATTTACTTTAAAAAATGAATTCTGGGTATTGTAGCAGGGATAAATATATTACAGTCTGATATACTAGTTATTTATTGTAAAATAAGATTTATTTTTCTATTTCTGATTTTAAGAAAAAAATATTTTTTTAGTAAGAAATTTGAATTTGATTCATCAGAAAATGATGACTTGTTTGGTATAATAAGCTCAAAAGCTCCAAAGGAGACAAAGGTAACTAGTATAATTTATTATATATTTTATATGCAGGTTGCCATTCAAAAATCTGGCCCTTGATAATCAGGTTTCTTTGATTTCTAGAATGGATTTCAGAGTGCCTTTTCAAATCTGTTGAGTTGATATGCCATTATTTTCTGGAGTTACTGTACTTCAAAATCAGTCTTAATTGTATGTAGTAATAAGCATTTCAGCTCATTCTTTCTCATTTTATCATTCATTTGCCAATTTGTTGCCTTGATTTGGATTTGGCAGAAAAAAAATGCTGAAAAACATAAATGCTGTATGTTATTGAACTGTTTTATTTAGTTGGTTAAGATATCCGTCTATTTTTCTTTAAACTTAGAAACTAGTTCATGTTTTTACATTTTTGGATTCATTTTTTATATTATCATAGAGAATTGCACTTAAAAAATTCATTCCTGGAGAAGTTTTTATAAAATTTCTAATAAATGAAGAAAATTTAGTAAAAAAATTGGATTTTTTCAAAAGGTCTAATTTTTTAATAAATTAAATTATTTCAATATTTTTTGATGCAACACATTTCTTATACACTGGACTAGTGAATCACCTAAAATCTTTGCTTAATTTACATTTGGTAAAAAATTTTGGTCCTTCAAAATCATACACATTGAATTTTTAACGAATTTTTATTACCTTTATATCTAACTATGAGTGTAACATCATTAAAAATTATTATATTTAAACTAATCTTCATGAAAATTTAAAAAGTTTTGTCCAAAAAATGCTCTTTAAAAGGCTTTAAATTCACAACTTCTGGTTCCGAAGTTGCTACTTCTGGTTTGTTTTGACAGCTGTCACTGATGTTTAAACAGCTGTAACTTTTCTTTAAAATGCTGTAGAGACAAAACAAAAACAGATTTAGAAGCTTTAAAGTTGAAATTTTACAATAGAGAAATACAAGAAAATTATGATTTTGGGGAAAAAACGACGTTTTTAACGTAGACGGATACCTTAATGTGAATATTTTGCTTTTTTATTGCATTTTTTTTTTCTTTAAAGGTGCAGGTAATAATTTTCTGTCAAGTACATACAGCATATATCTTCACAGTGCATATTGTGAAACACACAACCTCACACATTTTGTCATTGTGTTGTCTCAAATCAATGTATATAAATTTTTTTTAAAAATTTATCTCCGGATTTTGACACAATCATTGGTGAAACGCCACATCCAGGCTTGTTTCCTTTTCTTCGCTGTACAGGTGTTTATTATGAAATCTGAATTTTTAATTTTTAATTATTAATTTTCAATTTAACAATTTTTTGACTTTCAATTTCTCAATTTTCAATTTTGTTTTTTAATTTTCTTATAATGTAATAATCTATCTTGTATATATTTGCTATTATACTATATCCGTTTGTTTGATTTTTATGTGCTTTTAACGTTTAATTTATTGTTTCTTCTGTTTCATCCTCAAAATTACATTCTTCTTTTTTTTTTTTTTTTTTTTTTTTTTTTTTTGCTTTTTTATCTATTACTTTGTTTGTTAATTTCGTCTTGTTTGACACAGTTTGTCCTTTCAGGAATTAGTGCCACGAAATTCCAACCAACCAACCTTTCTTATTCTCTAAGCACATTTTAATATTTTTATTTTATCAACAACATGATTGCATCAGAAATATGTGATCAGGTTGGTAAAATTGAAGTATGTTCTCAAATACAATATAATTTCTCTTTGGGAATAAAACCTCCATTGCAGTTTTTTTAATGTTTTTTTAATTAAAGTTATAGAAATCTGTGGTTTCTAGTGTTTGAAACTATCAAAATGATATTGTAATTAGTTTGTAAGATATTGGATAGTATATTTTTAAAAGTTTGTGAAGGTAGAAACAAAAATGGCTAAAATGGTTTTTTTTTACCATACTTCTAAGGAGTGTAAAAGTGATTTTATGGTTTTCAAGTCTAAATTTCCTGAGAATCCTTTTCACGATCTTTTCAGATGTTGAATAGAATGAAATTATGGGATAATGTTTTTGATTGACATTGCACTTTGTTTTTTTTAATATGTTCAAATAGCTAAAAAATTTGACAGAACATTGGATTAAACATATTCAAGTTTTAAAATTTGGGCATTGAAACCATTTTATGAATGTGTATTACCTTTGTTAATTTTTTTTACTCCTACATGCAATGCATTTGTCTGGACACTATGCCATGGCACACTCAAATAATCCATTTTGTTAATAAAGATGAAATATATATGTATTAATTGTGCAAGTCAAGTTGTAATACCAATATTAAGTATAATATTTTATAGTTATATTTAAGCATCTTTTAGGTGTTAGAGCAACACTTTAAAGATTAACTATGTGTTATATGTTATCTTTAGGTTTCAAGCGAAACAAAATCATCATTGTTTGAAGATAGCAAAGAATTTGATGAGGTAGTTTTCTTTTTTATTGTTGCTTAAGATTTATTTACTTATTTTAAAAGCAACAATTTCACTATTCATTAATATTTTCAGTTCATATATAATTTTTATGTGTTTATAATTCTTGCGCATTATAAAGATTATTTTTTCTTTGTCAAATTTGAAGTTTAAAATTTAACTTACTTTTAAATTTAAAAAAGGTTTCTAATATTCTATATTTATCTTGCTTAGTAATAAACGATTGCAGGGTTTCTATGTAATTGCAATACAGTTTCTTTTTGGGTAATAGTCATTAGGAAGGCTAACATTTAAGTAAAAAATCAAGTAGCTAAAGTGTATTTTAATTGTCCAAAGAATTTTAAAATGTGAAAATCTTTTTAAAAAATATATAATTGCAAAAAATTTTATAAATATATAAAGTTTTTTTATTAAAATATATTGCAAGAATTTTTTTTATCTATACTTTAATGATGGGTATATTTTTAAAATAAAAAAGTGTGTCATTTAAAGTGCAATAAAATGTTTTAATTTATTTATTTTTACTCATTTATTTATATTTATATGAAGAAAAAAATAAACTCAATTTGTGTGTAAATTAAAATGGCATGTCAATATCAAAGTTTAGTTATAATTAACTATTTACAATTGTTTATTTTCTTGTGTATAGTTTCTAAAGTTTTCCATGCTTTATGGGTAGTACTGACTTGCATATTAAAAAAAATTATTATTTTATATGATAGCCAATAAAGAAAGTGCCAGAAAAAAGTGTACTTACAAAGAAGAAAACAAAAGATTCACTATTCGAAGATAGTGATAGTTCTGATCAAGTAAGTTTATTTTTAATTATTTATTAGATCTTTAACTGTAAGGATCATGTAGAATAGGAGTGTATTTAAAAATCATTGAAGTTCTAGTGTGATTTTTTGATATATTTGACATTTAATGGTGGACTGTTTACCCTACTTATAAGCATTTGATGTTCATAACGATATTCCAAAAAATGCATCATCTCAGTCACTGATGTTTTCCCCTTTAAAGTAAACTTAATTAGCCGTGTCGATTGCGCGTGCATAACAGATTTATGATGTATTAATCATATGCCAGCTAGACAAGTCCCGATTCTTTCCAATAGTAGGGTAGTAGTAGTCAGAAATGGAAACTCTAATTCCTTCTCCCGCTTCCTGCAAGGTTCAGTGGGTGATCTTGAATGCACGAAGCATTGCGCCAACTGAAATTCATCGTCATCTCTGTCAGGTCTATGAGCTGAAACTGACACCTGAACACAAAATTCAATGATTAGAAGCAGCACTGACATTTCTGCTACGGTATCAAGATGACGGCGATGAGTTCATCGACAGGGTTGTCATGGGCAATGAGACTTGGATTTCGCACTTTACCCCCGGAAACCAAGCAGCAGTCAATGCATTGACATCATAGTGGATCTTCAGTCAGGACCAAATTCAAACAGATGCTGTCAGTACGGGTATTCTGGGACTGGAAGGCTGGTTCCATTCACAGGTGGCAGAGTTCTATGATAGAGGTATATAAAAGTTGATCCTACAATATGATAAGTACCTCAATTCTGGTGGTGGCTTTGTTGAAAAGTAGATGAAATATTGCTGTACTTGTTGCCAATAAATATGTCAGTGAAAGTGTTAGTTCTTTTTTCTTTTAAATAGGGAAACTTACTTTCTGGATGCGCCTCGTATATTACTACTCACATACACACATACATTTGCAGATAGAAATCTAATTAAGGATGCAAAACTTTTTTTTTTGTTATAGAATTTAATATTTTTTAAGTTCTAATTTTATTTCTAATATTTCTAGAGCTATAATTAAAAAAATTATAATTTTCTTCTTTATAGGAAAAGCGAATTCCAGTCAAAGCTCAGTTATCATACCCTGTTAAAAGCAAAAAAGAGATAAATTTGTTTGGTGATGATGATTTAGATGATGATATTTTCAGTCAGGTGAGTTATGAACTTATTATTATAATTTTTGCACTTTATACTTTTTTATTATTTTATTTGTTTGTGGAAAATAAGACAGAATATATTTGTATGGAAGTAGTGTTTTGTATTTTTTGTAAGGATGCTTAAAATTGTTTGAGATATTATAGCTCAAAGGAAGAGTTATTATTTAGAAATAAGTAATCAAATCACAAAAATATTTTCTACTCTGAATTAGTAATTTAATATCCCAGGTGAGTTTTCGAAAATTTAACAATTTTTTGTAGCAACGTTTGAGATTGCAAAAGGTTTTTGTTTTATCTGCTTATGCATTTATTTCTAAAATAGCAGCCAGGTAGCTCCTTCATGTGATTTGAAAATACAAGTGTTTCGTTTTGTATTTTACTTTCAATAGCTTATTCCTTAATGTAGTCTGGAAACTTTGAACAGAACTATTATTATTCTATTATAATGTTTTCAGTGTTAATTAAGAAAATTTAAGTATTAAATTTTGATTTTGATTTTATTATGATCTTTTCAAAACGGTGTAAGAAGTGAATTAAATACAAGCAGAAAATCTTGCCATAACTTATCTAACCTTTTAATTCAGGCTTGCAATTCCATCACTTTTCTCACCTTTAGTCACCTTTTTAAATAAACAGTCACTTTTAGTCACTTTTTTCATGGTGTATCACAGCAAAAGTCTGTTGTTGAAAAAAGAAAATATAAATTAATAACAAAATATTTTAATAAAGGAACAAAAATGTGATGATCTAATCTTATTTTTCTTATTAAAATTTAATTAGTTATATGGTTTCCAGAATTTAGTGATTTTGAAAAGTCGTAAAGAAGTTCCTGAAATCTACATTTGTACTGAAATGTACATTTAATACATTAAAGTAATTTATGTCAAAGCACACATTTCTCTTTTTCTTTTCCTTCACATTTTTTGTTTAGACACTCTAATCTAGCTATGTACATATTTCAAAACATAATTAATATATGCAGAAAATTGTGATTTAAAATTAATGTATTGTATGTATTCAAATCTAATTTATAGATTTTCTTGAATTAAAAGCAATGTAGTGTTAAACAAAATTTTTAACCTTTTTTGTATTCGATGCTAAAATCATGTCTTGCATGAATCATTTGATTTAGAGTTAAAATAAATAGAAAAATCTTAATAATGGCATCTGTAATCAAGAGGAGAAAAAAAATTGCTGTTTTTTTAATGTTTAGTCACTTTTTAGTCGCTTATCCCCTATATAATAATAGCCTAAGTTATCTGTCCATCTGTCCACCAATTTATGAAGCGGTTGGACCTGGAATGGATTCCCCGGCTAAGGGCAGACGATTAAATTTATCAATTTATCCACATAATAAATAGGTAAAAATTACTTTTTTTCTAGCATTATGACATCAATCCTTTAACCATCTCATTTAATCATTTCTTATTTTAAATTATTTAAATATCGCGTGCATTATTTTCATACGTTTTATCACTGAACTTACATATTAAGCAAATAATCTTCTTTTATGTTTGTATTAATTAATAGATTAATTGCATAAGTGATAATTTTAAATTTAATCATCGATTATTTTTTATTGCAAGGAAAATTTTATCTCCGGTATTAACAACAAATTCTTTTCCTAAAAGTCTAGGAGTCTATTTCAAGGACTAATAAACATCTAGCCTTTAAGTTATATATCTTTGAAAATTAAGAATTTTGTTTGTTTGTGTGTTTGTTTTTTATACATAACCACATTGTTTGACTAAATGAAATCAGCGTGATTCTAAACTGCATTCACAATGTAGGGAGACTTAAGAGGTGTATGAAGATATTGAGCTTGTACTACATAATTCTCAGCCAAAACACAAACCATTTTATTACCTGCTTTAAAGGGTACTTTATAATTCTGGAAAATTAAAAATTTTACTGATCCCGTCATATGACGGGCTATATGCTAGTTCTGCATTATTAGTCATTTTTTTTCACCTTTTTGAAAGTACCTCAGCAGTTGCAAGACTGTTAATTTGACAGAACTTAATCAGCAGTTCGAAAAATGGTACAAGTGCTAGAAATTGAAATAATTATTGTCAGCCTTATCATCATCATTATTATTATTATTTGTACCAAATGAGTATACTGATATAAATGCTCACTGTCAGCTATAAACAAGTAACCAAAATGGGCTAGTGTAATTAACCCTGTAAATATTCACCAGTTTATAGAAAAGAACACCTTCGGTTTTTGTTTTTTCAAACTGATCTGTCAATATTTTCCAGTCTGAGACCACTTGTTGTTACTTATCCCCTACTATAAGGTACAACCTATCACCGGGTCCAACATCCCTGTCACAATATGCATTTGGTCTGTGACTAAGAGTAATATGCAACATCAATTGAGCAAGAAACCATAAGGACTGAAGACTTATTAAACCTTGAGTCCTCATAATTAAGAAGCAGGGACCAAGTAGAATACCCCCAGGTTTGGCCTGTCATATCCAGAGGTGTTGTTTGGGAACATTGTACCCACAAATCTATTTTATGTGTCCCAGTTGCCATTAATGAACATGTCAGATCTTTAGACTTGATACAGTAAAACTCTGGTTATAAGATCACAGCTTTTATTGACTGATCTACATGCACTCTAGGTCACTTGATCATGTAATATGATTATAGTTTTGGGATTGATAAAAAGAAAGTCAGATAAAGGGGCTGAATGTACACACAACTCTATGTTAATTTTATTCAAACCTCCAAGGAAGTCAGGATTCAAGGCAGGGTTCCTAAAAGTCCTTAAGAACTCCTTAATTTCAGCTTTCATTTTTAAGGGCCTTTAAAACTACTTAATTTTTGTCAAAGGTCCTTAAAAACTCCTTAATTTTATAAATTGGAATGCGATTAATTTCTCCATTGACGAAATCTGCTGTCATCATGTGATTTCCTATCAGTTTACTTATGACAGTTTTTTTTAGTTACTTATTTGACAAATAAATAATCTTTCATATACTTAAAAGGTTTCAGCTAACAGTCATGCAGATTTTAATTAAAAGAAGCATGGAGGATGGGGGTTTGTAGATGTTTCAGTTACTTATGGAAGTTTAATTTTCCTTGCATTCAATGTAATAGAAAAGTCTAAAACTTTCTTCTTTCCCAGACAACGTCGGGTATAATCAATTAGTATATTCATACAATAAATAAATAAATAAATAAATGAATATATATATATATATATATATATATATATATATATATATATATATATATATATATATATATATGAGAATTTTTAAACCCTCAGAAATTACTGTATAATGTTTTTATTCACAATTTATTTTTAGTTTGATCACTCAAAAAACTTTAGATGTACATTTTTCAAAATTAGCTTTCATCAAATAGATTTATCTTATGTTAGTTTTTAAGCATTTTTAAAATCTTAATTCTGAAATATTGTAGGGTATTTGTTGAACATGCCTTGTCTGGTTCATAATCATTAAAATTTGTTCCTCAGGAAATAGGATTTATGCTGTTATGTCATGTATTTCAAGTAAGTCCTTATAAAAAGTTGCTTTGGTCCTTAGAAAGTTCTTAAAAAGTCCTTAATTTTTGTTCTGGAAAAAGAGCAGGAACCCTGCAAGGTTACCCAAATACCTGTAGGAAATGTAATCATTAAGTATTTAGTGGCCCAAACTGTACCAAATAAATATGTGTGTATGTAATGTATTCAAAACTTAACTTAAATGCATCCAAATTATTTTTCCCAATTTTAATTCTATATTGTTATTTAGAAAAGAACCTCAATACAAGAGAACAATCTCCTGTTGTTCCACCAATAAAATTTTAACTTGCAATTTTTACTTCTTTGTCTCTAAAAGTGCTTAGTTTCAAATCATTTGAAATATATTTTTTTATTTCAAAATATAGGAAATAAATCTTTTACTAAACTTCTATTTTATTTATTTTTTAAAGGGAAACATGAATAAGTGAATAGCAATAAATGTCTTTTGTTGTTTGTATACAAAAAACTCATTTGGTGGTTCACTTATACAATTTTCTGTTTGTCTAAAATTCAATACTTTCTCTGCTTCGTGTCATTATGCCAATTTTATGAGACAGAAAACTGTTCTAACCTTTATTATTTTCTGTAACTATGGTTAGGCATAATGTCAGAATAATGTATTAATAATTCATATAAAATTCTCCATCATTTCAGTCTAAATATGAATGTTATTCATTGAGTAAACAAAATTATAAGACATTAACCAATTGTAGCCTGAGATATTTCCACAAAACATATATTGCTGAATGTTTTAAATCAAAATTATAATACACTACAGAGAATAAAAAATAAAAAAATTATGCAGATTTAAATATTGCAGTCTGTTCTTATTAGTGATTCGTTATTTTAAATATCATAAAGTGTCATTTATTTACAAAAAGAGGAAAGATTTTTGGAAAGATTTATTTAGTATCTCACATAAAAACAGTACTGTAACTTTACAGGAAAAGCTTTTTACAGAAGAAAATTTGTAGAAAAAGTAAAGTTATATGCAAAGTTTGGAAAATTATCAATATTCAACCAAATAACAAAGTTATAAATAATACCAGATATTCAAGATTCTCATGATATTGGTAGGTTGTTTATAGAATTGGCTTCTACTATTACTGAAAAGAAAAGCACTTTCTGAGAAAGCATAAAAATTCTATAAGCTAATTTTTAGCTGTGTTTACAAAGAGATGATATGTATGAATGGGTTAAAAATTGTCATGTTGTCAGATATACTGAGGTTTTTTTTCTAATGACTTTTTAAAATGAATGATAGCTATGTTTTATAAAAATTTTTTAGGTTAGTCAGAAAAAACCTGAAGTAAAGAAAGAAACTAAGAAGCTGAGTTTATTTGATGATGAACCAAAGCCGGTAACTATAGAACTTAATTTTTTTTATTATAATGTGCAGACATAAGTTTCTCTTTTCTAATAATACTAGTTAGTATTAATATATATTGTATTCAAGGTGGGCCACATATCAAGGAATTACCAAGGCATTTTATAATTCTGGAAAATATCAAGCCGTTATATTGATTTTTATGTGAGATTTTTCATTATTAGAGCAAGGATGGACAAACTTTTTCGGCCACATGCCAAAAATCAAAAGAAAATAAATTTGGCGGGCCAAGATAAATTTTTCTAAAATTTTAAAAACAATATACAAGTACCTAATGGTTTAAATACGTTAATGAGATGAATGAAATTGTGATTTCATTTTTAAAAGTTCCTTATACTGAGGTTCGAAGTGAGATGTACTGATTTTAAGGAACGATGCTAAATGCTCCTCTGTCAGTCTACTTCTGAAATGATTCTTTCTAAGGTTCAAAGTTGAAAACACTTGTTCACATATAAGAAACAAATATACCATTGATCTTCTGGGCATGAGATAATAACTTTGGGATATAATATTTAAGCAAAGTAGAAAAGGAGATGGATATATAATGTATAAATATATATTTCTTTTAATTTGCCTCAGACTGGCAACTTAAAATTCTAATTTCGGGCCAGATAAAACCTTCTGGTAGTTTGCCCATCCCTGATCTAGAGTGTGGATTGTAGCAAATGTTACAGTCCTAAATACAAAGTATTAAGATATTTAGCTAATCATTCTTGAGTTAGGCCCACAGCATTAATATGCATTATACTAAAAGTTTTGTTCTAAAAAGTGCAGATTACTGTCAACAGAGGAGGAATGTAACTAGACGTTAAAATAGTACTGAATAAAACACTTCCATATTTTATTTTATTTTTTTGGCTATGCCTCTCAACATCAAATCACATTATATTGAAAATTTTTCTCTATACAGAGTGTAGATTACAATCAAAAGGAGAAGGTGCACAAAGAGATGTTATAATAATCCCAAATATAAAATTAAGCATTCTACTGTTAATTGTTTTTGAGTTATAGACAAAGCTTTAATATACGTTGTTTTAAAGTTTTTCATTATATTGAGAGCAGATTGGAATCAAAAGATTGCAGCTTAACTGAATGTTATAATGGTCCTAAATAAAAAATTTTAATATTTTACTACTAATCATTTTTTAGTTATTCCTCGCAGCATTATTACACATTTTGTTGAAATTTTTTGTTACATAGTGTGTAGTTGCAATCAGAATGAAAGATACACAATCAGATGTTATAACAGTCCTAAATAGAATTTTTTCTCATTTTATGGTTAATTATTTTTGACCACCATTAATGTATGTTAAATTGAAAAATTTTTTATATAGAGAGAGTGATATCACATATTTAATCACATTTATCACTTGGACAGTTGCATTAATAGCTATTATGCATATTTGAATACTTTCTTTTGATATAATATTATCATTCTATCCCAAATGTAGATCAAAACTGTAGATGTTAAGCCTGCAGCTGTTGTTGAAAAGTCTAAACCTTTAAGTCTTTTTGAAGATGCTGATGAGGTAATTCTTTACCTTTGCTGTGTGTAAATGCATGCATATTTTTCAGGGCTGGCCTTATTAGGCAATAGGCATGGCAGGCAAATGCTCATGGTAACAAAATTTAAGATCCACAAAATTTTGTTTATAAATAAAACAATTTTCCATAAATTATTATAATGTCTTGATTCAATTGTATGTCATTTACCTGGTTAGCATGGCTGTTAATCCCACCTTAAAGTCGAACGCTAGCCGATTGGTTAGGACGTTGATTGTCGGTACCGGAGTTCGTGAGTTAGAGTCCCACTATGGCGTGGATGTTCATAGCCGTTCGGAATCGGCTTTAAGCAGTAGGTCCCGGTCTCATTAGCCCTCGTGTGCAAAACAGTAAACCATAGTGCTCCAAACCAAACCTACCTTAAAGTTTTTATTTGTAATGTTTAACATGTAAAAAAAAATTTAATTTAAAAAATCAGATTTTAATTAAAAAGAGTTGGATTTAAATCCCAAAACCTGATTTAAATAAAAAACAAAACAAAACAATTGATAGGATTTTTAAAAAATCAAGATTTTTACCAAGCCTGTTCCATATTCATATACAACCCTACCTTGTCAATAGCTGCTTCATAAAAAAAATAAAAATTAAAAATATGTAAGTTTAAGAAATGACTTAAAGATGAATTTGGGAAATAATATAACTCACATATTTGGCTGTTTAAATTTGCAAATTATTGGCAAAAATGCATAGCACTAAGTTTAGCATAAATGAAACCTTAAATAAATCATGAATTTTTATGAATTTAAAGATAATTTATCTCTCTTCAATAAATTCTGTTTCATTTGACACCTTATTAAGGCTGCTTAGGTGTGTAAGGTACAAAAGTGATCTGTGCTACAGAAGTTAATAATAGTTATATATCTTATGAATAAATACATTGCTTTCTATAAAAAATACCAATTAATAACCTTTTTTTTAATCTATTCTTTGGTGTTTTATTTTTGGTGTTATCCTTTTGTTAATCTTCTTTATTATAAATTAAAATCCTTATCATATTTTAGCCTGTTTCCAAGGAAATCAAACCAGTAAAAGCTGTTGAAAAATCACGGTCTTCAAGTTTATTTGATGATTTAGAAGAGGTAAATTATTATTATTATTTTCCTTTTAATTACAAAGATAAATATTGATTATTTTCTACTTCTCTTTTTTCCATATAATACAAAAAAATTTTTCTTATTAGATTAGTGTTTTAGTATGTTAAGATTTGTTTTTGTATTAGGACTTCATTAATCTGTGATCAGTTGGTCATAGGAAGTCAGTATGATTATAGTGTGATTAAAAAGGAAAAAAAAACCTATTCTGTTTTAAAGACAGATATGGGGTTGTTGTTTAGTAATTTGGTATTCTAAGTACTAACAGTCATCTACAGGGTATCTGCCAAAATAAAATTTTACAAATCTATGATTTTTCATGACTTTCCTTGATTTAGCAGATCATTTTCCATGACTTTAAAAAGCTTTCGTTAAAGCATATATGAATAAAACTTCTGATGTACATACAAATAAAATATTCCTTTAAGAAAAATTACAGGAATTTTATCATTAAAAAACTATAAACTTACTTTATAAGTATTAATAAACTCACATATATAAAAATAAATTGTTGTATCTACATACCTAAGTTTAATCATATAGCAATTTTTCAATCAAAATGTTTCCAATTTGAATTCAGGGTACTTTGGTATTATCCAGGTGACTATGAATAATAGCCAAATATAACCCTATAATGTTTATATACAATATCCCTAGAGATAAATTTATATTTTGTGCAAAAATCTTAACTAATTTTTATTAAAAAATAATTATTATTATATTAATAAAATTTTAATCTATAATTTAAGGAAAATTCAGAATAATATACATTTACCTGCCCATTAAGCTCTCTTGCTTTGAGTTTCCTTGGTGAACAAATTTTACTTGGCTATATGGTCAATAGGATAATACATAAATACCAAACTCAGTAACTTCAGCCAAATGACAAGTAAAAATAGAATTAAACAATTCAATGCATTTTTTTTTAATCGGTAGTTTAGTGGATCCATGACTTTCCATGACTTTTACTCATTTTACTTGAAAAATCAAGACTTTCCGTGACAAAATTATTCCATTGTCTAAATCCATGATTTTCCATGACTTTCCCTGACTTTTCAGGTGAGCGGAAACCATGTATGTATTGAAACTGATTATTAATCACATGGTTATTTATAACAATGCATTTAACCTATTTCTTTCTAACATTCCTTTATAAAAAAGATTATTGAACTATAATCTGTGATTTGTGTTAAATTTAGGGTATGGATGCTTTTTAGATTATATGTAAATTTCATGACATTTTTGTTCTTTTAGGATACTCCAAAAATTATTCCCAGTGTGCCAAAACTTCAGAATAATTCATCTCTATTTGAAGACAGTGATAATTTTGATTTGTTTGCTCCTAAACCTTCTGTGAAGCAGGTTGAACCTTCTGTGCCTGTAAATGTAAGTATATTCAAAGCATAATTTAAAGGAGTTTCCAATTTATGGCCCAGAAAAGTGTTTTGGAAAAAAATCATAAATAGATAGTTTTTTTAAATTAAATTTATTAAAAATCAGTACAGAATTTGACTTGCAAATTAGTTCTTGCTTTATCTTTCGAGATAATATAAGCATTAGCATACCGGTATGCTAATGTTTCTACCAACCGGTATATTCTACCAACAGGCCTGTTAGTAGAAATCTATTCATTGGTTGATGCACATGACTATCAACAATATTTCTACTAAATTATCCCTTTTAAAATTTTATTTTAAAAAGCTGTTTTTGTATTTTGATTTCTTACTTTCTCATCTTTGTGCTTACATTTAAAATTTTAAAATAATCATGAGCTCCAGAAAAGAATTTTTTAGCACAAAGGTTTCAAACTGCAGTATATAACTAAAATAAGTAAATTTTTTTTTTTAAATTAAACTAAGCTATTATTTCGTATTAGCATCTTTGTTCTACTTGCAAAAATTCTAAAGAAATTGGCACCAATTATGAAAGTGGGGTTTTGTAATTATTCATAATTTGGCCTTCAAGATTTTACAACATGTTTATTGGAAAATCTTGGTTTAGAGCAGTGGTAGACGAACTGTGGGCTGATGTAACCCACCACAAATCAGAACGACATTTGAAAAATTTTCAACATCAGTGTTTCAGAAAAGATCATCAAAAAAAAAAAAGGTGAAAATCTTGCACATGCAAATTTTTTTTAGAAACTAAAGTGCTTTATTTTTGCATATATAAAACATAATGAGAATTCTTAATGAAAATAGTTTAATATGTTTGAGGTTTTAAGAGTTTCTCAAAAGTATTGAACGATACAGTTTCATTTTTTTAAATCTTAATAGTGTAAGAATTTTCTCCATATTATATCTCAATATATTTCTCTTAGTCGTTATTGAGTTTTATATTAAGTAATTTTGGCTTGCCAAAACTTTTCCTTTTCTTTTACTGGCTCATATTTAAAATTTTTGCCTATGTGGCCTAGAGTGATGCACAGTAACCTTTTATCTTCCACAGCACAGCAACCTTTTCTTGATAATTCCGTACCACTTAAATAAAAGATTTCAAATACAGAAATTATATCAATAGTAGGCTTTCATTTAATATAATTGTTCTTTAACAGAATATATATTCTTTTATATAGTATATATATGTGTGTGCACACACACACACACACACACACACATATATATATATATATATATATATATATATATATATATATATGACAAGCTCCCACTAAATGACACTAGAGTCCTGAGTACATTTTCATAGCTTTATTCAAATCTCAGAGCACACTACTCATCAATCATCTTCAATGGCGTTGCACATTGGCGCCTAACTTTTAACAAAGGCAGGCTTAGCTGCCTCGGGTAGCCACAGCTCTGTCTGCGGAATGTGCACACTGCTCTCTGCTCTAGATCACTGACCGTGAGCCATATTTATGTGGCTAACTCCTCACGCCGTGTCACTCTCAGTAAAGAATCCTTAATTAAAATCTTTTAAAATTAATCTATAATTTAATTCCTGACACACACACACACACACACACACATATATATATATATATATATATATATATATATATACACACATAGAGAGAGAGTTGTGTAAATGGTACACCAATGTAAGTAAAACATGTTTAGTTGTAGATTACAAGTAAAAAAGATTTTACCATTAAGTAAAATTTAAAATTTGTTTAATGAATATTAATGGTGCTTATCTGTATATATGTATAAACATATATATTACTGAAAGAATTTAAATAATGTAGTAATGATATATTGGAGCTTGTTTTAATGGTTATACATTTTATTTACCAAATGCTACCTCAAGTTTTTAGTTAAGATCTTTGAAACATGGTCACTTATGATTTTTAATTAGAATCAGAGTTTGATAAACTTTGTTTGCATTGCTATGTGATAGAATATCTGAAGAAAACGGCAATGGCTTTATCAGAAATTTGTATTATTATTTTTTCTATTCATATTCATCCTGTATCTTGTTTTGGTAATATTTATGTGTTAAACTGCAACTAAAAAATGTTTATTCTTTTTATAATAGGTGCCCAAATCAACTGTAGTAGCAAAAGACGAAACTGATGGAATCAGTAGCCCAAAAGTTAAACCAACTGTAGAAGTGAAAGATAAAATTGATGGAATAAGTAGTTCAAAAGTTAGTTCTCAATTTTTTCTCATTTATTTTAATTGATCAGTAATAATTTGCTTATTAAGTAAGGATTACCTCTTACTCCCCTCCCCCTTCTTATTCTTTTTGTAAATTTATGATTTTTCATTTTTGAGTTATATTTGGTTCATCTATAAAATTGTAGTTAGGTTTTGCCAACTTTAACAAACTTCCAAGCAATGTAATAGTTGAACTAGCTTCATAGGCTTGTGTGACACATTAAAGTTTTTTTTGGAAAGTTTTTTAAACCTTTGTTTGGAATAGACTAACAGCTAAATTTTTAGATTTTAATCTTTGATTCTATGCATAATAAGCTCTGCATATCTTAAAGTCAAAATTGCAAAATATCACTTTTGGATAGAAATCCATGAAAAGCTAAAATTATACAGTAGAACCTCGGTATAACGACTCCCTGTGGGATCAATATCATATGGTCACTGTAACGAATCAAAAAAATAATAATAAAAAAAATTGAACAAAGAAATGATGCAACAGTACATACCTGGAGAGCACTTCTATTTATTTGTATTTCCATTACTGAATTTTTGAAAAATATCTTTGATTGATGCTTGCTTCAAGTTCATTTGGGAATTTTTCATTATCACTGATTCCATATCCGTTAGATTTTGAAGGAAATCTTCAGAATTAAATTGTCCTTCAAAATATTGACGCAAGGCATTGATTGCATTGAAGGCTTCTTTTTCATTCACTTTTTCAAAAGCTTGGACGATTTCTTCTCCGTCGCCGGAATCGCAGATTTCTTCATTTCCGGTAATATGGGCAATAAAATTGTCCTCATTCAAATTTTCTCTACAGCACTGTAAACTTTCGTCTACTGCAACAAACTCATCGAAAGATAATTGAAGACTTAGTTCTCCCCTTTTCGTCATGCCCCCTCCTCTCCTTTAAGCAAACACAAAGAGAGGAGTACAAGTTTCTTGAAGTTGCACCACAGTACAATAATTTTGAAATAGCCCACTTGCTCATGAGTTCTGTGGACTAAAATTGGCGGTTGTTCTAATGAAAAATAATACACTTGGGGTTGTTGTAATGATTCAAAATTAACATTATTCCTATGTTAAAAAAATTGGGACTTTTTAAGATGGTCGTTCTAACGAAGGGGTCATTGTATCATGGGGTTGTTAAAAAGAGATTCTACTGTATCTTTACTAAATTATTTGGATCTTTTCTATTTATTTTTTCATAGAGTATAATAAAGCATATCTCTTTTTGTTCACAAAAATATTTTGTAGATGTTTAGAATTGTATTTTTTTTCTTCTAGGTTTCTTCTATTCCTGAAATTGAAAGTGGAGATAATCAAGCCAGTTTTGATACTCCTGTAGACAGCAGTAATGTTTTAAGTGTTATAAACAAGGTAATTCAATTCTTTGTATTTGTGAGTGATTGCAGTCTCCTTAATCATACATTTAAAATTTTTCTTTAAAATCTAATTTTATTATTTGATCTTGTATTTTCAACCATAGCTACCTAGACATGTTTAAAAATGCATAGGAAACCCAATGATATTCTTGTAAAGATCTTTAGTCTGATAAAATTCCAGGTTCATAAAATATTTTTTAAAAAGGGAGTATTACAGCTTAATCACATCTATGTATAAAATATAGGAAGTATTGTAATCGGGAATATTTTCAGATTTCAACTGAAGTACCCATTTTGACCATGCATTAATAAATTTTGGCTGCTTTTGGCATTACATCTGTATATTTATAAAAAAAAAACTATCCATCTGACCATCTCTGAATTGATTTGTTTGAATAGGAAGTCTTTACATACACATATGTACCTTGTATAACCGAAAAAACCCATGGTATATTAAAATTTTGTATTTAGAAATGTTATAATATGTAGTTGTGCACCTACATTTTTGATTGTGATTTGGACTCTATATAATGGTAAATCTTAATATAATGTACTTTAATGTATTTAGTCAACAACCGTGCAACAGATATATTCACATGAACTTTAAACAATGCTTTAAACTTTTAAACAAAGCCCATTTCAAAAATGAAAATAAATATCTACTTGCAGAATATAATTTTGAATTTATTGTTGTATTACTCATTGGTACAATGCAAGATTCTATTGAAATCTTAAAAAAAAAATCAGTTTAGAGTGAAATATCTGTGTGATAAAAAATTCTAATCATCTATGTATCAATATACATTCTTTTAATATTATTTTAGGGTCGTGTCAAAGTAGCTGCAAAACGTAGAAAACCAACGAGACATGGACGTTTAGCAGCACTGGAAAGTTCTGATAAAGAAACAAAAAATGATGTGGAAACTGTGCCTGTACGTTCTAATGTAATTGAGTCAGATGACTCAGATAATTTGTTTTCGACATCTGTTACAAAAACTGTTCCTAAGCCAGAACCACCCAAACTAGATTACAAAGCTCAAGAAAAGAAAAAAATGAACTTAATGTCACAGCTCATGTCAGAAGTTGCTACATCAAAAATTGCTCAAAGAAGGGTTGTTGAAGAAGATGATGATGATGATGTTGATATATTTTCTGAAACTGCTAAAAGAGACAGGTCTAAGAGCAGTTTTTCTTTCAAACCACCGGAAGAAAATGGAATAGCTTCTGTGTTTCCAATCGAGAAACAAGAGAAAAGTGAAAACCTTGATGTATCAAAATCTGATAGTTTTGAAGATGATTTTTTCACAGAACCAGCTTTTCAAAGTGAGTGTTGCTTTTGTTTTACTAAGAATGAAATTTTTTTTAGATTTTAACTAATAAATGAGTTTAGGTTGTTGCTTTTTTTGTGTAGAAAATAGTATAATTAAATGTATAGTCTTTTAAAAACATCAAATTTAAGTTTGAGCAATCAATATATCAAACTATTAATCTGTTTAAAAAAAATGTACTTATTTAAAAGGGAAATTAATATAGTTTTATTAAAAATTATCATAACAGCTTTTGTATTAGTATGGTACTATATAATTTTAATGTCTCCCATGTTCACAAAGTATCTTATAAAGTATTTTTGTTTCATTATTCAGTAAATCCTTTACAATTCTATCATGAATATTATACATGGTTTCCGCGCACCTGGAAAGTCAGGGAAAGTCATGGGAAATCATGGATTTAGACAATGGATTAATTTTGTCATGGAAAGTCTTGATTTTTCAGACAAAATGAGTAAAAGTCATGGAAAGTCATGGATCTGCTAAACTACCGATTAAAAAAAAATGCATTGAATTGTTTAATTCTATTTTTACTTGTCATTTGGCTGAAGTTACTGAGTTTGGTATTTATGTATTATCCTATTGACCCTATTGCCAAGTAAAATTAGTTCACCAAGGAAACTCAAAGCAAGAAAGCTTAATGGGTGGGTAAATGTATATTATTCTGGTTTTTTCTTAAATTTTAGATTAAAATTTTATTAATATAATAATAATTATTTTTTAATAAAAATTAGTTAAGATTTTTGCACAAAATATAAGTTTATCTCTAGGGATATTGTATATAAACATTATAGGGTTATATTTGACTATTATTCATGGTCACCTGGATAATACCAAAGTACCCTGAATTCAAATTGGAAACATTTTGATTGAAAAATTGCTATATGATTAAACTTAGGTATGTAGATACAACAATTTATTTTTATGTGAGTTTATTAACACTTATAAAGTAAGTTTATAGTTTTTTTATGATAAAATTCCTGTAATTTCTCTAAAAGCACATATTTTATTTGTATGTACATCAGAAGTTTTATTCATACATACTTTTAACGAAAGCTTTTTAAAGTCATGGAAAATGATCTGCTAAATCAGGGAAAGTCATGGATTTGAAAAATTTTATTTTGGCAGATACCCTGTATTAATCAATTAAAAAAAAAATGTACTTATTTAAAAGAGAAATTAATGTAATTTCATTAAAAATTATCATAACAGCTTTTGTATTAGTATGGTACTATGTAATTTTAATGTCTCCCATATTCACAAAGTATCTTATAAAGTTTTTTTTGTTTCATTATTCAATAAATTATTTACAATTCTATCATGAATATTATAACAATCATGATATATGGATTCTTTTTATCACTCATTGAAATAAGTACTTAACTGTATTATTCATCAGTGTGTAAAGGACTAATTTACTGTGGTTTCTAAGAAAATGTTGGTTTAAATTATTATTTATATATAGAATTAGTAAAAAAATCTTAGTTTAAAAAAGTCAGATCAATGGATTACTTCGATTTAAATCTGTTTTATATTTAAATCATATTACTTTTTTAAAAATTTAACATTACAATTAGAATTTTTGAGGTTAGGATTAAATATATTATGATTAATGATTAAGTTTTCATTTTTGCATTTTCTTTATTATAATGTATGCAGTATTATTCACATATGACAAATTATGCATTTAATGCATACAATAATTTATTTTTTTATCTTTCCTCACCAAACTGTTCATTTTTTCATTGTTCACAAATACAAAGGTATTTATTTATCAAATCAGTTTTTAAAACTTTAGGGTTTCATAAACAAGTGTAAGTGAAAATGTTGTTGATTTGGTGTCAAATTAAAAAAAGAAAAATGTTGAATTTGATTTAGCCAGAAATGTCATTAATAAAGGAACGATAATTAAGTTCTAATTTCCCTTTACAATCCTGATGTGTAAACTCTTATACATTCTAATGAAGCTAATGAAGACCTCTAATCATTCAATTAAAAAATTAAAAAAAAAAATCATGTTTAAAAAATTATGAAGGGTGAAATAAAAGTATTTTTGATTTAAATCAATGATTTTTAAAAAATCAAATGATTTTAATTATGATCAAGGTTGTATAAATCAACCAACCCTGTTTCTATCTATAAAATAATAAAATATTAGAATAAAAATCTAATAAACTCATCCCTTTTAAAAATGTCAAAATATCAAATACAGAGACTAAAATTTTATTTACTATTCATAGTCAATATGTTTAATGATTCGTATTCTGAATAATTTTTTTTTAAATTCATTTTTTCCTGCATTTTTAGCGCAAACTATATTTTATATTATTAAATATTTATTGAAATGTATGATGTATTAAATTCTTATTTTTTGTTTAGATTTTAGGTCTAGCATTTCTCATAAAGATCCCCCTGCCTTACAACTGGTATGAATAATTGTATTTAATTATTTCAGAATTAATTTTCTCATGAAGTTAAATTTTAATTTAAGTTATAACTTATGACTGATGCATACCATATATTTTCATATATAAGCTGAGGGTACGATTTTCCTTCAAAAATTTAATTAAAGTTCAAAACCCGTACATAAGCTGAAGTGCTACATCTGTAATAAATCAACTAATCGTCTAAAAAAATTATTTTTATATAAGCCGAAAGAAATTGTTAAGTCCCCCAAAACAGCACTCAAAAATTTTTTAGGTTTATATTGTTTAAATTTATGGAAAAGTGCTACCTTCAGAGAGAGTTACTAGAGTTCAAAATATTGTCATTGGCACGTATGTAAAAGTATTGTTGACTACATAGTGCAGTGCCATGATCCTTAAACTGGTTGCTGCAGCAGTAATGTTGAAAAGTCAGCATAAACTGTGAATTGAATAGACAGCAGTAAGTTACTTAAAAATTAAAATTTAAGTGGATTTTCCTCTCCACTATTGAACTGTACTAAGTCATAGCCTCCTGTTTGTATCAAGATGCAATCGATCCTCAATCTCTGGAGTATTTAAATTGGATGTCCCAGCAAAAAAAGTTTGAGAAGCATTGGGTCTAGCATTTCACTTTACAGTAATTTGATTGGAAAAAATTTACCTTGTTTTATATGCTTGGCGACATTTTCAGTTTCTTGACAAAGTACTTGAACATTATTGATTTATTTCCCTTTCAACTTATATAGAAGTTTTAAATTTGGGGTAAATTTTTCAAGAAAAATCATACTCTCAGCTTATACACAGATGGGCTTATATCAGAAATATATTTTAAATTAAATGATGTGCATTTAATCACTTACAGATTCCATAATTTTTATAGAGTTAAATAAGTGTCATTCTTAAAAAGGAGTCAAAAAAGTAAATTAAAAAATTTAGAACCTATGTTTAAGACTGCTTAAGCTTTTACACCCAAGAGCCAAAACATTATGACCACCTGTCAATAACGAGTTGGCCCACCTATGGCACGCAACACAGCTTCAACTCGCATTGGCATGGATGCCACAAGTCCTTGGTAGATGGCCGGAGACAGATTGTACCAGATGTTTAAGCAACGGTTATGCAAATCCAGGATATTGCTAATTGGTGGTCTTTGAACTCCGAGCTGCCATCCCAAATGTGTTCTATCGGATTGAGAACCGGTGAGTTAGTCAGCCAGGACATTAACTGGAATTTAGCATCATGTTCCTCAAATTACTCCAATACAATTTTAGCTTTGTAACACCGGGCATTGTCTTGTTGGAACATTCCCTTTCCAGCTGGAAAAATAGAGGCCATGTAAGGGTGCAACTGGTCTGCAATGATGTTCAGATACCCTGTAGCATTCATGGTCTGCTCTACCACAACCACGGGTCTTAGAGACGTCCCCTAAAGCATAATACCGCCTCCACTGGCCTGTGTTTGATCTGCTGTACATTGAGGGAGCAACTGTAAGCCTGGAAGATGGCGTATCCTGACACGACCATCGGCATGATGAATGACAAACCATGATTCATCTAACCAGGCAACTCTCTCCCACTGCATAAGTACTAACAACTGTAGATCGCGAATAACCCACGAGGCGTGCAGTTTCAGAAATACTTGTTCCGAGCCATTACTATCCGTCCTCTATCAAAATCACTTAGATCCTCAGCCTTTCCTATCGCAGACAGAAGTAAGTGAAATAATGCTTTTTCAGACTCTTCAGCAGCAGTTAAATACCACTTCAACCTGATTATGTCCCTACCATGTCATCCAGGCGAGTTCATTGCAAAATGTAGGGGGGGTCATATTTTGGCCTGTATATAATTTTTTTTGACATTTTAAGTAATAAAAAGTGTTTACATTTGATGTGATATAAAATTTTAGTTGTAAGTTTGCTAATGGTATGTTATTTTAATATTTTAATTTAAAAATATTAAGAAACAAGAATACAATTTTTCTTTAGATTTTTTCTCAAACCAAGATTTGTGTTTTTGCAGGAATTCTTCTTATACTACAAAAACATATTCTTAAAAAACTTAGGATGTCAAATGCAGCTTTAGAGTTTAAAATTTGTATTCAGAATTATACTACATGGTTAATCAATATTATTTAAATTCTAATATTTAAGCAAAAAATGACTGCATTGCTTTGAAGAATGTTTTTTTTTTCACTATAGGATGATGATGACGACGACGATGATGATTTGTTTAGTGCGATAAAAAGTACTGTATTACCTAAAGCACAGCCAGAAGCTTCCGATTCCAATGACTTATTTGATGACGAAACAGATATATTTGCTGATGTACAAAAGGAGAAATATGAGATGTTTCCAAACCAAATATACGATGATGAAGGTAAGCACTCATGGTTAATTTTTCTGTGTGATATTGAATTATGACAAACTACCTACAAATCAGTGGCGTGCTGTAGGTTTTCATGCAGGGTGTGCAGAGAACATGGATTTTCCAATAAATCTTTAATTATTGAGACAGCTGAGTTCTCCATTCTGATACGGGTTAATTATTATGAATATAAATTTAAAGAATACAATAAATAAAATATTTACCTACGAGTAGTCGAGTTATAACTATAAAAACAGCTAAACTTATGAGAATTCTACTAGCACTGAAACAAAAATCATGTCTTTTGTTGTACGGTGTCATATCGTGAAAAAGCAACACTTCAGGCTTCCACGAAAAATTTATATGTTCAGTAAACGTAGCACCACATGGTGCCCTCCGCTGTGGTACCTCATCCGGATGCTCATTCGTGCCGACAAACCTTTATTGCTGCACGCTGGCACAACAAAGCGACCTGTTTCTTGTTCGGTCAGTGGATTAAATTACATTTATTGTTTTTAACATTTGGAAATCATATATTCTATGAAAAACATCTTGACAATTTTTAAAAACATAACCAGAGATATTGTGTTACAGATATAACTTATATACTGTCTCTAAGACACAATGAATGGAAAAATTTGGGCTGTTCTGTTAAAATTTGTTTCTTTAAAACAAAAAAACATCTTACAATATATAAATTTAAACATTAACCATCTGCAAAATCGTATGACCAGTTAATAAGTTAAAAAACCAAAATCGCTTCAGCACGTAAGTCCCCACTCTAATACAATGCTTAATAAACTGTACCTTCGGATGATTCTGAATGCCAAGTACAGGAAAAATAGCTGCACTTGCTTTAGCGTCATAGTATGCTGTTCTTCTCAAGTAGCCCATACTATAAAGCGTGATTTTTAATTAAGTGCGCAGTGCGTACACATCAGAACTTCCTATGTTTGTTTGCACGCTATGTGGTGCAGCACCTAGTACCTCACGCACTGCGGGAATACAAGCAAGCAAATCAACTTATTTGAATATATTAATAATTTTGCCAGGGTGTGCAGTGCACACCCTGGCAGCCCTGAAGTTATGAGATTGTTGCTTTTGCAAACTGAACTAGCACAACTCTAAACATTAAAAATTGTTAAAAATGTACAAGTTTTTTGTGTTTTGATTGAAAATGCTATATTTTTGGAAATTAATATGGTCATTTGCCAAAGCATTAGAAATATTTAGATAAATTAGAATATTAAAAATTTTATTTTAATGGAGTTTTTGAGCAAAAAGATTTATAATAAATTCTGTTTTGCAGTTACTATAATTATTTTAGGAGCCTTCTCAATTATGGTTTTCATAATGGAAAAGTACCATACAGAAATATGAATTAACTGTCTTAAATTTTATTATAATTGTCTGAAATTGTTTTTAAAAGAAGTTTAACATACATTAGTTTTATCCAAATTTGTAGTCTTTATAAATTTGAGTTCTAATAATGATTAAGATTGGTTGATTTTGATTTAAATTAAACCAAATCTCCCTAATCTAATTACTGAAATTGAAATGATTAATGTAATCAAACACAGATCACATAATTCTAATATAAAGGCAGTCAACCTCTACATATAAGTAATATATGCACAAGTTATAACAACAGTGCTTTGTTTGCCACAGGATGGTTAGGGGGTTCGAATCCCACTATGGCATGGATGTTTGTAGCCATTTGGAATTGGCTTTAAGCTATAGGTCCCGGTCTCATTAGCCCTCGTGTTGCAAAAAGTAGACCGTAGCACTCCAAACCAAAATCTTTATTGAATAGATGGATAATGTGTATTGTTTGGATTGCCAGAAAATAATGTTATACCAATAAAATTTGTAAAGGAAATCTATCGCCTGCTTCTAAAATATGAAAAAGAAAATCTATAGCTATATATATATATATATATTGTTACAATCTTCAAAGCTGGTTTCGGGGATTGAATGGACTTAAAGATTACAGCACGAAAACAATAATTTATTAGCAATCAGTTGGAAAATGCAACACACCATGCATACTCTGTACACTGAGAAATCCACTTAACTACTCTCTCTTGTTTGGGACACAGCCTGTCTTATATAGGCCCAAAGAAACTGCTGGAATATTCCAGAAACTGGAAGTTGTCACATATCGCCACACTTGGCAACAAAAATAGATTGCCAAAACTGCCACCAACGAGCTAATATCTCGCGAATTTGGCTAGATACCCATAGAGTCCCATGTTAAATTTAAGGTTAAATTACAAATTTGTAACAATATATATACACACATCTTGTTATTGTTACTCATGAGTATCATGAAACCTGATATCTCATCTGGGTGCAGTTGTTGACACAAGTCAAGACAAGAATATGGGATCATCTCTTCATTTATATGCTGGTTGGAAAATATTTTGTGAAAGTCAGCTGATTCTTTCTCATACCAGGATTAATCTGAACTATCTCCTCCTGATTACAAGATGGAAATGTTTGGTATGGTTTGCAGAATGTATGTAAGCTGTCTTTATAAGGAGTACAACCCTCCTTATAAAGACAGCTGTCTTTATAAGGAGTCCAAGGCATGAATCTAACTGGGTACCAAAGAATTTTTGATCCCAGAAGGGATGTCAAACAGGGATAAGAATGTTTGATTTTCTAGTGTCAACTTTGAGCAGTTTATAAGCCTTATTTCATGATCCTTACAAGGACACCATTAAATAATTTTAGACTAGAGAGTCACTTATTAATAGTGGAATACACATAGATTTTGTATGTATATATGTAATTTAATAAAAATTATTGTCCCTTGTTCAAAACTCTTCTTATCCATGTTCTAGTTATCTTAACTTTTCCACCCATCCAAAATAAGTCGTACATAATTGATATCAGCATTTCTTCACTTCTTCCCCAAACCAAAGATTGAATTAAAAACTGCTTTGTGTCACCCTTTCTTTCTGTTCTGTAATACAGCTGTCAATTCTCGCAGAAAAATCTACAGTTGTTTGCAGTTTCACCAATAATGTTTTAACAAGCCACAAAATAAATAATGATCTTGCTAGTGAAAATCATTCATATGATTTTTCTTCCCCCGGGATGGCCTTTTTACAGATCAAAGATATGCACATTTTTCTCTTGACTATGTAAGAAATGATCATAATTGAAAATATAGGAATTTTACTAAGTACTTTGTCTGGCCTTAAAGCCTTTCTCGCCACAATGACTGTATATGAGTTACATTGGCAATTAAAAATATGGACTATTTCTGCAACGTATTGGTGAAGATTTCTACAATTTAGATCATAATTTGTTACATTTATGTACCTGTTTCAAAGATTAATACTCTTGATATAAAATATTATATGTAAACATTGTCCTGTTTTTATATTCTGAAATTAAGTTAATATCTCTATTTCATTTCAGATGATGATATTTTTAGTAATGTGAATAGCACAATCAGCAGCAAGTCTTCAACTAATACTGTCAGCAAAACAAACTCTAGTGTAAAAAAAGTAGAAACCCAACAAGTTAATGCATTTGATGACCCATTAACTGGGCTTTTAGGAGAAGATTAAAATGTTTTTCTTTGTCTTAAGAATTTTCATTATTTTTCCGTTACATATAAAAGGGACCAGTGATTTAAAAGTTTTCTTTGTACAGATAATTTATAAATACAATGGTCACACATTGAAAAGAACCTAATTATTTATGTATAACTAATGTAAATTTTGTCTATGTTTTACAATGCTATAAATATTGTTGATTTTGTAATTTTATTTATAAGCTTAATCAATTTGTGAAAATTGTCAATTGTAAATAGACCACTGTTAACAAAATAAATTGTTTGAAATTTGACTGGTTTTTAGATTAAGAATATTTGTAATCACACATTTTTAATCCTATCTTTATGATTAACACTAGATTGCCCAAGGCAGTCATTTTGACTGTTTTTTAATTTCAATTAGAAAAACAATTATGAAATATAATGACACAATTTCTTAGAATTTGGTGACTTTTTCTATAACATATAAATGGGTTTATGAATAATTGTAGTTACTTCCGCCCTCCTTTATTATATAATATTAAAAATTAATTTTAAACAAATTTCTTTACATGTTTGTTATTTTTTCCCAATGCAGTCATTTTGACTGTTTTTGGGCAATATAGATATACAAGAAATCTTTGGCAATCTAGTGTTAAAAATCTTCTATGAATTCTTTTCAGAGAATTTGAGCCATAAGATAAAATATAACAAAATTTTTCAGGTAATTATAATTTTATCCCTTTGAAGGGTGTTAGTCTTCTAATTCCCTTTAGGGACTTTGTGTCAAACGATGAAGTTACAACAACAGGTCTACAGAAATGGGAGAAAATATCAAAGTACTTCACGCTTTTCCTACCACATCATAATCTTTTTTAATGGACTTATGCATACTGCCAAAACTCTACACATGGATGGTTGATAAGCAAGAACTTATATCGCACTAAAAATGTGTTATACATAATTTTTTTTCGAATTAAGATTTAATATGTGCATTTAGTATCAAAAAGTTTTTAACTGTCTATTCTAGAAATACCTTTTTTAAGTCATTCATATAATTGGTGATCTGCCAAATAAAAATTATGTATGTTGTAGTAGTCTTTGAAATTCTTTTGAAGTTTGCTGACTGCTGTTCTAGAATATTAAGGTTTCAGTCTACTGTTTTGCTATACCAGAAATAATTAAGAGTAGGAATCTAAAATTCAACAAATTTTCTCAGTTGGAGGTATTGATTCCCAATATGTAACTGAAATTTATTTTATCAAAAACAACAATTTTTGCCATAAAAGAAAGGGAGGGAAAAAATCTAAAGTTTATCATATAAAAAAGAAAAAAAAAACTAAATAGTAATTTATTGGTAAATTATCTCAATGACAATTTCTAACAGATCTACCATTAAAAGCTTGGAAATTTCACTTCAGTAAAACTGGATATAGTGACCTTTTTATTGGGTATGAATACGATTTGCTAGAAAGGGGATTTGACTGTATATATATATATATGTATGTATATATATATATATATATATATATATATATATATATATATATATATATATAATTTTATCCTGTCTACAATTTTTAATGTAAGCATTTAAATTAAATTGATTGATAGACATAGGATCATAATTCCCTATACAGCCATTCTTGTAGAATTCAAGTTATAGGGTGGTGCTAAATTTGGGTGTGACTGTACTTGAACTTTAAAATATAGTTTATAAATTTTAATGTTTCAAGAATGCATTTGCCTGAAGTATTTCTATAATATGCACTGCATAGATACATTTTATATTAATAGTTTAACATTGCAGAGTTATAAATTATGTAACAAAAAAGTCAGAATATTTTGAAATTTAAAAATTTTTATTACTGTAAATGTCAAATTTATAATTTGTACTGACAAATTAAGAAAAATATTTGTACCTGAGGTAAGACAAAATTAATGGGGGAAAAGTACATATATAGTTCCTTTTGATATTGATTAGAATAACAATAAATAAAAATTAAGAATACAGATATTTAGATATCTAAGACATGTATAAGAGATTTCAAATAACATTATGTGTACAAAACAAATTCTGCCATTGTTAACTAAAATATGACAACAACCATTGTAAATTCTCTTACAATAAACAAATGTCATTCATAGTGTGATTTAAATTACAAAAGGGGTGTTTGTGGCACCAAAGAAAATGAGAAGAACATTTACATGAAGTGGAATGCAAAAACAAGTATTAACAAAGGGACAATGAGGGAGGGCAACAGATTTTTTATTACTAGAGTACTTTTTTAATTAAAATCAGGAATTCATTATCTGTTATTCAATTTGACAAGAATGTTCTCTAAAGCATTGACTGCACTTTTGTCCATGTTCATTAAAACAGTATATCATTTACAGTTTTAGCTGTTAGTCTCATAGACTCCATGGAATGCTTAAGCATTTCTAGCCTTGAAAATCATAAACGGCCCTTGCCTTTTTTTCAGTACATTACTGCACTTTACTGTCAATGTACCAAGTTTTAACCTATTATTTTAAGATTAGGAATCTAGTACACTGAGTTATAGCAGTCAGGAGGTTATTTGAGAGCTACAGAACATACTGTATTCTTTGATTCATTTTCAAAGCACAGAAAAAATATGGGAAATAATCTGTAATTTTACTTCTCAGAAAGTTGAGAGGCAGTTAGTGTAAAATCTCTGGAATTCTAGAGTTTTCCTGGCACACAAACATCCCTAATATAAGTCTGACTTAAATTCAATAATAGCAATAAAAAGATACTTTTCTTATATCTCTTTTATGTGATTAAGAAAAGGTGCATTTTTCATGATATGATTAAATACATGAAATAATTTTTTTACAGAAAATATATACATGTCTTCAATAATATAGCAAGCGATACAAAGGTTACAATTGATATAATATTTGCATTAGCGAATGCTTTGTCTTTTCACAAGCAGTAACGTAATTTAAAGGTCTGGAGAGAAAAAACTTTAATAAATCTCTGGTTGAAGCATGAAAATACGACTGTTTTGCAGTGTGTTGGAGAACGAGCAAAGCTCCACTTATGTCAATACCTTTAAGTGGCTTTTTGTTTTCCCCTTTTAACATTCCAAGACAAACCAAAAAGGTATTATTAAACTCTGAAACATCACAGCATTTAACTGCTTTCGAAAGAATATCATCAGCATAAATACAAGCTGCCGATTTCACTGTATCATCACCTGGCTGAACAACAGAACATATTTTTGAGAACAGATCTAGATAGTCACTAACAGTTGGCTCATCTGGTAGTGCAGATAGTACATTTTCATCAGCCTTCTGAAGATAAACTAATGCTCCAGCTGTAGGGCTTGAAAGAAACTCAGCTAATGTGGCTTTGTGCATAGGACTGTCATAATCTTTATTATCAACAATTTCAACTGAAGTGTCAGGATCTTCATTAGCTGAGTCACTTTCTTCATCTTCAACATTTTCATCATCATCCTCTTCCTCATCATCACCTGTTGCAATAATAAAAATTATATGTGAAATTAAAAATAAGAGAAATAAAAATTTAATTTTTTTTAAGGTTCAAACATTGGAAGAAAAAACAAACAAAAAACTGCAGAATAATGCTAAAAATACCTCTTGGACATTTTTTCAGAATAAGATAATGTACACATGCCCATACTAGTGACAGATTTTTGTGATTAATTACACTGTATTGTAAATTTGGTCATTTTTTAAGCATCTCATAGCCTTATTTCTGCTTCCAATTTTGAAATAATCATATTTTCACAGTTAAATTTTTGACTGTGGGCATGTAACTATGTACATGAGTTTTTACCTCCAGCTATGAGAAAAACAAATACTATCTGGCCATCTTGCATTTTAAGAATGCTTAAAACTATACCTCATGATAGAAGAGCAAATTCTTTAGGATGCTATCTCTTCCGTTTTTGCATTTATGCCTGTTATTTGTTCGTATTTATCCCTTACATAATAATAGCCTAAGTTATCTGTCCATCTGTTCTCGAATTTATGAAGCGGTTGGACCTGGAATGGATAGAGGCATCAATATTGGATTCTTGATGTATTAGGGTTAGCAAAATTCAAAGCAAGTTTAAAATCGTTCAAAATCCACCCTTTTCCCCTTTTTCGAGCTTTTAATGCCATTAGTTCAAGATCTATTTTCCGGTTAAGAGCAGGCAATTAAATATATCAATTTATCACATACTAAATAGGTAAAAATAACTTTTTTTCCTACCATTAGGACATCATTCCTTTAACCATCTCATTTAATCATTCCTTATTTTAAATTATTTAAATGTCGTCTGCATCATTTTCATACGTTTTATCACTAAACTTAGATATTACGTAAATAATTTTCTTTTATATTGGGCTTAAATAATAAAGTACATATTTTAAATTTAATCATTATTTTTTGTTGCAATGAAAATATTATCACCGGTATTAACAACGAATTTTTTCATATAAGTCTAGGAGTCTATTTAACGGACTAATAAACATTTAGCTTTTAAGTTACATATCTTTGAAAATTAAGATGTTTGTTCATTTGTATTTTATACATAACCACGTGGTTTGAAATCGTTTCGCCCAATTTTGGACATCATTCATATATATTGCCAAATAATCACTTTCAATATTAAAACCTCTGCTGTTTGTCCTATCACATAATATGACAGGATAAATTAAAGTTTGCAACTAACATTTAGCCAGTAAAGTGTTTTACTGATCCCGTCATATGATGGGCTACATGCTAGTAATCGATAAAGAGTTCACCATGAATTTAAAATTAAATGTTTTTTTTTTAATGTTTTTAATAAAGGAAATATAGCACTCAAAAGAATTTGCCATTCCATCATGTAATATAATATTTTAAAAGAATTCTTACAATGGAAGTTAGAGGAAATTTTTTTTTTCTACTTGGATTAACACTGAGCAAAATGAATCCAATATGGCAACTAGACAGGGTTGGCTTTATTTGCCTAACCCAAAAAAACCCGGGTGGGTTTAAAAAAAAAAAAAAAAAAAAAAAAAAAAAAAAGTAGATTTTTTCAAAATTGGGTTCTCAAAATCTTTATTTAAAATTCCACATATTTAACTAATAATAAATATATTGTATTAAATCTATAATATATATTACATATTTCATCTTTGACAATGATCCTAGATTTTGTTTAATTTGAGGGGGTCTAAACTGCTAGAAAAAACAAAAATTAAAAAACTTTTCAGGAAAAAATAGTTATCTGTATAACAAATACAATAAAACCTAAATTAAACAAAGTTAATAAGAATGTATGATGAAAAAAAAAAGAATATTGAAGTATTACATGTGATAAAATTAATTGAAAAATGGACAAGAAAAATTGGGAAAAAAATATGTATAACTGCAAATAAATAAACATGGGGATAATATATATAATTAATTCTGCTACTTATATATAACTTACAAATTAACTAAAAAATATCTTCTAAATGCTTTAATAACACAATACTGTTAATAAACATAGAGCAATAATTTAATACATTTTATTGAAAAGAAAAAACTTCAAATGCAACTATTTCAAAGCCAACTTTTAGTATAAAATAATTGCCATTCAAAACTAGTTTTTTGATGTTAGAAAAATTTTATTATATGAAAAAAAATTATTTTAAAATTTCCTTTAATTTAGACAAAAATTTCTTCTGCATAATTTAAAATTGATTTTTAAAATTTTTCAATTTTAAAAAGTTATTAACATTTTAAATTTATTTTAATCATGCAATTAATTATATATCGTGTCCTCATACATAACAAAAAAACCTGAATAGTTTTCAAATCCCGAAAAAAGCATCTAAAACCCATTAAAGTATAGTAAAAACCCTGATAAAACCCGAAAAAAGCCCAAATATCATGAAAAAAAACCACTGAGTTGGGTTTTTTCTGAAAAAAAAAAACAAAAAAAAAAAAAAAAAAAAAAAAAAAAAAAAAAAAAAAAAACCCGGGTTTTGCCAACTCTGCAACTAGACCTACCTTAAATGAGACTATATGATGCTAATATTGCTACATTATGTATTTTAATTGTTTTGTATAGGTCTATGTTCTCTACTATTTATTAAAGTATATTAATCAGAAAAATTGTATTAAATATGATTCAACTCATTTTATAAACTTTTTATCAAGTATTACAGAAGGTTGACAAAAAAGAGCAGTATGAGATTTAAAACTTAAGACGATATGACTGTTACAGAAACAGTGAAACCTGCTTAAGAAGTTTTCCAAAGGCCTAACTCATTAAAACTTCTTTAGCAGGAAAGATTCTTAAACGGGAAATCAGGCAATAAGCATTATTTATGCATATGTATGTGTGTGTGCATATATACATATATATTTGTATATGCAGGGTATCCGCCAAAATGAAATTTTTCAAATCCATGACTTTCCCTCATTTTAGCAGATCATTTTCCATGACTTTAAAAATATTTTGTTAAAGTATATATGAATAAAACTTCTGATGTACATACAAATAAAATGTATGCTTTAAGAGAAATTACAAGAACTTAGGACAAAAAAATACTTTATAAATGTTTATAAACTCATATACATATATATATATATATTTATTGCAGCCGCTTCTGTTGAGAAAGGAAATTACTTGCAGAGGTATTTTTTGATTTTTTTTTTAATGGTAGCTTTGTGGATCCATGACTTTTACTCATTTTACTTAGAAAATCATGACTTTCCATGACAAAATTAATCCATTGTCTAAATCCATGATTTTTCCTGACTTTCCAGGTGCGCGGAAACCCTGTATATGTAATTGTATACAGTAAAACCCACTTAAGAAGTTTTCTAAGGGAATGGAAAAGGAAAACTTCTTAAACAAAATTATATTTTTAAAAACGAAATAATTACATTGATAATGAGGAAAGATTTTTTTCTTTATAAAATAACATATAAACAATAGGCTTGGTTTTTCTCAAAAATCTACATTTTTTGCATGCTTAAAAAATCAGCTAATAAAGAAAAACAACATAATTACCTTAAAATATCTTTAATTCAGCTAAGAAATTTTGCTTTAAACACCACTGGAATCGATTTTACAGAACAAATCGGTTATAGTTTTTGGTTTTTTACTGGCAATTTGTAATTGATAACAGTCCAGCTGTCTTAAGCTTTTAAAAACTTCTTCAGGCATATTTTAAATAAAAATGACAACAATCATTTTCAGCTATAAACATTGACGTTTACAGTGAGAGAGGAGGAAAAAAAAAAAAAAAAAAAAAAACAGTAATCTTGAAAGGCAGCTATAAACGCTTTCTGTAAGTAAGCTTGGAAATGAAAGAAAACTTTTACGCGGGAAAGAGTTTGGAAAGAAATTTTATAAACAGGTTATTTTAACATTGCATAAGTAGGGGGGAAAATGGGTACTGAAAATATAAACTTCTTAAATGAGTTTTACTGTATATACCATTTCAAAGATTATACAAAAATATCTATTAAATTGAGTTTTACTTCTTTTATTATTATTATTTTTTTTTAAAGTAAAAGAGACACAACATTTAAAATATCTTTAGAGAAGCAAAACATATATTAAAAAGCAAAATATCAAATCTCACCTTCATCTTCACTGAGGGTCTGCAGCTTATCAAGCAAACCTAACCTTTTCATTGTATTCTGAATCATTTCACATCCTTCATCTCCAAATACATTTCCATTCAAACCTAAAATATCTAATTCAGTTTTGTTTTCCATGGCATCAACAATAGCTTTTCCACCTTCTCTATTAATTTCATTGAATCCAAGGTATAACTCACGAAGTTGAGGACAGCTGACTTTAAGAGCATCTGCTAAGGCAAAAGCACCTTTTGTTCTAACAAGACAGTCACCAAAATTCAGCATAATGATCTGTTTCAGTGATGGTAAACAATCAGCAATATATTTGGCCCCTTCTGCTGTAAAGCTGTTGTCTTCCAAATTAATTACTTTGAGGCTTGGATTTGAAATAAAAGCATCAGCCAGTTTTTTAATACCAGGTGCATATA
Source organism: Pardosa pseudoannulata (assembly GCA_032207245.1). Taxonomy (NCBI): domain Eukaryota; kingdom Metazoa; phylum Arthropoda; class Arachnida; order Araneae; family Lycosidae; genus Pardosa; species Pardosa pseudoannulata. Next base: position 62,615,378 of record CM063507.1, on the reverse strand, counting down.
TCCCATTCTGTGGCATTGCGACAGATTCCAGAGTTCCTAGTTCCTTAAAAAATTTTGCCATAGCAGTGGCACCTTCATTTTCTAAGCGATTGCGACCACACACAAAAATCTTTAAAGATAACGGGGATCCATCTCTACGACTGTTTTCAACACATTTACACAAAGCCTCTGCTAATATTTTAGCTCCTTGTATTCCCAAGCCATTGTTATTTAGGTGAAGTTCTTGTAAGGTATAACACGCAGGGGACTCCAGAAGCTTAACGATTCCAACTAAACTTCGAGGGCCAAAAGCATTATCACTTAAATCTAGCACAACTAATTTGGCAGATGATGATATTATAGCATCACTAAGATAATTTAAAGCTTGAGGGATTTCATCAACAGTGCGTCTTGTAAACATGTCCTTCCACAATGCTTTTTTAAAATTAGGTTGCTTTTCTAAAGCTTTAGCAATAACTTTAGCACCAGGTATTCCGATTGTATTACCTTGCAACTCAAGAGTTGTCATTCCTGGACATGAATTGATGGCATTAACAATCTTTTCAGCATCCTCTTCAGTGTCTACTTTTAAACCTTGTCCCGCAAAGCTTACCTCCTTTTCTTTTTCATTTTCTTCAACCGTGGCAGCAGCTAAATGCTCGATGAGTTTATCAATTCCCGTCATTTTAATATTTATTTACTATATGGAGTAGAAAATATTTCCGTTACAGATTTTAAAGAGTGCACCTGTTTGGAAGAACAACAGACAAATCACAATCATTACCGGTCTGTAAAATTTTCAGGAGACAGTGATGCCATTTAACGTACAAAATCATGGTACGAATGTATGATTTTTTTTTGGGGAGGTTGTGAACTTTAATTGTCCTTTCTTCTAACAACTAAAAAAATTTTTTTAAATTAAGTTCCCTTTATTTTTGTCCCGCAAATTGCCAACCAAGCGTTTTGCAGGATTTGAACCCCCGTCCTCCAAACTGGCAGGCGGATGATCTGTCTAACCACTGATTTCAGTTTAATCGTCCGTATACTTTTAAATTACATAGCTGCTACTTTATCACTGTGAATAAAGGCAACGTACTGTTAGTGGTAATGATTTCTATTAGCGTAAATAAAAAGTGGGTTAGGTAATGATTATGAGTAATTTGATGAAATTACGGATTATGAACTGTAAATTAAATTTAATAGATAAGATGATAACCAAACACTACTTTTAGAATTCAGTATAACTAGTACAGAGGAAGTTTTTTAGTACTTAAAATAGATGGCATAATTTAAAGTTACAGAGGGGATTTAAAATTGTAAATTTTTTTAAATATAAGAACGATTTTTTTACAGAAACCAAAACTACACATTTTAATAGAAATTCCATACATATACTATAGGCAACACGAAAGGCAATTTTAAAGAAAGAACCATGTTTAATATAGAGTTTATAATTTAAATTTTTATTAAATACCATGGATAAGGTTACTTTTGTAAGTATTTTTCAATTATCCAAGTTATTTAAAATTTTCTTATAAATATATACTCTTTTCTATCTGTATCTGCCTTTCTTGAAGGATATCTATTTAGCATTTTCTTTCTGGCATTTTAATATTTTAGACAATTTAAAATGCATTTAAATTTTTGTAATCATAATTACTCTAGTCACACTAAGATAATGAGATGTGAGATTGGAAATTTTAAGTGTATTTTCTTTTGGTTATTAATAAATTATATCAATTTTTCATAGCTCTGAAAATTAGGCATGATTTGTGTAATTTTAGAAAAGTCTTAAAACAGTATGAAACGATTTTTGGGGGTTCCAATCTTCATATAAATTCAATAAATTAATGCAATAATGAAGGTTTTCCCCACAATTTTAAAGCTTGATTTATCACAAAATATTTACTATGAAAAGATTTAGATATAAATGTAATACTTTTATTAGTAAATTTAATATACATGATGGATCTCTGAGGTTATGTGTGTATTAAGAACTTAAATGTTGTTACAAAAATATTAACATCATTTCACTCTTCAAAGTTAACGTTTCATTTAAATATTAACATAACTTTTTTACTATAGAATGGGTTTAATTGTATTTTAGAGCAATTGTAGTATGGATATCCTTTAGTTATAATATCATTAGCACTATTGAAACATTTTATGTTACTTTCACCTAATGCTAATAAATGCTACTTTTATGAGGAGTGTTGAAGTATACATTTTGCAAGAAAGATCTTGCTATAATTTAGGATCTAAATACTTAGTTAATTCTAATTTCACAAGCAACAGTTGTTGTTTGTATGGGAAGGCCATTATAATATTGACAGAGTTCTGTATAGTATGCAAATTAGATGAAATAATTTTTTTTAAGTGTGTGTGTAGGGGGGATGTCATAAGAAAATGAATATGATTTAAATTAAAAATCTGGTGGGTGAAAAGGAGAAGAAAGTTTTAAAATTGAAAAAAAAATTAGCTTAGTTTTTAAAAAAGTTTCACTCTTAGTTGTAATTTTATAACTAAACCATTTTTAAAGAGGAATTTTTAACTTGAAGTTAAAAATTCAATCAAAATTAGGAAAATTTTAATCTTTTTTTAATCTTCACATATTAAAAAAAATAATAACTAGGTATATTTTTTGTATTTTAATTATATTATCATGTGTCATAATTATATTACAATACATTAATGTTTACAATTTTATAATCATATATTTGTTGTAACGCATATTATTGGTATATCAATATTATCAAGAAAGAAATTTAAATTGCTGTTTTGAATCATATTAATATTTCTATTTAACAAACTACCTAGATTTTCGTTTTAATATAAAAGGTTCCAGTATTTGCTTAAATACATCTGATGTTAAATGTGCAACAAGAAAACTTTTATTCATGTAACATTATTAAATATAATAATGCATTATGCTGAAGCCCTGTGGCATTGGGATAGCACTTTGCGCTCTCACGACACAGGTCCCAGGGTCGATCACTGTGCTGGGCAAGGTTAACTCAGCCTTTCATCCCTTCAGTGGGTAGATGAACTGAGGACCAAGCGTGCTTGGGAACTAAACACTGGGGGTTCTGTATAAGATTGACCACCTGACCAAAACATATACTTCGCATCCCAGGGCCCTTGGTCACATAAACAGAGATTAGCACTGTAGGCCCTGGCCCCCTAGGGAACTGTTGCACTGATGAGTTTAGTTTTAGTTTATGCTATTTTACCCTGTAAATGTTATATATTCTAATAATGCAGTGATGTGTAACTCTGTAATATTCATCGTTAAATGTATTTTAAAGTATAATTAAAACTTTTTTTTTTCTATTATCATAAATTTATATGGTCAAATATCTAAAAATAATTTGGAAAAGGGCTGAATGTCAAATAGTAGTTAAATATTTTTTGCATGCCTAAATAAAATTTTTTTATTCTAATTAAACCTTGTTAATTAAATTGTTCCATAACTTCCATTTAATTATAGTTTTATTTATAAATTTGAAATCATGACAGTTATTTATGGTTATATAAATATATTACTCATTTATAAAGCATATTAAAAAAGTAGTTCAGTGTACTGTTTCATACTTTACATTTTAAGAGTTTAAAAGTGGTTGTTAAGATTTATATTAAATAAATATAAGAGAATTTGAAGCATAAGTACTAAAATATTTTAATAAGATTCACTAAAATATAAGCTAAGTTTTAATTTAGTTTAATTTGATTTTAGATTAGACAAAAATACATGTATAGAAGAAAAATCATTGATAATTACAGAAATATAAATTTTGCAGTTTCTTCCTCTATTATTATACTGATAAAATAAAGAGGTAATTCCTTAAGTCTTTGAGACAACAGTTTGCTGTGATAGCTGCTCTTACATTTCTGTATTATCCTTTTTGGCTTAAAATATTTGTTAATAAACTATTTGGTATATTTTATTGAATTTAGAAATCAATTATACAGCCTAGATTTTCTGTTCAGATATTTATATATGTTAGTGATATATTTAGGATGTTTTAGAGATGTATTTATGATACATGTTTTAAGTATTATTGATTACTGAAATTTGCAGTGTCAGATCATTTAATATATTTTCTTACTTTGGACAATCAAATTTTAGTTATTTAATATTGTTAATACACTGTCTACCAATAAGTATTTGGACACCTGTGATAGAAAAGAAAAACTAACTTTGTTCAAATTCAATAGTTGGTAGAGCCTCCACAAGAGGCAATTACAGCGTTAACCCTCCGGAGCATTCTTTCCACAAGTCTTTGTATTACAGCTAGTGGTATTGTCTTCCACTCAGCTTGGAGCAGACATACAATTTCCTTCACCGATTTTGGACGGGTAGTGCACCCCTTAATTCGGCAATCCAACTCATCCCAGAGGTTCTGGATAGGGTTCAGGTCTGGGCTCTGGGCAGGCCAGTCCATTCGATGAACTCCATTGGCACCATACCAAGCCTTGGTTATCCTCGAAACATGACAACTGGCATTGTTGTCCTGAAAGTAATAGGGGTTCAACCCAGCAGTATTCGGTCTCTATCTCCCAGTTTGGTTTGTCTGCCGACTCGGGGCACATTCCGACAATCACCGCTCACCTTCCACTTCTTAATCACATAGGTCACTGTTGATTTTGGGTACTTCAGATCGCTAAATATGTTCCTTAAGGATCGGCCACATTTGTGATACCCGATAATTATACCTTTCTCGAAATCAGAGAGCTTCGAACTGCGCGGCATCTTGCATGCGACTAATGCTGATGCTGTTTCCTACATGATGCATTGCGGCAGAGGCCATGACATACCTCAGGACTGCAGATATTGCCTTTCGCATATGTGTCCAAATACTTATTGGTAGACAGTCTACTCAAAGTGTTATACATATAAATTATCATACATTCTCTATTAATATGTATGAAGCTAGTCATTTAATTAAAATATATTTCTTCTCTTGCAGGTTTGCCTAACAGTGGCATTCATTTGTATATTTGCACATCTTTTGGGCTATTTTATTCCTACAATAAAATTCATTTATTATTCATGCTATATATCTTTCAAAACATTACTATACCTATTTGCTGCTATGGTTGGTCTACTAGCTAGCTTTGAATATGGTAGTCTTCCTCCAAGAACGATTAATTTAGAAACTTCAGATAAAGTTATCAAGAATACTGAAGTAAGTTCTCAAAATTTGCTACAAAAACATGAAAAATTTGACAAAAGTAACATTTTCAAACACTTTGACTGTTAAATTTAACCCTTTCGTGGGTCATCCGAAGATTACTTCCCATCTACACGATCTTACAAAATACACCTGTGGGAAGTGCAAAACCCATTATAATATATTGGTCTTCTTATTGAAATGATGGGAAGACTGATTCCTGCTTCGGTTTTGCGCTGTCATCAATTGTTCGATTGATTGAATAAAATTAGCAGCTCTGTTTTGAAAGTTTGAAAACATGAAGTGAGAAATAAATGGCCCATGAAAGGTTTAAATGATATATTTACAAAATTCAAGTAAATATTAACATTTTTAATTTAAATTTATGGATCACAATTGCTTACACCTTGATACAACACTGTTTATCAGTAAAAATATTAGATTTTAAAGTTTCTTTTCAATATATATGTATATCTTAGGTGGAGAACATGTGGTTGCTGCAAAATTTGTTTGCAGTCTTCAAAAAAGCGAGATTTGAAAATTATTGTGGTTGTATTGTTGATATGTTAGTTTTTTATAAATTAATATCATTAATTTTTCTATTGTATTTCTTTTTAATTAATTAAAAGAATTTAAAAATAATTTAATGTAATTATTTAAATAAAAAAATACTTATCATTTATTAATTTTACTAAATATGTAAGTGTAAATTTTAAAAAATCAAAGATTAATATTATAACACATTATTATTTATTACCCTAATGTGAATATAAAGATATTTCATGTTGCAGCTCTTTATGTTAAATAATAAATATACTGTTTTTAAATAATTATGACTGACTTATATACTGTGCTTTTTTCATGTAGGGGTTTAGGAGAAAAATATTTCTAAGTAATTACATTACATTATATTTCTATTAGTACAAGGTTTTTAAAAATCCTCAATAGAGAAAATTTATCTGTATGAAATAATTTTCTTAAAGCTTTTATTATTTTTTTTTTAAAGAAAAATATTTTTACTAAGAAAACATTTTCTATTCCAAAAAAGTTTGTCAGTTTATTTGGGTAATTAACCATTTGGTTAACTGAAAAAAATTTAAATTTAATATGATTAGATGATAATATTTGTAGCTAATATTAATTAAACCTACATTTCATTAAAAGGCAGAAGAAGCTTGTTCAGTCTATTTGCTTAGTCTATAAGCTATAAGCTATTATATATATACATATATATATATATATATATATATATACATATATTTATTTATTTATATATTTATTTATATATTTAATTGTATATACTTAATAATATATATATTATATATATATATATATAATTATAAATAAATTAATATTAAATATATATATATATATATATATTAAATATATATGTATTATGCTACTTTTAAATATATTATAAGCTTATAAGCTATAAGCTTGATTATACAACTTTTTTTTTGTGTGTATATATATGTGATAAAACACCATCATGCACATTTCACAAAACAGGAACATTTAATTTCAAACAAAACACAAAAACAATTAAATAATTAGATAAAATCATCATGAAATTTAACATCATAAGCACTTAACATCGTAGTTTTTGATTTCAGTTTAAAGCCAACACATTGTTGTACATCATTCTGTCTGTCTCTAATGGCTGTCGCACGAACTTCTTTGCCGTTGCCACTCACTGTTTGTAAAAGTCATGGAGTTGTGTTCTGCTAATGGTGCGCCTTGACATATATATATATATATATATATATATATATATATATATATATATATATATATATATATATATATACGTTTATATATACACATACACACATATATATCTTTATATATATACCAGCAGCACAAATATATCTGTCAATACTGTACAAATCTTGACCAATATTTTGAATGTAGCTCAATGTCAGACTACAAATTTTAGACATCTGCTGATAATGGCCAACACAATAAAAATTTAAATTTTAAATTGTTTAAAAGAAAGCATTTAAAATAGTTGTTTCTATTGCTTATAAGATAAATATTATTCTAAAAAATTAAATTTCAGGAATTTGCAAGTGTTTATGAAATTAAATTTTGAATGTTTTGTAATGTTGTTAACAATGCCATTGAATGTCATAAAAGCAATGATATTTTAATATACAACAATAATTATCAATATTCATAAAAATTAGTTTAATTTTCTGACATCAATGATATTGCATGATATTCAGAGCAAGCACATTAATACATTATCTGTATATGAATGTATGTGAATTGATTCTATCCTTTCTCTACTCTGTATGAGGTTACACAATGAGACAACAACCAATTGTAATCATTGTGGTTCTTCAGAAAACTGTGAGACAAGCAAAGTAGAGTTGGCTACCATAGATTTTGTTCACAAGGAAAAGGCCAGGCAATGCAAATTTTAAATGTAAAGCTTCTAAACCAGGGATGGACAAACTTTTTTGGTCATGGGCCAAAAATCAAAGAAAATAAGTTTGGCGGGCCAAGATAAATTTTTCTAAACTTTTAAAAACAATATACAAGTACCTAATGGTTTAAATAGGTTAATGAGATGAATGAAATTGCAATTTAATTTTTGAAAGTTCTTTATACTGAGGTTCGAAGTGAGGTGTACTGATTTTAAGGAATGATGCTAAATGCTCATCTGTCAGTCTACTTCTTAAATTATTCTTTCTAAGGTTTAAAGTTGAAAACACTTGTTTACATATAAGAAGCAAATATACTGCCGATCTTCTGGGAGTGATAATAAATTTGGGATATAAAATTTAAGTAAAGTAGAAAAGGAGATGGCTATATAATGTATAAATATATATATCTTTTAATTTGCCTCGGACCGGCAACTTAAAATTCTATCCATGGGCTAGATAAAACGTTCCGGCGGGCTGTAGTTTGCCTATCCCTGTTTTAAACAAATAAAAAAATCTCTTATTTCAAGAAGTCAATGAATTAGTGGCAAAATTACCACATGGTGAATTGACCAGCATTGCTATATATCAAAAATTATATTTAATTATATAGAGGAATATTGATTAATATTGCTTAATATTATAAAAGGATATTTAAGTATATAGAGGAATATTGATTAATATTGCTTAATACTATAAAATGATATTTAAGAATATCATTTAGGGTGAGGGGGTCCATTTGATATAGTCTGATATTATGATTTCAGGCTTGCAATTCCGTCACTTTTCTCACCTTTAGTCACTTTTTTCATGGTGTATCATAGCAAAAGTCTGTTGTTGAAAAAAGAAAATCTGAATTAATAACAAAATATTTTAATAAAAGACTAAAAATGTGATGCTCTAATCTTATTTTTCTTATTAAAATGTAATTAGTCATATGGTTTCCAGAATTTAGTGATTTTAAAAAGTCGTAAAGAAGTTCCTGAAATCTACATTTGTACTGAAATGTACATTTAATACATTAAAGTAATTTACATCAAAGCTCACATTCTCTTTTTCTTTTACTTCACAATTTTTGTTTCGATACTCTAATCTAGCTATGTACATATTTCAAAACATCATTATGCAGAAAATTGTGATTATAAAATTAATGTATTGTATGTATTCAAATCTAATTTATAGATTTTCTTGAATAAAAAGCAATGTTGAGTTGTGTTAAACAAAATTTTTAACCTTTTTTGCATTTGACGCTAAAATTATGTCTTGCATGAATCATTTGATTTAGAGAAAAATCTTAATAATAGCATCTGTAATCAAGAAGAGAAAAAATTGCTCTTTTTTTTTCAAAGTTTAGTCACTTTTTAGTCACTTATTCTGTATTATTTGTCACTTTTCTCACCTCTTTAAAAGTACCTCAGCAGTTGCAAGCCTGTGATTTTGATATTGGCTAATATTTGTGCTACCTCAGTGTATATATTTAAATCTTTAACTTAAAATTATTGTTTTTGTTTGTTTTTGAAGGAAAGAATTTCAGATCTTAAGTTCTCACCTGGAAAGGTAAAAGACACTGCCCTGGTTTCTCGTAATGTTGATGATGTTATTGATGAGCTTATCTCCCTCCTTCTTAAAGACTATGTTAACTCATGGTATGATTCACTTGTGAAACATCCTAGCTTATTCTGCAAGGGTTTGAAGTATGTATTTTTTATCGTCTATTTGAATTTGATATAGGGAAAGATCTTAACTTTTTCTAAGAGATCTAAAATTTAAAGTTTTTAAAATTTTGTGTTAATATCACCTATTTTAAAGTAGTGTTCAAAATTAACATAAGTATTTTTTAAGTTAATACAGATATATTAGAGAAAGTTTATTCAATATGTTTTATTAAAATTACTAAGTACAGTAATGTAACTACAGTGGAAACTCATATGAAATGTTCAGTTACAGGAAGCATTTCTTGTTCCCTAGTAACACTTCCATAAGGCTCATGTACTAATTCTTTCACTTTTGCAAATATTTAGCTATGAAAATTATTCACTTATATGTAGAAATTATTTTTTCATAAATATCTTTTCTTCCTTGTAGCATTATTTGCATATGCTTCATCACAATATTTGCTTTTACTTATAATTTTGTTGTCTTCATAGACTTCAACAAAATGTTTTCACCCCTTTTTTTTCTGATTACTGATGATTCCTGCCCTAGTTCGGAATGAATTGTTTTCACCCCTATCTAGTTCTGTTTACTCAAATGGAATTCCCTTTATAACTGCAGTAGTCAGTCCATTGGTGCCATTTTCTGGTCTTTACCACTAGTACATTTCTTTGTTCATCAAATAACAAGACAAATGGGTGGTTCATTTTCTGTGAATGCTTGTTTATTATGAAATAGAGTGAATTGACTTGTTATGAGTTTTAAAACTGCGTGTTTAATATCACCTATTTTAAAGTAGTGTGCAACATTAACATAAGTATTTTTTAAGTTAATGCAGATACATTAGAGAAAGTTTATTTAATATGCTTTATAACACTTCCATAAAGCTTATGTACTAATTCCTTCACTTTTGCAAATATTTAGTTATGCAAAATATTCACTTATATGTAGAAATTATTTTTTCATAAATATATTTTCGTCCTTGTAGCATTATTTGCATATGCTTCATTACAATATTTGCTTTTACTTATAATTTTGTTGCCTTCATGAACTTCAACAAAATGTTTTCACCCCCCCTTTTTTTTCTGATTACTCATGATTCCTGTCCGAGTTCAGAATGAATTGTTTTCACCCCTATCTAGTTCTGTTTACACAAGGGGAATTCCCTTTATAACTGCAGTAGCCAGTCCATTAGTGCCATTTTCTGGTCTTTGCCACTAGCAGATTACTTTGTTCATCAAATAACAAGATAAATGGGTGGTTCATTTTCTGTGATTGCTCTTTTATTATGAAATAGAGTGAATGGACTTGTTATGAGTTGCAAATTAAACAAAATGCAAATCTTAAACAACACAATAGGAAGCTTAATTTTATTCATGTGGATTACAAAGTTAGAATTATAACCTGTAATTTTTGTTTAAATGATTCAGAAATTGACTAATAAAAGAAAATATGGAAGATTCAAATATATCTTATTGAAAATTTACTAAAAAATTACCCATTTCACAGTTAAAATTTTCTAGAAAAATGTTGTGGAAAATTTTCCTTCCCACCTCATTAGATGTAGACTCACCAAATTTTGATTATTTCCAAAATTAAATGTCTTTTTCTTTTTCAGGGATCCTATTCGACAGATGTTATTTACATTTAGGGACAGATGTAGGAAAATAGATGATGTTAAATTATTTGCTACAGATATTGTGATTATAATAACTGATCACCTTCAGCATATAAAAGCTGCTATAATTAAGTAAATTGTTTAATTTTTTCCTATTTGAAACAATGAAATTTTCTTTATTTATTATTTAAATATGTTACTTTATCATGTGTAGTTCTGTATATTTGTAATCATGTGCAGGACCTGATTATTGCACAGGCACTTGAGGCACGTGCCCTTGGCACGAAAATTTAGTCGAGTGCTTGAAACACATATTAAGTGGGGAAGAATTGCAAACATATGCTACCATTGTTAAGTGTTAATAAATTATTGTACGAGGTAATTTTGTGTGTCATGAACTCTATTGTTTCATATTTACTTTAATTTTACTGTTATTTACCTGATAATTAATTTCCTCAACGAATCTGGTGCTCTTTTTATCCTATGGGTTATTGCATATTTATAAGACAGATTATTAGCAATGTACGACTATAAATCATTAAATCATCTCATCAATTTAAATTATTCTTAATTCTATTATTATTTATTTTCTGCGCCACAGAGCTTGTGAGTGTGACGAGGTAAAAGAAAAAAAGTGGGTCACTCTAGGTCTTTAAAAGTCCTTCATGGCTAAACAGAGATAATAATGATTACGTAAAATAAAAATTTGGTGTTTTTGATTTTGAATATTACTTTAATGCTAATTTCTTAAATCTGTTTGATAATTCAATGTTATAATTTTTATATGACTGTAATTATAACTTTTTGCTATAAATTTGTAGGGGGGGGGAAGAGGGCACAAAAATTGGATTGTGCCCTGGGCACAAAAGTATCTTAGTCGAGCCCTGATCATGTGTAGTGATAAAATTAATATTTTTTGTAATTAAATTAATATCTATAGTATTGTATGTAGTGTCACACTTTCATTATTCTTAAATATTTGAAAAACAAATAGAAATTAAAGATAAAAAATAGAATTAAAAGTGTTTTTTATTTAATTATGCATTGATGAATTTTTAAAAATTTTTAAGTATAGTATTTAGAAATTAGGTATACATACACACACAAATGTATACAGGGCTGGTTCAGGGCAATTAGCCACCTGCATGCAAGGTAGTACATGGTCACCACCTATTCCTGCACAGAACATAATCTTTGGCCACACATATTAGTGCGTATATCTAGTATATACATAACTTAGCTTAACCTTTTCGTGGCGTGGTTTTTGTCTACATTCATGTAAATAAAAACAGGAGAGTAGGCCTTAGTGCTTTCGCCCTTTTGAGCAAAATATATGTAGCTTTCAGAGCATAAGAACATAAAACCTGTGATTGATAGAGATGTTTCTGGTGATATCTGAATAAACGGTATATCAGCTGAATAAAGGACAGTGGAGATATAAAGCGTCTTATTTATATTTCAGACATTGCTGTCTTTTTGACGACTTCACGTTCTGGTTGAAACTTTAACCAGCCGTCCTGAAAGGGTTAATGCATAAAAGCTTGCTATTATATTGTAAGTGCTGCCTAGGAATAAAAAAATTGAAAAAATTATATTTCATATTTTAGGTTTATAAAAATATACATTTTAATCAACCAAAGTTAACAAAATACAGCCAGAAACTGTTCTTCACTCCTCTTGCTTTCTTATTTGCCAGTTCATTAACACTAGATTGCCCGAGATTTCTTGTATACCTATATTACCCCAAAACAGTCAAAATGACTGCATTGTGAAAAAATAATAAATATGTAAAGAAATTTGTTTAAAATTAATTTTTAATATTATATAATAAAGGAGGGCGGAAGTAACTACAATTATTCATAAACCCATTTATATGTTATAGAAAAAGTCACCAAATTCTAAGAAATTGTGTCATTATGTTTCATAATTGTTTTTCTAATTGAAATTAAAAAAACAGTCAAATTGACTGCCTTGGGCAATCATATACATAAATTATACATAATTTCTTTTTCACTTGCTTATAATCCTGTTTAAAGAGGCATGTAGACAGTAAAATTTAGTATCAAAATTGTACATCATAATGTAGTTAACCTCTTATTACAAATTTGTATGGATATTTTTCGTTGCATTTCTAAATATAATTTAAGTATAAATTTCCTTTAAAATTATTTTACAATGCAAGTATATCAGTTTAAAAAAATTAATAAATATCTGAAAAGTATTCTTTAAACATAAATCAAAGTTTATGATAACAATTATTCCTAGACCTGAAAAATAGGATTAAAAAAAGAAGTCTACCACATTTTAATATTACATATTCTATCAACACTTCTAGAAATTTTTCTGCCTGTTTGTATGTCCACACTGCACACCTAATTGCCCACTTACATATATGTATATTGTTACATCTCTTTAATTTAATTTTATAATCAAAACATTTTTTCTATTTTCTATTAGTTATAAATGACACATTTAATTTAATTTTATTTATCACTATTAATATCCCTTTATTAAAATCAAGGTGTTTTCTGTTATAAACAATATATTCCTAGTGTTTAAAAAAATTTATTTTTGGTAATTATATTTTCAAATTTTACTTTTTAGTACATCAGAAAAAATTCAGCCATACAAAGTCTATCCATTTTTGTCTACCAAAGAAAAAGAATTGGATTATTTGAGGATGATATGTGAATTTCTTCTTATTACTTTACTTCCTCCAGAGTATGTTGAGAACAAGCCTCTACGCTGTTTATTGAGAGAAGTTTTTGCTGTGACTGGTAAAGTTTAAATTATTGTATTTGAAAAAATAGTTTTTACTTTGATAAACAATTTGAAAAATGCGAGCAACTGTAAAGTTTAACCATTACCATAGGGTGGAGACTGTCAGTATATTGAATTTTTTTCCTTATATAGACTGTAGATTGTAATCAAAATTTTATTTTATTAAGTATATAATAAGAGACCTGATGTGTAATAAAATGAAGAACATTTAATAATTGATGCATTTGACTTCTACAGCAAACATATTAGTTAGATTAACCAAAAATAGCAAAACATAAAAAATATTAATTTATTATAATTAAAACAATAGATTATTATAAAAGGTTTAAATTAATCAGCATTAAATTTTGTATTTTCATTTTGCAATCTGTCTTATAAAAATGTTTTTACTTTCACAGTATTTAAAAACTTTATAATTATGTTATTATTTATTAAATTATATATATATATATATATATATATATATATATATATATATATATATATATATATATATATATATATATATAAATTATGATCATATATTCTCATATATATATATATATAAATTATAAAAGATCACTATATATAGTATATATTTTATATATATATATATATATATATATATATATATATATATGAAGATTAGTGCAGGCTTGCAATTCTGTCACTTTTCTCACCTTTAGTCACTTTTTTTTACAGTCGATATATATAAATATATATATATATATATATAAATTATAAAAGCTATATATATATATATATATATAAAAGCTTCATATATATATATATATATATATATATATATGAAGATTAGTGCATTCTTGCAATTCTGTCACTTTTCTCACCTTTAGTCACTTTTAGTCACTTTTTTAAGAAAACAGTCACTTTTAGTCACTTTTTTCATGGTGTATCAGGAGGTCCGACAATGTACTGAACTGTATGGTTGGACAGCTACTGGTGGAAGGGAAAAACTTGGTGAACGCAAAGACGTCTTACCTGCACATCACTCCTTGGCTTTTCGGACCACCTCTCTTTCCAAGTACCATCACCCATCGGGACTCGGGGCTATTTCGGACCCTGCCTGGATTTCTGGTGTCTTTCTAGTGTTCCAATAACAAAATATTTTAAAAAAATACCAAAAATGTGATGCTCTAATCTTATTTTTCTTATTAAAATGTACCTAGTCATTGTTTCCAGAATTTAGTAATTTTAAAAAGTCGCAAAGAAGTTCCTGAAATGTACATTTAATACATTAAAGTAACTTATGTCAAAGCACACATTTCTCTTTTTTTTTGCTTCACAATTTTTGTTTAGATACTCTAATCTAGCTATGTACATATTTCAAAACATCATTAATATATGCAGAAAATTGTGATTATAAAATTAGTTTATTGTGTGTATTCAAATCTAATTTATAGATTTTCTTGAATAAAAAGCAATGTTGGGTTGTGTTAAACAAAATTTTTAACCTTTTTGTATTTGACAGTAAAATCATGTCTTGCATGAATCATTTGATTTCGAGTTAAAATAAATAGAAAAATCTTAATAATAGCGTCTGTAATCAAGAGGAATAAAGAAATCGCTTTTTTTTCAATGTTTAGTCACTTTTTAGTCACTTATTCTGTATTATTTGTCACTTTTCTCACCTTTTCAAAGTAATTCAGCAGTTGCAAGCCTGTTAGTGTGGCCTGCTATGCTTCAAGGATGTACTATGGTCGAAAAAGAATACGATTTTTCAGGATAAGTTTCACATACTTTATTTGACAACGTCCACAGCAAAAATCAACAAAGGATGGTCGCACAGCCTTTTATAACCTGGGGGACACCACAGTATGAGAAAGGAATTTGTTAATTCTGCAAATTAGAAATGCTCTTAATCAGCAAAATAGTTTGGTGAGTTAAGCTTGACAACAGGAAAGAGACAAAAGAGTTTAATGCTGAGAGGCCACTAAAAAGATGACGAAATTGCAGATTTGATGATTTTTTAATAGAGGAGTTAGTAATTTTAGTTTAAGGTTAAAGTATTAAATTTTTACATTACATATATATATATATATATTCACATTAGTACAACTACATTACCTTGCTCATGTTTCTATATATACACTATTGGTGTTTTAAAAAGTAAGCACTGAGTTGGAATCTTAAGTGCTTCTTTTGAGCTAACATTGTAACAATCATTCTTGCCTTAACTAAAATAAAAAGATTTTTAAAGTTTTAATTGATTAATTTTCTTTTTTTCTAAAATTTCTTAATGTTGCATGTTTTTTTTAATATTTTTTATAGTGTTTTATCCTGTGATTGACAAGCTTTGTGACCCAGATTGTATCAATGTTAAATTGATAATGTACTTAAAGCAGCAACAAGCAGAAGCTGAAAAACATAACCGAACTTATGCATATGCAGAAACTTATGAAGATTTTATAAAAATGATTCAAGAGAGCAGTAAGATAGAGGATTTGCAGCGATTAAGGTATGAATTTGTTTCTTATCATAACAAATATAAATTCCAAAAGTTTCAGAATCTTTCACCAGAGTTGGTTCACTTATACATGGTTTCCACGCACGTGGAAAGTCATGGAAAATCATGGATTTAGACAATGGATTAATTTTGTCATGGAAAGTCTTGATTTTTCAAGCAAAATGGGTAAAAGTCATGGAAAGTCATGGATCCACTAAACTACCGATTAAAAAAATGCATTGAATTGTTTAATTCTATTTTTACTTGTCATTTGACTGAAGTTACTGAGTTTGGTATTTATGTATTATCCTATTGACCATATTGCCAAGTAAAATTAGTTCACCAAGGAAACTCAAAGCAAGAAAGCTTAATAGGTGGGTAAATGTATAGTATTGTGGTTTTTTTCTTAAATTGTAGATTAAACTTTTATTAATATAATAATAATTATTTTTTAATAAAAATTAGTTAAGATTTTTGCATAAAATATAAGTTTATCTCTAGGGATATTGTATATAAACATTATAGGGTTATATTTGGCTATTATTCATGGTCACCTGGATAATACCAAAGTACCCTGATTTCAAATTGGAAACATTTTGAGTGAAAAATTACTATATGATTAAACTTAGGTATGTAGATACAACAATTTATTTTTATGTGAGTTTATTAATACTAAAAAAGTAAGTTTATAGTTTTTTTTATGATAAAAGTCCTGTAATTTCTCTAAAAGCATATATTTTATTTGTATGTACATCAGAATTCTTTTTCATATATACTTTAACAAAAGCTTTTTAAAGTCATGGAAAATGATTTGCTAAATCAGAGAAAGTCATGAAAAGTCATGGATTTGAAAAATTTTATTTTGGCAGATACCCTGCTTATATCACCTTGATAAAAATCAGTGGTTTCTATGGATCCCCAGGGGTCTGTGTTACCACCAAGAGAGGTATGTGGAAAATATTTTGTGATCAAAATATTTTTTAACATAAAGTAAAATAATTGAGACCCATTTTCATTTTTACAAAAGTTTGTAAATAGCAACAATTAAATTGTAGCCATTTTTTGGTTGTTCACTTTTAATATACTAATAACATTTAATTAAAAATTAATTTTTTTATTATTCAAAATTCAAGGTAAAAGAGTCAGATATTTTGTATTACAAGCATCAGTTAAAATTGTAATTTTGTTATTGTATAGTTGTATACAGGGCCTAACTAAGATACTTTTGTACCCAGGGCACAATCCAATTTTTGTGCCCTTCACCCCCATTGCAAATTGATAGTGACAAGTTATTATCATAATTACAGTCATATAAAAATTATAACATTGAATTCGCAA
This sequence comes from Pardosa pseudoannulata, assembly GCA_032207245.1. Taxonomy (NCBI): domain Eukaryota; kingdom Metazoa; phylum Arthropoda; class Arachnida; order Araneae; family Lycosidae; genus Pardosa; species Pardosa pseudoannulata. The sequence continues at coordinate 62,597,969 of CM063507.1, read as the reverse complement.
ACATATTTAAGATATTAGCATTAAAGTAATATTCAAAATCAAAAACACCAAATTTTCATTTTATGTAATCATTATCTCTGTTTAGCCATGCTAAAAATTAAGGACTTTTAAACATCTAGAGTGACCCACTTTTTTTATTTTTACCTTGTTACACTTACAAGCTCTGTAGTGCAGAAAATAAATAATAATAGAATTAAAAATAATTTAAATGGATGAGAGGATTTAATGGTTTATAGTGGTACATTACTAATAATCTGTCTTATAAATATGCAATAACCCTTAGGATAAAAAGAGCACCATGTGTGGGAATTTTAAACAGTAATAATAGTTAAATTTGCTTTCATAAACTTCAAATGCGTTTTTTTCAGAACAGTATTTTTTATAAAATGTTGAAACTTGAAGTGTGATTTCTCAAAAAGTTCTTAAAATATTTTGTTGAAAATTATTATGAATATTTTTGATAGTATTTACTAGTGAATGACCTGAAATCTTTAAATTTGGATAATTTTTAATGATGTTACACTCATAGTTAGATATAAAGGTAATGAAAATTCGTTAAAAATTCAATGTGTATGATTTTGAAGGACAAAAATTTTTTACCAAATGTAAATTAAGCAAAGATTTTAGGTTATTCAATAGTCCAGTGTAAAAGAAATGTGTTGTATAAAAAAATATTGAAATAATTTGATTTAAAAAAAAATTAGACCTTTTGAATAAACCGTTTTTATTATTATTATTATTATTATTATACTAAATTTTCTTCATTTATTAGGAAATTTTTTATAAAAACTTCTCCAGGAATTAATTTTTTAAGTGCAAATCTCTATGATAATATAAAAAATAAATCTAAAAATGTAAAAACATGAACTAGTTTCTACGCTTAAAGAAAAAAGTTCTCCGAACGTAGATGGATACTTTAAATATCAGTTGCTGTGCCTTCTGGTGCATCCTCTATTTATGCAATAAAAAAGTCATGCTTAAAAAATTCATGAAGTGTAAAAAAGGTATTCTTGATTTAATCAATGATATAAAATAATCCATTGATTTAAATCATGATTTATATCAAGATAATGTCAGTTCTTCTGTACCAATTGATTTAAATCAGGGATTTTTAAAAAATCCTGGGATTTAAATTATAATTTATATCAAGGTGGTATTAATACTTCAGTCTTAATTGAAATATAATGAAAAAATTATTTCTGTTGCATATTAATCTGTATTGTATCACATATTTTATAATTATCAATTTGTGAATTAATCTATAGAAATGTAATTTTATTTTTGTTTATTGTTATATTTTTATAGCATATTTTGTAAAAATGGTGAAATGCTTCTGTATTAAAAAATATGGACATTTTTTTAATATCTTGAACTTTAATCATCTCAAATATTTTTAGGAATCCTGATGATTTTAAGGTATCAAATATCAAATGTATATTAATTCTATATCACACATACATTACAAAATATATTATATAAAAAATATTAAAAACTTTTTTTTCACATTTAATTGAACTGCTCTGTTTATATTTTTAATTTTTAGATACTATATAGTCACTGAAATTATGCAAGCAACAACTATGAGTAATTTGAAAAGATCCAAAGGAATGGATGTTGGTAATTTAAATTTTCATTTCTTAAAAATAAATTGTCTTTGAAATTAACATCCAAAAGTTTTCAAAATATCAATAATTTAACCCGTTTGGGATGAACGCCACAAATATGTGTTTATGCTAGATGCCGATCAGGGACTAATGCCACATCCTTGAGTTACTGTTAGAAAATTAGTTACTTTATTTTTTATAATAATTTATTTAAATATTTTATTTTATTACCCATCTCATTACTACTGATGATATTAGCATATTATGCATGCATTTTCTTTCGATCTGTGACGTATTGCATACGTCTGAAGATCATTTCTTTCCCTACCTATAAGTACTCAGGGAGAAAAGGCTATGTGTCAGTGGTAGTAGTTGTACGGCTATATGTGTACATCAGTTAGCCAATGTTTATTTTCATTTAAGTTTAATAAATGTAGTTTTAAATGATGCTAACGTTTGTCTTAATACTGTTCACGATTGATAGGGTGAAATGCTTTTACTTCAACTATTATTCTATTATAGCTTTCAATAAGCTAACAGTTATGGCGAATCCTATGCAGCAGGACGATTGCTGCACAGTTGCGTTGTGGTTTTGGAACAAAATATTTACTATCAGATGGCATTACTAATCCATGTAACTTTCAAAAGGTTTCTCTTATACATTAGTATTTCTCTCTGTGAGGTCAGAATGGGGTCATCAAGTGCCTGTGATTTATTGGATTTTCGTGAATATAAACATAAACACGTGCTAGCGGGTGAAAAGGGTAACACATTGTAAAGAGCCTTTTAACTCATTTTGAAGTGGTTGTTTATAGTTTCGATTCTATTTTAGGATGGGATTTTATGGGATGTATTTTAGCATAGGTTTTACTTTTAGAATCATTTCTGTAGCCATGGCTAAAATATCACGTTATCTTTCTGAGAAGGAAATATCTAAAGTTATGAATGATTCATCTGTAGATCTCTCAGATGATGACACTGAAATAACTATAAATTTTTTGAATTCTTTATATAGTAGTTTTAAATCTTTTAATTCTAAATTAGAAGATGATAATAAAGTTATATATTGGTTCAGATTTCTCCATGTGAATGGAGTTTTGACGAAGAGGAACTTCTTAAAATTAATTTTAATTCAAAACCTGGTCTTGATATGAAAAAAAAATTCAGTGCCCATGCAGACTGAATTAAACTTTTTAAATTTGTTTTTCATTGAAAACAAGAACCAAATTATTGTAGACGAAACTAATTCCTATGAAAAAAAATCTGTGAAATAAATATTAATGAATCAAGTACATTTACAGTCTGATCATCAAAAAAATTTGATGTTATAAAATTGGAGAAATGAATGTTTGCGTGGGTCTCATTATACTTATGTGTATTATAAGAAAACCGTCCTTCAAGTAATTTACCTAAGTGTATGCTGAAAAAGAGAGCATAAAACTTAAAAGGATTTGTGTAGTTTGCTGAAAGCACAATAAAAGACGACACATCTTATGAATGTATAATGTTCAATGTCGGTGACGGCACTCATTCGTGCTTTGAGATTTTTCATATGGCTTTGAAATATTAATTGTTACAATATTGTTCAAGTATTTTATAATGTTAAGTGTAAATATTTTTAATGCCTTTTTATATTTTGTATCTATATTTAGGGATCTATATTTAGGGATTTTGTATCTATATTTTTGAGGGTGTAACTCAGTTCAAATATCTGGGAGCACTCATTACCAGTAAAAACGAGATTAAAGTTGAAATTGGTAACCGCCTTTTGATGGCAAACCGATGTTATTTTGGGCTAAAGAACCAATTAAAATCAAAATTTATCTCTGTTAACACGAAAATAAACTTATATAAGACATTAATTAGACCAATAATTTTATATGGAAGCGAGACATGGGCGATGAACAAAACTGAAGAGAACAGGCTCCTAATTTTTGAAAGAAAAGTTTTAAGATGCATTTTTGGAGCAGTGAAAGAAAACAACGTCTGGAGAAGTTTATACAATCATGAAATTTACATAAAATTTAGACAGCCTAACATCTTAAGAGTCATAAAATCCTACAGAATCAGATGACTGGGACACATTTTTCGAAAAGAAGACCAAGAGCCTTTTAAGAAATTGACGTTTTCGAAGTTTGAGGGTAAACGCAAACAAGGAAGACCACCAATAATGTGGATGGATTGTGTTGAGAGCGATTTGAGAGTACTGGGCATTAATAGATGGAGAAACATCGCGTCAAACCGTGCTGAATGGAGAAAGCCTTGGCCTCCAGTAGGCTGTAGTGCTGCTGAAGAAGAAGATCTATATTTAGGTACTTTTAGTTATAGTAAAATATAATATATCTATATTTTTATTGTTAAATAACAATTATTTTAATTAAACTTTTTTATGATTGAAATTATGATATCTTTAATCACATATTTAAAAATTGTTTAATTTTTAAGTAAAGTGTACATTTTATCCATCATTATTTAATGTGTGCTTTCCGAAATTGAGTATTAGGGCTAGTGGGAGAAAATGCCCCAGCCTGTACACACAGTTCACGCATAATAGCTCCCATCCCGAATGGGTTAATAAGGTTACTTCTTTTAGTGCAAATTCTTTTATTCCTAGTATTAATAACACTACTAATGTTGAATGTTGTTAAAAATTACATTTATCAAAGTGTTACATTATTAAAATTGATCCTATTTTTACACTAGATAAGGAATTCAACCCTCAAAAAACAAATAAAGGAGATTTACTACAGGCAAGAAATCTGTCTAGATATTTAAATCAGGTTAGTATATCTGAATAATTTTTGACTTGTGTGATTCTTATTTATGATCCCTCACATATTCTTACTGTATGTCAATTAACTTACAATTTACGAAATTCTTCATTAAGTTAATTTCCTTTTTTGTTTGAAATGACTCAGAATTTTTTTTATAAATTATTATTCTTGTTAAGAATAAACACATAAAGTGCATTCAGTGAATAACAGTAGTAATAAATTTTATGACTTTGTAAAGTTTTATTAAAGTTGCAATCCAAAATGCATTTTATATTCATAGTTTGAAATGGAAGAGTCAAAAAAGAATTGCCGAACGATGGCCGATTGGTTAGGGTGCTGGCCTTCGGTACCGGAGTTTGTGGGTTCGAATCCCACAGTGGCATGGATGTTCGTAGCCGTTCGGAATCAGCTTTAAGCTGTAGGTCCCGGTCTCATTAGCCCTCGTGTTGCAAAAAGTAGACCGTAGCACTCCAAACCAAACCAAACCAAAAGAGGAATTTTTTTTGTAGTAAGATGATATCCGCTGCAGTTTATGTACCATGAAATTATAAATATTTTTTTTTGTAGCTAAATAAAATTTTGCATATTTGTTTTATCCTTTTTTCTTTATTATCCTTTATAATAATAAATAAAATTTCATCATAAATTTCTTCAGCTTCGTTTTGCCAAAACTCAGTGTGAAAAACGTCTGAAATCTCTTGGAGGACCTGACTATGTGACATCACCTCGAGCTGTCAATGACTCACTTTTAAAAGATAATTCTTACATTCCTGGACAGAAAGTATTGTCAATGTCAGTTATTATGCAGTCAGTCTTATGTAGACGTTACTTCTCCAAATTTCTACAAAAAGAAGAAATGCATTCACTATTAGGGTAAATATTGATTTGTCTTTTAATGATTATTTTCTTGCATCATTAAAATATGAATCTGTCAAAAGTTGTGTTAATTATTATGTAACTAGCATATAGCCTGTCATATGACGGGATCAGTAAAATTTTTAATTTTCCAGAATTGTAAAGTACCCTATGAGGCAGGTAAAAAAATGGTTTCTTTATTGCCTTAGAATTATCTGGTACACGCCCAATAATTGGAATATCTTCATACTCCTCTAAAGTCACCCGATACTGTGTATGCAATTTAGAATCATATTGAATTCCTTTAGAAAGATAATTAAAAATTTCTTAGCTATGTTGAAATTGTCGTTAAGTTCTTCCAATTTTTTTTCCCACAGTAATTAATGGAGATAAAGAAATGAAACTATCATTTCTACTACACCATGGAGGTAGATAGAATTTGTTGTTAATACCGTGATAAAATTTTCATTGCAACAAAAAATAATCGATGATTAAATTTAAAATTATCACATATGTATTTAATCTATTATTTAAGCCAAATATAAAAGAAAATTATTTACGTAATATCTAAGTTCAGTGATAAAAAGTATGAAAATAATGCAGACGATATTTAAATAATTTAAAATAAGAAATGGTTAAATGAGATGGTTAAAGAAATGACATAAAATGTTAGAAAAAAAATGTTATTTTTACCTATTTATTATGTGGTAAATTGATAAATTTAATAGCCTGCTCTTAAAATAGGCCTTGAAATAATGGTATTATTGCTCGAAAAGGAGAGAAGGGGAGGATTTCAAACGTTGCTAATCCTAACTCATCAAGAATCCAATATGGATGCCTCTAACCCTTCCAGTTACAACCGCTTCATAAATTCGAGGACAGATGAATAGTTAACTTAGGCTATTGTTATAGGAGATTAAAATACTGTCAAGGTCAGCTTTAGATGTTTATATGTGGTACAGTCAATAAGTTCCCAGAATGATCACCTCCATTCATACATGTGTTTGTTGGACGGGAATCTCTTTTGGAGGTTAGCAGCACTAATAACAAAAACTCACAGCCATCTAGAATTCCTTTCTGGTACTATTAGCTGCAAATCATTTTTGACAAAGCAAATTTTTCATTCATTGGATTTTGAAATGTCATTTTTAGAGCAGCATGCAAATATCAATTCTGCATTTTGCTTCAGAAATCAATTTCTGAGATGCTCAAGGTACTGAAGAAAGCATGCATGAAATGAAAAAGAAACTACTGTGTACAAATGGTATAAGTATTTTCATGAATGTTGCATGAACATCATGATGTCATTCAGACAGGGGCCTCCTCTTACCACAGAGGCTGAATGATGGTCGATTGGTTAGGGTGCTGGCCTTCGGATCCGGAGTTCGTAGCCATTTGGAATTGGCTTTAAGCAGTAAATCCCAGTCTCATTAGCCCTCGTGTTGCAAAAAGTAGACTGTAGCACTCCAAACCAAAACCAAACCTCTTACCATGGATGAAAATGTTAAGTGAATTCAAGAAATGGTGTGTGGATACAGACGAATAGCCATTGTTGCTATTGCTTCTGAACTCAGAATTTTACATGAGTATTCTCAACATTATTCATGATTTTCCACATTTTCAAAAAAGAACTTTTCCTGGAGATTAAATGTCTACAAGATGTAATCAGATGAAAACAACCTAAAAAATAAATTTCATTTATGTGGCAATGCTCCACCACATTGTGCTTTGATTGTGAAAAAGTACCTTGCCAGAAACAGTGTTACCACTTTGGAAAACCCTCTTTATTCTCCCTAGCACCAGTAGATTTTTACCTATTTCCACTACTGAAAATGAAATTAAAGGGACATTGTTTTGTGGATACAGATGAGATAATCGGAAATGAACAAAACAGCTGATAAACCTCTCAAACTATGGATTCTAGGAATGTTTTGAACTGTTAACCCTTTAAAGTTCACAATTAGAAATTCTTTGGCATGCAATGGAAATCATTTATAATGTTAGCTATGAACCTTATAAATGCAAAATTATTGATAAATTTCCTTCAGTGATATTAGATGTGAGAAGTGATTTAACTGTAACATCCCCCTCCCTTGTACGGTGTGAAAATAATAATTCCCTAAAATGTAAATTATATTGGAAAAATAATGAATAATTATTAATAATATGATGCAATAAATAAATATATAAACAATTTATAAGTGTTGTTTCATTTTGTGTACTTTTATTTGAGATTACAAAAGACGAAAATAAAATTCCTGATTATTTCAAGCAAAGCAAGTTTAAAAATGTATATTTGAAAGTGAAAAATAAATTATGTACAGTTCTACCATCTATTGGTAGTTTAAAGTGTCAAAAATGTAGAAAATCCAAAAAGTCATTCATATATCTTTAAACAGAAAAGAAAAAAACAATTTTAACAGCTGATTTTGCTGCAAAACCTTTAAAGGGTTAAATGAATGCTGGAACAAGTGTGTAATTATTTCTTTTATTGACCTACAAAGAAGATGAAGAAGGGCAGTGCTTTGTAGGTCAATAAAAGAAATAATTGTCCTATTTTTTAATAATTTGTGTTTAATATATTCCTGGAACTTTTTGACCCTACTTCATATTTCCATTTGAAGATGTTTAATATAATTTGGAATGTTTTATGTCACCATTGATTAAAATTATGTTGGATTTAATTTTTAAATAATTAATTTTTCATTAAAATTATAAATTTTGTCTCTTTGCTAATAAATAATATATGAGAGCCTTTAATCACACATTCCATCATAAAAGTTTTCTTTTAATTTTTTTTAGGTTTTGGGAAGCTGTAGAAGATATGAAAGAGTCTAATAAAGTATTTAAATTATTGTTTATCTTGATACTTACGTTTATGTGAATATATGAATATGTAGTTTCCATCCTGTATGATTTTTCCATACAATGTACATATTTACAGATGATTGTATGGTTGTTTAGATGATTTTAAAATTTTTCAAATTTTAGTGAAGTTAAAAATACTTGAAGACATAATTTCAAATTGTGGAATAGAAGATTTATTGACTTTCGAAATTAATGAAAAAGGTTGAGCAAATATTTGGTCAAACATTTTTGAAAAATGCTAATAATCAATTTATAAGTGGGAATTTTGAAAAATAAATTGCATATAGTGCTTTTTTGTTTTTTATTCATTTAATAACTTTGTTTCTGTAAATTTGCAGTTGTGACTCTTCTAACTGTTAATTTCACTGTTTTTCATATAGCATCATGCTAGGGAGGTAAAGTGTATTGGAGTGTATATGTATATATATATATATATATATATATATACACTGTCTACCAATAAGTATTTGTACACCTATGCAAATGACGATATCTGTCTTCCTGTGGTACGTCACGGCCTCCGCAGGTATACATTGAGTAGGAAACAGCATCGGTATTAGTCGCATGCAAGATACTGCACGGTTCAGAGCTCTCTGATTTCGAGAAAGGTATAATTATCGGGTATCACAAATGTGGCCGATCCTAATGGGACATATCTAGTGATCTGAAGTACCCTAAATCGTCAGGGGTCTATGTGATTAATAAGTGAAAGGTGTGCGGTGATTGCCGGAATGTACCCCAAGTCGACAGACCAACAAAACTGGGAGATACAGACTGACGAGTGCTGTCCAGAAAAATTCGGAAGAACTGCACCCAACCAGTGGCCCTCATCTGCAAGGAGTTTCAACAGGCATCCGGGAGTATTGTTTCAATGAATACCATCCGTAAGGAAGCACTTCTGCTTGATTTTCATGGTCATGCTGCTAGCCATAAGCCTTTGATGACAAAGTCTAACCGCACTTCTCGGTTAATGTGGTGCAAAGACATCGAAATTGGACTGTAGATCAGTGGAAATGAGTTCTTTGAATCGACAAATCAAGGTTTGCCTTTTACCATTCGAATGGCTGTGTCTGAGCCTGTTGAACATTTATAAAAGATGTTAAAAGAATGTGTGTAAAATATTTAGTCATGGCATAAATATCATAAATAATAGTAAATGAATTTACTAAATTTGAATACTTTTCTATGATTTTCAAATATTGAAAAGCATATTTTTCATTATTTAGGTACTTTATTAGATATTTAAAAAAGTATAAAAAGAATATATTTATGTCTGTATAGTAATAAATTTTTTTTCATTTAATTGCAGGAAGTATGGCACAAATTAGGAAATGAGATTGTTCAAATGTATGTTCATAATCAATCCAGTTCAGTTCGTCTGAGTAAAAATACTTTGAAGGGTATAGAAGAGTTCATGATGGCAAATAAAGTATGTTCAATTTGTTGTATATTTGATATGTAATAAACTTTTTTGGTGTATATTTGATTTCAGATTAGATATGTGTCTATTTTCAAAGCACTTTTTTGAATTTCCAAAATTTTATTGGAGTGTCCAATTAGAATGAGGTATGAAACTCTGAAATGAAATGAAATTTTTATTGATTTTAATAAATGTTTACAACAAATCACTTATAACAAATTATAATAATTATACTTTTATATTATTTATATACCATATAGTTAACATATGGTTTTATATGTTATGAACCAAAATATTTCTAGCATTTTTGAAAGTTGTAATATTTCAAATTTTGTGCTAAAGCTCAATTTTTTCTTAAAAAGAACCCTTTTCTATGTTTCTTTAAGTGCTTATTAAATTCAACAAATAAATAAATATGAAGAAGTTAGACTATATTTTCTAAAAATGTTGGAAATCAATCCTTTATGCAAAATTGCATTTGAGTACTTAAAAACATTTTGTAAAATTATATTTACTACAAACAAAAACAAAAAAAAGCACAGTTTCTTGGAAAATGCATTAAAGATTTTAATATGGCTTAGTTAAAAGAGTAAAAAGTAAATAAGAAAAACAAGGATTTTTAAAAGGATTTGTACATATATATGTAATCCATTTTTTATAAAACTCCTTGGCAAGGAGAAAGCTCAACAGCTAGCAGTAATAAAAATGTAGTCGGGCTGACATTGAAGAAAATGGCACAAGTCTAATTGAAACTTTATTCTAGAGCTGCTACAATGTACATCTTTTTTACTTAACTACAGACAAAAAAAAAAAAAAAAAGCCACAGAGCTCATTTTGATCAAACAGAGGTGCACCCAAGATCGAAGAAAGAAAAAAATTTCCCACAGTAAAAAAAACCTTAATAAGTTAATTAAATGCAATATCAGCAAAATGCAAAACCATTTGCCGCTGGCAGCTGGGAAACGTGCTGAATAGACAGATAGTTTACTTTTTTAGGATAGAAAACTTTGGGAAGAATGTTAAGTGAAAAATACTCCTTTGATTAAACTATTTAGAGGCTGGGAGAAAGATGAATTAGAATGGGAGAGAGGAGGTTTTTAAGGAAATATTAAAGTTAAATAATTTTGATATATTACATATATAGTTTTAGTGTAAGAAAAAAATCATTGAAATGAACTGTATGGACTTTCAGATCACATGTCCTTTCTTAATATTTGAATTTTTAGTTCCATTTTATTAAATATGCTAAATCTTTGTCTCTAGGTACTATAAAAACAAAACTAAAACTTTTTAGAATTTCAAATGTATATCCTATAATTTGTTTTTCTTTTTAATTTTACTTTGGGTGTGTACCTGCCAAACTGTATTTCTATCACTGAATGTAAACCTATGAAGAAAAATAATATTTGGATGTATCACATTTTAAGACTTCTTTTTAAAAAAGTTATACCATGTGATAGAACAACTTCTGTAGGATGTTATCTTTTCCATTTTCAAAAAAACTGAAAAATATATAATCAGAATATTTAAAAGAGAAAATAAATATTTAATAAATAGATATTTGAATGTTTAATAGAGAAAAAGATATTTAATTAATAGATACTTAAATATTTAATACAAAAAATATATTTAGTTTTAAATTATTTAGGAGAAATTTTGGTATATAGACACAAATAAGAACATTTTATAGGAATAAAATAAAAAAAGGGGAAAAGACAGTATTTTAGAGAATTTTTCTCTTCTATCATATGGTATACATGTATATTTTTAAAAGAATTCTTAAAAATACAAAGCATTCAGGGGAAATTTTATTTTTCCATTGGTTAACATTGAGCAAGAAAGCTAATATAACTGGTACAGACCAACCTTAAATAATGAGTTTAGAGTAGGCACTTACCTTAACACATTTTATAATTTGTTTTATGAATAGTGTTAATTTAGTTGAAATTTATTTAATAAATTAAAATGTTATTGCTTCTCATTATTTCAGGGTCCTGAAGCCTTTTTTCAAGCTCAAGAAGAAATTTATAAGGTACTGGAGGAAAACCATTATGCATCTTTTATTGTTAGCGATGTTTATCACAAGATGCTTGCTGATGTTGAAAAACAAGGCATTGATTTTATGCAAGAGCTTCCCAGTTAGTTTCTTTTGTTTTCTCATTTCTGTTAATAAGTCACTTGATAAACCTTTAATTATTGCTCTGCAGTCTCACAGGTTTTATGTATAAGTGTTTTCTTAAAATAATGGCTAAATGGGTAGGGCACTGTTCTTTGGTACTGAAGTTTTATGGGTTTGAATCTCACCACTGGCAGGGATATTCATAGCCATTCAGAATTGTCTTTAAGCAACATGTCCCGGTCTCATTATCCCTTGTGCTGAACCGTTTACCCTTTACTTTACAAATTTTACTCATTTAATGCTTAATCATTCATTTTAATTTAATTAACTTTAAACCCATAAGGTTACCCAGGCTCTAACCTATACTTTTTATATTAACGACTCAAAATGATTAATTTCATTAAGACATAGAAATTTAAATTAATAAAAAAAAGAATTTATTTACAATTTACATATGTACACAAAATATTAATTCAATCGTCACTGCTTTAAAAAAAATAGTAAAAGCAGAACTTACCCCACTGCAGAAGAAACATCATTTTGGGACTAGGTCGAAGTAATCTCACTCAATAATAACACACTCAATAATAAAAGACTGGAGAAAATTTTACTAAATAAAAAAAATCTCTCAAAAAAAATTAAAAGAGAAATTTCTTCCTCTCTATATCACTCTCCCTTTGACTGGAGTTCAAATTCTAAACACATAATAAAAGGGAATGCTTTCTATCTCCTCTTTTCCCTCGTATATATATATATATATATATATATATATATATATATCCTTTACCCTTTTCTTTAGCCCCTCCTTGGTTCTGTCCCCATTTGGAAAATTATCCACTCTTGAAAATTCAGGTGGTCAGCTCTCAAATTCTGATGTTTCATTGGATTAGTGCACCCCACTCTCATATTTATTTATTTATTTATTTACATTTTATATTTTTATTTCTTCAAGACTCCCTTCTTGAAAACATGCTCATCTTGAAAACGTGCTCATATTATCTCCCCCCCATTTTTTTCCTGGATCCCTTTTCTCAACATCTTTTGTACTTTCCCTTCTTTTATGTATTGAAGAGGCGTAGGGAGTTATTCATAGACGTGGCTTCTTTTATGATTTTCCGAAAATACTTTCTCCTATTTACTATAAGTGCAATATCTTTGTACCTATTACACCTGGCTTAAATTCCGTTCAAATCGAGAAGTTGTTTTTCAAAAGCTAGCAGTTTTGAGTAAGTTTTACGAGCCGATTTTCTTTTGAAGTATTGACCACAATTTTATATAACTCGGAACTCAAACTGTCCTTTTTTAAATTCCATAATACATAGCTACTAACTTCTATTTTTAAGAATGTGCGAGGCATGAGCATTTCTTATTATAACTTTTGCTTTTTCTCTACCAGGTATGGTAGACCTACACATATGCCGCATTTTCCTTCTTTTTGGATAAATCCTTAAATTTCTAAAAAGGGTTTGTGAACAACATTGTAGAATGTCATTGTAAAATTTAGCATTATACCTTACAGCTGTGGCGTGACTCTACACCATAAGGTGCATAGTATATAATTGCGAAGAAAACCCTAAAATGTGGAAGGAGTTTTCCAGCACTTGTGTAGCAAAAAAGTAGACCATAGCATTCCAAACTAACCAGCTTAAGTATTTCCACCCTTCTAAATCATTTCTTTCTTATACTTGGTGTAAACTCAATAGGCACTTCAAGGTCACTGATTTTTCCCCCATCACCAACTGTAACTATGGTAACGACAGTTGGAGAAAGACTACTCTTTTTTCCCCACTGTGTTAAGGGGTGTCATGCATCGTGTGGGGAGGTAAACTTTCTATTCCAAAATTGCATTGTATTAATTATTTTATGATTTTACAAGAATTGAAAGAGGTCTTAATGCAATAACAATATTTTGTATAATTTTATTATGTATTTAAAGATTTATGGTTTGTTGACACATTTTTAGAAAGTGAAAATTTCTTTAGAAGGTACAGATTCCTAATGTTTTAGTAAGAATTCTAAATTAAATAAATTTTTGTATTTTTACAAGAACATCTATGATTTATTATAAACTTTTTATACATATTGTTAAACTTTTCTTTATGTAAATAGTTTTTATGCACAACTGAAAATTTTAACTTTGCTTATAATTAGTAATTTGTTAAAAAACTGTAGTTAAATTTATTTAAAAAAGCTTTAAAAACTAAATAAAAAATATTTTCTGTTTTTTAGTTAAACGGCATTTTAAAGGCAGAAAAGGGGACACTTTTGTCGAAATCATCTAATTCTGTTACACGCCTTTTATGTGAAAATTTTTTTTAATGTTGTCGCAGTTCTGGATTGGCCCAAATTCTTTTAGAAATACCACGGTCATCATCAGTTGCTTATTGAGTTTGCGAAAACAATTCCAAAACTGTAGCAACTGGATTGGATTCAACAAGACATTTCAAGTACCTGTATACGTTAAATATCAGTATTTTGGACTGAAGTAAAAAATTTAAATAAATATGATGCAAAATTTAAATAAAACAATGAATAAAAAGTTAAAAAATGAGAGGGTAATATCAGATAAGCGCAAAATAAATATCTACAAGAAGAAAGAAAAGCAAGAACGTATTGGAATCAAATCCTCAACTGAAGTGCTGAAAATAAGTGTGAATGCACATGCTTCTTGGTAGCTACCATAGTAACTGATGACTGGGGAAACGAGAAAGCGTGACCTTGAAGCGCCAATAGATTTTACATGCACTATAGTATCTTCTTTCACTGTGCTATCAAGATCCCTTACTAAGTTATAAGATAGTTAAAAATTATTTGAAATGAACAACAGTAGATAGCTTTATCTCCTGAAATTCATCTACAGTATTTAAAGGTTAACCATCTGATTACTAATATCCAAGACAGAAAAGGTATAAGTTGTCTTTTAACCCAATCATACCAACTTCCATCTTATGACAAACTGAGAATAGGATTTTGAAGTATTAACATAAAGACAAAAATGTACATTTGTTGCAATTCAGGACCCCAAATTCGAAGTTGTATTCTTATGCTTTTATCAGTAGAAGTGAAATTGATTCATTCTATATATGTATGAGTATGACAGTGAGAGGTTTAATAATATTTATAAATATATAGCCTATTTATTGTAAAGAGACTAGAGAAGACCAGAAGAAAATAAAAGCGTTCCATTTTTCTTTTTAAATCATATCATTTTCACATTTATATCCCTCTACTTGTAATTTTGTAACAGTGTTAATAGTGAACTATCCCCAACCTGAGTCTCAGATACTCACTAAGGAGAAAAATGCGGGTCCTCCAGAAAAGAAATGAAAAGTTCCTTAAATTTTAAGCAAAAAAACCATATTTATTTAAATAAAAAATTATTATAAATATTCCCCCAGGATTCTGGTATAGAATGCTGGCCACTAGGTCATCTTTGGTCTATTTTTATAGTTCTTCAATAGATAGTTAATTTTCTCCACCACTTAGTATTTCTTAACACATTGTGTGTGGGTACATTTCGCAGTGGAATTGTACCAGAAGTAGGCATTTTGCGAATAAATTTAATTATTCAGTTAAATCCCAATAGATCAAAAATTATTTATTTTAACCAACTTTTTGTATTTTGTATTGAAATATATAAACAAATATATAAATAACAACCATAAGATTTTTGGAAACAAAAAATAAATTTTCTAATGGATAAATTTATAATAGTATCGTAAATATGAAAATTCAAATAGAAATAATAGTATATAGTTTTAGTTTTTTCAAATCCTGTTATATATAAACATATTTACATTATAAAAAAATAAAAAAAGCAATCATGAAACTAATAATGTAAATACTAGTTTTTATTTGTATAAATTTTTTCAGAATCTATGTAGTAGACAAGAACATTTGGCTTCGTTTTCCTGTATATACCGTTATTTTTGTACCTACAAACAAACCATGTTATTACACTAACCTGTACTAGTAAATGACCCGTGCTCAAGTATCAATCGTCAGAAAACGTACTAGTATGTGACCTTCGCTCAAGTATGAGTCGTCAGAAAACATACTAATATGTGTTCTGCATACAATGTATTAAACTTGATTTTCTGGGAGTAGATAAATCACCAATGATCTATTTGGCCTTTATGTGGTTCAAAGGGTTAAAAGTTGGTAAATCAGAACTGTCATTTGGTACTTAAGAACTTTTGTTTATAATTGGTAATTTGTTTAGGAAAAAAAATCTTGTAATTTCCATATAATGGCATTACTTCAAAATTACCAACATCTTGATGGATATTTTGCAGTTAAAGCAATTTAGAAAATCAAAAATAAAAGTTCTGAATACATTGTGAGTTTTATTACATATTTTCTTGAATTACACTCTATTTAGGTGAAACTGAAGAGGCAGAAATTATGCAAGAGGACAATATACCAGTTGAAAAATTATCTGAAACTTCTGATGTATCTGTTTTTGACCATTCCAGTTATGCAAGATCGCAACTCAAAGTTCTTACAGAGAGGCTAAGCATTAAAAGACAAGCACTCAAAGCTCTAAAAAATAACCCCAAATGTGATAAAAAGGTATTTTTTTAAAATCTAGATGCATAATTGATTATATGATTTGTCAAAGATTTCAAGCTATTGCATTACTGTTTGAAAAATCTGATGTAGACACCCTATGACTATCTTGTAAAAAGGCAGACATTATTATTTTTTCTGCATTTCATCTTATGCTATTTGTTACTGGACAGTATCATTTGATGAACCTATTTCTGACAATTAAGTCTTGACAAAATCCTTGACTAAACATTTATTATTTTACAAATTCTGTTAAAAATGTACACTCAACATTATTAACCATCTTGAAATAAGACAAATAAAAAAATACATGTGGAAGGAAAGCATAATGTTTAGCTCTTAGAAATGTTTGTTCTATCATTAAGCGTATCTATTCTTTGAGAGGGCCGATTAATTTTCTTTGTCAATTTTGTGGAAAAATGTTTATCTGCAGCTGGCGTGGGTGTGGCATATCTGTCCTCCTATTGAACTTTCACCTTGGAACAGGGCTTGTCCATTTTTGGGGTGTCATTTCAGCTGCTGAAAAAAAAACAAAAGCCTAAAAAAGAGTCTTGAGTCTAGTATTACACTATTGTATGCCAATTAAATTCCATTTTTTTCTGCATTTCATTTCTTATTTGAAAAAATTTGATGTTCTTATTGTAATCAAGAGAAGTTATATATTGTTAAAATTTAGTTGGATTTCATAACTCTTGATTAAAAAACAGGACAGTTTTGAAGAATTGTATCTATTCAGTAATTAAACTAAAATGTATTTGAACAGTTTCTTTACCCTTTGTAAAAACTGGAAATATTTTTCTAATTATATGTGATTTAAATACATATGTAAGAAAATTTTTCAATATATTAATTACAAACAGATTGAATATGTATTTTCTATAACAAAAAACAGGAGAAAAAATTTTGAAATTGTCACACATATATACTGGGGAATTTGCACCCATGACTCATTGTGCTCCCAAAATAACAGCCTGCTAAAGGGGACTGATAATGGTTTTTGAAGTGTCACTGGTCTGTTTTTGCAATTATCTGAAAGGGAAGAATTCTCTTTTTTGGAAGGAATCAAGTTTTAGAAGCTGACTGCGAGAAAGGAAGAGAAGATGTAAGAAAAGTTGGAATCGGGTGCAATCAGAGACATCTATCGGTTTCGATGTGAGAGAAAATTGACAGTTGTATTCATATAATATGCTCAGCCATATAATCTAGATAGAATAGGCCCAGAGATTTATGTCATTTTGAGTTTTCTTTAATTTTAGTCAATTTTATGTAAATAAATGTTGTCCATTTAACCTGGAGGAATAATTTGCCCATGCATCCCAGAGGTGATCAACGAACATACTTGTACCAGTAATAGGTGGGCAGGTACGCAAGCATAATGCACCAGAACAGTGTCGTTACAACATGGCCCTGGAGAACAGTGAATTGTTACATATTGTGGCCCCCGGAGTGGGGGTGGTTGAAATATATGTTTATCATTAAACAGGAAACTTCTAAAAAGTAAAAAAAGAAAGAATAGTGTTTTGTTATTCTATTCAGAAGTGTTAGTTATAGTGTTTGTTAGTTCTATTCATAAGTAGTAGTGTAAGTGTTTGTTAGTTCTATTCAGTTCAGTTAGTTCTACTCAGTTAGTTAGTTTGTTAGTTCTATTAATTATTTTATTAGCATTTTCATAGTAATGAGCATTAATTCTTTATAGTATTCAAAAAGAGATTAATTTTTTTGCTGTTTATGAATTTAGTAATAAAACTGCATTTAACCTGGGAAAAGTGATGTAGATACCTGGCTAACCCCAAGGGAAACTGGAGAGAGTTATTTTCCAATTTTAAATAAATAAATTTGAAACTTGAATATTGAAAATTACTTACTTTTTCATAAAGCAGTTTTAAATAAGAGATGTATGGATAAGAGAAATAAGGATATTTCCATCTTAATTTGTCAATTTACACAATATATGACTCAAAAACTGGATAAATTTTGGGCTAATATCTGATATTATGCAAAAATATTTATTGAATGATTTTCCATAATTAGAAAACAAATTAAAATAGACCAATTAGTGACAGTTTCAGAATATAGCTTGACAGAACCATTTTATCGTAGATGAACAATATAGATATTTTTTTTAAATAACCTATCTCTAGCAGAAGACATAAAAGAATGTGAAATTAATTGATGTTACAATAAAGCTATTAATTTGTTCTAATTGTAAAAAGTTTGTAGCTCCTGCACAAGCAAAGTGCTCCTGCACATTATTAATACAGACTATAATAAGTAATAAAAGTAAAATAATATAGCAATATTTGTTTTTTAATGTTTATATTTGAAGTAATTATCAAATGTGATATTGATTTAAAGTTGTGGAATTCAAAGACATTTTATTTGTATGCAATGCTTTATTTTTTAGCTCTATTTTATTAATAATACATTATGTATGACATGTCGTGATCCAGAGTTAAGGCGAATGGGAAAACAGTCTTCTTGATAATAATAATTTTATTAAATCATTAATAAAGTAAAACTTGCGCCATTTTCATTGTTTTGTAAAATAAGGTATTCACAGTTCTATTTTATTAAAACTTTTTGTTTGCAAGCTCATCAAATTGTTTCTAAATGCTTCTGCCTGACCAGATTATCCTAAAAGCTTATGCGAGTGTGGGTCTTTTTCTTTTATTTTATTATTATAAAAGAGTTCCCTTTTTAAAATTGCTTTTAACTTACCTAATTTACAACTACCCCTTTGTCAGCCCTGACATGTATATATTGTATTTTCATGAAAATAAAAAAATATAAATAAATAATGAACTGAATAGGAAATTAATGTGATGTAAATGTTAAAATTAATAACTATAGATCTTAAAAACTTGCTTCAAAAAACAAATTGTGAAAACTGTGATTTTGGATTATGTAAATAGAGCAGTGAAAATGGCTCTTCTGTCAAAAGTTGAACACAATTTAAATATTATTAATTTAGGTCATTCCAATGATGGAGAAAGAAATAGTGGACCTTGTACATGAGCAGAATATTCTGGAAAATCACATAGAGAAGACAGAACTATGGATTGAATATTTAGGTGTATGGCAAGCATCCATTATAGAAGCTATGGTAGATATTATTTATTCTACAATTTTTTTTATAATTACTTTCCTAGAGATCCACTAGCTGGAAAAATTAGGAGTAATTCAACAAATACATATTTAGTAAGTAAAGTCAAGACAACTTTGTCCACCTCTAATATTTTATTGAATCAAGGTACTATTTACAAATCTATTTACGTTATATACAGTAGTAGTAGCAGCACAGAACATGATATAACTTCTTCCCTGATTTTGGAGTACTAGCTATGGGTATTTATACTCATTAGGGAATTTTTAGTTGTCATTTTTCTGACTCTTCAGAAATTTGCATTTTCCAAGCTCCAGATAATTTGCATATGGATAACCATTGTGAATGTGCAAATTCTGGAATCATTGCAAATAGAAGAATGATGTGACATAAATTTTATTGTAGATTCAAGAGATATAGTTATGTGTTTGTTCTTGAAATTTTATTCGAGATGTAATTATCAGGGTAGTTTTTATAATATAATAAAGAACCTATGTATTTGTAACCCTTTCGTGCCTACTGTAAAATATGTGCCTGCAGAAACGCACTCACTTAAACATTATGCCAGATCTTGTTAACTGTCACATGTGTTATGTTGTGGAACTTTTAAAAAACTATAAGCTTTGACACAAATGGCATTGTATGTCCATAAATTTAGATACATGTAGATTTGACCTTGTATTCAATAGGAGAGTAGTATGATACACATAAAAGTGGTTTTTTGGTTATATAAACATGAGGGAAAAGAATGTTTCCAATTGACATGTTTTGACGGCTCTTTAAATTCATTTTTGATCTAAGCAGGGATTTTTTATTTTTGCTAAAGCATGTGTATTTCGGTTTGCAGTCCATAGTATAGAATTAGATGACAGATTTTTAATTTTTTCTCTTTTTATTATTAGATTTTCAAAGTGACGAAAGTGTTTAACTGAGCTGAAATAGCTGAAATAACACGAAATATTTCAGATTTTCATTCTGAAAACAGATTAAGATATTAGTAAAGTGACACAAATAATATATTGGTTGTTCTTTATGTTCATAATGAATATAGTGATTCAAATGATGAGGAGGACATTTCTGACAAAGATGATGATGATGCTTAGTTTTTTCACATTGAAAAAATCCTCCAAAACAGCAAATAGTTACTATGAGTGCAAGGACTGTAACATAGGATTGTTTGTAGATCCTATTTTAAAATTTTTTTACAAAAAAATTTTAAATAACTACTAATCAGTTTTGCAATGTTAAAAGTCATTAAATTACTAAATAAAAAATGAAAAAAATGTAAAGTGTAAAATATTTAAATAAGAAATAGCTTAAATCAATGAAGTATCTATAAACATATATAATTATTGTTAAATACTTTACGAGCATTATTAAATAAGTGTTGCTACTTTGTTAATTTCATGAAGTAGCTTATAGCAGGGTAGTACTCATCGCGAATGTGACTGCATAAGAAAAGCGCACATTTGTGCTTTGTGAAAGGGTTAATGAAATTTTATTCATGGTAAGATTTTCCTAATCTCAGAAGTCCTTAGACTGAAGAGTATTCCTACAAGCAAATAATATACTACAATAAAATATTAAAAAGTGAAATTTTAGCAGCTAATATTTAAAATGTGCCTAAAAGTTTAATTTTTTTCCTCATGTTATTGAGCATTTCAATTATTTATTTTTCCTATTTAAGCATGCATAGCTTATTTCAAGCATTTATTGTCATATGTAAAAAGTGGTAAAATTGAAATGGCATTTATAAACCATTCTAATTCTTTAAACTTAAAGTATTTTTTTCTTTTCTATGTTATGTGATCTGAAAGTTATAATATTCTCTTGGATGTATTCTCTTTCATAAGTTTTTTTTGTATGATTGTACTAAATTGCTTGGAAATGCTTAGATTTTGCTTAAAAATATAGAATTTTCATATATTAATAATTTTTATGAAATCCCCTATATAATAATAGCCTAAGTAGCCTGTCTGTCCTCAAATTTATGAAGCGGTTGTACCTGGAATGGATACAGGCATCCCTATTGGATTTTTTTATGAGTTAGGGTTAGCAAAATTCAAAGCGAGTTTAAAATCCACCCCATTCTTCCTTTTTGAAAGTTTAATGTTATTATTTCAAGCTTTATTCTCCCTCTTATTCTATACTAAATTCATTCTTGATAGGATGGTGAGGGCGAAGTGTATTTTTAAAATATTGGACTGGTTTAACTCGATCCTCATATACTTTAGTCACTTCATCATGTGCAGGCGTGGCACATTTGGTGTCTGCCCATTTGATCGTCGTACTTCTCGGTTTGGCAGTTCTGTCCCCGATATGCAGCCAAATTCTTCTAAATGTCCAATTTAATAGATTCTGCTTTTTCTTTTGAATTCTTATTCCTAAAGTTGTTATATTATTTTTAAAATAAATTTTTACTATTTTTTCAACTTTTTATGATTTTTATTACTTTTATTTTATTAAATTCACGTATTGTTGTACAAATGTCCATGGCCACATAAACATTTCATGTTTTCTTTTGGCTTAAATAATAGATTAGGTACATATGTAATAATTTTAATAGTTTATTTTTGTTGAAAGATAATTCTCAGCCAAAAAACAAACCATTTTTTTTTTTGCTGCCTCATAAGGTACTTTACAATTCTGGAAAATTAAAAATTTTACTGATCCCGTCATATGACGGGCTATATGCTAGTAGATTAGTAAAAGAAAAAAAATGAGGAATGTCCATATAGTTGTGCCTTACAATAGAATGAAGTGTGTTACTCTTATATGTTTATTTTACAGATAAATTGTTTATATAATGACAAGAAATGTATGTTTCTATATGGAGGTTTTATCCAAAGTCTTCTTTGTGTTATAGGAGGAAAAGGAAAATGACAAAATTATTCCATATTTTGTCATTCGAGTTCATTTAGCTAATGATGCTGAAACTGTGTCAAGTCAACTAACTGGTTGGATCGTAAAACGTAGTTTAAGTTCGTTTCACAGTTTGCACCAGAAACTTGTTCCTGTAAGTACTTTGCCTTATTTTATTAGTATAGAAACTAATTACATTATTTCTAAATCATATATGCCGAATGATGGGCGAATGGTTAGGGTGCAGGCCTTCGGAACTGGAGTTCGTGGGTTCGAATCCCACAGTGGCATGGATGGTCGTAGCCATTCGGAATCGGCCTTAAGCAGTAGGTCCCAGTCTCATTAGCCCTCATGTTGCAAAAAATAGACCGTATCGCTCCAAAACCAAACTAAACCTAAATCATATATTAATGAATGAGATACATATTAGACAAATGTAATTATAGTACACTCCTCAGTATCAGGCCTAATGTGGTGGATGAGCAGCCAAATAACAACAAAAAAAAAAACAACCCTGATAGGCTAGAGTTCTATGAACTCATTTTTTTTTCCCACCAAAGACTTCTTCTTTTACCACATCTAGTAAGACAAAGATTTTGTACCATAATTCACTTTTATAATATGTATTTTCTCACTTCTTATTGAGTACTAAGTCCTTCGTTTATCTGAAGCCACATAAAATGTGAACATGGCTGCAGACTGATGAATCATAGAAGCACTTGTCGATAATGAGTTGAGTCAAAATAGAGAGCTGTGATCTGGTAGTGTGTATATGTTATATAGTGGAATGCATGTTTCAAGAATTTATTAGAGTAAAGATAAGAATATGAACTGTTCACATCTTAGCATAAATTCTGTAATGCCTAACTTTAATGCAGGACTCTAACATAAAACCCTAACATAAATCATAGTCCTGATCCTTAAAACAATTGACTCAAACTGATTTTAATTTCCTCTGATACAGGATTGCACAGATATGAAAAGGCTCCTTTTAGCTCCTAGGTTTGTCTATAACCCTCTCCACTGCACCTCTTTACTTATACCATGCTCATTCCATTCTTTGAACTTGGTTGTCTCAATTGAAGCTGAATACTGCCATCAAGTTGTTGCTTCCGTTAAACTTCTTTAAAATATTTTTTTTACTGCATTATGGAGAAATCAAACCATGCTTCTTTATAGTCATTGGTGAGAGAGGGGGCCAAAAAACCTAAATTAGGCTATGCATGAGAAAAGTCTTAAAAGTAAATTTAACTTACAACAATATATTAAGCAAAACAGTTCTCGATTACATTTATCCTTCCTGGACATAAGCTAAAGTCTTTAGTGTTGTTACTGATATGGAAACTAATCAGAAAGGGACCAGTAAATTTCAGTCAAAGTGCCTATTTGTTTACCGCATAACTTATGAGAAAATATATCCTGTAAGTAGATTCTGTTTTTGTGTGTTGGTAACTGTTATTCCTCAGAATTCCAGCAAATATAGTAAAAGGGAACTTATACTCATTCATATGTATGATAGGGTACATAAGTCATCAGGTAGCCTCCTGAATATTAAATTATAAATCTAAGTTAAATCAAAAATCTGAGTCATGTTTTAGCTCCTTGGTTTGGCTCCTTGGCTCCTTAGCTCTATAACCCTCTCCACTGCACCAGTTAGCATACTGAATAGACCTAAAATAATAAAATAAAAGAACATAGTTACTGATAGATCCAGGAGCAATACCAAAGACAGACTAGGGAGGAGTATAGGAAATACTGGACTGTTTCTCAGCTAATTCATCAGTTATCTCATTATCCTGAATACCTATACTTAACTATACTCTCCATAAAGCCTCAGTTTCGGGGTCACAGCTCCCCCTTTCTTATTTGTCCCTGGCAGGGGGGGGGAGTTAGCTCTTATGTCAGCTGTGCTCTTCACCATTTAGATATATTTATCACAATTCATTCCCTGCTAGGAGTACCCAAGGTCACTTTTTTTAACTTCTTGGTTGTCGTGTCCTAATATCTGCAGACCACTGTGAAACATCAATTCTCACCATTCTGTCTCCATTACTAACAACATACTGTCCTCGATTGCATATACTACAAAAAGAATAAATATCAATGGAGATTGGAGATTGTTAATTCAAGTGTAATGGCTTTTTTGTCCACCCTTGTGTTGAGCGAAACTTTGTTCATTGTGTCTCTTCAGAGTCATCCTATATCCAGGTGTTGACAATGATTATAGGTTACAGAACCTTACAGTGATAAGTAGCAAAAAATTATATTTGGAGGGGGACATTGATTTTTGTGAATTATACTTCAATAAAACTACAGGTTTTCTTATGTATTTATACTCCTAATGAGTATCATAATGGGATTTTAAAATATCAAAATAATTAAAAAATGATGTAATGAATAAACATATAGCCTTGAAAAAGTAATGTAGTAACTACACAATGAATTTAATAGTAAAATTAACATTGAAATATATACTATACAAGGTATTAAATTCTAATTTTTAAAACAGACGTATAACTATGATAAAAAGAATAATTTTGAAAGAAGTGAAAATGTCCAAATTTTTACTATATTAGAACATATGCTATTTTTGAAATTTTCACAATTACTTATGATTGTTTAACTACATTCTGATGAGTTGCTAAAATGCAAATCTGTTCTTACACATTGAATCCAATTTACACTACTCCTTAACTCAAGTCACTGTTCTTTCTAAGAATTATCTATGCACAGCTAGGCAGATGACACACCCAAATCATGGTCCCTTTTCTTTCCATGGAAAATCTTTAAAATTTCGGGATTTAGGGGAACAGTCTTTAAAACCCTAAATCTTTTCCTACAGTGCAGTGATAAGTACTTTTTATTTAATCTTCTGTTAGAGCATGGCATAAAATTAGTGAAGGGGTTTAGTATGAATACACACATATGTGCATTTATGTATTTAAAACGGTTTACTTGGCTTTTGAATGTAGTTCAGTATTCTAGAAATGAGTGTTGTTAAGATACATTTTTAAATAAATATAATTATCTATACAGCTGCATATATGGCTTACTTTTATGTAGGATTTATCATTTAGTGACATTGTTACACATTTTATTATTTGATGAATTAACTGATACTTTCAAAACTATTCTTAGGCTGCCTACTGGTTGAAAAAAATAGATTTGCCTACTAAACCTAGATTTAAAAGTTTGGACAAAAATTACTTACAGAAAGCAAAACACTCTCTTCAGACATTCCTGTCAGTAAGTATTAAAGCTTAGTGTTTTGGTGCTATTAAATTTCATAATAATTTTATACTGTGTGTTTGTAAATTTTTAAAGAAAATATGATAAAATAAATACGTTTTAATAAATATGATAGGGATAAAATGAAAATCTGTAAAAATCCAGTCAGAATATTTCAGGAGAAATGTGCTTAAGGCCTGGATATCTAGTTATCAAATTGGATATATGTAAGTTGAAATTCATTATTGCCGTCAGTTAAAAATTTGGCATACACACTGTGGTTTTTGTCGCCAAACATAACTTATGAGAAAATATATTCTGTAAGTAGATTCTGTTTTTGTGTGTTGGTAACTGTTATTCCTCAAACTTTCTGCAAATAGAGTAAAATGGAACTTATACTCATTCATTTGTATGACAGGGTACATTAGACATCATGTAGCCTCCCGAATATTAAATTATAAATCTAAGTTAAATCAAAAATCTGAAGTAAAGTGAAAATTCTGAAGCACAGGAAATTTTATGATATGATATGCATTTATACAGCATATTTTTTTCCCCTCAGTTATGAGTTTTCAAAAGCTACTTAACTCAGAATAAAACTAAATGTGACTTAAAATAATATAATCATTTTTTTAATGCATAAATATATATATATATATATTTTGGGAAAAAAATTACTCAACAACCAAGTGGATATTTGTAAATTATTTTTCATTGAATGTTTACTTCATTCATAGCAGTACTAAACAAATACAATGGAATATTTGAATGTTAATTTTTTATGTGCATCATTATTAAAGTCCATGTATTTAAGAAGACAGGTTTTGTAAATTATCTTTTCATCTGTGTAAAGTGTTTATAAAAGAATGATCTATAAAATATGTTTATTATTTTGAAATTATATATATAAAAAATAAGTATACGGTACAATGAACATTACTAATTCATCTCTTTTTTGGTCTACCTTTCTGCTTTACAAAGAACATATAGTAACTTTTAATAATGATAATCATGATTTCAAAATATGAAATTTATGTAAGGCCACTCAGTAGTATTTGATAGAGGAGTTAGCCCTCTGATTTTATTTAGTATTATAAGAAAATTACATCCACATAATATAAACAAATCTGACATAATTCCTTATGTAAATGGAATTTCTTATCTAAAGAGAAAATAGGAAATTTATTCATGCTTCTACATTTTTTTTTTAAAAAACAAAATTTCTGTTTGTTCTGTAGCTTACTCCTAAAATCAAATTTTTTCTTAATGACTTTGTTGATTTCCGTTCTTCCGCTGTTAAATAATTCAGCTCATCTTACCAATTTGCCATTCTCATATTCATGCAGAACTTCAATGCTCTGCTCGAGATTTAGAAAAAACGTATTTCGACATCGTTGCATCTCAGATCATTGACCAACTAATGAAATGAAACTGGTATGAATGATAATTTTTGCTGACAGAGGTACAACTCTTCCTTAACTTTACTGATTGACATTCCAGACAAAGGCCCTAGGAGACCTTCAACGTTTGATTGTCCAGTTCCTCCCTCCGTTTCTATGGGTGATGCATAGGGATTCCCTATCTGAAGGGTTTGGGGAGAATACAAAAGAGATAACAGATTTAATCTTTCTTAGAAAAGGGGGGGTGCTGGAATGGACTTCTCAAGTTATTCCTTTGTCTATCCAACCATAAACCTGACCTTGAGTTTTTTAGCTCAAAATTAAAGCAGGGAGTGAGTAGAATTTCCCCAAAAATGAAAGGGGCAATCCCACTTGGTGGTCGTTTAGAGGGGGTCGGGTGGCCGCTGATACAGGTTATTTTACCATTAGGCCATGAGTCGAAAAATCCGTGCCATAAAAAATTGGCCGTTGAGAAGGGTGGCTGTTCGGAAAAGTTTCACTGTATATACTGACATATTGATTAATTAAACACTGCAACAAATTTTGTGGCAGTTTTAGTTACATGCTAGTAATGATTTAATAATTCAAATACATATTCATAGTCTGCTGGATAGCTAAGCGAAAAATGGTTTTGAGATATGTATGCTTTCTCACATACTGTGACTTAACATTATTACCTCCCCCAACATTTTTAGGAGAGTATTAACTATAGCTAATTTTTAAATTGTGAAATTAACTTTTCACTTATATTATGTAAAGTTTACTGTCTTGTTTTAATTTAAATGATACTTTTAATAAGATCTTTAGTTGCTTTTAACTGTAGTGACTACACCAAAAGTTTGTTTGTACTTATATTAAAAATTCATAATACTTAAAAAATTGCCTAAAGATATTTTAGAAATATCTTCTGAAATTGTTATCATTTTTTGATGCTTTGTATATTTTTCATTTTGTTCTTTACAAGTATGTCTTTTTAGTAATTTAAATATAATCATGATTATAAGTATGAATTTCTATGTAAGGCAGTCACTAAAGATGATGGTTTGAATAAAAGTGAAGCCCTGTATGATTTTTTGAGCCCGAGCCCTGAATATATGAAGCATCCTCCATGTCCTACGAAAAAGCCATTCAAGTTTAATCTTCTTCAGTTTCTTAAAGGGTGAGACATTATTATCACATTTTTATGTAAAAGTAAACAAAGATTCATTAGCATCTAAAAAAGTTTTAACAAATTTTTGTTATGCTATACCTAAGCCATATATCTTATCTAAAATACAAACTATCTTAATCCAAATCTTATCTAAAATAAAATTTAACACGTTTGGGACGGCAGCCTGCTGAAGATAGCTCTCCCTCAGGACGGGAGCTATTACACAACAAACTGTGTGTACAGGACGGGGCATTTTCTCTCGCTAAGCCTAATACGCAATTACCTAAATTAAACACTAAATGTGGATACAAAATATAAAAAGACATTAAAAATATTTACACTTAACATTATAAAATACTTGAAGAATATTGTAATAATTAATATTTCAAAGCCGTATGAAAAATCTCAAAGCACGGATGAGTGCCGAGACCGACATTGAACATTATACATTCATAAGAAGTGTCGCCTTTTATTGTGCTTTGAGCAAACTACACATCTCCTTCTAAGTTTTTTGCCCTCTTTTTCAGCACACAATTCGGGAAATTACTTGAAGGACGGTTTTCTTATAATACACATAAGTATAATGAGACCCAAACAGACATTCATTTCTCCAATTTTATAACATCATCAAATTTTTTTGACGATCGGACTGTAAATGTGCTTGATTCATTAATATCTATTTCACAGATTTTTTTTTGCATAGGAATTAGTTTCTTCTACAATAATTTGGATCTTGTTTTCATTGAAAAACAAATTTAAAAAGTTTAATTCAGTCTGCATGGGCACTGAATTTTTTTTTCATATCAAGTCCCGGTTTCGAATTAAAATTAATTTTAAGAAGTTCCTCTTTGTCAGAACTCCATTCACATGGAGAAATCGGAACCAATATATTACTTTATTATCATCTTCTAATTTAGAATCAAAAGATTTAAAACTACTATATAAAGAATTCAAAAAATTTATAGTTGTTTCAGTGTCATCGTCTGAAAGATCCACAGATGGATCATTCATAACTTTAGATATTTCCTCCTCAGAAAGATAACGTGGTCTTTTAGCCATGGCTACAGAAATGATTCTAAAAGTAAAACCTATGCTAGAATATATCCCATAAAATCCCATCCTAAAATAGAATCGAAACTATAAACAACCACTTCAAAATGAGTTAAAAGGCTCTTTACCACATGTTACCCTTTTCACCCGCTAGCACGTGTTTATGTTTATATTCACGAAAATCCAATAAATCACAGACACTTGACAGACCCCATTCTGACCTCACAGATAGAAATACTAATGTACAAGAGCAATCTTTTGAAAGGAACATGGATTAGTAACACCATCTGATAGTAAATATTTCATTCCAAAACCACGACGCAACTGTACGGCCATTGTCCTACTGCGTAGGATTCACCATAACTGTTAGCTTATTGAAAGCTATAATAGAATATTAGTTGAAGGAGAAGCATTTTGCCCTATCAATCCTGAACAGTATTAAGACAAATGTTAGCATCATTTAAAACTACATTTATTAAACTTAAAAGAAAAAGAAAATAAACATTGGCTAACTGCCATATACATATAGCCGTACAACTACTACCACTGACGCATAGCCTTTTTCCCGAGTACTTATCGTTGGAAGAAACAATCTTCAGATGTATGCAATACATCACGGCTCGAAAGAAAATTCATACATAATATGGTAATATCATCAATGGTAATGAGATGGGTAATAAAATAAAATATTTAAATTACTTATTATAAAAAATAAAGTAACTAATTTAACAGTAATTCAAGGATGCAGTATTAGTTCCTGATCGGCATCTAGCGCAAATGCATATTTGCGGCATTTGTCCTGAATGGGTTAAGAAGTGTCCAGGTTAACCATGCAATGGTCTGACACATGTGCATATGTTTAGTAATAGCTTTTGTTATTGTTGCGATTTATTCCTCCTGGTCTGACCAAGAGCAAGATCCAGAAGATCAAGAATCTTTCAAAAGTCATGTATGAGAAGAGGTGAAGTAAGTAAATCCTCATGCAGAAGCCCCACACAATGCAAAACAGATACCCGATCAGAAGTACATTTGGTGCTTAAGCTAAAAGTTTCTTATTTTTATAATTAATAATCATATATTTGTACTGCATATTATTGATAAATTGATATTAAGGATATTTTTCATGAAACAATTTTAATTGCTGATTCAAATAGTATTCAGACTTTTATTTTACTAGTATATATCTCGTCATATGATGGGATCAGTAAAATTTTTAATTTTCCAGAATTGTAAAGTACCCTATGAGGCAGGTAAAAAAATGGTTTGTTTTTGGGCTGAGAATTATATGGTACACGCTCAATAATTTGTTTATCTTCATACTCCTCTAAAGACTCCCGATATTGTGAATGCAGTTTAGAATCACTTTGAATTCATTTAGAAAGATAATTCAAAGTTTTCTTAGGTACGTCGAAATTACCTTTAAGTTCTTTCCAATTTTTTTTCCACAGTAATTAATGGAAGTAAAGGAATAAAACTATCATTTCCACTACTCTCTGGAGGTAGATAGCATTTGTTGTTAATACCGGTGAGAAAATTTTAATTGTAACAAAAAATAATCTATGATTAAATTTAAAATTATCACATATGTACCTAATCTATCATTTAAGCCAATAAAAAAGAAAATTATGTAATATCTAAGTTCAGTGATAAAACGTGTGAAAATAATGCAGACAATATTTAAATAATTTAAAATAAGAAATGATAAAATGAGAGGGTGAAAGGAATGATGCCATAATGCTAGAAAAAATGTTATTTTTATCAATTTATTGTCTGACAAATTGATAAATTTAATTGCCTGCTATTAACTAGGGAAAATAGGGCTTGAAATAATGGCATTAGATGCTCGAAAAGTGAGGAAGGGGTGGATTTCGAACTCATCAAGAATCCAATATGGATGCCTCTTTCCATTCCAGGTCCAACCGCTTCATAAATTTGAGGACAGACAGACAGATAACTTAGGCTATTATTATATAGGGGATAGATGATATATATTTTCACTTTAATATAAAATATTCCATTGCTTGTTTAAATAGATATGAGATAAATTTGCTATAAGAAAACATTTTTATTTGTGTAACATTATTAAATGCACTTTTGTATTATGAAACTTTAATTGAGTATGTTAGATTTTTTAATATTGATGCAGTGTATGTAGCTTTGCAGTATTCCTTGTTAAATATATTTAAAAGCATAGTTTAAAATTTTTTTTATTATCATGGATTTGTTTGGTTAAATATCTAACAATATTCAACTATAGTTGTTTAGTCTAATATTTGATCAGTATTCACCTAGACTGAATAATCAGCTAAAAAGTTGAATATCAAGTGGCCAAATATTCATTACATCCATAGTTTTGATTGTGGGTTATGGCCCCATTTCTTACATCTGTCATTTTCATTTGTGTTGTATTGCAATGGAAAACATAAAACTAAAAGCGAGTAGTTTTAAAAAGTGTAGATATTTTGATGTTTCTGTTTTATGTAATGGTTGGTTGGTGTTATATCCATTTAAAAGTCATATGACTTGTCATGGAAAAATGGTTCCTGTTGCGTCAAGAGATTGGATTTCTAAAATTGGGTCCACGTAATTTAAAAGCAGAGGACTCCCAGGTTTGGCTTACCACTTCCAGAAGTATCATTTGTGAACTTCAGTAAATTGACTATAAGTCTATTTTATGTGCCCCAGCTTCTATTAATGAACATGGTGGATCTTTGGCCAGCTCAAGCCCCGAAATTCAAACCCTCCAGTTTTGAGATCACTTCCTTCGCAGATTTAGCTACTGTAGTTCTTTTAATATAATCCTACAATAAAATTATATACCATTTTTTACAATAGATATCAGTTTAGAAATATTTTAAATCAAATATTTAAGTTTTAAAATAGAATACACTTTAGCTTAGTAGAAATTCATATTTCATCTACACTTTTCTCTAATTTAATCTGTTGATTTAAAAAAAGCATGAAAAACTATAAATTTTTACCTTTATAACATTTTTTGAAAATGTGATAATGTTTGTAAGAAATGTCTTGGTTGTACTTTACAGGGTGCAAAATACTTTGGGACAATTTGATGATTCAGATGATGATGCTTTACTTTTCCTGGATGATAATGATAGGTAATATTTATGGACTAATGTTGTATATGTGCTTTTCATCTTAATAAAGATTTAATGATTTCCCGTTAAAGGAAATATTAATATGAGCCATGAAATTTTTAGAGATTATTTTATATATTTTTTAAAACTTTTTAGCAATATATATGTAAAAATATGTAAGTTCTGTTGTAGAACTTTATTCATGTAGCCATAACATTTTTACTTGCATAAAGGGCTTATTTAAGGTTTTTTTTTTTTTGTTATTGTTGGGGAGAGGGTATTAAAAATGGACTATATGTAAGAAATATAAAACTTTGAAATGGTGAAACTGTATAAAAGTTAATTTTAAAATGTAAATTAACTATGCAAATAAAACACTCATTCAAAAGGGAGCCAGAAACTATAAATAATTTTGTTTCCTGTTATCCAGGAGCATTGAAATTTTTTTATTTAAAAATAAAAACATTGGGAACTCATAATATGCTCATAAGTATATTCAGTCTTAAATCATGTGAGATTTATCAGCAGCGGCATGCTGTCCATATGTGCAGGGTGTGCACTGCACACCCTGACAAAATTATGAGGAACAATAATTTTCTGCACCTATGTCTACCTATCTTTAAATGGTATATAATAAACTTTATTTATAATATGTTCAAATATTATGTTGATTTGCTTGCTTGTATTCCCGCAGTGCATGCGGTACTAGGTGCTGTACCACGTAGCGCGCAAACGAACATAAGAAGTTTTGATATGTACGCACTGTGCACTAAATTGAAAATCCCGTTTTATATGTATGGGCTACTGGAGAAGAACAGCATACTATGGCACTGAGGCAAGTGCAGCTATTTTTTCTGTACTTGGCATTCAGAATCATCCGAAGGCGTTGTATTAGAGCGGGGACGTACGTGCTGAAACGATTTTGGTTTTTTAACTAATTAACTGGGCATACGATTTTGCAGACGGTTCATGTTTAAATTTATATATTGTAAGATTTTGTTTTCATGGAAATATGAAAGTAGTATTTCATCAAGATAAAGTGAAATGTTTTAGTGTGGTAAATTAATTTCGGTGATGTATTATATTTATTGAAATAATTAGATGAAAAACAAAGTTGTTTTGTTTTAAAGAAATGAATGTTAACAAAACAGTCCAAATTTTACCATTCATTGTGTCTTACAGACAGTATATAAGTTATACCTGTAACACCATATCCCTGGTTTTGTTTTTAAAAATTGTCAAGATGTTTTTCGAAGAATGTGATTTCCAGATGTTAAAAACAATTAATAAATATAATTTAATCCACTGACCGAACAAAAAACAGTTTGCTCTGTTATGCCAGCATGCAGTGAAATCCTCTGCACGTGGAGTAGACGTTCAGTTTGTCGGCACTGCAGCAGTGGGCGCCATGTAGTGCTACGTGTGCTGGACATATAAGTTTTTCGTCGAAGCCCGAAACATTGCTTTTTCGACGCCGATATAACACCATACAACAAAAGACATGATTATTTGTTTCAGTGATAATAGAATTCTCATAAGTTTAGCTGTTTTTATAGTTATAACTCGACTACTCGTAGGTAAATATTTTATTTATTGTAATCTTTAAATGTATATTCATAATAAATAACCCGTTTCAGAATAGAGAACTCAGATGTCTCAATAATTAAAAATATATTGGAAAATCCATGTTCTCTGCACAGTCTGCATGAAAACCTACCGCACGCCACTGTTTATCAGCAATATATATTGTTACATTTCAAATGATGCCTCTCAAACTGAATATTTATTATTTATTTATTAGTTTGTGATAGGAAGTCTGAAAGATTTTCTGGACAAAAAATTTGTGTAATATCTCTTATTCAATTTATTAAATAAATTGTGCATATTTCCAATTAATAACTGAATCCTCCCACAGCAAAGAAGACAAAAAAGATTCTATTGCTGAACCATTGTATACTCTCATTGGGGAAATATTTGAATTAAAAGGTGTCTTTAGTTGGCTAAGAAGAACATTAATAATATTTGTGCAGATTACATATGGTCAAACTATAAACAGGTGAGATAATAACCATTTCTTGATAAAGAATTAGACTGTATAAGTATGTCTGGTTATTAATTGGATAAAAATATTTAAATTGTATTTTTCCAGTAATGAATCTATTAAAAACTGAAATGATTAAATTTTAATTAATGATGTGAAATGATTAAACATTTTTCAGACAAGTACGAGAAACAGTATCTTGGATTTTATCTGAACCCATGTTGCTATTTTATTTACAACTTTTTCGAGATACTATGTGGCCAACAGGCCAAGCAACCACCCCTCTTGGTCACAAAACTAAGGAAGAAAAACTAGAGAATAGGATCATTGCTAAACAGATGTTTTTAAATAACATTCCAGGTAAATGTGACATTTTATAATTAATCAATTTGGCTGTGCATAACAGGCTATGTTTCAATACTGTACAATTTTAATTTATCATAATAATGCATGGTCTGAAACTTTTCATTTTTAAAGTTATGAATTAAATTTGCTTTATTATATATGTTGTATTATATATGTGACTAGCAAGTGTGCCCGTTCTTTGCTACGGTAAACTTAATGTATTACTTTTAAACATAGATTTTTTTTCGTGCATGACTCTCTAAATTCGTTACAGTACAGTTCAAGTCATTGGTATATTTCTATTATAAGCATATTCAGTTTTTATACTACTGTACGTTGATTAGCAACGTTAATAGATCTTGATATAGGAAGCAGAGTTTTTCACAGCAACAGTGCTAATTTTGTTGGTATTAATAAATGTTGTCCAAAATTAAGGAAATTTATGACAAACCACGTGTTTTGTATGAAACAGAAACACACATTCATACTGACAACCAGGAACATAAAGATAACTATATAAATGAAATTTTTATTTGCTCATGAGAGTTACTGAAATTTGCTATTTTTGTTGTTAGAATATTTTGATAAAGATTTCATTGTAACATAAAAATGCCAAAAATTAAATTTAAAATTAGTTCTTATATAAAAATGCTATAATTTGCATCACATAGAAATGAAGTTAAATCTTCTTTTATCTAATTTCCAGGTCAAATTGAACTGATACTATGCAGACAATGTTTAAACAATATAAAATGAGAAATTAATAAATGAGATTTAGAATGATGTCATAATGAAAAAAAAAATTATATTTTCACCCATTTATTATGTGATAAATTGAAAATTTTAATCTCCTGCTTTTAACCAAGGAAAACTGCTCTTATTGGTTTCTAAATTAAATTTCGCAAATTAAATTATAAAAAACACATCAATATAAAAAGTAAAGGGTAAATCAATTTATGCATTAGCAATGTGTATTAGGTTTTTTGCTTAACAACTTATTTTTTAACAGTTTTTCATCTAAAACATTGACCCTGATTAAAACATTTACATTTCTATCATCAGGGATTGAGTTTGTCTACCAAAATTTCATAAATTCATGGTTTTTTGCACAGTACTAAAACTATTAACATGTTTGCTAAAAATATATATTAGCATTATTTGGCAAAACTCTGTATTTAATTGTTGAGTTGTGATCTTTTATTTTCAAATTTGGTATTTCCGGAGCAACTCTATAAATCTGGAGTAGTTTCTGTCTTAGTATGCATATATTAAATCAAAATTTATTTTGAATAATTTCTTCCAAAAATGACTTATTTTAGATTAAGTGGCTAAGAGTGGTAGAAAATCACAGGGAACTGGAATTAAAATGTAAACCGGTAAAAGCTATTAATTTGATCAAAATAAAAACTGGAGATGAACAACAAAAAAAAATTTATTTTGGCTTGTTCAGCCAGTCAGTTATTGTAAACAACTTCACACCTTCATTGCAATAAACTTCAAGACTTACTTTTGATCTTTAAAATCACTTTATAATTTTTTGATAGCATAAATATATATGCATTAATTTTTCAAATAATTGGCTTTGAATATGGATGGAACATTTTTTCAGAATGTATTTTAAAATTTGTCTGTTTGGTAACATAATATTTGAATAGAATATTAAAATACACCACAATTCAAAGTTTTGTTTTTATGTAGCTTAAAATTAACACTGTTTAAAAAATAGTTAAATGCACAAAACTTGTTTGAACATTTTTTTATTTTTTGAAAAACACAATTAAAAAACCCATCAAATGAAGGATTTTCCTAAAATTAAAAGTCAGATTTCTGTATATCCTACATTAAAATAAAAGGGTGAGGGTAATAAGAATATAAATAAAATAAAATTATTCTCTCAGAATTGAACTAAAATAGAAAAAAAAAAAGATTTTTGGCAAAATGTAAACAGGAACCGAATTGGTATATATATATATATATATATATATATATATATATATATATATATATATATATATATATAATAGTGTTGCAATTTTTTTTAAACCTTTATTCCTCTTTGCTTCTTGAATTTTTTTTATATAATGTTATATTTTGATAATTGAGAGAATCCTTTTTTTTTTTTTCTTAATAAGGTGCTTAAAAAGTTCTTACTTTTTTTGTATAATATTTGAGAACGCATTTAATTATTAAAATTTTTCTTTCACAGAACTTCTAAATAACCTCATCGGGCAGCAAAATGCTAAAAAGGGAATGTCAAAAATATTTGATGCTCTTCAGAACAAAACATTTAATAAACAACTGTTATATGTAAGTAGTATTGTTTCCTTGATTCATTATAATTACATTTATCATAATGAGCAATTTAGGTTTTAATAACAGATTTAGTTAACATAATTTTGTCAACATGAATTTCTGCTAAGGTAAAGTACAATTTACAAATACCTATTTTAAACTTAATACTGACGTATACAAAACATTCCTAGACTTACATACATTATATATTTAGCTTACTACTGTAAGAATAAAAGTAGCTTTTTAAAAGAAATTGTGCTTATAGAATCATTTAAGTACAAATATACATATAAGGAAAAAGTAAACTAAATCTGCAAACCAATGTAAATATTTTGTATAAAACTATCACAGATGGCCTCTTCAGGGGTTCTATACAAAATATTTACATTTGTCTGCAGATTTAGTTGACATTTTCTTAACATATATTCAGTGGAATCTCACTTTTACAAAGATGATAGGGAAAAGATTTTTTTTTGTATATTCAAATATGTGTTGTTTCTGCTGATGAAATCATTAATACAGTACTCAGGCTTGCAACTGCTGAAATACTTTCAAAAAGGAAGAAAAGTGACAAATAATACAGAATAAGTGACTAAACATTGACTAAACATTGAAAAAAAAAAAGCAATTTTTTTTTCTCCTTTTGATTACAGATGCTATTATTAAGATTTTCCTATTTATTTTAACTCGAAATCAAATGATTCGTGCAGAGCATGATTTTAGCGTCAAATACAAAAAAGGTTAAAAATTTTGTTAACAAAACTCAACATTGCTTTTTATTCAAGAAAATCTATAAATTAGATTTGAATACATACAATACATTAATTTTATTATCACAAATTTTCTGCATATATTAATGATATTTTGAAATATGTACCTAGCGAGATTACAGTATCTAAACAAAAATTGTGAAGAAAAAGAGAAATGTGTGCTTTGATGTAAATTACTTTAATGTATTAAATGTACATTTCAAGGAACTTCTTTACGACTTTTTAAAATCACTCAATTCTGGAAACCATATGACTAATTACATTTTAATAAAAAAAATCATTAGAGCATCCCATTTTGGTCTTTTATTTAAATGTTTTGTTTTTAATTATGATTTTTTTCGAACACTAGACTTTTGCTGTGATACACTAAGAAAAAAGTGACTGTTTACTTAAAAAAGTGATTAAACGTGATCAATTGTCAAAAAAGTGACGGAATTGCAAGCATGAGTACTACTTTTTGTGTTTGACAAAAGGAATTTTTTCATCTAAATGAAATACAGCAACTTGCTGGATGCATTAAATACATACAATGAGCACTTTACACTAAAATAAAATTATAAGAAATATGCATCTAAGTATCTAATTTAGATTACAGATCATGTCACATTGATAAAATTGCTTATTTTCAGTCTTAGTACTTCAAATAACTTGTCCTCATATAAGTAAGTTTCCACTGCATATATGATATTGGAGTTTGTGGGCTTGAATTCCGCTGGTGGCATGGATGTCATAGTCATTTGGAATTGCCTTTGTCTTGCTCATCTTTCATATAACAAATATGTGTCAAATTTAATACAAATTAATTAAATACATAGCAGTTGAATGATTTAATATACTTTATTGGAATTTAAAAAACTGTACAGCATTTTATAATATACATTTATAGATTTACTTAACATCCTGCAACATTTTTGATTTTTCCAGAAAATTTTAGAAGCTTTTCTGTATGAATATGCTCCAGAATTAAAGAAGCAATTGAAAGACCGAACTTAAATAACCAGGGATTATTTTATAATTTTTACCATGTGATATATCGCACTTTAGATACAATGTATTTAAAATCGAAAGGTGTTAAATATTAAATGTATTATAGTACTGTACATAAATTCTTGGACAAGTATTCAAAGATCCTATTATTTATATATACATTTTGTGTTTTTGATATTCTTTACAGTTCGTTAATTTGTTTAGTTTTGTTTGTAAATCAATGTATTGTTATATTGTACTTGTATGTGATCATCTATATGAATATTATTTGACTCTGATGTATTTGATGATTTGTCCATCAAATTGGCTTATCTGTAAAACACTCTGATTTCAGTGAGACAATTACTAAAATCATACATACCTGAGTTGGTTATAATGCTGTTAAATTTTATTATGTAAAGGCACTTGTTAGTCAAAACTACTTACAATTATAAATATAATTATGTTTTATTGCAAAATTATTTAATGTTATTAACTAGTTTTGAAAACCCCTATTAAAATAATGCAATAAAGTGGATAAAAAGCAATTTTTTTACTATACCAATGGGAAATAATTTGAAAGCTATTTGCCTCTATTTGTTACTAATGTTCTTAAAATTTTATAAAAATTCTATTTAAAAAAAAAAAAAAGATTTGAAAACCATTTTTGATATAAATTTTTTAGCTGTTACATGGTGCTATACTAGTTGACTGAAAAAATGTTTGGTACTATTTATATTCGTAAATGTTTTATCATGCTGACATGCATTTAACATATTTGTTTACATACTTTACAACGTGATTTAAGAAAAAGTAATTATTTTAAACTAATATCTTAAGCTAGTATTTCTCAGGGTAAAATTCTTATAAAAATATTCAACTAAATTAATTGAAACATAATAATGAATAAGTGCCAAACGGTTATATATAAATAAAATTTCATAGCTAATTGTGATAAAATTAAATTTTTGATGCATGTATTTATTGAGTTTATATTTATATAAAGATGGTCAGTTTTACTACTGTTAAAGCTTCCACTTTTATAATCTTTTCTATAGATCTATGGCTGTGTCACAAGAGTATTTACTGTTATTAAAAACGGAACCTATTCCATATTAATAGCTATTATATTCCGTTCTTTTTTTTTTAATTTGTGCTTTATTTTGATTATTGGATATTCTCTGCCAATTGAAAATAAAAATTTTATTCTTCCTATGTCGTTTTATGTTGATTTGTTCATAGTTTTAGATTCTTTAAATCTTATTTTACTCTGATTACTTAGTAAACAAAAAATTTTACAAAAGTAAATATCTACCATAATCATGGGGAACAAAAGTTGATTTATTTTTGGTTGAAATCAAATACATGGACTTTGAAGATCAAGTACCAATCCCTAGGCTTTTTTGATTAGTGTGTCACTTGTTATGTATTTTTTAAAAACCATCTATAAATGCAATCTACATAAAAATGTATAATTTTTAAAATTATTCTATGTCCTCTTATAATGTCACAATCACTGCAAGTTTTTAAGGTATCTGTCTACGTTGAAACATTTTTTGTCAAAAATCATAATTCTTTTAAATTTCTCTATTGTAAAATTTCAACTTTTAGACTTTTAAATCTGTTTTTGTTTTGTCTCTACGGCATTTTAAAGAAAAGTTACAGCTGTTTAAACATCAGTGACAGCTGTCAAAACAAAACAGAAGTAGCAACTTTGGAACAGGAAGTTGTGAATTTAAAGAGCATTTTTTGGACAAAACTTTATCAATTTTCATGAAGATTTGTTTAAACATTTTCCTAGTATTTTTAATAATTAGCAACTTGGCAATTAGAAAGTTTTGAAACAAGAAAGTGTGGGGAATTTTAAACAGGCATTTTTATTTTTTAATAGTTAAAGTTGGTTTCATAAACTTCAAATGCGTTTTTCTCAGAATGGACAGTATTTTTAATAAAATATTGAAACTTAAAATGTGATTTCTCAAAAAGTTCTTAAAATATTTTGTTGAAAATTATTATGAATGCTTTTGATATTATTTACTAGTAAATGACCT
The DNA here is from genome assembly GCA_032207245.1 of Pardosa pseudoannulata. Taxonomy (NCBI): domain Eukaryota; kingdom Metazoa; phylum Arthropoda; class Arachnida; order Araneae; family Lycosidae; genus Pardosa; species Pardosa pseudoannulata. Next base: position 62,557,407 of record CM063507.1, on the reverse strand, counting down.
AAAAGCTTTAAATTTGGATAATTTTTAATGATGTTACACTCATAGTTAGATATAAAGGTAATGAAAATTTGTTAAAAATTCTATGTGTATGATTTTGAAGGACCAAAATTTTTTACCAAATGTAAATGAAGCAAAGATTTTAGGTGATTCACTAGTCCAGTGTATAAAAAATGTGTTGCGTCAAAAAATATTGAAATAATTTAATTTATTAAAAAATTAGACCTTTTGAAAAAAAACCCAATTTTTTTATTAAATTTTCTTCATTTATTAGAAATTTTATAAAAACTTCTCCAGGAATAAATTTTTTAAGAGCAATTCTCTATGATAATATAAAAAATAAATCTAAAAATGTAAAAACATGAACTAGTTTCTACATTTAAAGAAAAATTTCTCCGAACATAGACGGATACCTTAAGTGATATTTATTTAAAAATCCAGTTTTTGTATGGTATAGAAGCCTTTCTTCTTGTCATATTTTTAGACAGTATGTTTAGAAAATCAAATGGTCTGAATCAATAAAGGAGACAATATCTGTGCTATTACTCTCCCATATTTCAAAACTTTAGTTTTGTTGAAGACCAACTACAGATTAAAATAAAAGAAACCAAATCCAAACTATGCCATACAATTTAGTTTGGGATCAGTATCCTGCACAGGAACTTCTATGGTGGAGAGTGGGACTAATCACCTTTCTGTCCAATATCATAATGATGCCCATACTCTCTTATAAACCTGCCTTTGATGGCTGTTAGTCTTGGAGATATTTTTTTGATGTTCTGCTCAGTAAATGTAACCAAATAAAAATAATCTAATGATCTAATCTAATTTAAAAAAAAAAATCTAAAATCTAAATCTAATAAATAAAATATATAATGTAATAAAATATAATCTAAATCTAATAAAAAAATCTAAATCTAATAAAAATAATCCAATAATAAATGTCATCGTGCATCATAAGTTTGCTATCTCTGCCATAGGCAATACTTCCAAGAATCCACGGAAAAATTTGATTATTAGTAAAATTAACCACATTTTTTAATGAAAAGTTCTAAATGTGTTTTATCAATAGTAAAATGAAGAAAACATGGCCCCAAATATTGAAAGTTTATTATCTTCATAACAAGCTCAGCCCAGTCACTAATATATAAATTTCTCTAAATATTATCTTAATGCAACAAGGTTTATATATATCTTAAAGTTAGGTACTCTTTTAAAGGGAGCTACCCCTTTAATTTGATTATTAGTAAAAATAACCAAACACACTTTTCAACAAAAAGTTCTAAATGTGTTTTATCAATAGTAAAATGAAGAGAAATATGGCCCCAAATATTGAAAGTTTATTATCTTCATAGCAAGCTCAGCCCAATTACTAATATATAAATTTCTCTAAATATTATCTTAATGCAACAAGGTTCATATATATTTTAAAGTTAGGTACTCCTTTAAAGGGAACTACTCCTTTAATTTGATTAGTAGTAAAAATAACCAAACACATTTTTCAACAAAAAGTTCTAAATGTGTTTTATCAGTAGCAAAATGAAGAGAAATAAGGACCCAAATATTGAAAGTTTATTATCTTCATAGCAAGCTCAGCCCAGTCACTAGTATATAAATTTCTCTAAAAATGTAACAAAGTTCATATATCTTAAAGTTAGGTACTCCTTTAAAGAGAGCTACTCCCTTAATTGGATTAGTAGTAAAAATAACCAAACACATTTTTCAACAAAAAGTTCTAAATGTGTTTTATCAGTAGCAAAATGAAGAGAAATAAGGACCCAAATATTGAAAGTTTATCATAATGCAACAAGGTTCATATATATCTTAAAGTTAGGTACTCCTTTAAAAATGGATTTTAAATAAGCAAGCAAGTTTTTTTTTTATTTAGAAAAAATTTATAAAACTCCCTTCAAAACAATCAAGTTTTGTCAGAAAGTATGTTACCATGTTATCCTTATCTGAAACACAATATAGTAGCATACACTCATTTGAAACACATTTAGCAATTTCCCCATGAGAATAGAGCTCACTCATGAGTTCTATTAATGCAAAAACTAAAATGTACTATAATTTCCTGCATATAATCTGCAGGTACGAATTTCGCGATATTTTCAGAGAAAAAATATTGTATAATCCACAGATTAAATTTCCATTTTAATCTCATGTTATCACAGTTTTCAATGTATATGGAAAAAAGTATTATATGTTTTAGTGTTAAAAAACTTAAATTTAAACTCTTTACTTAATGATAACATTTTCTTTAAATTAAAAAAAGTAATGTAATAAGGTGAAATTTGGATATACTTAAAAAAATTTATATTTAACCACAGTAAACATATAGTCAAAATATTTACATTAATTAGTACAGAAACAATGCTACAAATAAATTATTCGAACCCATATTTAAATAAAAAAGATATTACAATTTAGAATTTTTAAAATGCATCTTTTCATTTTAATTTATATGGTTATTTTATACTGTAGTTTTGGCACCATCTGGCGAGCTAAAAGAGGAAAAAAAATGAAGAATACAGCAAAATGCCGCTATTTTAGATTATACAAGTGTTATTTCTTGATAGAAATAAATATACAAAATGGGATATATTAATTTAATCAGGTATTTTTATCCAAACTGCTGTGTTGTTGGCTGAAAAGAATTTTAATAATCATATATAAAAAAAAATTTGTGTATATATGAGCAGGTTCTGCCATCTATTACTCTTTATGAAAGATATTTCTAAATTTTATTATAAAAATAATTTTTATGAGCAGATAATATGTGGCAGCATATAATATGCATTAGAAGGAAATTTAAACTTTTTCAACGTATTATCTGCAGAT
>CM063507.1:62469569-62549569 GCA_032207245.1 Pardosa pseudoannulata | reverse complement strand
GGGACTTTTCAACTCCTCAGAGTATTTTTGGGAACAAAATATAAAAACAATCTAGATTTGGGGATTGTCCCTGAATTTCAAGGACATATAGTTGCCTAATCTTAAACTGAAGTTCTCCAGATTTACCATCATTTCTTCTCATACGAACTATTAGGACCATGCATGCATTTTCTTTTTTTTATCAGCTTCTACAATTCAATAAATTAAGAAATATTTATTGGTCAATTAAAATAAATGGAGCTTTTGTAGGTCAAACACTCATCAGATGAGGAGAGAAGTTAGAAGAGCTATTTTCTAGCAAGGATCATTAAAAAAATAATAATAAAATTAGAAAAATAAAAGGGGAGGGGTCGCCATCAAAAGTAATATGTGATTACTAGTCAAGATTGCTGATTTCTATGTTGAACCAGTCCAGCAAAAATCATTAAGTCTTGGAAGTTATGCAAATACACAATGTGTTATAACATATCTTATTCAAAATGTACAAAAAATGTTTAAATAGATTTTTTTTTTTTTTTGCTTTGATAGTATGATCAGTAAGTATGAGAGATACATAAACAAAGGGGAACAATTTTACGAATAAAATATATTCACCTTTACAAGTAATTTTAGACACATATCAACACAAGCTAATATGGTTCCAAAGCTCAAGGGACCATTTTGATCCACAGAAGGAGTTCCAAATTTACCATCCAGAAGAAGATGCCACTGCCCATAATCAATTATCTGAAATTGAAATGATTATATATCAAACTCAGATCAAGTATCATTGCTAATATTAACGGTCAGTCAACCTGTCAGGAGCAACAGAGCAGTTTTAAAAATTTAACATATATAAAGTAAATGCGCATACAATTTACATACATAATAAAACAAATTTTAAAATAATACAGACAAATTATATATAATTATATTTATTAATCTAAATTAAAACTGTGCAAATTAAATAATTAAAAATTAACATTCTATTAAAGGTAAATTAAAATTTATGCATTTAACAATGTATAAGTAGATTTTTTAGCTTTAAAAAGTTCTTTTTCAGAAAAATTCTTCTTATAATAACATTGACCCTGATTAAAATATTTACATTTAACTATCATCAGAGTTTCTAGAGTTTTTCTTCCTAAATTTGAGCTAAATTCAGTTTGGTTTTTCGCACAGTACTGAAAACTCTTTCACATGCAACATTACTGTGTGGAAAAAGAAATATATTTAGCATTATTTTTGGTAAAACTTTGTATTTGATTGCTACATTGTGAGTTCTTAAACAACTGATTTTATACAAAGCTGTATCTGAGCGTTCACAGTTTAGAATTTCCTCGCTAAACTTGTCCATTTGGTAAAGATTAAACTCTGATTCAAGTTCATCCAATGCATTATCAGTAAAAATATTGAAACATTCAATGAAATATTTTAAAGAACTAAACTTAATCTGAGCTCTTATACTGATATGCAACTTGCAAATCAACATTTCATGTCTCAGAGAAAATTTTTCAAACATATACGCACATGCTTCTGAATATATACATTTCGCTGTAGTTTAGGCCTATTTAGCAATATTATTTGCTGCAAATAGCAAAAAGAATTCTGAAAATAAATTACGAGATAAAATTAATGAAATATTTCCCCTAAACAAAATTTTTGTTACTTTCCGGAGCAATTTGAGAATGTGCGGAGTTACCAATTTTTATCATTCTCCAGCAACTCCACTGAAACCAGAGCAGTTGGCATGTCTGTAATTGCTAATATTAATGGTCAGTCAACCTCTACATATATGTATATATGCACAGGTTAACTGGCTTTGCACAGGATAACGATGCACATCTGACATATATATATCTCTTTAAACAAAGGGTAGTTGGAAATTGAGTTATAAATGATTTTAAAGAGGAAACTCTTTTATAATAATAAAATAAATGAAATAGACCCACACTTGTGTAACCTTTTGGAGTGATCCGGTCAAGCAGAAAGATATTTGAAATATTTGATGATTAAGCAAACCAATATGAGTTAGTAGGCACATGGATCTGGAGCTGTCAACACCTATTCATGCTTAGTTCTGCCTCAAACAAATTAAAATGGTGCAAGTTTTGCTTTTAAATGAAATGATAATTTAATAAACTTATTATCAAGAAAGACTTTTCTATTCGCCTTAATGCTGGACCATGTCATATATATATATATATATATATATACACATACACATACACACACAAGTAATCAAATCTTTTTGTCTAACACTTCATGAAGATTATTGACAAATATTATACATAATTAATTGAATAGAGTTACACTTAAATACATATGTAACAATCAAAAACTTGTAAAATAAACATTTTATGGTCAGGCACTTTTTCACATTTCTTTATAAAAACATCACAATCAGCATATGTCTTGCTACAACAAGAGTTAGTTAAGTCTTCTGTTCAAAATTCAGACAATCCTTCAGCAACACATATGGCAGTATATTATGCTTTGTTGGTTATTTGAAACTAATCATAGTAGGAAAGAGATATTAAATAGAGACAGTAAAAGGGGATTGTATATGTGATGAGAAATTTTTGATTCTTTAAGCTATCCACCTATAACTGATTCCACCAGATACTATGGGACAATTTAAACAGCATGTCTAGAAATGTAAGTTTAATAGTTTTATCTTTAAGGAAAGGGATGAATGTTTTGAATTAATACTGATATAAATTTCAGTGAAGGAGAAACAGTTTCTAGCCACCAGAAATATTTCAAAGATTTTGGGCTTTTTCCACTTTCTTAAAGTCTTACAACTAAAAGAATTATCTATCAAAAGACATTGCAAATTTTTTGCATTTGTTGATGACATTGTTTTAGTAGGTAGAAACAGAAAGTATGTCATAGAGGCATTGAATTTGTTTTAAGCCAAGTCTAGTAAATTAAACTTAATTATAAATGAAGACAAAACTAAATTTTTTAAACTGCATATAATACATTTAACTTAGTATCATTGGTCTTGAAAAATTAAACTTTTGTAAAAACATCCCAGTTCAAATATCTTGGAATCATTCTGTATCTAATAACAATAACTTGACAGTTGAAATAAACAATAGGCTCTATACAACAAACAAATGTTATCATGGCCTTAAAAATCAATGTAAATCTCAATACATTAGCCCCAGTATCAAAATTATATATAAAACCTTGTTGCGACCTGTAATACTTTATGGCCATGAATGTTGGACAATAACTAAAATCTATAGAAAACAAACTATTGACCTATAAGAGCAAGATAATAAGAAAAATATTTGGTGCAGTTTGTGAAAATGGTGTTAAAACTAAGAAATATAAGAAGTAGAAGGCAGTTGAAGATCACAAACTAGGTGGTTTGACTTTGTCAAAATTAATTTAAATTTTATGCAAGGGAAACTAGAGGGGCATTACTTCGAATAGAACCAGATGGCAAAGACTGATTTGGACAGCCTTGGTCTGTAATGGGCTGTAGTGCCTTAGAAGACAACTTTTTATAAGTTAATTTTTTTTTTATATCTGAATCAATTGATTAGCTTCATTAACTATAACTATTCTATGAATATTTAGCAAAAAAATGTTTTACTTTTATTGTGACACTTGTCTTGTGGATGGTTCTACTGTTTTAATTTGTAAAAAGCATGCATACTTTTTATTCTCAAGTTATTGTGGATTAATTAGGATCTTAAAAAAAATAAATAAAAAAAGTTGTTTTGGGAAGTTTATTTATGATTTACTGTTTTTATTTTTTATTTTAGTAATTTGAATGATTTGTTAAAAAATTTATAATTTAAAAAAAATTATGTAATTGAAAGATAGCCAAATATTTTTGTTTATTTTTAACGATTAGAAGGTTTTATTTGAAGTATTATGTAAGGAAATGTAACTACACATAAAACTTCCAACAAAATACTAATTGGATTTCTCTATCCTTGCAAAGAACATGGTCTTTGGATAGAAACTTATGCTCTTTTCTCTATAGAAAAATAGGATGTATTCCTGTAGTACAAGCCTGAATATGCATGACTGCTAATATAACAAAGATGGAATTATTTATCCAAGTAAAATCAAATAACAATGAAATACTAGATTAGACAAAGAAATTGAACAGCAACATAAGAAAAGAATAAAAGTTATGAATACTTACATATCCAGACATTGTTTCACACAATTCAGGTGAATATTTTTTCAGTACAGTCAATAAAACTGCTAATAACTCAAATAACCTAAAAGAATGAAAGAATAAGACTTACTGTATGTATTGTAAAAAATATTTATGCAAGTTCACTGTACTTTAAAGATATAGTAAAGTTCTTAACAGTAAATTGTAAATATAGATAAATAATTTATTAGTTCTCATCCCCCTCTCCAATTATTGGTACTGTTGATCCTGCAAAAACTATTTTTGAATTAGAATATATATCAATTTTATATTTCAATGTTTTAATTTGTGCTTTAGTGTTGCTATGATTCATTTCCAATCTATGCTTTTGTTTACACATTATCTAAGAATTTTTCTCCTTCATTAATTTCTTAATTTAAAAGAACTTGTGATTCAATAGTACTCTTGAAGGCAGAAGTTTAAGAAAAGATTTAACTACGGTCAAATTTTTCTTAAAAATAAAAGAAAAAGTTTATTAAATAAATAATTAAAACAAGTGAAAGCATATTACAATTTGTCAAGTAACAAAAATGTAACTGAAGTGAGAGACAATTTAATTGCAATTTTCTATTTTTTATAGACAAATAAGATGAAAATTAAATTCTTTACAATGTGTAAAAAATGATAGTTTAATGATAAATTTAAAGAAGCATATGACAAGTAATAGAGATTTAGACTCCATCAATAGCTAACTTACTTTTGCTGAACATTGGTCACATCCCTTAAAGTTTGTCTTTCTTCTTCAGAAGGTGACTTTTTTGAAAAATTTTCAGTATCAGGCGTTTTTAAAGGACTTAGTTTTGTATCAGGAAGTTTTTTATTCTATAAATAAAAAGACAAATAAATATATGTACAATTATTTATAAATACTCATTAAACTTGAAGTAATCAAGGCCACAATGCATAGACAGATCTCTTTCTTTGCTGGCTTGCGAAAACAGTGCATACTTAGCATCATGACTTTACTTGCTTAAAACTCTCCCATTAGAGAGAGTCTACACTGTCAGAATGCCAAGAGCTAATATACCAACATTAATCTTACTCTTAAAAAATATAAGTACACATAAAGCCTACACAATAGTATCAACAGAAAACCACATAATACAAAAACAAAGAAAAAAAAACCTGATTTCAAAAGGAAATACCATTATTTCAAGATACTTATCTAAATATATATATATATATATATATATATATATATATATATATATATACACACACACAGTTAAATTATGATTTACTGACATCCTGATTTTCCGCCAATCCCATTATAGTACCATATATCTGTATGAACAAATCTTCAATATAGACTTGCAATTTTATCTGTTAAAGCGCCCATTTGTTATAATACCAAGGAAAATTTCCCAGTTAAAAACAGCAAGTGTGAAAATTTCTAATTTTCTCTACTCCAAGTCTTGCCTCAATACTACTTTGTACTTTATGTCTTTATTAATGTTCAAACAAAGTTGTGCTGATATTGATGCTCCAGAATAGCATTTTGAAATTCAAGATTTATCAGTCTAAAAAGTAAAAGTAACTTTTTTTTTAAAGTTTTTTAAATGCTGAAAAAATCTTGCAGGAAATTATATATAGAGTGATAACATAAACAGAATGTCTACTAGAGAAAGTGAATTTTATGACCATAAAAATGAAATACATACTGATCAATAATCTAAGCCCCCTTTTATTGTTAATAAAGCTAATCTACTTTCTCTGGGAAAGATTTTGTACTCGTCTCGCTCTGGGGTCCAACCCAGTTCCAGCATGTGTTTTGATGTTCATTCTAGATTCTGCCTTTGACCATGAAACACACAATGTTCTCTTAACTAAAATAAAATTTTAATTCTACTCAGACTTGTGCTTCTCTTCAATGTGCCTGACTACAACATCTTCAATTAGTCTAGTTCAGACACAGAAGTAAAAATTTTGGGAAAAAAGAAGGAAAAAAAGGAGAAAATGCAAAAAAGAGGGAAAAAAAGGAGGAAGTTAAATAACTATTAAAAATTAATGTTCTGATTTACTTAATGCAAAAACAAGTGCCTAAATATGAAATATGGAAATATCTAAATAACTTTTTATCAATATAAACAAGTACTCAAGTTTATTAGTAAAAAAATATTCAAAATAGATTCAAATCAGATGCTTCTTCAATGTGCCTCATTAAAAAAATAAATAAATTCACCAATACAGTAGAACTTTATTATATTAAACTTTGAGGAACCATATTGTTTGTTGTGCTTGAACCTTTAAGAAAAATGCTAGATCTCAGAAAATTATAACTTGTATAAGATTTACTTAAGATTACATATTATCTTAAGTTAAGATTTATAAAAATATTATCTTTAATCATTTTAATTGACTAAAACCAAACAACTGAACAATTGAATATTAGAATGACCAAAAATGTAGACAAATGCAAAACTAGTTTTTTCTTTAGTTATTGCTTACTATTTTAATACTGAATTAATTTATAATCTTCTACAGTGATCCCAGTATCAAGATAGTTTAAGGAATTTCTTTGTCCAATACAACAAAAAACATTTTCTTTCCTTGAGTGGCTGGACAAGATGTTAATTTCACTTTGTTTTTAAATCTAGAAACATATTTAAATCTGTTTTTATAACTGCAAAAAAGTTTTAAAAAAATGAAGAAAAAAACTTAGTAAATGACTGAAAGAAAGGATCCTTCTAACTCATTCCTAAGATTCACTATAAATGTATAAAATTGAGATTCACTATTTATGGATAAATTAGCATTGTAAACAAAAGGAAAACCTCATGAGATCAAACGTTTCATTTGTTATAAGCAGGTTTGTTAAAATAGGGATTTCAACAGTACATCAATAATTTAAAAGCCATTTCAAATAGCAAAGCTTTTAAAAAATGCACTTCTAAACAGAACTCGAAAAATTTGTAACCATAAAATTTGTTATTAATTAGTTTGTAAAATTCTATTAATTTTTCTTACATTAATTTATAATTAATGTTTAAAAAATACAGTATAAGTCTAATATTTTTAAATGGATAATTTCAATAATTTTTTAATAAAAGTAGAAGACCCAGAAGTTAAAAAATGGAGGGAAAAAAATGAGGAAAATGAAGAAAGAAAAATGGAAAGTAAAGAACAATTTAAAAATATTTATTTAATTTACATAATGCAAAAACAAGTACCTAAGTATGAAATATACAAGAAGCTAAATAGTTTTTATTAATATAAACAATTACTCGAATCTCCTAATCAAAAAATGTTCAAATCAGAAGTTTCTCAAATATCCTAATTTTTAAAAAAAATCTAATAATATAAATGCACATTTTAGATAACAAATTTTTAGAAGACATTTCTATAAACAAATTTTTAATTTTGTGACTGCAGAATTTCTTAAATAGAACTATATCTCAATAGTTTGTAAAGATACAATAATTATCATTAGATTTAATTTTAATCAATGCCTAAAAACTCATGATTTAAATAAGATATACACAGTATAAAGCTATTTTTTTAAGTGGACAATCAAAAAAAAAACTTTTTAAATAGTAAAATTTCAGGACGATGATCGAATAGGTCGGGCTATCTTTCGGTATCTGATCCAGTGGGTTCGAATTCTACTTTAGACTAACAGATTTGTAAACATTTAGTTTGTTCTGAGGGCGCTAGAGTTTATTTTTATGTTACCCGACGGCTAAAGACATCGGAATTTATTACTTAATTACTACGATTCTGAACGGCTGCAAACAAAGCAGCAGGATTCGAACCCGTGACAGTGTACTACCGATTCAGTTGTAGGGCTGATTTTTTTTAACGGGATTGCCGTTAAAAATTAATTTTTCATTAGAAAATTTTTTCATCAACTCCACTACACATGCGAAACTTAACAAAAAAAGGTTTGGATTTTTCAACAATAATAACTTCTGTGCATATCCAAAATTCCGTAAGTTATTTGCAACAGTGTCATTTTCTCACACACTGCACATAGCACAAAATTTCAGTCATTAAAATGAAGTATCATTAGGTAACTATAGGAGGGATTGAAATCTTAATACTGTTACCGCGATTAAAAATATATCGATATATATAAACAGTATTACGATCGGTCTACATGCACATGCGTTCGGGGGTATCTATAAAGAAAGTACGTAGGTTGTTAAAACATACTTCTACCGTATGCGAGCCCCATATTATGATCGCAGTATTAACTATAATGGTGCATTAAAAATGCATATTTTCCGGAACCGAAATCCAGAAAACGGTTGTTTTTCTCCAAAAAGATACAATTACGGCTTAGCTGAACTATTATAAGTAGAACCACGAAAGTTCTATATGTTTCATTTATACCGCGTCACACGGCTTTTTGACCTTGAAGCACGTGTTGCGAGAACCAACTGATAATGCTTCTCTCCTGTTCTTTGTCAGAAAAAAATTGTGGACACGGCAAAGAGAAAAAAAAATGAGAATAGCGAAGAAATCTTTCAGATTATAGTCAAAATTTAAATATATGTGAGATAAAAAAAAATAGCTCCTTCCTTTATTTTTTTTTTTAAATTTCCAAAAAAAAATTGTGTTTTTTGAAGAAACCCACAAAAAATTTCGGATCAGAATCATAGCGCACAGGCTCGAAGTAACGCTTTTTTCCCCCACCCCTCTTGGGTTCAGAAACGGGTTAAACAAACAATTTCTCGACACTACATTCGACAAAATTCGGGTCCCCTTTCAGTTTTGACACTTTGATAGTCATTCGCTAACTTTCAAACACCTGCACCCCCAATAAATAGCCGATTTTGGGGGGAGTACAGTAAATATCTCACAGAAAGAAAATATTAGAAAAACAAAGATGTCATCAAAGCATGGAAAAGATGTGTGCTATCTGATCCGCCATTACATAACTCCGTAAATGTTGAGAAAGAAAAAAACAAATAAAAGGAATGAATGGCCCAAAGAAAAAAGGAATAAAAGGTGGGGGGGGAAAAAAGGAGAAATGCCATGAAATAAGGAAAAAAGGAGAGATTTCTAAAAAAAAGGAAAAAGAGGAAAAAAAAAGAGCGCTGCAGTATCTGCTAGTTGCTTAGGTCCAGTGCCTTGTCCAGGTCCAGGTCAAGTAAAAACAATAGAGGCTACAATTCTTTTGTGACTAGTGGATTTAATTTTTACCCTCTTACACATACATATGTACACATACATAATGCAATGTGTTTTTAGGAACACTTTACTGTGGAGAAAATAAAGTATTAAAAGAGGGGATATACAAAAGATTAGATAAAAAACCTTTAAAAACATTACAGTTAACAGCAAAATGACTTACCATTATCAAGTATTTCAATAAATCTGGTTTACAAAGAATAGCTACAGTACTGTATATACAGTTGCAAACATCCATCTAAATGTAGGAAATAAATATCAGAATTATAAAAAATATGTAGAGATAAAAGTCTAGAGAACAAGATATATCTCATTTTTAACCCTTTGGGAATGGGTGTATCATACTGGGAACACATTTTAAATTGACTTATAGGATGAGTGTATGATATATGATATTTTATATGGAACATTTAATTATTATTTTTTAGGAACACTATTTGTTGCCTTATATCAGTTACAGTAGAATTTGTTGTTCAGAGGTAATCAGTTAAATCAATATAAAAGGTGTTAGAAAGGTGTCAAAATAAACAACACAGAAATGATTGATTGGTTAGAATGTCACAGTCAACTTTTTGCAAATCTAAAGATAATTTGACAGAGACTTATTGATAACAGTCATTTCTGAACAGATACCAACATCTGTGCCAGAAGTTAACAACTATATCATAACACCATAAATAACAGAAATTCTTGTTTATAAAAATTATTGTATAGTAAAAATTCCAGTGAGTGAATTTTTGCTATTGTTAAGGCAATTTAACTGGGACCTACTGGTTTATGCTGATTCTGAACAGCTACAAACATTTGTGCCAGTAGTTAATTTGAAAATGCTCTCCATATTTTGAGATTAACCTTTCTGTCATTTGCTACCAACAGTAAGATTTAATATTTTACTTATTTATTAAAATTCACTTTTTTTACCCTAAATTTCGGCATATAATCTGCAGATTATATGTTAAAAAAGTTTAAATTTCCTTCTAATGCATATTATCTGCTGATAAAAATTATTTTTAGATTAAAATTTACAAATATCTTTCATAAAGAATAATAGATGGCAGTACTTGCTTATATATATATATATATACACAGAAATTTGTTTTTTCTTTCTAAAGAGAATTAAAAATTCTTTTCAGCTAAGGATATAGCGGTTTAGATAAAAATACCCAATTAAATTAATATTTCCATTTTGTATAATTATTTTTATCAAGAAATAACACTTGTATAATCTAAAATAACAGCATTTTGCTGCATTCATTTTTTTAAACTTTTAGCTCACCAGATGGCGTCATAACTGCAGTGTAAAATCTTAACGCAGATCGCAAATAACCATATTGAATTAAAATGATTATATGCAGGAAATTAAGGTAATCAAAAGTTTATATGATAAATTTCAAATGATTTAGCAGTTTTTTTATATCCATTACAGATAGCAAATTAAAAGCACAAATGAATGAAATTACAATCTATTTTAAAAAAAATAGTACTTACAAAAAGCATCTGGAGAGACTTTGGATGCTCTAACTGCCACATCTGATGGTAGGAAGACAGTTGGAGAATAAAAGCAGATGTTAAAATAGCTTCTTGAATACCTTCTTGCAGAAGAGAATTTTTCATATCAACTAAAGTCTGTAAAACAAAATACACATACTTGTCTCTTTAACATTTTACAAAGAATAGAAACAGCATATACCCATTTATACACAATATCAGAAACACCAACCAATACATAAAAATTCTATACAAAGAAGCTAACTCCAGAATGATCTAATCAGAATTCAGAATGGCATTTTTCAGTAACTTTCAGTAATAACTAATAAAATATGTTTTCAGCAACAACATATGTGTTAAATAACTCATTTCTGTTCTAATACTAATAAAGAACAATTATTCATATTTATCATTAACCCCTTTTTAAATTATAAATGGTTTACCAGAATATTAAATACACTTAACAATTAAATCTATATTAATACTAAGCAAAATGGGAAAAAAATTACAACTGCAAATCTATGAAACAAATGAAAAAATGTTTCCTAAAATTTTAATTGCTGTGAATAGAAATACAACACATAACAATATTACTGTAGAATGTACACAGAAGAAAAAAAAATATGATTATTAAATGCTTGATGCAGCTTGTTGTCTTCCAAGTCAAAATTTTCTAAGAGGACATACTTTGGCACCTGACAGATTTTTAATTTTTTTAACTAACAAAGAACTCAGACATCCAGAAAATTTTTGAGAAAAGACCATTTTTATGATTATCTTAAAAAATAAAATTGAGATGATTGAATATCCAAAAGTTATGCAATAAAGATAAAAATATTCTTGTTTTTCTGACAAATTTCATTTTTGATAGGTAAAATAAATCCACAAATAGATATCAAATTATAGAAAAATGATTTAATTACTTTTATTTATATTTAATATTTGAGAATTCAAAAAAAAATTAGTGTACTTTAATAGGAGAATCTGTAATGAATTTTCCACATAAAAAAATTGTTATAGCAATTTAACCCACTGAACGGACACGTTGACGGGGGTTCTACAGCGAATTCCTGTTTGAAAACGGACCTGTTGACCCCTTCACGTTCGCACTCGTATAACTCGTATCGCACACTTTTGAGGAAAAAAAAATATTGCAAAGCAATAATAAATGGAAGAAATTAATTTTGAGTAACGGAACTCCTTTACCTTGCAGGGAAAATAATTTAAAAGTAGCTTGACAACTTTTAAACCAGCAACTCTAGTATGGTACGGTAAGTTCCGTCTGGAATTTACAAAAAGGGTGACTGTTTTGAAAGGGAAAAAGGTGGGGAGGGTGGCCGGTGGATGGGTTAAAGACTTTGTTAAACAGCAGTCTCACTGTACTTACATATTAATTGGCATAAGGTACACACCAAAACAAAATAATTCTAATTAACATACTTACATTATGAATAATTTCTTGATGAACACCAATGAAATTCCAGCAGTCTTGCAAGAAATAATTCCCTAACGTCCGAAGCAGCATTGTCATAAGACGCATATATGAAAAATATACATCCACCTGTGACAGCTTTGTTTTAGAAAAAGTCTGTAGCAAATAAAATAAAGAAAATTACTACCTGAACTAATTACCTTTTGTAAAAATGTAATTAAAAGAAAAAAAGAAGAGAAAAAAAATTTGACACATAAATGTCAGACATTTTATTATTATACCAACAAAGAAAAACTCTTAGATGAAAGCAACATCAAATTCAGGTCTTTTCCAAAAATACAAGGTATAAAGATTTAAAACATGCTTTTTGAAGCTTTGATCTTGAAAGGATTTGAAAATATTTACTTTTTCCAACAAAATCCCAATAACTCTTTAACCCTCCATTTTATTCTTTTTTCCTCCCCCAAAGCAGCCGGCAGAATAGACAACTATTCTAGAGATAGACCATAGAGATCAACTCAACTGAGCTGCAAAGCTGTTACTAACACCACGATTACACGAGTCAAGTAGACGATCAAGTCAAGTAACTCCGTGCATGCGTAGTTTTTCTTAGTTTACTTGACTCAATTACAGCTTGAATGCATGCATTTACACGTAGTCAAGTTGCGAGTCAAGTAACTCGCCTCTAAACAAGAACTATTGCAGACTATTAACAGAAAATTTTCGTGAAAATATTCTGTAATGATAAACGGAAATTTTATAGAGTTTTGAGAGTTTCTAATTAATTCTATTTTTTAAAATTAATTTGGTATTTATAGAATTTAAAATACAATTTTCACATACTATTTTAGCTTTAATTGAACATTCATTCTCCTGGTGTAAAATTTATATTTTTTATTATGCAGGTGTTCAATTTAGCAGATGTTTTGTGTGTGGAATGTTTAGAAAAGAATATGACTGATATCATTAAATTGATTGTTTAGAGAGGGTGAATTTTAAGATATTTAGTAAAGTAATGCATTTAGCAGGAAATAATTTTTCCGTAAAAGGGAAAATTAAATAAGATGTAAAAAGGAAAATTTTTGGAGAAAGTGTACATGTTTTTTAGAATCTTTAGATATTCAAACAAACAAAATTTGACAAAATAAACAAATAGTAATAATAATAAGCATGCAATATATACAATATAAAGCTATGTTTCAATCTGTGCTTCCATAAATTGCATACACACCTTAGAATCATTCTAATATTCCCTTTTTCAAAACTAAATTTTATGATAAATTATGTAATAATCTCTGTGAATATTTATCAGTGTTTCTGTATTTGTTTAATTTTTCCAATTAACAGTTAAAAATAAGTAATATTTCATTTTATAGTATTTTATGCATCTGTTTAACGGATAATGTGTCAGCGAAATTTTAAAAATAAGTACTTTACTGAAAATTTTTTTTTCTAAATAAACAAAGTAAACTTAAGAAAATGTTTAACGTGGTATATAGATCAAATGTTGAAAATTTCAAGCAACTTGAGATAATAATAATAAAAAAAAAAGTTTGGTAAGCCGAAAAGCAACAAAAATTCTTTCATTTGTAGCTCCTTAAAACTAATGACACCCCTTAACATAATAAAAAAGTATTACATACACTTTTATTGTAAGAATAAACTTTATTTGTGAAAGAGTTATTTTGTTTTAAGTGACCTTAATTATCAGTCGTAGGGTTATCTATAATTTCATCCATTTGAACAATTTGAAAAGATGAAAAATTTATGTTCCATGCTTTACCTCTAGTTTAAATCCTAATTTTTTTTTTTCATTTTCTAATATCTTTCGCGTACTGAAACAAAAATAAAGTCCACGTACTAAAAACAAACGACTGCTACCAATAGCGAAATGATACAGAATTTACACATCAGTGGGGCCCTCTACTTTACTTGATTAATTTGAGTCAAGTTACTTGTCCACCGTGAAGAACTACTTGACTTGCCTCACTGCTTGACTCAAGTAGCTACTTGACTTGACCAGAACCGTTTACACAAGTCAAGTAGTACTTTCAAGTCAACTTGACTGACCTACTTGAGTGTCTATTTGACTCGTGTAAATGCATTGTTACACCACCCAGAGAGCATGAGTAGCTTGAGGAATGCTATGGATGTGAGTAACATTGCTCCAGCAATGCAGGTTCTCATAATTTAGAAACAGGAACCAAGCAGAAACCCCTAGACTTGGCC
This sequence comes from Pardosa pseudoannulata, assembly GCA_032207245.1. Taxonomy (NCBI): domain Eukaryota; kingdom Metazoa; phylum Arthropoda; class Arachnida; order Araneae; family Lycosidae; genus Pardosa; species Pardosa pseudoannulata. The sequence goes on along the minus strand of CM063507.1, from coordinate 62,535,125 downwards.
TGCCACCTCCAGAGGTATAGTTTGGGAACTTAGATGATATTGCGACCATGAATATATTTTACATGCCCCAGCAAGCTTAAATGAACACAGCAGATCTTTAGCCAGTCCAAGATTCAAATTCACACTATGGTTATGAGCTTGGTGCATTTACTGACTGAGCTACCACTACTTGTACCCTTTCCACTTCTAAAAACGATGCATCTATAAAGGTAAATAAAATAAAAAATACAGTATAACCTCAATTAACCAAGATTTTTGTTAACCAAGTCAATAACGAAGTCTATTTTTTTTCTCCTTTCCAAAATGAGCTTGGAAAAAATGATACACATTTTAGTTTGCTGTCTGTGTCACAGGCACTTCTTCCCCACAAAAGCACTCAACTTCCAAAAAATAATTACACCCTGAGAACACAACATCCAAGAATATTTTGTTAACAGTGGTCATGTGATCCTATTGAATACCAGATGCAATATGTTATCGGACACTTACACCCCCCTGTTGGGAGAGGGGATTGGCGATTCTTACAATAGGCATTTGTGTTTCATAATATTCTTCTGTTTGCTTTTTCTTTCGCAAATCCCCTATTTCGTAGTGAACCTTTGCTTAAATCATTTCACTTTTGACCATTGTACTAGTAAGTTGCTCATTTTTAAAATGCCAAACCAAAAAAGAGAGTTGTTGTTTTGATGAGTAACAAGCTTGAGGCTATTAAAAAAATTAATAATGGTGAGAGTTTGAAAAAAATGCTTTAGAATTTGGAGTTGGTGAAACGATTGTAGGTGATTGGAGCAAAGCTCAAATAAAGGCTTTTTGTTCAAAGATTGATTTGTCAAAAGCCTTAGAAGGACGATTGACATTAAAGAAAACAAAAACTGAAAAACTTGATGAAGTTTATCTTTGGTTCAAGCAAAAATGTACGTAGGGCATTCCTATTTCGAGGAAAGGTAACAGACTTTTTTTAAAGAATGGAAATTTAACAAATTAATGCATATTAAATTTTAAAATTACAATAATTTCTTGAGATTTGTGTTATTTTTGAAAACGCGTCTTTCGATATTTAACTAAGTATAGTTAAAAAATTTCCCTTTTACTTTTTAAAATTTACTACTAGAGTTGAATTTCTTTTTAAATCTTTTTAGCTGTGAAACATAAGTTCATATATATTTATTTTTATCAATTAAAGAACATTCTATTGTTTTTTACTTTAAAAGTTAAATTTGCAAGCACGGAAGGTTTTTTGTACATGGTTTCTATTAATCGAGATTTCTGATATCCGAGGTACTAGCTCAATTAACTCAGATAATTGAGGTTCTACTGTACTTCCTATACTGTCAGCCAGTCTCAGAACAAATTCAAAGGGGGGGGGACAACTATTTCTTTGGAATAACACATATCCTAGTACAATTGTTAGCAGTAACTTTCTCCATAGTCAAACAGTTAATAATAAAGATGTACATTTCTAAGCATTTCATTTTGACTGATGTATAGATATATATTTTTGTATAATTACATAATGTATATATATATATATATATATACTTTTTACATTTATTTTGTAGTCTTTAGCAATTTTTTAATCAATCTACTAAATTTTCTTTCTAATATTTGCTAGCATAAACAATTTGATTACATTTTTCAAAACACTTTTATGTTAGCATGGTACAATATGTTAAATAAAACATGCTTAACTTTCATTCATTAAGAAGATGAATGAAAACATAGTATTTAGAACAAGATAAAATTGTTTTTTACTTACTCCACATTTTCTTCTCTCTGCAATCTGTTTACTTAAGTTCATTTCTGACAAGATTAAGGCTACTTCAGACATAAATCCTGTGCTTACCAAAGTCTCTGCTGCCTGGAAGCACAATTGATGTGAAAACAATTCTTAGAAGGCATATGCATACAAAATAAAAATTATATTTTTGAAAGAATAACAACAAATGTATCAATTATTTTTTAAAATTAAATTAAGAATTGTAAACATTCATACCAACTTTAATTATCAATTTTAGCTCTTTAATCTACCATATATGTAGATATTAATAATAAATTTCTATGTAAAATTTATACATGTGTGTATGTATATTATCAACTATGTGTTCCAAAATGGTTAGAAGAAATATTGTATAGTGATGTCCTGGAAAGGCTGTTTTAATCTGAAGTCAAGGACACAGAGGAAAAAATAGTTTTTGTACTGTTTTGTCCTCCAAAAGGTTTTGTGACTATATAGTAAAGTGATATTTGGATAGAATTGAATTCTGGTATTGCTTGAGATTTTCTATATGAATGTCTGACTGCAAAATGCCCCATTAAGAATGGCTTTTTTGATAATTATTAAAACCCAAGCAATGTCATGTATTAAGGCTAATTAATATATTATTTTAAACAAAGATTTATATCGTGAATAACTCTCTAAATTCGTCACAGTTAGTTCGAGTCAGAAAGTTAATATTTCTATCATAAGCGTATTATAACATTATTCAGTATAATCGAATTTGTCTATATTAAATTTGCTCAAACTATTGTAAAATATAAGCTTAACCCTAAATTGCATTACTGTATTACTACTGTACGTTGATTAGCAAAGTTAACAGATCTTGCCATATTACGTGATAGAATAGGAAGCACAGGTTTTGACAGCAACAGTGCTAATTTTGTTGGTAGTAATAAATGTTTTCCAAAATTAAGGAAATTTATCAAACACATAGTTTTGTATGAAACAGAAACATACATTCAACGACAACCATATTTTATGAAGATAGCATATAAAATGATAGGTTTTATGGCCATGAGAGTCACTGAAATTTGTACTTTTTGTACTTAGAATAATGTTGATACGCATTTCATTGTAACATAAATGAACCAAGAATTAAATTTAAAAATAGTTTTCATATAAAAATGCAAATTTGCGTCACATAGAAATGAAAGTGAAACTTTATATCTCAACAGTGCTCGAATAGATATCAAGCAGAGTTTTAAATATAAAATGATGAATAAACGAAATATTTAAATGAATGCGTCATAATGATAAAAATAGCTGAAACATTTTGCCATTTATTATGTGAAATTGAACTAATCTCCTGCTTTTAAAGTGAAAAACTGCTTTGCCTTACTTGGGATGACGTCACATTGCTAGAAATATTTCATTTTCCTTAGATATGATGCGATAAATTCTATCGTTTTTTAACCTAAATAATCTTTAAGTCATAAATACTCGATTTCGAATTGAAAATTTACAAAAACCTTCCAAATACCTAAACATTTCCCAAACCAGCGATTGGATGCATATTTTTTGAGTCTATTGAGTACAGACAGACAGACACACACAAATTCATTTTTATATATATAGATTATTAAAACCCAAGCAATGTCATGTATTAAGGCTAATTTTATATACATATGAATATACATTTATGTAATGCCATACATTATTTTTCATATGTGATGTTTTCAATTCTTTCAAGTCATTCTATTTTTTAACCTTTACCTCTCCAAACCCTCCAAACTAAACCAAGGATGTGATTAAGATTGTATAAATTCCATACTTCCTAAACAAAAGACTAAATTGTTACTACAGCCTGTTATATAATCTTTCTAAACCAGATGTCCATTTGTGCAGGAAAAACTGAATACTCTTGCAAATTTACATGCAGCGATGTGCAATTTTGCAGCTATAGTGTTTTTTTCACATTGAAAACTTTACATAATGTTTTGTATACAATGAAAATTTTTACAGCTATTGAAAAATTTTAGTCTTAGTCTTTTTCCATGAGAAGAGAAATCATGTGATTACTCACTCTCTTGATGGACATTCTCAAAGCAAAACAGATGCATAGCAATTAATGTACATGTAACATATGTCTGGCATTTCTCTGAGTATATGAAGAAAATAAAAGAATTTTTATAAAGTTATCAATTAATCTTTAAGTTATAAGAGTTCTAAGTCATTTTTTATAAAATATTACCAAGCCCTGGCAATTAAAAAATATTGGCTATTTAAGTGTACAACAGTAAGAAACTTTTTGCTGGTTTTATATATATATATATATATATATATATATATATATATATATATATATATATATATATATATATATATATATATGTGTGTGTGTGTGTGTGAATATATATATATATACATACATATATATAAACATATATACATACATACAAATATACACACACACACATATATATATATATATATATATATAAAGATACATATAAATACATACATATATATACATACATATATATATATATATACACACACATATAACACACATATATATATATACATATATATGCACACATATATATACATACATATATACACATACATATATATATCTATACATATATATACATATATATACATACACACACACATATATATATATATATATACATATATATATATATAAATCCAAAGTGTGTTAAACTTAGAATAAAAACTAAATAAAAATTACACTGCTCCATTAAGATAAAAATACTATGAAGCTTACCCATAAATAGATAAGCATTAACATTTAAATTCTTTTATCTAGTTAATATAATTTTTTTATGTAAATCAACACCTAAATTTACCTAAATATTTGTACTAATTACTCAATTTTAGTGCATTTTGTAAAAAAGGATATATTTCTTTTAAGCGTGTTCTTTTTATTGTTTTTAAAAATTATAATGAATTTTTAATATATTAATGATAAATAAATTTGTAATAATATCAGAACAATCTAATTAAGCGTTGTGTAATGGAAATAATGATAAGTGAGTAAACTAAATAAATGTCTTTTTAGAGAAAGATTTCCGACTGTTTATAAGCACAGTAAGGCATAAGTAAGGAGAGACTATTATTCTGGATTCATGAAAATAATTCTACATTTCAGAGGAACTTTAAGTAAATCTTAGGATTTTCCAGAGCTTAGAAAAATAAAAATAAAGCCTAGAATTATTTTAGAATTCTAATTTCATTGCAAATTTCAATAAGAAATATATAAACATTTTAGAAATAACACAGATGTTTGATAATTAAACATTAAATCTTACAATAATTAACTTTTACTATACTGTATTTATATTTTAATTTATTTCTTACCTGTTTGTCAGTTGATATTGATAAGAATAGAGTTATAATGGAATGAGAGAGCTCTACACCAGTTTCAACCTGAAAAATATTAAGTACTATAATTTAGAAAAATAATCAAATTAATTAATCTCTTGTGAAAAACCATAAAAAATAACCTACTTTTAGACTTTTAATGAATAAACTGACAAGCAGTGGCAATACAGAATGAGTTTTCAAAATTGGCAGCCAATCAATTGCTTCTTCAACCAATACGTTAAGAAGGTGGATAATAGCAATAGGTAACTGAAGAAAATAAAACAAAATGTATACAAAAAATAGATGTAAACATCCACAGAATCAATACATATATATCTGTAATTCAGTATGAAATTATAAGAGGACTGAAACTAAAAATGATGGTAGTACTTTACATGTTTAAATTCACTGGTAGTACAGACCTTCTAATTACCTTTGTTAATGATTTCAATAAGGTCACATCTTAATATTTTAGTGAACTTTTCTTACTGCCCCGAGAATTCATTGTATACCTATATGAACAGTCAAAATGACTGCATTGTGATCTGCAGAATAAAATTAATTTTAATATTATATAATACACGAGGATGAAGTAACTACAATTATAACCCTATCTATGTTATAGAAAAAGTCACCAAATTCTAAGAAATTGTGTCATTATATTTCATAATTGTTTTTCTAATTGAAATTAAAACAGTCAAAATGACTGCTTTGGGTAATCTAGTGTTAAAGTTTTGTGAGATAATCCAAATAAAGTATGTTATTAATTTTATGAAAGTATATTGTTTTATTTTCAAAATTGTTTTTATTACTAATTTATGTATAATTTAATACTGATTTTTATACAAATACAAATTTTCAATATTTATATAAACTTTTTAATCTAGAATTCTCAATTATCAACACTGAAGACTGGATTCAAATTTATATGCAAATTCATAACAAAATACAGATATAGAGCAATTTATCCATGCATCAAGTATTGTTGTGATGTTTTACTGTATACCTAAAAGTACTTATTAAATAAATAATTTTTTTCCAGGAAATGTTTAAAACTAAAAAAAAGGAGTAAATTATGCATAAATTTGTAGATTAGAGGTACATTATGATTTAGACAAATTATGTTCAAATATAACATGTTTAAGTCATACAGAAAATAACTTCTTTAACCATTATTATTTGACTTCTCCTGAATATATAGAATCAAATTTAAATGATACTATTTATATCTTATATTCTCTATTTACACTTATTAGATTTCAATAATGCACATTATTGAAATCAAACAAATTTTGACTTTCAGTGAATGGATATTGCAGGATGATGGCCAAAAGGCAGGATGCAGTAATTCAGTACTAGAATAGTATTTTTAATCCTACTTCTGGCATATGTTTGTACTGTTCAAAATAAGCTTTAAGCCATATCTCATTAATTGTGTACAAAAAGAATAGATCAGAGCAAATTCAAGTCAAACTAGAGTATATATTATAATACCAGTTATAGTATGTATGCTATAAAATTTACATTGATACAGGCCCATAAATTAAAAGTAAAAGCAACTGAATCCAAATTTGATTTAAATTTATAAGTTAAACAAATACCATATATTTCTGAATATAAGACCATCTATTTAAATATAGAGATTGCAGTTTTAGCTGAAAAAATTATGTAAGATTCAAAGCCTATAACATAAGATAAAAACATTTTTTAATGTACAAATATCACCAAACAATCAGTGAAATATTTTCCAATCAAATAACTGTAAAAGTGCTAATTTTAAATTCGAACTTTTTGCCACACATATAGTTTTACATAAACCAGAGGTACCTTTTGCTGCACCTCTAATTTAATACAAGATCACTTCTTAGCATTTAGACAGTGAGAAAGGAAGACAACTTAAAAATTAGCTTTTAAACACTTCAGACCTTCTTAAACTAATTTTGCAATTTTCAGTGAACTTTTCTTACTGCCACAGAATTCATTTTGAGAACTGGGGCACTGGATCATGCAGCAATAACATTTTTATTTATTAGATGCTGATGACGAATGTTTAAAACCTAGTAACCTTATCTGAGAAGTTACTAATTTTTTATATATTTAAGCAATATGGACTAAAAAAAATATTTTTTCAAGTGCTAATTTTAGCAGTTTATTGCTTCTTTCCAACTTATGGAAAAGTATGTTTTTTAGGAGGTTAGCTGATTCACAACATATTTAGTATAAGTTATCTTGGATTGTTTTTAAAATTTTGGCCTATTTTATTTATTTTTCGTTTATTTTAGCCTGATTACATCACAGGTGAAACACATCACAAGTTTTTAATTAGTGTTTCTTTTTTTAAGTTAATTTATTTTTACACCAATATATATGTTCTTTTCGTTAATTTCTGCTATTTTTTCACATTTGTTTATTTTTATCAATTTAGTAACTTCATGGGTAGCCAAGAAAGATTTTAACTACATATGTTCTGCAGATCCATATACAAGCCGATACCCCTTGTTTACCTCTACAAAAAATCTAAAAAAAGTTTGGATTATACAAGAAATATATGGTATGTTTATGCAAACAGCAGCAAAGTATAGGATAAAAAATATATATATATATATATAAAATAATCACTTAAGAATAAATGTGCGAAAATGAGTAAATTTTCTACATATATATTAGAAGTGAGTAATAAACTTACTTTAAAGATACCATATATATTTTGTGGATCTAGAGATTTGTGAACTAATATTGATGCTTTTTTCAACAGCTGAGAACATGGTACTATCCATTCCTTTAGATTTCGTACTACAATATATAATAAAACCAGAAAGTCAATATAATTTAACACTAAATTAAGAAAATCATTGAATTAAATGATATAGAAAACAAATACATATATTTAAAATAACTATTCACTCTAAGCAAGATTCTTAGTAATAAAATAACAAGATAAATGGTAACAGACATTTAGTGATAACAAATATATTTCTTGTATTTTTTAAAATTAATTTAATATTATTTCTTACAAATGTTACAACTGCAATTTCTTTTACAGTTTAAATAGCTAGAACAGTTAAGTAAAAAAAGGCAGATTTTTTCCCAATTTTTATTGAAAATTTGATTAAAATATCATACATATATGTAAAACAAAAATTCAAAAGACTTTTCAAAATTTCTGCTGAAATTTTAATTAGCTCTAAATGACTTTTGTAAAAACAGTATAAAGAAATTTAAAACATATTTTTTATTAACTTTCTCAATCTTGTAGAACAAAAGAACTCACTTTCTAAAACTTTGACAGCAAGAATTGCAATAGACACCACAACTAACTGTTCCCTTGGATGAATAATATCAGCATTCATGGCCACATGATTGAGTATAGTAAATAATGGACTCTTACCATCTGGAGAACATGCAAGCTTAATAAACTCACTGAAAATAGAAATGAAAAACAGGATATATAAATATACATACACAGGCCAGTTCTAGACTGTTAGATGACATCATGCAAGATAATAATGGACCATCCCCAGGGCCATAACTAAGTCCTTTAGAGCCCATGGCAAAAAACTGATCTGTGCCCCTACCACCCAATATAGCGAGAAAATATATAAATGTTTTTTTCTATATCATATATTTAGAATGAACTCAAAATATTTTGTTAATTTTTTCTTTTATATTTCTTTTATTAATACTTAAAAATATTTTTGAACACTTTAGAAGTATTATTTTGCTGATAAAATGGATAGTTTATTTGAGGGGAATATTTTTTTTATCTGTACGTTGAATTTTCATTTTAAAAAAAATGATGATTTTCTAAATTTAAAACGAATACCTGAATTAATATAAAAGTATATTAGAAGTGTTTGGTAAACATTTTGTAAGAATCTATAACAAGTTTAGTTTATTAAAAAAAAAAATATGAAAATTCATAAAACAGTTATTTTTAAACATTGGGATTTTAAAAATAAAATCTGATTCTAGAATAAAAAAAATATTTTCCAACTTTTCGTTATTTCTACTTGAGGCGAATCGTCCTCTTTTGGACCCCATTTTCCTCACGGTGCAGTACCCCTATTGATGCGCCCGTGGCAAATGCCACCTTTGCCACGCCCTAGTTACAGCCCTGGCCATCCCTAATAATTACAAATTCCTAGTAGATTCATAATTTAGCTCAATACATAAAACAGACATGGTAAAACTATGCCATGTGATAGGTATTTCAATGGCATGAGACAGGTACATATCAAATTATTTTTATGATTGGTAGCCACGAAAGGCAGATTAAAATTGAGTACGAGCATGAGAGTCATTATGATGTTTAGTAGGACAGAGGGGTGACTAATGCCGACAAGAAATAAAAAATAAAATATAAGCATATTTATTTTAAGTTTATTAATAAAGTATATTTTATAAAACAAAAGTATAAAAATACATCCATAAACTGTACTCTTCTAGCTTCATTTGCCAAATCATAAATATTTAATTTATACATAATTTTTTTTTGATTGCTAACAATCATACCTAAAAATATAGGTTATTAGTACAACTTTGCATCAAAATTATACATTACAACTTACACTTTACCCCTAATTTCAAAACAGTATGGACTTTTTTAGTTAACATTTCCAAAAATTATTGTAATAGAATCTCATTTATAAATAACAAAATATGTGAAATATTCATTACGTCCTAATGGAAGTTTATAAAAGGTCATTCCTGGATGCAAAAAGTACCTAGTAGATATTTACAATAAAAGTCCTCATGCATGATCTGCATGCTCATTAGTTCCGTCCCAGTGTGTATGTTTCTGTAATGGGTATTTTTGACCCCCCCCCAAAGTAACAATGGTATTAGATGGATATGATTTGGTTGCAAGGCTGTAAAAGAAAATATAGAAATTTGAAAATATATATGCTGATATCATTCAGTCAATCCATTCTTGACTCATTCTAGCTAGACATTTTATGTTCACTTATATAGAGCTGTAATGGTGCAAGTGAGCCAGCCAATGATAGTGTTAATATTAATCACATGATGACACAAAAGAAAAGAAACTAAGTTATGTAAAGAAGTTATATAAGATTAGTTGAGTTATGCATAAATTAATTTTGGTGTTCTCAAAGTTGTGAAAGATTACAACAGTCAGAGAAGAAATAAAGATATTCTTCCAAAAGTTGTAATTTTAGGGATAGAATTACTAGAAGTTTGTTTTAGAATATAATTACAATTAAGTTGGTAAAGTTAGTTTAATATTTCATAAGTAAATGTGTGTATATATACACATACATATATATAGAAGACATAAATGTCAATTTTCTACATTCATAGAAAAAAAAAATTGATTGAAAATTATAAAAAATTAAATTTGGCAATTAACTAAAAAGTTAGATTAATAACTTACTTTTGCCAGTGTTGACTCAGCATTAGAAAAAGTTCTGATAATAATATAAGAACTTTAGAGTTGTTTGATGTAATCTATAAAATATTGAAAGAATGAAATTACAGTTTGGAAATTTCTGATAAGAGAATACCTTTGCCTTCATTAACATATATATAAAAAAATAACATGAATAAAAAATTATTTTTGTTGAAAAGTTGCTATCTTAATCCTTATTTTAAGAACCCAAATTGAATTTAATGTTAATATATCAGTTTATTTCAGTAATAATCCTGAACATTCGATTAAATGATAAATGAAAATTTTAATATGAAAATTAAGTTAGTATTATTATTTGGTACAGATTCTGCAAGTAAATTGTATTAATTATAGTGTTGCAGGATAGCAACCATAAAACAAAGTCTTTCCAAGCTCACTCTGTAAATAACATCAGTTTTGCAGTATGTTTAAGATTTACTACTCAAAAAGATTAATGGTATGGTTAAGATTTACTACCCCAAAACAGGCAGACTTTAAAATTTTTAATAATAACTAAATAAATTAGATTTAAAATTTATATCTACTTATCTTAATATGTGCACATGTCAACACAAGAGTTTAGAGCGTAAATAAAAATACAAAAATATACTACTCAAACACAGTTACACCAACAATAATTTGGGGAAACGGGGAAGAAAAGAAAAAACTAAAACTTACTTCTGCTGAAAAATGATCTAATATATCACTCAAAAGTTGCTTTTTTGTAGCAGATTCAATTTCAAGTGGTTTGTACTAAATATATGAATAAAAAATATTATGCATTATTGACTTTTAGAGAAAAATAATATAAACAAATGAATTTTAAAAAATCAAGATTTTTTATATATTATACAATATATCTTAGTTTAAATCTTAAGTATGAAGCAAATACAAAACTTCTGCAAAATTTGTTACAGCTGTTTTCTGAATAAGCAGGCAAATTCAAGTACTTTTCAAGGAAAATTTAACTTGTTTTCCCAAAAAGCTACAAAATTAAGACTCACAATCAAATAATTAAAAAAGTAAAATTAATTTTACTTTTACTGATTTGAATTAGTCTTCTGCCCAATCAATTAATTGTAGATGGTAAATGGTAGAAACAGATTAAACAATATTTGATTACATAACTATGTAAAATACCAAGAAATCATAACCTTCACTCATGTTTTAAAAAGTTTTTGTCTAGGGTAATGTTTTTGCTAAACGAGGGTTAGTTATACCAGGACCTAATGCTTTAAAGCCAATGATGAACAGTTATGAATACCTATATCAGAAAAAAGGATTTGAACTTATGCCCTACCAATTTACTCATCATCTGAATTCTAAAAAGAGCCAGAACTGTCAAATACCAGGGATGGGCAAAATTTTTCGGTCGCAGGCCAAAAAAAAAAAATAAATAAATAAATTTGGCAGACCAAGATAAATTTGTCCAAATTTTTAAAAACAATATACAAATTTTACGATTTAAATATCTTAATGAGATGAACAAAATTGCAATTTCATATTTAAAAGTTCCTTATATTGAGGTTCAAAGTGAGATGTACTGATTTTAAGAAACGAGGATAAAGGCTCATTTGTCAGTCTATTCCTGAAATTATTTCTAAGGTTCAGAGTTAAAAACACTTATTCACATATATAAGAAGCAAACAAAGCATTGATCTTCTGGGCGTGAGATAATATATTTGGGATACAAATTTAAATAAAGTAGAAAAGGAGATGGATATATAATGTATAAATATGCATTTCTTTTAATTTGCCTCATAACAGAAACTTAAAATTCCATCCGAGGGCAAGATAAATCCTTCCGGTGGGCTGGAGTTGGCCCATGGGCCTTAGTTTGCCCATCCATGGTCAAATACCATGAAAGTGGTATAGGATATAGCTCTGGATTACTGGAATACGAAAAGATATTTAAAAACAAATTGTTTTTAATGAAACCAAAGAATGAAAGGCACTTTTCATTTTATGAAAAACAATATTTTCTCTATATTTTACCTACATTTATTTTATTTATTTAATAAAAATACATGTAGATTTTTATTATAATTTTATTATTATATTGAACATTATATACATAAATTTAAAATTCATGAGATCATTAAAGATATAATAAAAAGAAAATAGACAGAAAACATAACATTACCACAGCAATAATTAGTAGAAAATCTCTCCAGGCTGTAAGAAGAGCAAATGGAGCTTGAAAATTAATAGAACTTGAATCAAACATCTGGGTGATGTCACCAACAGTTAGCTGGGAACTAGTGCTATGAATAATCTAAAATAAATAATGAATATAAAAGAATCAAAACACAACAAAAAGGAAATATTCTTCATAAAAATGTAAATAAATGTTCTACATTTGAAATTTACCTTGGACCATTCTAAAAGCAAATTCTTCTCCTGAATTTCAGAAAATATTCCTTTTATCTGTTCATTCAGACCTTTTCTACAGAAAAAATAGTAACATATTACATAACTCTGACAAATAATCCAATGACTCATAACAAGAATAAAAAAAATGAAAATAATGTAATAACAAAAATAATAATCAGCATACATAAAAATGATATTTTTTTTTTCTAAAATATGCAGTATAAGCCTTTGAAATCCTCCCTTCAAGACCTTTTAACAATGAAAGCAATTTGTTACATTCTAAAAAAATATTAAAATTAGCTGTAATTAAAAGAAAAACTAGATTGTAGTTTCTTCTTTTCTTTTTTGAAGCTATTACTGGAAAATAAATATCTCACTCAGTAATGTACAGAATTAACACTAGATTGCCCAAGGCAGTCATTTTGACTGTTTTTTAATTTCAATTAGAAAAACAATTATGAAATATAATGACACAATTTCTTAGAATTTTGTGACTTTTTCTATAACATATAAATGGGTTTATGAATAATTGTAGTTACTTCCGCCCTACTTTATTATATAATATTAAAAATTAATTTTAAACAAATTTCTTTACATATTTGTTATTTTTTCACAATGCAGTCATTTTGACTGTTTTGGGGCAATATAGGTATACAAGAAATCTCGGGCAATCTAGTGTTAAGTTTAAAAAAGTTATCAAAAAACTAAATTTTTTAATATCCTAGTTTGAAAAAAAAAAAATTCATAGCACTTTTATTTGCAAGTATTAAAAAAGTAGTATATAACTATGGCAGCAGACAAAGCATTTTACAATTTTATTTTGACATATTTATGATGAAAAGAAATATTTCATACAAAACACTACAGGGTTTATAGTGGTTTTTGGAAATGAAAATCAAATAAAAATTTTAGGACTTTTGACTTTTTAGGACCTTTCTCAGAAAAAAAATTATGACTGAAAGAAATTTTATAAACAAATTTAAAATTTTGATTACAACTTTGATTTACAAAATTTTACAGGAAGTTTTTTACATTAATGAAATCCTTATAAAAGCTTCACTTCCCTGCAGAAGAATGTTTGGCCAATAGCGTAATAGTTAAATAAAAGCATTTAATAAAACACAAACAGGTGAAAAAATTACTTTTTCATCAAATGTTGATGACTAAAATTCTAAAAATACTGACTAATATTGACCTAACTGAAAAATAATAACCTTTACTTAATTTACTGACCATTCTAAATCTTTGTAACAGTTAGATAATTATTGGATTGAACAAAATAAATTCATTAGCGACCAAATCATTTCTCATAAATATATATTTACATATATCTTAAAAAGTAATTATAGACATCTGGGAGTAAATAGATATGAAATTTAAACAATTTTCAATATTACAGCCTGACCTCAGGAGTGATCAGCAGTCATTTTAAACAATATAGGATGTCATTTATTTTTTTTAAAAAAGTAAAACTTTGTAAAAAGATATTTATCTGGTATTGCATGTAAATGCAATGCTACAAAGAGAAGTTTAATAGAAAAAAGATAAAATCATTTAATTCATAAAAGATCAAATCATTTCTCATGAACATATATTTACAAATATCTTAAATGTAAATTATTATAGACACCTAGGAGTAAATAAATATGAAATTTAAACAATTTTCAATATTACAGCCTGACCTCAGGAGTGATCAGCAGTCATTTTAAACAATATAGGATGTCATTTATTTTTTTTAAAAAAGTAAAACTTTGTAAAAAGATATTTATCTGGTATTGCATGTAAATGCAATGCTACAAAGAGAAGTTTAATAGAAAAAAGATAAAATCATTTAATTCATAAAAGATCAAATCATTTCTCATGAATTTTTGTTTTTTGGGGGGGGTGGGGGGGGGGGGGGTGGGGGGGGGGGGGGGTGTGTGTGTGTTTTTTTTATTTTGGTGTTGGGGGGGGGGGGGGGGGGGGGGGGGGGGGGGGGGGGGGGGGGGGTGTTTTTTTTTATTATATTTTTACACATATCTTAAATGTAAATTATTATAGACATCTGGGAGTAAATAGATATGAAATTTAAACAATTTTCAATATTACAGCCTGACCTCAGGAGTGATCAGCAGTCATTTTAAACAATATAGGATGTCATTTATTTTTTTAAAAAAAGTAAAACTTTGTGAAAAGAGATTTATCTGGTATTGCATGTAAATGCAATGCTACAAAGAGAAGTTTAATAGAAAAAAGATAAAATCATTTAATTCATAAAAGATCAAATCATTTCTCATGAACATATATTTACAAATATCTTAAATGTAAATTATTATAGACACCTAGGAGTAAATAAATATGAAATTTAAACAATTTTTAATATTATTTTAATATTATTGACCTCAGCAGTGATCAGCAGTCATTTTAAACAATATTGGATGCCATTTATTTATATTTTCTTAAGTAAAACTTTGTGAAAAGAGATTTATCTGGTATTGAATGTGAATGCAATGCTACAAAGAGAAGTTTAATAGGAGATATGGCTACTTGTCATAAGTAATTTTATGTGTGAAACTTGAAAAATGCTAAAGTGTCAAACCAAATTAGAAAATTATAATACTCAAAAACTGATAGTTTATAAATTACCTTCTACCTTCCCTTAAAAGGAAATATTGTTTAAACACATTCAACATACTATTTTTAACTGCCTCTAAAAGGGACTCTAGGCATTAATAAGTTAAGCACACAATATGAAAATTAAGGGCTGTAAAGACCCTTTCTTAAGGAGCACCTAAAATTAAGGAATTTTTATGATGCATGCAGATCATGCACTTAAAAGAGAAACAAATCTACAATAGAAAATTTTATTAAGATTAAAACATATTAACAAACCTCACAGCTTCACTGTAAAAAACTTCAAGAGCTAAAGTTCGAATTATGTAGGCATTGATGGCAGGATTATCATCTGAGAACTTTTCATACATAAGATTATAACATGTCAACTTCCAAAACTGAGAACTAAAAGTAAAAATGAAAAAATGAGAGAATAGTATAAAATAATGTAACTAGGGTGTACAGTATTAAATAATAGATTAAATGAGGAACAATCAGAAAGTTCCAGACTGCTATTACTGCAACGGAGTCTGTGAAAGTGGTGTTGAAAAAAGGTTAATAAAATATTTTGGAACCCTCATCTCCTTGCTAACTGATGACCAAAGGGGTAGGGTGCTGCTCTTTGAAGGAGGGTTTGTGGGATTAAAACCCATTGTGGTATGAATGCTTGTAGCTGTTTGCATTCAGCTTCAAGCAGTAGGTCTCGAAATCATTAGCAAAAAAAGTAGATTGTAGTTCTCCAAACTAAATCAAACCTAATCTACTCCTTTCACTTATTGTTGACAAATTTTGTTTTAACCTCATGTTTTAAAGTGCCTGCAATCTAGCAATGGATATAAAAATCAAGCAGAGAGTGGACAGAGTCAAATTCTGTGTAGCTTGGTATATCTATAACTGAAACTCTTAGTTTGATGCTTTGTACATCTTTTTGTAAAGCTTTTAATCACAGAATGGTATAGTTATGCCATGTGCATTTCAAGGTGTATTGCCAATCAGGTAAAAGTGACAAGCATTCAGAGTGACAAGGTACCAGCAAAACAGATGAAAAGGGGAAAGAAATTTGAAAACTGATATAAACAGTTTGCCCCTTCTAATGTTATAATTACTGACTTTAACAGTGATATTTAAAAGTGTTTGAGAGAAGATGTATGCTGAAAACAATCTAAATTTTGGCATAACAGGGACTAACTTCATTATGAAAATGTACCAGCCCAAACCTTCCTAAAGACAATACAGTTTTAAGCTCAAACATTGTTCTGCACTCTATTTTATTCACTAGTCTAGCTCCCTGTGATTTTGCATTATTCCCAAAGTTGAAAATGTAACTGGAAGAGCAATGTTTGCAATCCTGTTCACCATTATTATTATTATTATTATTATTATTTTAATATTATGTTGGTCTGAACTCTTTCAAGCATATGAAGGCTTGCAGTCCGATACAAACAAGAAATTGCCCAATTAGATGGGAGAGTCGAAAAAGAACCTGAAGAAATAACATCTGTAGGACAGGACAAGAAGAAAGGTGATCTCCATGCATTGGGGCTGAAACACAAAGAACACAGTTTCGTGAATCAGCAAGACCAGCTTTGTTGTTCACCATTCATTGAGGTGGTCCTTGACAGCTTTTGAGAAAATGACTTAAATTTTCAGGGGTGAAAAAAGTGAGGGGATTCATGTATATGTTGACAAAGTGTCTGTTTTTAAAAGAATGGTAACCAACATTATATCAGTTAAAACAAAAGCTATTTATCCATTAAGTTCAGGAACTTTTTGATAGCACTTTGTGCTTTGAAGGAAAAAAAAAATCTAAACTTGAGAAGATTATATACTCTTTTTTTAAAGCCTCCATTGCTAAAGCTTGGTGGCCAGCCCAAAGGGCATGAATAAATTCCACAGCTGCACAAAGAAGATCCACAGGGCATGAATTCTCTTGCTGCAAAGAGATTTTAAAAAATAATTAAAAGAAATAACATAAAAGTATTTTAGAAATGATATTATGAAACAATATAGTTCATGCAAACAGGATGAATTTTGCTAATTTCATTCAATAAGGATGACTTATGTTACTAATTTACTGGAGAGGCTTTATTATAGAACTGTCTTTCTCACCTGATCTCCAGAAACATTACTAATAAAATAGAAAATAAACTTTAGCATAGACAAGAATTAGAATTAAACAAGTTGGGAATAGTAAACTAGAAGTAATATTGCTTATAATTATTTATGGAAATATTTCTTATTCCATTTATACTAAAATCCCCATGAATCAAAATAAAACTCCATTTAGGTATTTAATGCAAATCAAATTTTATACTTCATTAAATCTGGCTTAAAATTAATTTAAATTTTAAAAAATAAAATATTAAAAGAGAGAAAGAGAACATACACAAAAATAAAGTTATATTTTGATACATTGATTTAGAGGCTTTTAACAAAAAAAGAAAAACACATACCTGTTCATTTTTATTTTTTAAAATTCCCTTTACACATTCTAAACAACTTTTACATTTTTCTTCCTGGGGGCAAAGAAAATATAAAAATTTAATAACTTTGAAGTACATGAAATTACAATGATTTTAAAAAGTTCAAAAGAAAAATATAGCATATAAACATGGAGAATATCAAAAAATTAACTTTTTAAAATCTTTTCTTAATATGTTATGAGATTCCCTTATTTCAATAAAAAACAAATTCTTTACGCAGACTGTTAATAGTAAATGTGAATTTATTTTTCTTATATTCAAATTATTAACACTAGAAAGACATATGTCATCATATTCAAAGCAAGGCATATAAAATATTTTGAAAATCCAAAATTTCTAATGGATTCTTTTGGACTTCCTTCAATGTTGCTTTTTTTGGTTTTAGAAGATTTATTCTCTACATTTCTATTTCAAACAGCTCCGAATTTCCAAACACAAACACTTATGTTTAGAAAATGTACGTTTTTTCAGTTGATCAATTGTCAAATATTTGTAATCCTAATACTTTTCATTTTATGTTCTAGCAATGAGCTGATACTAAATTTTTTTATGTAAAGTCATGACTTTATAATTAAACTTTATATTAAACTTTTTATGTAAAATTATGTAACTTTTGGTGGGAAAAGAGTTATAGTGCTTTATGGCCTGTGATGATATTCTGTTATGTTATACTATATTTATTTAGTTTTAACTTACAAAACATTTGTAACGACAATTTAAGATGTAGTTTATATCAATTGTTGTAAGTGTTTTAATCTATGTAGTAATATATATTTACATAAAAATCAGACACAGAAGTCAAAATTTTGGGAAAAAAGAAGGAAAAAAAAGGAGAAAAATTCAAAAAAGAGGAAAAAAGAGGAAGTTAAATAACTATTAAAAATTAATATTCTGATTTACTTAATGTAAAAACAAGTGCCTAAATATGAAATATGGAAGTATCTAAATAACTTTTTATCCATATAAGCAAGTACTCAAGTTTCCTAGTAAAAAAAAATATTTAAAATAGATTCAAATCAGATGCTTCTTCAATGTGCCTAATTGAAACAATAAATTCACCAATGAAGTTGAACTTTATTATATTAAACTTTGAGGAACCATATTGTTTGTTATACTTGAACCTTTAAGAAAAATGCTAGATCTCAGAAAATTATAACTTGTATAAGATTTATAAAAATATTATCTTTAATAATTTTAATTGACCTTAACCAAACAACTGAACGATTGACTATTAGAATGACCAAAAATGTAGACAAATGCAAAACTAATTTTGTCTTTAGTTATTGCTTACTATTTTAATACTGAATTAATTTATAATATTCCACAGACGTGATCCCAGTATTAAGATAGTTTAAAGAATTTCTTTGTCCAATACAACAAAAAAAATTTTCATTCCTTGAGTGGCTGGACAAGATGATATTAATTTCATGCACTTTGTTTTTAAATCTAGATACATATATTTTAATCTGCTATTATAACTGCAAAAATTTTTTATAAAAAATGAAGAAAAAAAACTTAGTAAATGACTGAAAGAAAGGATCCTTCTACCTCACTCCTAAGATTCACTATAAATGTATAAAATGGAGAATCGCCATTTATGGATAAATTAGCATTGTAAACAAAAGGAATACCATGAGATCAAAATTTTCATTTGTTATAAGCTGGTTTGTTAAGATAGAAATTTCAACAGTACATCAATAATTTAAAAGCCGTTTCAAATAGCAAAGCTTTAAAATGTACTTCCAAACAGAACTTGAAAACTTTGTAACAGTAAAATTTGTTATTAACTACTTTGTACAGTTCTATTAATTTTTCTTACATTGATTTATAATTAATGTTTAAAAAATACAGTACAAGTCTAATTTTTTTAAATGGCCAATTTCAAAATTTTTTAAATAAAAGTAGCAGACTCAGAAGTTACATATAAGAGGGAAAGAAAAGGAGGAAAATGAAAAAGGAAAAACAGAAAGTAAAGAACAATTTAAAAATATTTAAGTATACATAATGCAAAAACGAATACCTAAGTATGAAATATACCAGAAGCAAAATAATTTTTACTAATATAAACAATTACTTGAGTCTCCTAATCAAACAAATGTTCAAAACAGATTTAAATTAGAAGTTTCTCAAATATCCTAATTTAAAAAAATCTAATAGTATAAATGCGCCTTTTAGATATCAAATTTTTAGAAGGCATTTCTATAAACAAGTTTTTAATCTTGTGACTGTAGAATTTCTTAAATAGCAGTAAAATCTATACCTTAATAGTTTGTAAAGATACATCTAATGATAATTATTATCATTAGATTTAATTTTAATCGATGTCTAAAAACTCATGATTTAAATAACATATACTCTGTATAACGCTATTTTTTTAGTGGACAATTAAAAAAAAATTTTAAAATAGTAAAATTTCAGGAATATGATCGAATAGGACGGGCTTTCTTCCGGTATCCGAGCCAGTGGGTTCGAATTCTACTTTAGACTAACAGATTTGTAACCATTTAGTTTGGTCTGAGAGCGCTAGAGTTTACTTTTATGTTACCCGACAACTAAAGACATCGGAGTTTACTACTTAATTACTACGATTCTGAACAGCTGCAAACAAAGCGGCGGGATTCGAACCCGTGGCGTCCTACCGATTCAGCTGTAGGGCTGATTTTTATCGGGATTGCCGTTAAAAGTTGCGATTTTTCATTAGCAAATTTTATCACCAACTTCAATATAGATGCAAAACTGAACAACAAAAATAGGTGCGGATTTTTCAACAATTAACTTCCGTGCTTATCCAAAATTCCCCTAAGTTATTTGCAAGTCTCATTTTCTCACAGACACTGCCCATTGCACAAAAATTCAGTAATAAGATGAAGAAGCATTAAAATAACTATAGGAGGGATTGAAATCTTAATACTGTTACCGCGATATTAAAAAAATACCGATACATAAAACAGTATTACGATCGGTCTACATGCACGTGCGTTCGGGGGATATCTAAAGTACGCAGGTTGTTAAAACATAATTCTACCGTTTGAGAGACCCCACATTATAACAGTATTAACAATAATGGCCCATTAAAAAATGCGCATTTTCCGGAACCGAAATCCAGAAAACGGTTGTTTTTCACCAAAAACATACAATTTCGTCTTAGCTGTATTATTACAACTAAAACCACACAAGTTCTATGTGTTTATACCGCGTCACACGGCTTTTTGACCTTGAAACACGTGTTGGGAGAATCAACTGATAACGCTTTTCTCTTGCTCTTTGTCAAAAAAATTGTGGACGCGGAAAAAAAAAAAAGGGAAAGAAAAGAAAAAGAGAAGCGCACAGGGTCGGAGTAACGTTTGCCCCTCTTGGGTTCAGAAACGGGTTAAACAGATTTCTCGACACTACAATCGTAAAATTCGGGTCCCCCTTTAGTTTTGACACTTTGATCGTTATTCGCTAACTTCCAAACACCTGACCGCCAATAAATAGCCTAAAACTTTTTTTTTTTTTGGAGGGGGTTGGGTTTCACAGAAAGAAAAAATAGAAAAAAAGATGTTGTCAAAACATGGAAAAGACGATGTGTGCAATCCGTCCCGCCGTTACATAACTCCGTAAATGTTGCGAAAGAAAAAACAAATAAAAGGAGTGAATGGCCCAAAGAAAAAAGGAATAAAAGGAGGGAATAGGCGAAAAAAAAAGGAGGAATGCCGTAAAATAAGGAAAAAAGGAGAAATTTCTAGAAAAAAGGAAAAAGAGGAAAAAAAGGAGCGCTGCGGTGTCTGTAAAATTTACAAAAAAATTATTTTTACAATATCATTTAAACCTGTACAATACATAACTAAAACATACAATTTGGCAAGTAGTCTAAAAAGCTACATCAAAATTCAAGTAGAAATATATAAACAAACCTCATTCTGTTCATCATCCTTTTTACGAACATTAATAAACATTTCAATCAGTCCTGGTTGCTGAGCCACACACACTGTTAGAAACTCTAATATAGATACCTTCAGACGAATATTTTCATACGGGGATTTTAAGCGAGCTAAGAAATGGTCACGAATAGATTCTGCTTCAGACCCAAAACAAGCCAAAAGAGACATAGGAAATTCCTTAAAAGAAGTAAAAATAATAAATTATTAATATGTAAATAGTTTAAATAAAATGCAGAGATTAATTCATAAAAATTATGTAATTACAAAATCATTTTTCAGTTATATGTTAACTTATTTCTTACAAATGTGTTCATATTTCTTTAACCATTACTGTGATAACTTTGATGCAGAATTGTATGCAATTTGTATGGCTATTAGAGCGATTGAAAATACAGATAAAGAAAAAATTGTTCTGTTTGTGGATTCTATGGCTGTCATTCATACAATAACCAACTATACTCGGGTACTTAATCTCATTGAATTCGAGTGTAAAAAGTGAATTAGTTCCTTTATTGAATCAGGGAAGGAGATAATTCTGCAAGGGATCCCTAGCCACTGTGATGTGCCTGGGAATGACCATGCAGATGTGCTTGCTAAGGAGGGCTGTTTTCTATACCAACCCATAAACTTGTGCCCCTCTAAGAAATATTAAGCGGGACAACAAGTTTTTAAAGCTCGACTATGCCATCATAGGGATATTGCTTCCGGGAAAAAAATGGTCTTTTTTGGATAGGCAAATATGTGGCACCTTGCACAGAGCTATTGGCGTGGCCTGTTTCCGCCTTGAGACTGGATATGATTTTCTTCAGTCCCATCTGTACAAAGTTGGTCTTGATGATTCACCGAACTGTGTTCTTTGTGCTTCAGCCCCAATGCATGGAGATCACCTTTCTTCTTGTCCTGCCCTACAGGATGTTATTTCTTCGGGTTCCTTTTCAACTCTTCCATCTAATGGGGCAATTTCTTGTCTGTATTGGACTGCAAGGCATTGTATGCTCGAAAGAGTTCAGATGAGTGTAATAAAAAAAAAATATTTCTTTAACCCCTAGATATAAAATTACAACTTGGGGTTCTTATTTATTTCCTGTATTGATGTAGACTTTCAACAAATCAGAAAGAAGCACAATGATAGTAGTATTCAGTATAGCAGTATCTCATACGGCAAAGGATAGATATTTGAATCTGATAGACTCAAATATTATGACATATATAACAGAAATGATAAGGTCAAAGTCAATTAAATGTTATACAACAGTCTAAATTTCAAAATAAAAAATATTCTGCCTCGAAATGCACATAAATGCAAATTCAGTTAAACATAAGTAAATTGTATTTTTTTAATGCATCAAATACCTTTTTATTGGTGTTAATGGGTTAATTCATTTTCTATGAAAATGATATACTTTAATTTTAATACATTAAAGATGGGAGTCATAGTACTAAGATTTATCTCAACTGTACCTTAAAGCCGGGAGTTGTAGTAATACGATTGCGCAATCCATGCACCACTTTACATTTGTATTTAGTACATTTTGCAGTTTGAAGCTGTTCGGTTGTGTAGTTTGTGCTGCACATAAAAAAAGAAAGTTGACTTGCTTCGAATACGAGTTTTGCAATGCACTTTTCACCGTAGCGAGTGTTATCAACATTATCACACTCATAAAAAATACTAGATTCCTCTCATAAATATGTACTTTAAAACATTTTTAGTAATTAGTGTTTAGTTCTTTTTAATATTTCTTGTAGCATTAAGAGTTTAAACAAACTTTTTTAAGTCTAAATTTTTTTTTTATGATTACACAAAATATCGCCCGCTCTAGGACAAAAACGAGCGGGGGCAGTCACCGCGTTACTTTGCATACTTTCGTCAAGATCCCCCGCCTTTAATGTGCTAATGACAGATTGCTTTGATATAAATTTTAAAATAATCTACTGATTTTATACATTTAGTAATTATAGGTTTAAGTAAGTTAAAAATAGTATATAATTTACAAACACATTGATATTGTAATTTTTCAAAACAGTCAACATTGTTTTCAAATCTTCACAGGCTTACAAAAGGGTTAAGATTTGAGGGCTTAGAAGAATGTAGTCATATCAATTGCATGATTATTTGAGGGTCAAAGAGAATGTGCTGCATTCTATGACAAAGTAACAAAAAGTATCAAAAGGAAGTAATTTGTATAATTATTTTTCTGGAAACCTAGAGATGTTTGATGCAAAATTTTAAAAAATTTGAGGGGTTCTTGACAGCACAAACACTTTTATGAATACATCACTGAATTTAATGCAGATATAGAATAAGCTGAAAATAAAATGACTCGAAAAAAATCTTACTTTAGCAAACCGCTTCAGCAACTGAACAGCTAAAGTTGCCAAGTTTGGATTATAATGTTGAAATGCATAATGTGCAACAGTTAGTACAACTTGAGGTTGATTCACATGGCCAGGAGTAGAGAACAAAACTGCTTCAAGAGGAGAGACATCCCTTTTTGTATTCTTATCACCAACAGAGTTACGAAGCAATAACAGTCGATTTAGAACAGATAGTGATAGACGTATCATAGTGGAAACTTGGTTCCCCAAATCACTGTAAAATATTGCAAAATTAAAACATAAAATTAACACATACTTTTAAATATAGAAAACCTAAACATAATTGGAGGATATAAAAATATCTTAACTTTTTCTGTGTGGTATAATGACAAATATAAAAACCCTAGGACTTTTAACATTAACCAACAATTCAGTTACAATTTTAAAAAAAAACCACGAGTTTGTAGAACAATACATTAATAAAAGCCTTTTGTTGAGACTTTTCTAAAGGTTGATCTATAATTGAGACTTCAGCATCTACATAAGACTATACTAAGTAGTCAAATATTTTATGAAAACAACATTCGCAATTTCCAACATTTTGGCAAAGCATATTTAAATATATATTTATCTTTATTTTTTTGTAAATTCATTACTCTAGATTTTGAATTTCAATTAGGGATATTTGTATGTTTTAGATACTGATGCATAATAATAAAAAATGAACCTAAAATAAAAATGCAAAGAAAAAAAATTATAAACACAAATTTACATACAAGCTTTATTCAATCCAAAACTTCAATCTCAGAAAATCTTTTCTTTACATGAAAAATATTTCAGACTTCAATTTGAATTCCACTATGCACTCTTTACACTAAACTCGTAAGTTAATTCTATTCTACTACTGTAATTTCAACATATCTCCACAAATCACATTTTTAATGATCAAAAATCCACCCCTTTGGAAAATTTCTATACCTTGACAAAAACTTTGCAACATTATATGTTGTGTGTATGTGAAGTGATTTCTATTTATAACTAAAGCTAAAAAAACAAATGATTAGAAATGCCATTGTTCCTAAACAGAAACAATAAAAAATAATTTCTTATATTTACATTTTTACTTTTGCTTTAATTCAAATGTTGTGGAATCTAAGGTACTCGAAACTATGGGGAGGATATACAGCTTTTAAAATTAGTCAGATTTAATAATTTAATTAATTTAATTTTAGAACACTGTAAATTATCCAAAAATAGCAAAATTTGCAATTATTTAGTTCCAACAGTAAAAAACACTAATACTTATTCTATATTCAACATATATGTATATAAATATATATATGATATGTATATATATATATATATATATATATATATATATATATATATTTATACATATGTATATAAATATACATATATGTATGTCTACAAATGTGCTACTGGTAAAAATGTTTTTCATACATTACATTCGAAAAACAGTGTTTATTTTTAATTGTCAGGGCTTGCTCGGCAATGTAATTCAGATGCAGTCATCACAACAAGAAAGGCTCTCACTTGTAAAGAATTAACAATTTAAATGAGCAACAAATGAAATACATCTCATTCAAAATAATTCGCATAGTAAGTTTGATATAATCTTGGACAAATTCTTTTGGTTCAATAGCATAGTCGATCGATTACAGGAATTTTATCATAAAAAACTATAAACTTACTTTATAAGTGTTAATAAACTCACATACATAAAAATAAATTGTTGTATCTACATACCTAAGTTTAATCATGTAGCAATTTTTCAATCAAAATGTTTCCAATTTGGTATTATCTAGGTGAACATGAATAATAGCCAAACATAACCCTATGATGTTGATATACAATAGCCCTAGAGATAAACTTATATTTTGTGCAAAAATCTTAACTAATTTTTATTAAAAAATAATTATTATTATTATATTAATAAAATTTTAATCTACAATTTAAGAAAAAACCAGAATAATATACATTTACCCACCCATTAAGCTTTCTTGCTTTGAGTTTCCTTGGTGAACAAATTTTACTTGGTCAATAGGATAATGCATAAATACTAAACTCAGTAACTTCAGCCAAATGACAAGTAAAAATAGAATTAAACAATTCAATGCATTTTTTTTAATCGGTAGTTTAGCGGATCCATGACTTTCCATGAATTTTACTCATTTTACTTGAAAAATCAAGACTTTCCATGACAAAATTAATCCACTGTCTAAATCAATGATTTTCCATGACTTTCCAGGTCTGCAGAAACCATGTATTTTTTTTTATATGATCAAATGTCATTAAAAAGAAAAGGTTTGGCTTCTTCAGATACATTAAACAACAATAAAGATTTTAAAATCTCAACTTAGATATACACATTTCAGCATTTAATTTCACAGAATTTTACTACTGAACTACATTACATAGTAAAATTTTCTTTTGACAGTATTTTCCAAGGTTTCTGCATTTTATTTTCAAAATATTTAATTCTACTTTGTTAATATTGCATACCTATTTTGTTTCAATATGGTTTGTTGGATAACATCTTCACCAGTACAAACTATTTTAAGTAGTGTTTGTCCTGCTTCAAAATGCAATAAACAATATATACATAACTCTTGTACTCTACTCCTAAAACACAAAATATAAATTTGTTAATGTACATACAATAATTATTAATTAAAAAAAATCAGCATTATGTTAAAATAAAAGTGATTAACCAAATCATGATAAAACACAATTGAATTAATTGATTTCAATCAAATGATATTCTGCATAGCAAAACTTAGTAAAAGAGAAAAAAAATTATAAAATCAATATAAAACAGAATATTTACATCAGACATAAATCTTAAAAGTTAAAAAAAAAAAAAAAATTAATAACAATGGTAATATTATATACTCACAGAGCAACATTCTGCTGATCTACAGTAAATATATTGTGCAGCAACTGCAAACACTTCTGCCCTATATGAATAAATATTTCACATCAAAATAGCTATATATATATATATGTATGGATATGTCTGAAATTTTATAAGCTTAAATAAACTGAGAAATCAAAGAAAGAAAAATAATTTGCTTTTGACCCACATATGATATACGCGTATACCTCTACTGTTTCGGAGCATTATGGTCTACTTTTTTGCTAAATAAGGGCTACTAAGGCCAATGCCAACTACTTAATACTTACGATTACAAACAATTACAAACATCCACGCCATAGTGGGATGCTAACTCAAAATTCTAGTACCAAAGAGCAATACTGTACCCATTTGGCCATTGTTCGACCACTTCAGTACTGTAAATTAGTTACAGTAAATTACCACATTAAATAAATCTGCACTGATACAAACATCATGTTTTTTGGAAGTTAATTCATACCAAATTTTGTTAAAGGTAAAATCTTTGAATAATAACCAAAAATTAAGGAAAAATAATGAAATACTTTTATTAGTTAATCGTTACAATAAAAGTGAAAAAAAAAATCTTTTCTTAAACTAGAAAATCAGCTAACTTCAGCCTCTCCATGCAGCATGCAATAACTCAGAATATTATTTTCCAAATTTTGCCTTGTTTCAGAGCTACTTTTCTCATTTGGTTAATTTAATTTAATCAATTCTATGCTCTTCCAACCACACTGAATAATTGTTCAGTATTAAATATGAAGTCCTTTTATTTATTTTTTTTTCCTATTAGTACATTTTCTTGAATTTCAATTTCTTCTTCATAAACCCACCCTTCTATGGTGATCAGCAATTTATTATTAAAAGCTGTGAATCCTTTCCAAACCACATAATAGTGAATCAATCAACACTAACTAAAATTTATTACTCAAATTACAAATCATACTGTATGTTGGAAATATTTCCAGCCACTCCTCTCTTTTCACTGTAACCGAAATCTTTGGGTGCGAAGCGCCAACATTCTTTTCCTTGTAATTTTTATTTTTATTGTATGTTGAGTTTGGCTCTGTGAGCGATGAACATATGAAAAGGTTGACTTGAATGAAAATGTTCTTGGTAGTGGTAAAAGAATCACGGAAACTCGTGTCAGAAAACTATTGTTACTAAAGTAAATAATGTATATAATTTAAAAATTATTGTAATAAAGCTCTCCCATATCTAAAGATTTCTTGGAATAATTAATATTTTTCTTCACTATAGTAAGGTCAGCATTAAGTGAAGCCACACTAAGTGAAGTATTTCTGTTAATGCATAGTGCCTCTTTTTAGAAATAGCTAAAATATGGTTTGTAGATTTTTGTTTACTCGAAACAAGATTTTCTTTACAGTGAATATAGATAGCATAGATTACATAAACAATCTACCAAATCTTTGACAATCTGCTATTACTTATAATTTTGTCATTTAGATCAATATTTTGTAATGGCACATAAATTTACATTTTTGCAGGAACATCACCTGAAGTCATGACAACAAATTTTATCTATTAAAAAACTTTAGAGTAATATGTTTATGTATGATACTAAATAAATCTGTTATAATCATGTTTCTCTTTCTTTCATTATAAACTGTATCCTAGGTTTTTAAATAACAGTCAATCACTAACAAGAACATACTGTAACATTAATAGCTGTTTAAATATTCCTTTTATTTTTCTCTGTGCAGTCCATAATTTACATTTAAGATATTCATGAATATATATTCAGCAAAATGACTTTGGCATTAAGGATATATACATCAGTGTTTTTATAAAGTACAAATTTTATGTATAAAATATCTTACCTAACAGCAATCTTTGTTGGGGATCTACGTAATACCATTTATGAAAGGAAGAAAATATTTCTCGCATTACAAATATAACACAAGCCAGGAAGTTTTCATCCTCATCAGATACATTCTAAAAATATTCAAAGAAATATTATAGCACATATTTTATTAAATTATGTATAAAGCAGTCTTTCCTTAACTTTCATATCTGTAGACTAGTTGGTAAAAATAGGAAAAATATTTTGCATACCAGCATCAGCCAATATATATATATATATATATATATATATATAAACAGACATTTTACTTATTAAATGTAATGCTATTCAAATAAATTTATTAATAAGCCACTTCTGCAATATTTTATTGGACATTCTAGAGATTTTGCCAAAAGAGCCTACATGCCTGCAAGCTATGTACGCCTCCTGGCCCTGTATACATACATACTAGCATATAGCCTGTCATATGACGGAATCAGTAAATTTTTCATTTTTCAGAATTGTAAGTACTCTATGAGGCAAGTAAAAAAATTATTTGTTTTTTGGCTGAGAATTATCAGGTACACACTCAATTTGTTTATCTTCATACTCCTCTCAAGGTTACCGATACTGTGAATGCAGTACAGAATCACGTAGAATTCGTTTAGAAAGATAATTCAAAGTTTTCTTAGCTATGCCGAAATGATAGTTAAGTTCTTCCCATTTTTTTTCCACAGTAATTAATGGAAGTTAAATAATAAAACTATCATTTCCATCACACCCTGAACGTAGATATTATACAGGTTTTTTTCAGATGAGGTGTCCCTGGTAGGCCTATATCCTCATCGGAAAATAAATAAATCTGGTAAATCAGACCTTATTGTTATAGAATTGAAAAAATAAATATTTTTAGTCCAAATGTTAACAAAAATGAAAGCAAATTGGATAGAACTAAAAATGAAAGATAAAGACTACACCATTTCTGCAAAGTGTACAGAAAATAATAAAATCCAAACATTTTATTTTTAAATTATAGAGTAAAAAAATAAAGACTCAGCCCATCACAGATTATACATACCCCAACCCCACCCCACCCCCCAAAAAACATGATCTTCCTTACATACATTTTTATAGAAAAAGTTTAATTTTAAAAAAGCTGCACTTCTGATTCTGCCAATCAGAATTTGAATTGAAACAGGAACATATGATTAAATAACCATGTATTTACATGTGACACATAGTCAAGTTGGTCAGGTTTGATCTATATATTAATTACTATGATTCTGTTAAGGTTCCTGAGGATATTAATAACAATTTAAACATTTAAAAAATTAAAGTTTTAATCAACTCAAGTACATACACATAATTCCATGGTAATATATTTAATAAAATATATATAACTTTTCCCGATACCACAGTTTCAACAAGTTAGAATGTGACAAAAAATACATTTATGACAGCAAAATATTTTCAAATCAGATTTTAAAATACATATTTAACATACCTGAGATACATTAGAAATAAGGGTCAAAAAGGCCATACACACTGGGTATTCACCAGATACACATTCTCTTGAAGCTATCAACTGACCAAGTATTCCAATATTCATACAAATTCCACTACAATTAGTAAAAGAAATTA
Organism: Pardosa pseudoannulata; assembly: GCA_032207245.1. Classification (NCBI taxonomy): domain Eukaryota; kingdom Metazoa; phylum Arthropoda; class Arachnida; order Araneae; family Lycosidae; genus Pardosa; species Pardosa pseudoannulata. The sequence goes on along the minus strand of CM063507.1, from coordinate 62,504,562 downwards.
AAAGAATTTTTATATACACATAAATATGTAAAAGAATTTGTCAACGCGGACCAATAACACAAACACAAACGTAGACAATAACATTTGTCTCTAACTTATTTTAATAATCATAATGCCAGCAGCAATGTGAGCCATCATTGCAATAGTTCTCTTTTTTAAACTACAAAAAGGTGTTGCCACAAAAATGCAACTAAATTATACTACAAAAACAAAACATGCCACACGGAGCATAAACATAACAGTACAAAATATACACATTGAGTTCGAGGATAAACAACAAAACAAAATACAAAATATTAATAAATGATTCAAACAAAGTCAACAGGGATTCATAGGAAATTAATTTATATATGTCTATATGAATGCAACCTAATTTGCCTAACTGTTTCACAGGAATTATAGAATTTAATATTTCTACTAAATCCTATACATATGTCTATGTAATAATATATAAGTATGTATACATCAAAAACAATTGATGAGAAAATAAAACAAGCATTTATGAAGCAGAAAATACTATTTATTCCATTTCTCTAAAATATTGAACCAATTTTTCATTATCAATTTATTACTCAGCTGATTCTGATTCCGTATATTTATTTTAAGAATAAAATTTTGCACATGCTTTTAAGATCATTATCCACGCTATACAAGTAGTAAGTCAAGTACATTAATTATTAACTAATAAATTGTTCTCTAGTAATATTGCATATGATATATTTAGATTTTGTCTTGTTAAGAAATTGAATAACTAAACATGTTTCTCAGGATGTGATATACACACACCCTGGGGAACAAGAATTTGTTGGGGTTATACGCTGACCATTGACTGCAAACTGTCTCTGTATGACATACTTAGTACATATTGCTATGCTTAAAATCATTTCAACAAGACAAAGAACAAATTTGTAGTAAGACAGCTAGTAATAAAGAAAAATAGACTGTTTCTTCTATTAATCAGTTTTTAACAAGTTTGACTGGTAAAATTCATATTGATAGTCTGAAATGTATAATGTCAGCATTCAGAGAATTCACAAGACCTGAAATTCTACTTTCAAGATTTAAAAAAGATATTGAATGGATGAGGTATCTATTCAACATTAATAAACATCCTTGTCAATTGCATGCAGAATAATAGCTATTATTTAAATTTAGTTTTAGATCCAAGGAAACTGATATGTATCAGGAGAGATTACATTCCATAGTAAATAATAAGATGTTTTCTTATTCTTTGAGGCAACTTTTTTTAACTCTTTTTTTCACTTTGTATTTTTTTATTATTTCATGCTACAATTATACATATACAGTGTTTTTAAATTTATGTTATTTATGTGTCATAATGTTCAGTATTATCAGCTTACAATGTTATACTTTAAAAAGGTGAGAAAAGGGACAAATAATACAGAATAAGTGACTAAACATGAAAAAATTTTCTCTTTTTTCTCTCTTGATTGCAGATGCTATTATAAGATTTTTTTTATTTATTTAACTCTAAAACAAATGATTCATGCAAGACATAATTTTACATCAAAAAAAAAAGGTTAAAAATTTTGTTTACACAACTCAACATTGTTTTATTCGAGAAAATCTATAAATTAGATTTGAATACATACAATACATTAATTTTATAATCACAATTTTCTGTATATATTAATGATGTTTTTAAATATGTGCATGTAAAATATGTAAAATGTGAAGAAAAAGAAAAAGAGAATGTCTTTGACATAAATTACTTTAATGTATTAAATGTACATTTCAGTACAAATGTAGATTTCAGAACTTCTTTACTTTTTAAAATCACTAAATTCTGGAAACCTTATGACTAATTACATATTAATAGAAAAATAATATTAGAGCATCACATTTTTGGTCTTTTATTAAAATATTTTGTTATTAATACAGATTTTCTTTTTTCAACAACAGACTTTTGCTGTGATACACCAAGAAAAAAGTGTCTAAAAGTGACTGTTTACTTAAAAAAGTGACTATAATGATCAATTGTAAAAAAAAAAAAAATGACTAAAGTTGAGAAAATGCAGGAATTGCAGCCTGTATTATGCTAGAAAGATCATAAAGTTATAATTCCCAATTCATGAAAAAACTCATAAATTTAGCATAAAAGATAATTTTGGACATGAATGTTTGTGTGTGTGTGTATGAGAATATGTCAAATGTAAAGGATAAAGGGTTAAATAATAATAAATTACAGGGCTGTCCAACTGGCGGCCTGCCAACTTCTTATCAGCAATTTCTATTTTCAGAATTTTATGGTATCAAGAAGCATCCAAGACTACCATTCTTGATCCAGCCAAGGTCCCCAAAGTTTCCTCTTGATCGAAAATTATTTATAATCCTTCTGTTCTATTGTTTTATAATTAATAATTCAACTATTATTTGTTATTGTATAGAGGTAAGAGGTTATTGTTCAACTTTTGCAAACTGCAGCCCGTCAGGTGTTCAGTGACTGGAATTCTGGCCCGTGGGCTCTTCGCAGTTGGACAGCCTTGATTTTTATATAATTGTTTAATTTACTGATCACTATTAAAATCATTTACAACTAAACCTAAATTTTTTTTGGAGTTCTGTGGTAATTTTTTGCAATGTGAGGATTAATTAGACTGAAGCTATGGTTAAAAGCTGATTCTGATGGCTATCAACAACTATGTCAACAGTGGTTAAAAACAGCAGACTCAGTATTGAAAATTATAGTAAACTGAAACAAAAGAGATTCAAAAAAAATGTAGAAAGTTTTTTAGAAAATATCAAATTTTCTTAATTTGACTGGAATTTATTAGTAGCTGTTGTATCAAGTGAGCTTTAATGATTTTTAACACTGACTATAAGGTAAAGATTTGATCAACACATATGTGGCACTATAACAGGATTGGTTACATCAGCTTGTTTTATATAGTGCAGATAACAAACTACAAAGAATCACAGATTGAATTCATTGAATTTTGTTACTTTTAAAATAATTCTACATAAGTATTTAACTAGTTTAGGAGTGATTGCATATATGATCAGAAATTTTCCCTTCAGGGCTAATCTCATGTGATGAGGCAATTTGTGCCCTGCAACTTATGATCACAATGATGCTATTTCAATCTAACATTTCATTTAAATTTTAAAGTCCTATTAGATGGAAGTTGAAGTCAGGAACATTTTAAGTAACATTTCAAAGAATCATTGATTTTATTACATGCTTTCAGTTGTGAGGTGATTTTTTATTCTTACATGTTCCAACTTAAAAGGAAAACAATCCTTTTTAAGTTAGAACATAAATAACAGAATGTGTGCTCAAATCATCTCAAGTGCTGTAATTTATTTCAAGCACAGTGTATATGTTTTAACTAAATAAGGAAATGATAAAATATTTATTGCTTAGAGAGTAGAATTGCCATTTGCAATATCAAGTTTCCTAGATAGTGTTTTATATATTTAAGGTCATATTTATTTTAGTCTTCAAGGCAAAAAGAATGAAATACTTTGAGATCGAGACTTTTAAATTGATGAACAAATTATAAAGTAAAATGGAGAAAAGTAATTTTTCTAATACTAGTAATAGAGACTCAGGTTATTCAAATAACATTGAAATATTTATGGAAACATTAATGAGAACTATTAAAATGCAAATGGCAGGCAAACAGCTATGAAATAATTGACAATCCTGAAGTTATATATTTAATTTGTTAAATTTAAGCAATTTGCCTAAAGATATAGATATAATTTAGTTTTACTAGTAATTAGATCAAATTTTAAAACAATTTTTAGACAGTAAATATAAATTTTACTCTATTTTTCTTAAAACCATTTACTTTAAAAATTACAACTTTTTTTTAAATATCTTGAAATTTTTATTGCAAAAGATTCATATACTATCAGTCATCATAATCTGCAAATTTCAGCATATTGAATTGAAGTTAGGATTTCTTACAAACATTAAGTGAAATATGGCTTTAATGGGAAAATTGCCTTAATCTTGTGCAAGCATATTCTTTTGGATTGCCTAGATCTGGGAAAACTTTCAACTATTTTGGCAGGATATTTCCTCCTCTTTTTCCTCTGAATGGCTAAAACAATCTACTATTATCAGATTTTAAAAATCGTTTCAATAAAAATGTTGCTAAGAAATTACAGCTATAAGTAATACACCTATAATAACAATAAAAAAGTTACCTCATTAAATCAGGTATATTTTTTGGTAAAGATGTCATAAATGGGATGAGGTGAATTTGCACTAGTTGTTGCCAAATGTCAGAAATTTTTTGCTTTGACAATGTTGCAGCAATGTATCAGATTTTAAAAATCGTTCCAATAAAAATGTTGCTAAGAAATTACAGATATAAGTAATACACCTATAATGACAATAAAAAAAAGTTACCTCATTAAATCAGGTATATTTTTTGGTAAAGATGTCATAAATGGGATGAGGTGAATTTGCACTAGTTGTTGCCAAATGTCAGAAATTTTTTGCTTTGACAATGTTGCAGCAATGTTAATACACAATGAAATTAGTTCCAAAGAAGGAGTTGTACTATGGATATGCCTGAAAAATGTTAAATTATTTAATAAGTCATGAATTATATTACAAAAATATAGAAAATTTTTTCTTTACCACTGAATATAAAAAGTATCAAATAGTGTTAACCTTTTTATATAATACTTTGCACTCTATTTTAGAAATAAAAAATTAGAGAGTTTTAAAATAATCTTAAGGTTTTAAAATATTTTTTAAAGAAACATATTTAAGTACATAAATGAATTTCCCGTTAGGAACAGACAAATTTTCTCATTTTTACTATACATTTTTTGAGAACTCATACCAGTAATTTAATAACAATAAGTGTTATGAGATAACAAAGCAAATTAGTGTGCCTGTGTATGTATGCATGCATATGCCTGCACATACACACACAAATATAGGAATCAACAGCAATCTTATACCATATAAATTGTCAATAATCTTCAGAAATTTTGGTGGCCATTCAAAATTACCTGAAAATTAAAAGGAACAAACCTAAATTTGGTTTTCCAAGACTGATTAGACTCAGCAAAGATGTCATTATCCAAGTTCTTTAAGGTATTAGTCTATATTGAAAACGTCATTTTTTGCCAAAAATCATATTTTTTTTTATTATTATTTCTCTATTGTAAAATTTCAACTTTTAGGCTTCTAAATCTGTTTTTGTTTTGTCTCTATGGCTTTTTAAAAAAAGTTACAGCTATTTAAACATCAGTGACAGCTGTCAAAACGAAACAGAAGTAGCAACTTCGGAACTGGAAGTTGTGAATTTAAAGCCTTTTTTTAAAGAGCATTTTTTTGGATAAAACTTTTTATATTTTCATGAAGATTAGTTTAAATATTTTGTAGTATTTTTAATAATTAGCAACTTGGCAATTAGAAAGTTTTGAAGCAAGAAAGTGTGGGGAATTTTAAACATGTATTTTAATTTTTTAACAGTTAAAGTTGCTTTCATAAACTTCAAATGCGTTTTTCTCAGAATGGTATTTTTAATAAAATGTTGAAACTTGAAATGTGATTTCTCAAAAAGTTCTTAAAATATTTTGTTGAAAATTATTGTGAATGCTTTTGATAGTATTTACTAGTGAATGACCTAAAAGCTTTAAATTTGGATAATTTTTAATGATGTTACACTCATAGTTAGATATAAAGGTAATGAAAATTCGTTAAAAATTCAATGTGTATGATTTTGAAGGACCAAAATTTTTTACCAAATGTAAATTAAGCAAAGGTTTTAGGTGATTCACTAGTCCAGTGTATAAGAAATGTGTTGCATCAAAAAATATTGAAATAATTTAATTTATTAAAAAATTAGACCTTTTGAAAAAAAAATAGATTTTTTACTAAATTTTCTTCATTTATTAAAAATTTTATAAAAACTTCTCCAGGAATAAATTTTTTAAGTGCAATTCTCTATGATAATATAAAAAATAAATCTAAAAATGTAAAAACATGAACTAGTTTCTACATTTAAAGAAAAAAGTTCTCCGAACATAGATGGATAACTTAATACATCATTTAACTGGTGTTAAAACTTCTGAACAGCTGCTCATACATTTGTCGACAAGTTGGTTGAGAGAAAACTGATAGAAAGTTGATTTCCTAAAGTGAGATAGATGCTTGTACCCCCAGTAATTAATTTAATTTAGCATTGCTGTAGTTTGTTAGCAAATCAGTTAGTCATTCAAAATTGCAAAAATCAGTACTCAGGATATTTAAAATGAATAAATGAGTAAAAATACCCAGATTTTAACAATGAAAAATGGAAGCAATTGCACTCTTAAACTGAGGCTATTTTCTTAATAACAAAATTGAATTAAAATTGAAAAAACTAATTTATATGTGCTTAGGTTATATTTTTAATATATTTTATATAGAAAGATATTTGTGTATGTACACAACTTTATGTAACTTTAAACCAGGAAAATGTGCTGCATGAGTAGGCAATGTAGGCAGTGCCCACCCTTAAGAAAATATATTACTTTTTCTATTACCAGGCACATGCTTCACCTAAAAAATTACCAAGATTTATCTGATTATTATGCACAAAATGCAAAAGTTGCTAACTTTTTAAGGATAAGGCAGGCCTTCATCCCAGTCATTTGATAGCAATGTCTGACCTACCATCCTATACCTAATGCATTGAAATTTTCTCCCATGGGCATTTTTGTAATGCTTGAGAACACAGCTGACTGTTCTTCTTCCAGGCAAAAAAGGATTTTTCTAAAGTGATAGGGAAGAAACAGGTTTCATTACCAAGTAAGTTTCGTTCCAGGAAAGTCCAATCAATATCATTCAGTGATTACAAATTACAGTCTGAATAAGTGAAGGTATGTGCATGTATACAGAAATTTTTCTGTGTATTCTTTCATTTTCACTTCATATTTTTACTCTTCAGATACTATATATACCTCAGAATATTTTTTTAACTGGTCCATGAAGAAAAATAAAAGAATAAAATTTAAACATGGATAATCAATACAAAAACTGACAAAATTAAAGTGCAGCATAAAGGAGCAGAAATTATTAGAACTTTCAAATTGCAATGTATACAGGGTATCTGCCAAAATAAAATGTTTCAAATCCATGACTTTTCATGACTTTCCCTGATTTAAAAAAATTTTTCCATGACTTTAAAAAAATTTTGTTAAAGTATATATGAATAAAACTTCTGATGTACATGCAAATAAAATAGATGCTTTTAGAGAAATTACAGAAATTTTATCATAAAAAAACTATAAACTTACTTTATAAGTGTTAATAAACTTACATAAAAATAAATTGTTGTATCTACATACCTAAGTTTAATCATATAGCAATTTTTCAATCAAAATGTTTCCAATTTGAATTCAGGGTACTTTGGTATTATCCAGGTGACCATGAACAATAGCCAAATATAATTCTATAATGTTTATATACAGTATCCCTAGAGATAAACTTATATTTTGTGCAAAAATCTTGATTTTTATTAAATAATATTAATTATTATATTAATAAAATTTTAATCTACAATTTAAGAAAAAACCAGAATAATATACATTTACCCACCCATTAAGCTTTCTTGCTTTGAGTTTCCTTGGTGAACAAATTTTACTTGGTAATATGGTCAATAGGATAATACATAAATACCAAACTCAGTAACTTCAGCCAAATGACAAGTAAATACAGAATTAAACAATTCAATGCATTTTTTTTAATCGGTAGTTTAGCAGATCCATGACTTTCCCTGACTTTTACTCATTTTACTTGAAAAATCAAGACTTTCCATGACAAAATTAATCCATTGTCTAAATCCATGATTTTCCATGACTTTCCAGGTGCACGGAAACCATGTGTATAGGCTAGAAAGATTGAATGTGTAATAATTACCAAACGAGAGATATTGTGATTTAAGCAATTTAGTTAAAGGTCTAACTTTAAAAAATGAAGTTTTAGAAAGTGTCTTCTGTCATTTTATCTCATATTAACTGTGGTCCAAAGTTTTAAAAGAATGTAGAGAAAAGTGACTAAAGAGTGAAAAAAAAATTTTTTTTATATAAATGGAATTAGAGTGCGATAAAATATTTTAAAATTATGTGCAAACAGAAAAATGATTAGTGGATTGTCACATTTTAAAAAGAACTAAAATATTACTTACCTCTGTAATATAGAAAAGATTAAATTTATTATGTGACTCAAAAGAAATCTATTTTCACTATCCATTTCTAAAATATTGTTAACTAGCTTGCAAGCAGCAGTTATTTTCTGTATGCCTTCTCTGTCAATATAAGCTGAAACAGTATTAAAAAATTAAAATAAATATATAAAGAAAACTGATACTTAAACAAATATATAATTAAATCATACAAACCAAAATGTGCATAAAACAACCAATATTTAAAACGTTAAGTAAAAACAATATTTAAAAATAATGAATATAATGTCTCCAGATGTTTGGCCATCATGAAATTTTTAAAATAGGCTGTAAACTATTTTCAAAAAGATTATTATTGTTCCACTAAAAATTTATATTAGCATACAGGGTAGCTATAATTGAACAGAAGGTTAAACAGATTGATATAGAAATATATATATATATATATATATATATATATTTTCAAAAAAGGCTGAATTTGATTTATTGAGTTTTTAAATTATATGACTTAAAATTTCTTAATAAATATAAGAAAAATCTGTCACTGGATCTAAAACAGTAAACAAAATAAATATCTTAAAATATATTGTATTTATAACAATGAAGGATATCTATACCTACAAAGATATTATATTTCCAGGGATACTGCACCCTTTCAAGCATTTTGTAACAGTTTTCGTAGCAGCAAAACTTAAAATTTGTATTAGGTTTGGTTTGGGGTGCTACAGACTACTTTTTGCAACATGAGGGCTAATGAGACCGGAACCTACAGCTTAAAGCCAATTCCAAACGGCTACAAACATCCATGCCATAGTGGGATTCAAACCCACAAACTCCAGTACCAAAGGCCAGCACCCTAACCAATCGGCCATTGTTCTGCAAATTTGTATCAGGAGAAAGCATTTTATTAGCAGCCAAAATGTTGATTTGGAGGAGAAAGAATTTTTGTAGCAGACAAAATGTTGATTTGGGGCAGGATATAGTGCTTTAGTAGCAGTTAAAGTAATGATTTAAAAAATAAACTGCAGTTTTTGAGGAGTCTGCCAAATAATTTAGAATGATTGGTTGATAGCATTCAGAACTGATTTTCTAGATGTGTCACCACTCTGAGTTCACATTTTCTTTTATACATCTTCAAGTATTTTTTATTTGAATAATTAAACAGAATCTAGCTCATTTTCAAACTTAAAAAATTACAAATCTGATTTATAGAACTGCTATAGAAAAAAAAAAGAAAAAAAATCATTGAATATGACTAATTTTTCTGTTTGATTTGTCATTTTTCTCCCATTCTTCACGAGTAGACACCCTGATTTTTTAAAAAATTAGTTTTAGTACCAATGTATGTTTCGCAAGGTAAACAATAAACCATTTAATTTTTAGGAAGGATTTTAGTATTTACCTGAACTATATGACATATCCTTCAGCCTCAAATGCAGTTCTCGCAAGCATATCTGCCATCCATTAACATTAACTCTCCACTGAATGACAGAAGAACTATTCTTATCTAAAAAATAGGAACAACACATTTTAAACATTATATACAATGCACACACGTATACATACTTATAGAAAAGGAAATATTATCAATTGGTACTAACCTATATCTTTGACTACAATCCCAAGTGTTCCAGCAGGAATGACAATGTTATCTAAAACATAATATTAAAGTATTTATGCTAAAAAAAAAATAAAATTTTTTGAATTGCTAAGGAATAATTATATCAGCAATTAAAAATCAAGTTTTAAATTAAATAGAGCCTTTATAGCATACTTAGAAGAACCCCAAAAATTTTTGTGTGCTTATGATTTAAAATAACAGGGCAAACCTTAAAATCAAACTTTAATAGTACTTATGGAATTACTTGAATTAAATATACATAATGTAGTTATATTAAAAAGAAAACAATGAAAATGTGATTTTTAATATGTACAGTTTCTAATCCTTAAATTGTGAAAAGAAAAAACAATATAATAAATATATGTTTTATTTAAAATAAAACTTCTAACTCTTGTTTCTTCACTTGATTGCATTTTCCAGAATTTATTATTCTCTTTCTAGGATTGAGGCCTTTTGTTCCTTCAATGGATAGGTAAAATGAGGACCAAGCATGCTTGGGACTTAAACACTGAGGATTTCCTGTACAGTTGACCACCTGACCAGGACATGTTATTTATATCTCAGAGCCTCTGGTCTTGAAAATGAAGATTGGTACTTTAGGTCATGGTCCCTAAGTTAAGCTGTTGTATCGAGAAGTTTCAGTGTCAAAATACCTTCCTTTATCTCATGAGTTCCAACTGCATTGGATACTCATGCTGACATTGAGCATAATGAGATCACAGATGCCTTGCTAAAGGAAGACCCAGGGATGTCTCAGTACCTAATGTGTCTCTAGAACAGCTCTGAATTGGCCTTCATTGGGCCGGAACCAGTACTTGGTCTTCCTCATAATGTAGTGAGAAAGACTGTTAAGGACCTTCTAATGGGGGAGACTTACAGGGTTTGGCTTGACTGGTAATCAAAGGCAGGCCAAGGAGCTTAACCAGGGTTACCCCTGGATGAGGGCTAATGAGCTACTTAAGCTCAGTAGGAATGAGCTAAGGGTGACCATTGGTCTGTTGACTGGTCACTGTTGCCTCAAAAGGCACCTTAACATTATTGGCATTATGGATAGCCCGGTATGTGGGAGGTGCCATATGGCAGAGGAGAGTTCCTCACACATTTTGTGTGAATGTGACTACTACTGTGCCAAGAGATTTGAATTTCTTAGATATCACTTCACCGAGCCGTGGGATCTGATCAACTTCCCGGTTAAATTGCTGCATAGATTTATCTCAGCTATTGGTCTCTCTGAGACCTAATTGTTAATATTTCTTTGGGCTGGGACTTTTTTGTTCCAATAAATGGGGAGGGGGTCAGTACAATAGGCTTTAGGTTGCAGTACTGGTGCCCTTATGGGCTGCCCCACCTTAAATCTACATCTAAATGTGTCTCTCACCTACAGAGATTTTCTCTAGACCAAAACACAAGAATGGAACCACCTAGTTTATCCCACCAGTGCATCCCTAGTATCCAAGTACACAACCAAGGGGCTTTCTGTAACTTGACTGTAGCAGACAGGAACAGATCACACTTATTTGTCCAGAGATATCATCCTTGGATATCCAGGAACAATCAAATTTGAATCAAAGTAATGGTTCTAAGCATTTTGAAGTTCTGCTCCAAATGTTTTTGTTGGATCATATTCTCACTTGTATGACCTAAGCAGGTTCTAACTGACAATCCACTGATGGTAATGGACATATTCAAGGTGTACAATTGTATGGACCAGATATGGCTCTGCCAATTTCAGAGATTTGCTACAACAATAGTTTTTAAGGAAAATGGTTCAAAGACTTGTTAGGTAAAACTAGAACTCTTGCTCTAGCAATTACATCTGCCTTTTCTGAAACATTAGTGCAGCTCAATTAGATATTCAACAGCTAGAAGATTCAGTGTTGCCCTGTATAATGGTATCCTTTAAATCCTGTTGATATGCATTCCAACTACCCACAACATCCTTAATTTTTCTCTGTGGAAATTGATTAAGGATCATGTCAACAATATTTTTTTATATATTGTAGACTTAACTGATATCAAATAATATCTAACACACTGAACAACATCTAAGGAATCTATTTTGAGAGATAGTTTTATATCTGTTATAATATTCATAAAAACAACAGCACTTTCTCTAAAATGACCTAGGGAAACAAGTTACAAAGACTTTAAAGTACTGGACATTTTGGTAATTTATGTTGTCTTTCAGTTTAAATATTTCACACCAGTGCTCATCAAATAGTACTATTTTCTAGATACCATCAAAACTATGCAGTATTGAATATCCAGAAATAAGTAAAAAAAAAAGAAACTTTTGATATAAACTTTTGGTTTTTAGAAATATCTAAAAACCCAAAATTATATAACATAGTTGAAAATCTAGAATTTCAGGGAAAGTCCAGTGCACAAACACACCTGGCATACAACCAAATTAACCAAAACTAAAATAGGGTAATGAAATAATATAATTAAAAAAAATCTATTATCATATTAGTAATTTAAACCCGAAGACATACAAGTACAATCATATACTCTCCTACCTTTATAAAGAAGAAAAGGCCACATACATTAAATTAATGAGTAATAAGATTATAGGCTTCTCATTCATTAAAACTTCTAATTTTAATATTTTATTTAGCACATTTTTTCTCCAGTGTCTTATAAAAAAAATACTAAAGATATAAAGCAAAATTTATAGAGGAAAAATACTAAACTTAAATTGACTGTTGAAATAAATTAATTTTAGTAGTAAACACTTTAATAAAAATCTATAATTTAAATTATAAAAAGCTGGACAATATCAGAAATTTAAAACTGCAATACATTTTCAAATTAATATCAATATTATCAATAATCTGCAATACTATTTTAAACCAGTGCATAGACATTACAATTTTTGAAAGACTGTCAGACATAAATTGCATATCAATATGTTTTCATTTATTATTTCGTCATTTTTATCTGCAAGTAAATTGAAAAACTGCCAAACATTTGCTTTTTGTTGCTTTTTTAATAACAGCATACTGCATGTGTCACTGACTATTGCGATCACACTATACAAAAGTATTTACATTTGCACATATCACAGACTAGCAATCATACAGTATATATCTTTGATATAACAGAATAGATACAAGCCAGTGGCAAGTACAGAAACAGGACACTAATCAAGTCTATATACACAACACATAAACAGTGCAATTTCTAATTTTATCCAAGAGCATCGTATGCATATATTGGGATATGTTCCAAATCCTTTGAGAGACATGATAATCAAAAAAGGTGTCATTTCTGACTTCTATTTTTATCAAGACATGCTATATAAATGGTAAAGGCCCAAATTGTAATCAAACAAATGCAATAATTAGGAGAAATATTGTATTATAGATTGATGTAAGCAGAATATTCAAGATGTCTTTTGGTGATCAACAATATCACATATGAAGAAAAACAGTATCACAAATGAGGGATGTCAACAGATAAGAATATTAAATATTGTTATCTCAATACAAAAAATATCAATTTTTCATAATACTGATAAACAATCCTGCCCTAATTATCCCAAATGTCAAATATAACAATTATCAAATAAGACCTAACAATTCTTTTAATATACTTACGATCTCCATAAGCTATCCTATCTCTCATTAATTGCCAGACTCCTTGTTCTTGAGTAGCATTAATATCTCTTTCATCAACATTCTCAAGATATTCAGTAAAAACTGGCAGCTGTTTCATCTTATCAATAACCTATGAAAATATGTAAAAATGTATATGGTAGTATTTTTAATTAAAAAAAATTACAAATTTATCTCATTACACACACACAAAATAAATATTAAAAATTGTTCTTAATAAATGATATTTTAACATACATTCATCAATCAATGCACTAAAAAAATTAAGATATAGGATTATAATCTGGAAAATATTCTAACTAGGGAAAAATAAATTCTATGTTCAAATATCTTAATCTAGTACCTTGGATAATTTGTATTATTTATGGTTACATACAAAGCATATACAATTTATATCTTCTTTACCAACATACTTCTTTTTATAGTGGTTCAAAGACTGCTCAGAGGATTTTTCTCTCAAGCACGTCCACTGAACATTGTGTGCCTTTGTTTATGGTTCATATTTCACTTATATGAAGCACAGATTTAGCATCTTTTATATTCTTAATTTCACCCATGTGGTGACCTGGTGTGAAAGAATAGTCCCAATATAGATTATGCATGTCATAAGAGGCAACTAAAATGGGTACCCAGCATTTGGGGGATTATAACAGGGGATTGGCCCTCTAAGTTTGGGGTTGGATGTGGTGTTAACAACTCCATCCTGTAAAAAAACTTTGGTTACAAAACCTCAAGAATTTAATACCCCAGACTGGATTTTAGACTCCTTGTTCTTGAGTAGCATTAATATCTCTTTCATCAACATTCTCAAGATATTCAGTAAAAACTGACAGCTGTTTCATCTTATCAATAACCTATGAAAATATGTAAAAATGTATATGGTGGTATTTTTAATTAAAAAAAATTATAAATTTATCTTATTACACACAAAAAATATATATTAAAAATTGTTCTTATTAAATGATATTTTAACATACATTCATCAATCAATGCACTAAAAAATTAAAATAGGGGATTATAGTCTGGGAAACTTTCTAACTGGGGAAAAGTTTTTGGGAAATCTCAACTTACCCCATTTATTCTTATAGTTCGCGCGATTGTTTAAAACTTGACTGGCGGCATTAAACCTAAAACGATATTTAATTTGCCACCATCGATCGAAATTAAACTGCAGTTAGTGTAGAACAGGATACAGTCAAGCGATCAAGTTTTACGTGCGTGTTTTAGAGGGCATGGCAGAATTTGCTACGAACGTTATGCTTCACCTGAGTGGCATCAGGTGTATGCAGATTTGCGGATGTCCTTTTTAGATATAAGCGGGTAGCCTAGGAGGCTGCTCACAGTTGACTATCAGCCGCACTTGGCCACAGCAGTTGACGATCGCGGTAGATTGGGAGTCTGCCACATCGGCATTCGCACAGTGCGAGTTTTGAAATTACGAGGTGCAAAGTAACTAACTTAATTTCTTTTGTAATTTTTTTTTAATATTGCAAGTAGCAATAAAGAAGTTTGTTGTTTTTTTATTCATAAAGATGCACTCGTCTTATTATTTTTAGCCATTCTAGAAATGGATACTCTGCTAAAGGGGGAATTTTTTTTTTTATTTTCAATATCACCCCAACAAAAATAAATTCTATGTTCAGATATCTTAATCTAGTACCTTGGATAACTTGTATAATTTATGGTTACATACAAAGTGTATACAATTTATATCTTCTTTACCAACATCCTTCTTTTTACACTGGTTCAAAGATTGCTCAGAGGATTTTTCTCTCAAGCACGTCCAATGAGAATTGTGTGTCTTTGTTTATGGTTCATATTTCATTTATATGAAGCACAGATTTTGCGTCTTTTATATTCTTAATTTCACCCATGTGGTGACCTGATACAAAAGAATAGTCCCAATATAGATTATGCATGTCATAAGAGGCGACTATAATGGATACCCAGCATTTGGAGGTATAGCCAGGCCCCCTGACCCTGGGGATTATAACAGCGAATCGGCCCTCTAGGTTTGGGGTTGGATGTGGTGCTAACTCCATCCTGTAAAAAAACTTTGGCTACAAAACCTCAAGTAATTAAATACCCCAGACTGAATTTTACAAGACTATCTAGCAAATTTTTGAAGGATACGAAAATTGGAACATGGAATATTTGCTCTTTGTATTGAAGCAAAGGGCTCCAGTTATTGACAGAACAAGAACTAAGGGCCAATCCTGTAAGACAATGGCCTGGAAGAAAAATCTTGAGAAAGCCAAGGCCCACCCGAGGCTGTTGTGCCATCAAAGGAAGGAAGGATATTATTAATTTTATTTTCTAACTTATAAGTATTTTAAGTTTATTAAGGTTGCAATTTCAGGTTAATGTGTAGTACTTTAACCTTTTGTGAATTATATTCATTACTATAACATTTGAAAAATAATTATAGGGTATCTGCCAAAATAAAATTTTTCAAATCCATGACTTTTCATGACTTTCCCTGATTTAGCAGATCATTTTCCATGACTTTAAAAAGCTTTCGTTAAAAGTATATATGAATAAAACTTCTGATGTACATATAAATAAAATATATGCTTTTAGAGAAATTACAGGAATTTTATCATAAAAAAACTATAAACTTACTTTATAAGTGTTAATAAACTCACATACATAAAAATAAATAGTTGTATCCACATACCTAAGTTTAATCATATAGCAATTTTTCAATCAAAATGTTTCCAATTTGAATTCAGGGTACTTTGGTATTATACAGGTGACCATGAATAATAGCCAAATATAACCCTATAATGTTTATATACAATATCCCTAGAGATAAACTTATATTTTGTGCAAAAATCTTAACTAATTTTTATTAAAAAATTATTATATTAATAAAATTTTAATCTACAATTTAAGAAAATACCAGAATAATATACATTTATCCTCCCATTAAGCTTTCTTGCTTTGAGTTTCATTGGTGAACAAATTTTACTTGGTCAATAGGATAATACATAAATACCAAACTCAGTAACTTCAGCCAAATGACAAGTAAAAATAGAATTAAACAATTCAATGCATTTGTTTTAATCGGTAATTTAGCGGTTCCATGACTTTTACTCATTTTACTTGAAAAATCAAGACTTTCCATGACAAAATAATTCAATTGTCTAAATCCATGATTTTCCATGACTTTCCCTAACTTTCCAGGTACGCAGAAACCATGTAATTACCTCAAATCAAAACATGTATTACTTATTACCAATCCCAGAATAATAAAATCATGGATGTCTGTGCTTGACATAGATAAAAATTCTAGTCATGTAATAGACTCCTTGAAGACATTTAATAGTCATATATTTTAATTATAATTTTTCCTTGGGTAAATAATCTTCAAAAGAAAGAAGTTTAAAAAAGAATAAGTTTTATAAGTACTCATAGACAATATTTGCTTCACATAAAATTCATGTTAGAGAATAGCAGAATATATAATAATGAAAAATAAAAAATACAACTTTTAATTAATATCAACATCATATGTGAGAACAAAGATAATATATAACCTTTCTGCAGCTTTCTTCACTAGCTAAAGCCAAAGATGAACAAATATTCAGAAGAGTTGAAAATTCAATTGCAAACATCTCTACACAATAACTAAAGAGCTCTCCAAGTCCACCTTCATCACACTAAAATATTATGTAAATTATTAATCATAATATATTGAACTTCAAGTAATACATGCTTAGAATATGAAAACAATATTCATACATTTTATACAACTAAATTGTTTTTAACTTGACTCTTAAGAAAACTCTTAAACAAGATATGATTCAACGTGCAACAAATAAGAGATGAAGGTTTTGGTTTGAAGTGCTACGGTCTACTGTTTTGCAACACGAGGGCTAATGAGACGGGGACCTACAGCTTAAAGCCGATTCTGAACGGCTACGAACATCCATGCCACAGTGGGATTCAAACCCACGAACTCTGGTACCGAAGGCCAGCACCCTAACCAATCGGCCATCGTTCGGCTATAAGAGATGAAGGATTTGGGGGAAAGAAGAAGCTGTTCCCAATTTTCTGAGAAAGACTGCTGTGGCCCTTTTTAGAGGTTTGACTGGATATGACTGCTTACAAGACCATCTCTACAGAATTGAAGTGGTGGATTGACTTTAGTCATCCAATGAATTATGAACATTTAAATAAATGCGTTGTACTTTCTCAGTATAAGGGCATTGCTAAAAAGTACTGGAGAGCCCATGAAGCTTAGGTGAGTGATTCTCAACCACAGTCCAGTGGCACTTTTGTGTGCTGTCAAATTTTAGAAATGCATATTTTTATAAGTTTTATTTTACACTTGAAATTTTTGTCCAGCGAGGAAAATTTCTTAGTGGTGTATTGACATCATAAGTGGAGAAAAGCAGAATTTACTTATGGTGTAATCAGAAATGTTGTAGCTTGTTTCGTTATCTGATAATAAGAACTTAAAGTTGATATCACACATCAAAATGCATAATATATGTATGGATTACGACTGTGCAAGATTGTGTTTAGTGGAGGATATTACATATGAGAATTCTGACAAAAGGTTTAGTTCGTTTTTAGTAGACATGTATACAAATGAAATTGTATCCAAAAAGCAGCTAGCCTCACTAGTAAGTACAAAAAGAATGTGGTAAATTATTGGAAGAGCAAAAAGTGAGTGCCAAAGGTTTACAGAGTTTGGCAACTCTTTATGTAACCTACTGTACAAAGAGTTGTGATATAGTACAGTGTTGAACACTAAAATAAAGTGTCCTAATGAAATGCATTAAATAGTGTAAAATTATTTTCTATTTACAAATGAGTCAACATCCTTCAAGATGTTGTTTTAATGACAGTGGGAATTTCCAACAAGTTGTGTAGTTGGTTCTATTGCACATTTTCTCTCATTCAAATTGGCATATGTGGTTGAGATTATTATTTATTTATGTGCTGTATTGTTCAATTTATAAAATTTTACATACAAATTTGCTTTGCAGTATTGTGTTCTCAAACATGAATAAAACATATTCAAAGGTAACATTTGATACACCTTTTTTTAATAATGTTTTGACATTATTTTTATTTTAATAGAAACTTCTCAAAATGGATAAATGATTAAAAAGAAGAAAACTTAATGATGATAATAATGATAATGTTAGCAATCAGTGTAATGAGCCCACGTCCAGAACAATAAAGATATTCCTTGCTCCAAACAATATGTTTGTTGGAATGATGATTTTTTGAAATCTGGATTCACATCTACAATGCAAAATGAAGTGGTTGCTCCCAAGTGTGTAATAGGTGGTTGTAAATTATTAAATAAAGCTATGGTTCTGAGCAAGCTCCAAAGTCATGTTCTGACTAACCATGCTTTGATTTCAACAAAAGATGAAAGCTACTTTCAAAAGTCTTTATCTTCAAAATCCAAGTAAGTAAAAGTTTTTGAAAAATAAATCAGTGTATCTGGAAAAGCTCAAATAACTTCTTATGAAATAGCTGAATTCACTGCAGTTAAATTAAAACCTTACAATTTGGCTGAAGAAATTATATTACCAGCTTGTAAACCCATTGACAGACACCAAGTGACCACCAGTAAAGCAATATTTTAGTCAAGTCAGCTTTTCTTATTAACTATCTTTTATAAATCTTTACTGGTTCTTAACTCCAATATATTGGCTAATTACCTAAGCCTCAACTAGATGAATAAAAACTTTTATAATGTTTACAAGGAGAATGGCTTGAATTCTTATGTCAATAAAATCTGTATCCTTTTTACAAGATCTTCCACAGTCTGAGACTTTTCTGCAGCACCAATAATTAGCAAGTAAAATTAGCATATGTCAATATATTAAATATATATATAGTTCCAAATTTTATCTGACATTTTTCGAAAAAGGGACGATTTTATTTTAGGAGGTTTGGAGATTTTAAGCAATTTTGGATGAGGAAAGATAGAATAACTTTTCTAAAAAAATTTAATGAAATTCTATTTCAATGAACTCTGGAGTTTCAGGTTAAACTCGTGAAATGGAGTTTTTTGAGTCAATATAAATAAATGTAACAGTAAAAAAATCTTTAAAGCAGGAAAAGAATAACAGTAAAAGATATTCAGTACATTTATTTCTTACATCTAACAGAACCATAATAAACAATATTAACTCTCTGACTGCTCAATTTGTAAACCAAAATCTCTTTAAAAAGTGCGTTTCTCCCCCCCCCCCATAGTTTAAGCATATATATAAATTGAAGAATTGAAATACTAATTTTTTTTAGAAAAGATTTTTTACATTGACTTTTATCATGAGAAACTAAACTTTCAGAAAAACTAATTTCAGATGTTATAACACAAAAAATCATTTTTTTAATAAATTTCAATTGAAATACAGTTAGTTTCTATTTATAGCGTACTACTTATAATTCTATTATCTAATATAACTATAGTTCTAGTCATATAATTTTATTTAATACCTAATTAAATGTCTAATACTGTATATAATTTATACCACTGGTTAAATGGTGAAAAGGCAGAATGTACTTCTTAATAAAGAAAGAAAAACATATGCCCACGAAAATTGCAGGATGAGCAAATTTTGCTACATTTGAATTGCTTGTGAAAATTGTGGGTAAGCAGTCAGAGAGTTAAAAAAAAAAAATTCCATAATTTAAAAAAAATACTTGAAATCCTTTTAAAAAGTGCAAAAAATAAATAAAAATAAAGATAACATAATGTGTACAATAAACAAGCAAAATGCAAATTAACTCACCTTTACCCAAAAGTTGCTGGAAATTGATTTATATTTCAAGACAGCAACAGCAATAGATATCAAAGACTAAAATAATTAAGCATAAAATGCAGTCAAATATGATTAATACAATTTAAATATATTTATCACTGAAGCTAATATTAAACTTTATCAATTAGTTAATAAAATTTAATAAATGTATAAAATTGCATACAAATTATATAAATGAAAAAAATGGCATGTTTTTTAAGTAATATTTTTAAAAATATATATATTTCTTAATGAGAATTTTTTTTTAATCCAGTTTAACTGCATGTGATTTCAATTTTTCTAATAATTTGATTATGCTAAAGTAATCGTACAAGGATCTCAGCAAATTTTAAGAACTGGTACATATACTAATACATACCAGCTAAATCTTATCACTGTATACTTATCTAATTTGCATTTCCATAGTTAAGAATGTTCATTCATAGGAAATACATACATTAAATTATTTTGAAATAATGGTTATCATTCATTGAAAAGTAACGTTTAAAAGAAATACAGATTCTACAATTTGCCTAATGAAGGAGTCATTTATCTAATAAAATAATTACTATGACTTTAAATTGATTATTTGCATGAAGCTAATACTAAACATATTCAGTGCATAGTAAAAATGTGATAACTACTTTATTAAAGAGGCAAATTAAAATACCTTGAGTGATTTCAAAGTCGGCAGATCAAACTGACTCAGAACTGATGATAATAAGTTGTAGACAACATTATTAAAAATTTCAGGAACATTCTATATAAAAGAAAATACAAATTATCATAATAGAGAAAATGTAACATTAGTATATTAAATATTCAAATAAATAACCACTGAACATCATCCATCTATAAACAAATCCTTTATATGTATACATATGAGTGTGTATGTCTGCTCACAATACAGCCAGAATTAGCTGGAGTGATCTTGATGGAATTTTTCATTGTGATTGACACCAACCCTGGAAGGATTTTAGGTAGGTGAAACTGGAGAAGTCAAGGGTATCATGGAGACAGAACATATTTTTTTCTCTCCATGCAGTTTCTTGATCATATATGTAAGGGTTAAAATAACAAAGACCACACCTCACATAAAACAAAACAAACATTTAATTTTAAAACACAAAATCAGACAAAAAAAATAAACGATTAAACACAAAATTAACAATGTTTCACTTTCATCTTTAGCCAAATTATCATGTCTAGTTCAACACTGTCTAGCTGTCTATGGTGCATACTTCTCCAAATTGCTACCTGATGCAAAATTAATCAAGTTTCATATAATTTTTCAACACTTCTAAATATGCAGAGTCGTCAGAGGATTGATGAAGTATTAGGATTTCATTAAACTTCCACTTCAAATACTTTTAGTTAAAATTTTATTTATGAAAATTAAACATGCATTGACTTAACACGTAAATTAGACAAGCTATTCACCTGCAGCATTAGCTATAAATGCTCTCTAGCTAACAACGCTGAACAGGCTTAAATATACACATGCGGTAGGAAATTTACATGCAGTTTTCAGTCACGGTTAAAACAGACTGACAGTTAAATGCATCGGATGAATATAATTAATTAATAATGAGGTCATGTTGTAAAGAAGAAATATTTTTTTTTAATTTCCTAACACTACCAAACACTTTAGTAAAAGTCCAGTAGCAGTCTTGAAACCCTTAAAGCAGAATGCTTTTCAATGTTCTGCAACAAGCTTTCAGATAATCAGAAATATTCTACCACAAATGCGTTTATTATATCAGCCTATAATTTTTTATAATATTACTGCCATTGTGGTACACATATAAAAGTAAAAAAGTATACAAATATATTTTTATCTTAAACAATAAAGAGTGAACATATTTAATAAAACAATGTTAAAAAACAATGAATTTAGGAAAATGTTTTTATTAAAACCAGAGTATTGACATAGGATTTACAGTTTTGTTAATTACTTTGGATGTGAAATATTTTAGAAACATCACCACGATGATGAAATAGGAACAGCCATTTTGACCCAAAAATTTAAAGAAAGGGAAAATTTTAATACTTTTTGGACTTATCTGTGTCCTGGTGGTGCAAAATATTTTTTATTCTTTTATCAGTTGTTCCGACATTGGTTTCATCACCATCATTTATATTATGCCTATTTCAAAAAGATCCATTTATGCCTATTTGTTTTTATCTTTTGCTGATTCCCAAATTTCGAAAATGGTTTTTGGTATGGAAACCGAAAAATGTCTATTAAAAACTGATAAATGTAAGTGTTGGTTTCATCACCATCATTTATATTATGCCTATTTCAAAAAGATCCATTTATGCCTATTTGTTTTTATCTTTTGCTGATTCCCAAATTTCGAAAATGGTTTTTGGTATGGAAACCGAAAAATGTCTATTAAAAACTGATAAATGTAAGTGTTTCAGTTTTTTATGCATTTATAGCTTGCTCTAATAAAGATTTGATTCAATAAACATTGCATTCCCTCTCGAATCCCACCTTTGCCACAATTCATTCCTCCTTTCTATATGTTACAAAAAAAAAATGTAGATTAATGTTTTTTCAGTTACATTTCACAAGCCGCAAATGTTCTGCGACATGCATTGCACATTTTGACACATTCTGATTGGGGGCTTGATTTGGTTTGGTTTAGAGCGCTACGGTCTACTGTTTTGCACATGACGGCTAATGAGACCGGGACCTACAGTTTAAAGCCGATTCCGAACGGCTACAAACATCCATGCCAGCAGCGGGATCCGAACCCGCGAACTCCGGTTCCGAAGAGCAGCGCTCTACCATTCGGCCATCGTTCGCCAATTGGGGGCTTGAAACCACGAAGCATTGCCTTTCACTTTTGCACTGCCTCCAAATATCTTTTGTACAATTTTTTAAATATTTCAATGCTAAAACAATTAAAATCATCCAAATAACTTTATGTGATAGTGTATAAAATGGGCTTAAAAAGGCTATACATTTTGATATTGTTAAATCATCTAAGGCATTATAACCCAAAGGCCAAGGTCATCCCATTCAATCTCTGCTGTTTTTTTTTTAATCTGAGGTAATTTCTCTTCTAACAAATTGAATGCCTCTATAAAAAACTTTCTAGATCTACCTCCTAAAGAAACATCATCAGAAAATGCCTAAACTCACAGTATTTATTGATAGGTAATTCCTCTAGTTGTCTCTGATAGCTTTTTTTCAGGACCAGATTAAAAAGTAGACAAGACTGATCATTGACTTGATAGTAAGACTAATATTTTTATTTTGATAGGTACCTTGGTTCACTTTTAACATAAGTAATTATTTGTTAGCTGAGTACAAGGAAAAATTGCAAAATATCGCCAGTTTATTTTAGTTAACACTTGTTAAATCCAAGAAGAAAATTAATTTTAAATAAAATTTGCTAACCATTTAAAAAAAAGCTATTTGGACATTCTTTCCAAAGTAAGTATTCTTTTGAAAATTTTTTATATTGTAAGTTTGCACTTTTTATAGGTACTAGTCACCATTTATATAAAGAAATTATAGAGCACATGGTGAATCTTACATACAAATAAAATATATTTTTAAAAAAATTGCAAAAACTTACGCCTTTTCCAGAAAGCTCAGGTGATTCTGCAGCAGTAACAAGATATTCAAATACATTTAACTGTAAAGCTGTCTTTCCCAGTTTATTACAATGTATCATCATATCTGGCACTTCAGACCACTGTACAATAAGCATCCAGGCTAACAAAATAGGTGAATGGCATGGGTGACTGCCCAAGTGAAGGATAGAATTATTTAAGGTCTGGAAAACAATAAAACAGTTAAACAAAGATAACCTCAATACACACACACATATATATATACATATATGATTAAAATAATATTTATTTTAGCACATAACTTAAATTGGATATAATCTACTTAGTATAGTTTGCACCTATAACAAAATATATAATAGTAAATATCTGGAAAGAAAAATTTAGAGAAGCAAACTTTCCACAGACAAAATTGGATTTTTAAAATTTAATGAATTGTATTTTAAATTGTATATTAAAAATTTAAAATAGGTGGAGAAATATTTGGATCATTAAAATAATATGCAAAACTTACTACCTGGAAATGTCAAGCTATCAAGTTTAAGGCAACAAGCAAATATAAACAAAGACAAATCTTGAGTTAAATCCAGTTAAACTGAGTAACTATATATATATATATAAATAGTTACTCAGTTTACTATATATATATATATATATATATATATATATATATATATATATATATATATATATATATAGTTTATATATATCTTCTTTTTATAGGTACCAGTCACCATTCATATAAAGAAATTATAGAGCACATGGTGAATCTTACATACAAATAAAATATATTTTTAAAAAATTGCAAAAACTTACGCCTATATATATATATATAGTAACTATATATATATATATTTATATATATATATATATATATATATATATATATATATATATATATATATATATAGTAAACTGAGTACCGAAGAAAGTAGAATGAACATAATACAAGAATTTATGTCTAAAGACAAAAATAAAATTTTTACAACTTTGAGTTACCTAAAACTTAAGGTAAAAAAAATTCTGTTAAAGGCATTTTGCTAATGTCACTTTTGCATGTTTATACCTATAATGCTAGTAAATTTCAGGAGTTTTCTTCTAAACAAATAATTTTAACAAACAGACACACTTAAGAGGAAAATAGGAATCATCAAAATACTATCTTACTGCATTAGAATACATATATGGTGCAGTAAAATTTCTTCTACCTTGATAAATAAATAAAATAAAAATCACTCACCTTAAGAGAACTTTCATCCTTGAAAAGGTAATGCTCTCTGATCCTAGAATATGAATTAAACAATGTGTATATATATACGTATATATGTGTGTGCAATGATAAAACTAAATTCTATTCAATTTTTTAACTTAATATTTCATATTAATTCAGGTAAACTCATTCAAATCAAGGATAACTGATGTGTAAGGGCAGCATTGCCCAGGAGAGTACACCATACAGTGCTCAGTTTGTGCGCTCCTCAAATTTTTGTTAATTCTATAAATTGGAAGCTGTGAGATTTTTATGTCTTTCTAATCTACTTGATTATTATTGAGCTCTGAGTAAAGAACACATAAGTGTTTTTCCAGAGAATAAAAGTTCTTGCCCCTTTCTGCAACAGTTTTATTATTTGTGCCAATGGAATCGATGTCTTGAAGTTGTACAGTAGATAAATCAAGTCTAAATCAATTTTAATCATCTATTCAGTTTTTCTACAAATGAGAGTGTTTTTGAAATTTTGTTGACATACATATATATACTAGCTGCTTCGCACCCAGCCTTCGGTCTGGGTCTTAAAATATTTCGATGAAAGGTTTAGAATCACTATTAAAGATAATAAGATGTATTAGTAGAAATGCTGAACAAATCTCGTATATTTCAGACTGTTGACGATTGTAACAGTTTATTTTAATAGCTGAATGTCCAGTAAGTGCATTGTGTAGCCCGTGAGCCGCTGCATAATAATTCCCAATTCCACGACTTTTTTTTTAATGTAGGAGTCAAATTTCAAAATGCTGTGGAGAATAATATATATGTACTCTTCTGAATGGGATAATTCATTTCCGAGATTGGATACCTTTTAGTACTAATGTTTTACATACAAAAAAATTAAATTTTAAACAACAAAACCTATGACGATAACTTTTTCTTTAAAAAATGGCAATTTTGAAATAAAAACAAATTTGATAGAACATGGCGAATTTGTAATAATTGAAAATAAAAATCACGCCAACATATAACAGAAAAAATACTAATTTCTTAAAAAAAATTGAGAAAGTAAAATAAAGATTTACATATTTTGATGAAGTAAAAAATTTAGCTATTAAAAATAAAAGGATTTTGATACTGGGATATTTCAAAGAGAAAAACTTATTGCGTATGACAAATAGTTGTAACTTTAGGCAATAAATGGCACCACTCAGTACATATATTAATTAATATACTTTTAATTGATTGTAATTACGGTATTTTAATGGTGGAAAGAGTTTAAGCATTCAGCAGATTGGGCGAAGTAATGCATCCAAATGTATTTATGTTTATAAATGCATTTATTTACATTCGAATTTTAATGGTAAGGTCTTGAAAAATTCTTCAAGAATATAATAAACCACTAACAAAAATACCAAAATGTGCCGCAGTTCAAATTTTCCAAACAAACAACGGTTTGGCAGGACAGGCTATAGTTATTTTGCATTAATGTCAATTCTATTACCAAATATCTGGCGAAAACGACGACAACAATGAAAATATGGTCATTATTTGTCACGCTAACTCAACAGTTAAAATGACTGTACTACATAATTAAAACGGTGTTTTTGTTGGTTTTAAAATAATATATTTCGAACTAATTAGAATATCTGAACGCGATTGACCGAAATGACTTTTTTAAGTAATTCTGCCAAGCCTAATTATGAATAGATGTTAGTGTGGTCTCAAAATTGGATAAATAAAAATGGCGCAATTGAATTGACAATGAAAGAAAAATACCAAATATTGATAAAATGAAATAAGCACATAAGGTCAAAAGCCGAGAAGAATTATATTACTTGAAAGTGTTATCATAAGAATGAAGTTACTTAAATGATTTCAATTTTTATAACACTTAATTAAAAGAAATATACCGAAAGTTGCCAAGGTTATTTAAGAATAGGTGAAATACAGAGTGAAGTCTTAAAACTGGATAAATAAAAATGGCGAAAATTGAATTCATAATGAAAGAAATACACCAAACTAATATTAATAAAACGAAATAAGTATATAAGGCTAAAATACCGAGAACAATTATATTATTTGAAATCACATTTTAAACTTTAATCAAAAGTGGTAACAATATCTCAACATTTCATAGTTGCCATTTCTAAAATGAAAACTTATTTGTTCCCTGTATATCACTTGCCAATTTTTTTTCTCTAGTGTAGTTGAGGTTTAGATAACAAAACCTATAACCATGTGTTGATTTTTATTTAATAAATGGCAACTGCGAAATAAAAACAAATTTGATAGAACATGGCAATTTTTAATTACTGAAAATAAAAATCTCGCCAAGAAAATAAAATAGAAAAAAAAGGTGATTTCATAAACAAAAGTGTGTTTGGCGTTTAGCAGATAAGAAAATAGTTATATATAAATGCCATCATACATTTTTTTTTTATATCAAATACCATTATATACTTAAACTTGAATTTAAATAGGGTAGATACGTTTTTGTGTTTCCGGTATACCAAATATCTGGAGATAATAATGCCAACAATGAATAACACTGCCATATTTAGACGCCAACTCAACAATGAAAAGCTCGTGTTGCAAAATTAAACTGCCATTTTGTTTGGTTTTTCGTTAATATCATTCGAACTAATTGGTATATCGG
Source organism: Pardosa pseudoannulata (assembly GCA_032207245.1). NCBI lineage: Eukaryota > Metazoa > Arthropoda > Arachnida > Araneae > Lycosidae > Pardosa > Pardosa pseudoannulata. Next base: position 62,476,944 of record CM063507.1, on the reverse strand, counting down.
AACACGAATGGGCGAAATAACATCCCTGGATCTCACAGTCAGATTTTAATCTGGGAATTCAAGATGTATTAATGTGGAATATGTTCATTGAATATGATAACTTGGCGGTATCAAGGATTTCTGTCCAAAGAAGTTACTCTATGACTTATCGGGTAGATTTGTTAAAAAAAAAAAAAAAAAACAACATAAAAATGAAAACTGTTCTTAATATCTATAAATAAAAATAACAAAATATATGTTTACATGCTAACGATTAAATCTGCATCAAATTTGTGTCTTATATTAAATTTGCTCAAAACTATATAGTAAAATATAAGTTTAACCCTAAACTATATTACTACTGTACGTTGATCAGCAACGTTAATATACCTTGCCAAATTACGTGATAGAATAGGGAGCAGAGGTTTTGACAACAAAAGTACTAATTTTGTTCGTAGTAATAAATGCTTTCTAAAATTAAGGCAATTTATGACAAACCACATAGTTTAGTATGAAACAGAAACACACATTCATATTGTCAAATATATGAATATGAAGATAACTATATAAAATGATAGGTGATTACCATGAGAGTCACTGAAATTGGTACTTTTTGTTGTTAGAATATTGTTGATAAACATTTCATTGCAACTTAAAAATTAACCAAGAATTAAATTTAAAATTAGTTTTCATATAAAAATGCTATAATTTGTGTCACATAGAAATGAAAGTGAATCACTTTATATCTCAATTTCCAGATCAAATCGAATTGATACTACGCAGACGATTATAAAATAAGAAATGAATAAATGAATTATTTAAAGGAATGACGTCATGATGATAGAAAAATATCATTTTCACCTATGTATTATGTAATAAATTAAAAATTTTAATCTTCTACTTTTAACCGAGGAAAACTGCGTTTAAAACAATTACTTGGGATGACGTCATATTGCTAGAAATAATGCTTCTTTCACTTAGTTATCACGCGATAAATTAAAAATTTAATCGTTTGCTTTTAACCGGGGAAAATAATGCTTGGAATAGTGACATGAAATGCTCGAAAACAGGGGAAGGAATAGATTTCGAACGTTAAAAATTTACAAAAACCTTCCCAGGGATATACCTAAACATTTCCCAAATTTTCACGGTGATTGGATGCATGGTTTTTGAGTCTATTGAGTACATACATATATACAGACAGACAGACACAAATTCATTTTTATATATATATATATGCACAAACATGTATGTATGCATGTGTGTGTGTGTGTGTGTGTATATATATATATATATATATATATATATATATATATATATATATGAAGAGAGAGAAAGATAAGCATACATAAATATCTATTTATTTATTAACATGTTTTAATCCAAATTCAAAAAGTTTTTTTTTTTTTTTTTTTTTTTTTTTTTTTTAGATGCAACTTTATATTTATGCTACACAGAAAGAAACCCAGAAAAATTCTGTCTTGGACAACTATTTAAGTTTGAATTAAATCTGTCACCAAGATCAATTGATAGGCAAATAGATAATTATCATAAATAAATTAATTTATTATAAATAAATTAATTTATTATAAATAATTAATTTATTATAATTAATTAATTTATTATAATTTTATTTATTTATTTTTATTTTATTTATTTTTTTATTTTATATTAATTTATTATAATTAATTAATCAAATAGATAATCGATCAATTGACCTAGTCCTTGATTTGAATTAAATCTGTCACTCAAATTAAGTTACAATACAAAATACTGTGGGCTGCATTAAAAAGGCAATTTATTTAGGTAGGTTTCAAAAAGTTTTTAGGAAATGGTAATACATAGTAACCATCTCTAAAATTGAGCAGCATGTGACAGAGACAAATGATGAAACTTTAAATTATATATATTCTCTCATGACTGCCAGCACTCTCCTCAAATATTTTTAAATGGGGCCCAAGTTTAGATGACAGGTAAAGATTGTTAGCCAGTTAGAGGAGTTAATTAAGGTCACCAAGTGATGCAGAAATGTGAAAATTTTATATAATTTATATAATTACAGTAAAACAGAAAGGGTTTTTGAGTTAACAGTTGCCAACAGGATATCGAAAATTAAGAAAGCAAAAGAAAATTTCCAAGACACAGAAAAGGTTCAATTTATTACACTCAAAAAGGAAAAAATTATAGTTGAATGTATGCAATAAAATATGAATACACACATATATATATATAAATATGGGGGAGATTGGCTTATATACAGATCCATGGAACAGATGCAGTATATGTCCCTAGTGACATTTTTTGCCATTGATTAAAAAAAGCTGCCAAAATTGTTGTGACAGAAAATACACATTAGGCCTTATTAATTATCAGAAGAAACTTAAGAGTAAAATTTCATTCAACAATGGAAATGCATCATATCTTTTCGATTTTCTCGTGAAAATGCACTGAAATTGTGCATATTAGTGCTGATATGTAGTGAAAATTACAGATCATTCACAATTGTTTTAGGTATGGATAAACCAATTTCTACTCTTTGTTCTTTAACTGTTGGTTGATTCTTGAAATACACTGGAGACTCATTTTTTAAAATAAGAATGAGTGAGAAAATGCATTCAATAATCATGGCAAAAGCTTACAAACACTTCATATAGCTTCTTAGAAAATTGAAGAAAAAATATTAACACATTGTTGACTGGCAATTTTACTGAAAATTTATCTCATGTCACCGGTACAATTTGATTCATAATCACTCGGACAATCAGATAAAGCATCTGCGTATAATTCATTGAAAGATTTTTCATTACGTTCTGTCATCATTTAAAAAAATTTTTTTTATTAAATATTTTTTACAACAATAGATTTGGCAGGTCCTATAAGTGAGAGAAACAGCTTGTGTTATACTGACCAACACTTGCACTGTATGGTCACCAACAGAGAAAACAACAACCATGTGAAAAAAAAAATGCATCACAAGTTTACTCATGGCCGGTCAGCAATGTGTTAAGAGTGGGAAGTGGTCACATTAATGTAACTGCACTGTGTGTGTGTACACATTTTTAAATGAAAACTAAAAACACTATATTGTTATTATAGTTTTTAAATATCATTATTCATCAATTAACATAAATTATAACAATTAGTAAAACAATCAAATAATATTAAAATGTACTGAAGTCAGGACAATATTTGTTTTAATTATAACGTCATCAATTCTACGACAGTTTGGCAACCCCTGGTATAAAGCCCAGCTGGCTGTAATGCAGACCACTAATTGAAAGTAGATATAGTAATAATAATTAAATGCTCAAACTCACATTCCATTTTCCTTGCATTTAAAAAGCCACTCCAGTTCAAAACACTGAATCAGAACAAAGCCTTCTAAGTACCTAGAATATGAAGAAATATTTTAACACCATGGAATAATATAAAATATTTAATTAATACGGTTGAAGACATATTAATAATTCATCAAGTAAAGTTAAACGCCTCAAAGCAGATGTGACACTGCACCTCAATAAGATACACCACACAAGAGCAGCTCACACACACACCTTACAATAACAGCTTGATTATCAGAAAAGATACAAATGGTTTGCTTATGAAAGCCCCTGTCTAGGCAAATAGCTACAACACATGAAGATTGCAAAGACCTTAGCTTGGAAAACAGCAACAAATTTACCAAGCAGGAAGAAGAGTATGGTGCCATCCCTAGGATAGCACACACTGATACCAACCTGATGATTAAGCTTATATCCATCAGTGAACTAAATACTACAATTCAGAGGGAAAATGAACACAAGGGCTAAAGAAAGCAACAGAAATGGCAATAAAATATTAGTACAGATTAAAAAGTTGTTTAAATACAAAACTTACCCAATTAAATTAATAAGATGTTGATTGTCGTCAGAAAGCATAAAACGGAATGATTGTCGTAACCCAAATCCATGGCTCTGAAATAAATTTTCAAATTGAACTTCAGTAGCATTCATTTAATTTTAAAATACATGAAAAAAATTAAACAACAAAAAAGGCAATTAGAGAAGAATTACAAACAAATAAGAAAAATAATTTATGTAAAATAAACTAAACTCTTTAGTGCAACAGCCCTATTTGGGGATCATACCCTACAGTGTCAATCTCTATTTTCCATGACCAAGGTCTCTGGAGTGTGAAGCATATCTCCTGGTTAGGTAGTCAACCTTATAAGGAACCCCAAGAGTTTATTTCTATCTACCCACTACAGGAATGAAAGGCTGAGTCAACCTTGCAATTTGTGTAAACATACTGTTAACCCTTTCGCGCCTACTGTCACGTATACGTGCCAGCAAGAAACACACTCACTTCCTGGCCAACACGCTGGCATGCCAGAGCATTTTCTCGTTCATCCCCGACCGTCACATATTTGTGCCAGTGTTCTGGAACTTTTTAAAAACTATAACTTTTGACACAAGATGGCATTGTATGTCCATATGGTTTTAGATACATGTAGATTTGACCTTGTACTCAATATGAGAGTAGTATGATACACATGGTTTTTGATTATATAAACATCAGGGGAAAGGAATGTTTCCGAATGACATGTTTTATGACAGGTCTTTAAATTCACATGTGGTGTTTGTTTATAGTAAGCAGGGGAGTTTTATTTTTGCAACAGCGTTGTGTATTTTGGTTTGCAGTCCAGTTTTTAGTGGAGAATTAGATCTGACAGACTTGTTTTTTTTCTCTTTTTATTGATAGATTTTTGAAGTGTCGAAAGTGTTTAACTGACCTTGAAATAGCTCAAATGACACAAATATTTCAGATTTTGTTTCTGAAACAGATTAGAATAGTAGTAATATTGACACTAATATATATTCTGATTGTTCTGTTCATAATGGATCTAGTGATTCTAATGATGAGGAGGACATTTCTGACAAAGATAATGATGATGCTTCATTTTTTCACATTCCCGGAAAAATCTTCCAAAATGGCAAATGAGTTACTAAGAGTGCAAGGACTGTAAAGTTGGATTGTGTGTAGATCCCTGTTTTTAAAATTTTTCATACAAAAAAAATAATTTTAAATAAGATAGTATTCAGTTTTGTAATGTTAGAAGACATTAAATAGTAAGTAAATAATGAAAAAAAAAGGTGTAAAATATATATTTAAATAAGAAATAATTTAAGTAAATAAAGTATCTATAAACATATAATATAAATCACATTCCCTTTAAATACTTTATTAAACAAGCAGCATTATTAAACAACACGTTGTTATTTCGTTAATTTCATGAATCTAGGCTTAATAGCAAAAATCCTCTGGCCCACGATACTCACTCGGGAAAGAGACTGCCAGCCTCAGAGTAAAGTGTGCGTTTGAGCTTCCCATTGCAAAAGGGTTAAATAATTAAGATAATACATATTGAGCTTACTTCCAGTAATTTAATCTTATTAGCTAGGAATCAAAATAATAGCAAATGGTCATCACTCATAAGCAAAGATAACAAGAAAAAAAACTTAAAACATTTTCATATTCTATATATAGTATTATAAAAATAGCAGAATTACCTGAAAAATTGTAAACATCTTTTGGACATCATCTATAGATGGTTGTATATCTTTATAATACAAAAGCAATAATTGCAGCAATTCACACTATAAGAAAAAATAGACAAAGGAAAAATTTACAGCCATATTTTGAATTCAAGACTATTTTACACTAGCATATAGCCCGTCATATGACGGGATCAGTAAAATATTTAATTTTCCAGAATTGCTTGAGGCAGGTTAAAAAATGGTTTGTTTTTTGGCTGAGAATTATTTTGAAACAAAATATTACCATAAGAAAAGTATTTACGTAATATCTAAGTTTAGTGATAAAACGTATGGAAATAATGCAGAAGATATTTAAATAATCTAAAATAAATGACTAAATGAGATGGTTAAAGGAATGATGTCATAATGCTAGAAAAAAATTGTTATTTTTACCTATTTATTATGTGATAAATTGATACATTTAATTGCCTACTCTTAAAATGGGGCTTGATATAATAATGGTAATATGTGAATTTAATAAAATAAAAATCATAAAAATTTGAAAAATGGTAAAAATTTATTTTAAAAATAATAAAACAACTCTAGGAATAAGAATTCAAAAGAAAAAGAAATTATTAAATTAATTAGACAATTAGAAAAATTCGGCTATGTCAGGGGTAGAACCATCAACCCAAGAAGTACGACGATCAAATGGGCAGACACTCTACCCCATGTGCCAGCTTAAATGTGGGGAAGGAGATGGTCATATAAGGGTCAAGTAAAAACATTCCAGAAATTTAAATATTGCGCTCTGCCCTCACCATCCTATCAATAATGAATTAAGTATAGAATAAGAGGGAGAATAAGGCTTGAAATAATAGTATTAAATGCTCAAAAAGGGGGGGGAATGAGGTGGATTTCGAATTCACTTTGAATTCTGCTAACCCTAACTCATAAAAAATCCAATATGGATGCCTGTATCCATTCCAGGTACAACCGCTTCATAAATTCACGGACAGACAACTTAGGCTATTATTATATAGGGGATAATGGTTAATTTTGTGCAAAGTTATTTCAAATCATAAATAATTTCTTTAAACTGAACATTTATTAAAAATTATCACTGCAATACATTTTAAGTAGAAAAGAATAGACAAGTTAAATTTAAAAAAATAATATGGAAGTTTAAAAACATTTCCAGAAACAGAATATTTATCTTAATTTTAGATAAAATGAGACATTTGCTATAGTTTTGCATCTTACATAAAATATTATAAAATAATTTTATACGGTTATAATTTCTTTTTGACACCACCTCTAACAATTAAAGCTTTTTGTATGATAACTTATCTAATTGCAGAATTTTTAATACAAACTAAGGTTGTTTTATTAGAATTTATTTAGGTACAATAATCAGTACTAAATAAACACAGTAACAAGATGAAAACTTTTTGCATTCATCTCCCAAACACAATTCTGATTATTGAAAGTGTCTCTTACAAAATTAATATTAAATGAAATTAAAATCTTGAACACAAACCTGCTCCTTAAGGGTGAATGTTATCCAGTGATATGCAAGAAGATCAGACTGAAAGTAAATTCATTCAAATAAATTAATATCAAATAATATAAACCATAACATTAATAAATGAATAAAGCAATATAAAATAATTAAGGACGACTCTATATAATTCAAAGTTATTAAAACAAGGGTTTGTTTATAAACTGGTACTGTAATTTTGAGTAGATAAGAGGTGGCTAATATGTGTTTAAATAAAAATTTAAATTATCATTAGCAGCATTTCTGAAGGAATTTAATTTTTCCTGTTACCACTCCAAAAATATTTTTTTACTGAGCATATTTTCTGTGCCTCTATTAC
>CM063507.1:62299569-62462069 GCA_032207245.1 Pardosa pseudoannulata | reverse complement strand
CAGTCAATAGGCCAATGGCCACCCTTAGCTCTTTCCTACTGAGCTTAAGTAGCTCATTAGCCTTCATCCAGTGATATCCCTGGTTAAGCTCCTTTGCTTGCATTTGATTGTTAGAATCAAGCCAAGCCCTATAAGTGTCCCCCATTAGGAGGTCCCTTACGGTCCTTCTTACTACATTATGAGGAAGACCAAGTACAGGTTCTGGCCCAATATATGTAACGTAACAATGGCCAAATGGTTTTTGGTACTGGTGTTCATGGGTTTGAATCCCATTGTGGCATGGATGTTCATAGCTGTTAGCAATCCCTAATGTTTATTCTTGACATTATTCGCAGCTGACGCCGCATACATGAGTTATGACATAATCGACGGAGCACTATGTGTTGCTTTACTCTCCCGCTCCCAGAGAAGGTACTCCTCCGTATGAAACGAGGCAGCAAGACGTTTTTAGTCTCAGGAGTTTGTGAGGTCTCACTCACTTAGCCGATATTTTGTCGAATGTATTTTTGTGATAGTTTTCAGCACAGAGCAGGCTCTGCTCTGGTAGACGATTGATTATATCTTTTTGTTATCTATGTTAATGATTATTTTTTTTCAGTTCAAAATAAATAGTTTATTTTTACAAGTCATGAACTTGTCATTCACTGCTTCACTCTGCTAGTATGAGGCATATAAGAATCGTTGACTTAATAATATCAATAACCATTTGGAATCAGCTATAAGTAGTAGTTCCCAGTCTCATTGACCCTTTGTTGCAAAAAAAGTAGACAATAGCGCTCCAGACCAAATCAAATAACATATATGTATTCTTTTACGATTTAAATTGTGCTATTATACTTTTAACAGAAAAACACTTCCTGTATAAAAACAACTAATAAACAAAAGCTAACTCATCCAATTTTAATAAAAATAGAAATATTACTCTGTATACAAATTGAATAAAATTGAGTAGAGGAGAAATTAAAAAGATTGATACACATAAAGAATATGTACACTTGAAAATCATACACAAAATATTAGAAAACTCCATAGTTTGCCCTTTTCAGTGGTCCAGAGAAACTGAAACTTGAATATTATGAATGCAAAAAAGAAACATACCTCTAATAATAAAGAATGTATATGCCTTTCATTTATAAGCTGGGCCTGTAAAAAATAATGAAGATGTTAAAAGATATTTTACAATGCTTTTAAATTGCAATGCATTCAACTTTAAGCCAGAAAACAAAGAAATAATAAGTATCAAGAATGAAAGGGAAGGTATAATTCTGTGTAAACTGTTGTTAAGGAGAATAAAATGTTCTATAACCCATGAGGATGTACAGCAAGCATTTTAGACAGGCATTAAAAATTGATTCCACATCACATATTAGGATAATTTTTACATATAACATATATATGCAACAAAATTATTTTTTCCAATTTTAATTCCCACTCTGTGATAAAAAAAGAGCTTCAATTCAGAGAATGTAGTTAATTCCTTATTTTTCAGGGAAAAAAATTATTAATCACTGTGGTTATTTTTATGTTCTATGTTACTATGAATAATTGATCACGTAATCTTTCATTCAGTGTAGTTCCGAATTTACAATCTTCAGCAAGTCGAAGCAATTCTAAAACGTAAGTGGAAATATCTTTGCCTGAATTCTGCATACGTTTTTGAAAACAGAAATGTCTATGAATTTCTGACGGTTGTGGCAAAAAAATGCTTTTTTAGTAAATCTACTAAGTCTTTAAAACTTTTTTCCGACAACGAAGCAGAAGCAATTAACGAACAAATAATCGATAATGTTTTATCACCGACTACTGCAAGCAACATTGCACACATTTTAACAGCATCTGTAATAGCATTAGCTTCGAGAAAATATTTTAATTGTTCCGAGTAATTGTCCCAAGAACTTGGTTGATTAACATCAAACTCTTTCATGTGGCCAATCACAGCCATACTGACAACTTTCTTGAAAATTATATGAACATAGAACAATGAAAACAAAATTTAGTTTTGCAAACGAAACTAACATGAATTTTTCAACAATCCTTACTTCTTAAAAGACAGCAAAATCCCATCCTCATCACCGAGATTTTATGTTCTATGTTACTATGAATAATTAACTTGCAGCTGAAATAATGACACACAATTTATTGAATGACACATAACGGACATATAGGAGCAGCCATCACTACATACATTTTGGAACAACTGAACTAAAAACTGTTGCCATGCCAACTAGTGAAAATAGTTGTTGCCACACCGGCATTACAAACCTTGGATACATAATAGTTATCATGAAAGTTTGGTGACTGGTGGTAGATTCCAGACCTCATGGTCATTTATTTTATACAAGCTGATGGTGTTTCTGGCTGTTCAGTAATGCTAGGCTAATCTAATTTTCTATACGAGTAGATTGATTTCACTCTTGGGAACATGGTGTGATGACCTTCCTTTCAAAGATTTTGTGGTCTATGGATGTTTAGAAACATTATCCAAAGTTCAGAGATGATTTGATAAATGATTTTTAAAAGACTTATTGCTACAACTGTCTTCCTGAGTTGAGTTTTAATGACTGCTTGAAGGATGAATAAGTTATTGAGTCTAGCCTCAGCAAATCATATAAGGACAGGATTTTCTTTCAAAATTACATGTCTAAATTTTTGAATAGCATATATATAATGTTACAATTTTTAAACAAAAGAAGAAAGTGGACATTGGACTCAAATGTAATTTCTGAAAACACCAGTGAGTTTCAAGGTAATCAAAATTTTGAAACTACCATTTGTTACACTCTATATATCTCAAAAATACACAATTAAAATATTTTTCATAAAATAGTATATTCATAGGAAATTATTTTCTTTTTATAAAATCTCATTCTACAACTCAAACATCTTACTAACTGCTTGGACCTGGGATAATTATAAAATTACTAATATGAGCAATGCATTTTTATATTAGTTCAAATAAATATATTCTTCAACTTCACTTGACAGAACATAACATTAAGTTATAAATCAGAAATTACGATGTCCTATTACTGCTCAACCAAATTAGAATCTTGATTTTAATTTGACTTCTAAAATTTATAGGTACCCTTTTTGGTTGGACTTATAATTTTGAAATGATTGTAGTATTAATTTCCCTTGTTAATAAATGATTCATCCCAAATTTAAAATTTTGTTTTTGTTTTGAGCACTATGGTATTTTTTTATCAACACAAGAATAAACTGGATTAAAACTTACTCCCAAAAGACAATTTCAAATAGCTACAAATGTCCATGTCAATATTGGAATTTAAACTCATAAATCCTGATATTAACATTTTACCTATTCAGCCATTGTTTATCCCCGATTTAGAAATAATTAGTTTAATTTTCTATTTTGTTATATTTTTACATTCCTTATTCAGACATGCCAACTTTCAGGCACCTCTGTCAAGAGCAACATTATTTTAGGATTTAAAACTTAACGTGCTACGGGTGTACTTTGCATGCATGAAGTACACTTGTATGCAATTTACTTATATAACAGCAGAATGCCAACATTCAGGCACTTGTGTCCGGAGCAAACATGCTAATTACAGGTTATACATAAGTACATATCTTATTGGTTTCTAAATTAAAATTAAATTTGAAATATTTCCACAGTAGTAAATTGTAAAAGGTAAATTAATATTCTAGCATTTAAAAATTTATGAGTAACTTTTTTAGCTTTAACAACTTATTTTCATATTGAAATTTTCTTTAATTAATTTCCTCCCAAAAAGATCAGCATACCTCTGCAGGCTACCAATTAAACAGCACTGATAAGAAAAAAAAGCATCTAACATAATAATATTGGATATAATTACTATATCTTACAAAACTGATTAATAGATACCCTTAATATGTATATAATGCAAACATGTCCAGAATATATATCTAAATTTAGAATTTCACGTTGTTTCTGTAATTAATAAATTTCAAAATATAAAATATAAGAAATTTTTCTGAAATACTGTTTTAAAATATTATAACTACATGAATACCTCTAGAGTTTCTTTCGTTCCTTTATATTCATATGAGGCATATGACACAAACAAATCATAGCACTGAATTACGTCAACATCCTGAAAAAGAATTTAAATACTATAAAAAATGTCTCAGTTACAAAAAGCAATCACTATATTTAACTTAAACACAGTTTATACTATGCACTGATACTCAACATGTTCTAAAAAGTCTATAAGCTAAAGTCTTTAGGAACACATTTTTTCTCACTGAACATGTAAAAAGTGGAAGAAACCAATCTTTATCAAATCTAACACTACATTAAATAACTCCTACTGGAACTTATGGTTTTCTAAATGGCAACTTGCACTATAAAAGAAATCATAGCTTTGAATTCATAAAGAATAAGAAAAATATACAAATAAGAAAACATGCATAAGCATCTACAATCTATAATACCTCTAGATATATGTATATAAAATCCTCTGTATGTTTGCATGTCTGCTATGCAGTTTAAAATAACAGGATCAATCACATTAAATTTTGCATGGTGATTCAACCGATACCTTGGGAAGTTTTTAGGCTGATCAAACTGATCAGAGATCAATGTGATGATGATAGAACCTGAAATGTTTCAAGCCCTAAGCCCTTATGTAGGGCTTTATTAGCTACATCAAGCCTTGAAACCCTTAGATATATTTTCCTTTTAATAGCATACTAAAATTATTAAAGTTGTTAAGTGACCTAATTAATCTGATCAAGATTAAAGTGTCATATATTAACTGTTGTATAAGTGTTATATATTGGTCATTAGTTCTAATTGATTGGATGAAGTGTTATATATTAAATGTTGTAAATGTTATATATTAGTCATTTTAAAATATGTTCTGCTACTTTTGAACAGATTTAACTTAGTTATGTATATATATATATATATATATATATATATATATATATATTGCCAATTTTTCTTTTCAATTTCTATTTCAATATTTTTTTCAATGTCAATTTATCTTGTTATTAAAAGTAACAGCATTATTGTTTACAAAATTAAAAGTATACATTTAACATTTTATTCATACCATGAGCTTAATTTTTTTTAAATAAGCCTCTTGGTTTTCTTTAAAATAATAATAACTTTATGAAATGCCTACAAAATTGTTTATATCATTGGTATATAGTATAATCTAAAATCTAGTTTAAATTTTGAAAAAATATCAACTTTATTTCAGAACCTTAACTATTCCAACCAAAGGCTGGAAGTGAAGTGACTAGTATTGAATCATAAAATGCTGCATTAAGGTTATAGAAATATAGGCACTGAACTAACTATTGTTTCTGGGTGTAATATTCACAAGAACATGGTAACTGTTAATCACTCATAATTTCAAATATAAAATCCACAGACCACAAAGGAAATGATAGATCCAACATTGGAGACTAACAGAATGTCTTATCCCATCTGATAAGATGAAGTGTCATACAGAATAGCAAAACTAACTGATATTTTTTGCCACTGCAGAAAAAAAAAAAAAAAAGATTTTAGTAATGAACTACTCTATATTTAAATATGTTTTTTTGCCTCAACTTCTCAATTTTACCTTATAGAAAGTAATGAATAAATATTTCATGATATAAAAAATTATAGAACAAAAGAAAAATTAGGTAATATAAATAATAACAAGGTAACAGAACTATCAAATTAATAATATAAAAATATACGATTTCTTTATTTAGAGAAAAAAAAATGTTAAGCTTTATTAATAAATAATTTAAGATTTAGGAAGTACAGTATAGATATATACAAAGTTATATAATATAAATGAGTTTCACTTTTCTTTTCTAATACTTACAATTAATTTACTTAGTTTGCTTACAAACTCAAAATGAGTTTCTTCTACAGATTTTTTTAAGGTATCTAGAGATGGTTGACTGTAAGAAAAAAAAAAGTACAATACTAAAGGAACATGATACAAGTTATAAGACAAATACAATATATCCTTTATGTATACAAAATTAATTTAAAAATTAAGAATATTAATATATAAGTATATATGTATATTAGCATATTAATAACATAAAATCTAATGAAACTTAGGACATGAGTGACTTAGAGGAAAAAAGTTCATGACAGTAAATTAATATTATTGTAGACATTCAACATTAAAACCTTTTTTTGTATAACAATAGAAACATATATACAAAGTTTAAAAGAACTAATAGAAAAGAAAGACTCTTTACTTTGGTTTTTTAAAAAATAGTATTCCATTCAATATGCGCTCACTATTTTCTCCAAGTTCATATTGAACTAATTCCTTACAATTAACAGATGAACCAGTCACAAGAGACCATAGATCTTTGGCAGACCTAAAATAAAAATTATTTATCAAATTTTTCTATTTTATAATGAATGATAAAAAACAATAGTACAGTTTGCATATTTATTATATGAGAAATTTTAATATTCATTATGGCATGAATATTTCAGCAAAAAAATTACTAATACTTGGATACATAGATATGTGTACAAAAGCTTTACAAGTGACAGAAAAATAACAACCTCTTTACTTTTACATAAAAATTAGGATTATAATTGAATTTTTAAAAGGGATGAACTAAGTACTTGTGATTCTGATGATCTCAATTTTCTTTATTATGACCAAGCATGTTATGTTTATAAAAAATATAATAGATAAGGAGAAGTTAATTTTCCTAAAGTTTTAAAATTAACAATCACATTTACAGCTCATGCATTGTTTTTATTGAACTACAGACACTTTGGTATTTCTTTAGTCCTTTTAAATATTAAACAGCACTATTACACAGTCTATATATTGTTAGATCCTGTTTATTCCAATTATGAATTTTCATTTCATAATTCTTTATTGATATATACTCCAGTTAGTTAAATTTAATGAAAATACTGAAAAAAAAAATAGTTTTCCTGTTATATCTGATTAGGCTGCGATTTTTTATTTATGTGAGTGTATAAGTGTGTAGACTGTGAGTAGTGTAATCAGAAATAAGTGATATCTATATATAATCTATATATTTATTCGACATATTACATCGGGCAGTTGTCAGTTTTGAAGAGGAGCAATTAAAGATACAAAATAAAAGGAGATTAGTTTTAATACGATTAAAATGGGTATTGTTTTCTTTAAAAAGAAATGGTGTGTCCCATTCCCCGATTAGCACAGATATTTTCCAAAATATTACGATCTTTTTAGAAATATTAAAATATTCAAAGAATTATATAGGCCTTAAATGAAATTTATTTCCAGATTGTGAATCATGGTCTGATAAATTTAAATAATTCTGATAAATTTAAATAAAATAAGACAAAAACTTGGATTATAAAAGTCAATTTAGAATGTAAACACAAAATAATCTGACTTAAGATAAGTGCGTTTTTAATAAAGAAAATAGTAAATAACACAACCTTGTGATTCGCGCCATTGTTGTTTTTAAATCACCATAACCATGCGAAGATGAAAGCGGCTCTGCCAGATTCATCTAGGTTAATGAACCTTTAAAATGTCAAGGGGCTAAATTATAACACATTTTACTTTTGATCCTGTAAAAGATTTTTATAGAAATCTTGTTATTTTTGACTTTTTTTTCCAACTGCAAGAAAGTTTTAGCAATACATAAATGAAAATCTGTGATTAAAATATTATGTCTGTGCGTTTTTACGATATTATAATGGAAATAGAATAAATAAGCTTTTCATATTTTCTTATTAAAATTTCAATATAAAAGATAAATCTTGAGAATCAGTCAGAAAATGTGTATAACACCAAAAACGAAACTCGGAACACCGATAACTGTCAGTTTTGTTATTGTGTAATGCGTAAGAGTGAACGGAAAGTCTCAGGAAAGTAATTGTCGGGTATGAGTCATAAACCTGCTCTTATCATTCTCTTGTTGACATTCTGATACTTCTCCCACTTTATGTCAAAAGACAATATTTTCAAATGAATTTCTCATGGAGAAGAAAAGGTTTATGTTTTCAAGAAATATGCTGTATAATATTTTGTTATATGACAGCCCTATGTGTATTATCCCATAACGAAATGCCGCAGTTGTACATATTAAATCATTTCGTTTTTCATTTAAGGTAGAATTCTTCATTACAGTGGTTTAGCTGTTAAAAGCAGCATTTGAAAAAAACGGTAATAATTTTTTTTTCTTTTTATATGTGGTTGTTTGTTTTACTTATAATTTTCTCTCATTTAAGTAGTTCAATCAACAATAAAAGAGAGTTAGAATTTATCATTTTATGCGATAGTAAAGGTAGAATTTATGACATTTCATTCTTTTGACATTTTTTTTTTTAAATCATAATTTATAAACCATTAGTTTTTAAAAATTCGTAAATCTTTACTATTTATGCTTGCTTTTCTTAGCATTGGTGTTTTTAAAGGTTATAGTAGAGGAACTCTATAAAGATTGTTTGCTTGAAAGCAAATACCAATTGTAATATTGTTACTTCTTAAATAATTTAATATAAAATAGTTAACAAGTTATTTTATTTTCTTGTCTATCAATCTGTATTTGTGAGTTTTAATTCATAAAACATGCATTATATTTGAAGTATATAGAGTCAGTGGGCTGCCTTTCAATTTGTGTAGGCATGCTATTAAAAAAATTAAGGCCCAAAATCTATGTTTATACTTTCTTAGGTTAAAATGTTTGTTTTTTTTTAATTTATGAATAATTTGTTAATTTTTGCACAATTGATGATTCACTTTAATTTTCTTTATGTAATTTTTTTAGTAGATCCTTCAGATCTTGAATAGAAAGAAGGGAGGGTTTTTTAGTCGTCTTGGGGTGGGACTATATTTTGCCAATGAGGGATTGGTAGTCACTTGCATTTTTCAAATTGTTTTAATAGTTGTTTTTCTCTCCTAACTCCCAAGGGTTATCTCAATAATTGGATATTTGTCTGTATTTCAAGAGCAGTAATGGACTTTCAGTAATGTTATAAACTTATCTACATAAAAATGTAATATACATAGTACTTGAGCTGAAATGTAGTGTCTACTATAACAGCATTTTGTCAATGCTTATGAAGCAAAGTTTTTTTAGCATTTATTAACTTATACATTTTAAGCATTTTTATCACTTTTTAAATACATTAAAGTTTACTTTAAAATTATACTCCATAACAGTATAATGCATAAATATAATGAATTTTACATTATAATTCATCGTATTTGTTGTTTATTATTATTTTTACAGTGTATCTGGTATCAGAGATTACTTAAAAATTGGGTTCCCCTTGGCAAATTTGGCGAAAATATTGGCAATATTTACTAAAACACAAAGGTAATCTTTTTCTGGCAACTTTAATTAATACACATTGCACTATCGTAATAGAATTATATATTTTTAAAGAAAACTCTTGAAAACAGGACATTTATATTTTTGAGCAATTAATCCTTATTACATTAATTTTGCCACCAAATTCTAGATGGTGCTATTCAGCAATTGTATAAAACCAAACTATATGCGTAATAGACTAATCTGATTCGATTCATTTTTTTTTTTTTTTTATCGTGATATGTTGTATAATAAAAAGAAAGTGTGTTCAACAGTTGCCCTATGTTTTCATCCATAAATCAATGTCTATCAATTCTTCATACAAATCCCAAGAATAAATAAAGGGTAAGCAGTTACCTGATTTGATTCTTCATTAATGTTAAACACTTACAGTTATTAATCAACTTAAAATAATTCTTAAAACCCAAAGTTCAAGATTCGTGATTATTCAAATTCGAAATTCATTAACTATTCAATACAATCCCTTAACAGTTTACCAATACAACAGCTCCAAATTATTAAAATTCTGCCATAGTGAACCATTAATGGTTTGTTACATATAATTTTTTTAAGCATTGTGTACTTTTAATTTATAAGAAAAGAGTTACACAAGGAAAGTTGGATGCAAATATCATGTAAATTATAAAATAGATACAAATTGTTTGGACACAGTGAAATGAGGAGAAAATGTTAGACGACCATACTTAACCTTTTAACTGTCATGCCCGAAATAATCTCGGGCACAACACTGGTGTTCGACAATGTCACACCCTAGTATTACTCGGGGTAATTTTTTATTAATGCATCGCATTGTTATACCCTAATATATATCATGTACTTCAAAATATAAATTTTTAACTACTAAGCATAATTTGTTTTGTAGTAAACATTTGAGTTTTGCAATAAAAAAATTTGACAAATTGTGTACCCAAATCATCAAAATAACTTGACAGTTAAAGGGTTAAGCCATTATCGCCAAGTTGGCGGAGGAACCCAGTTCTTTAGTCAAGCCCTGGTATCATAATACCTTTTGTTAAATATGATTATATCAAATTGTCTTTCATTTTGTTTTTCTAGATATTTTATTAATAATGAAACGAAAGAGCCCAGTAGTATCTCGTAAAAGTGGGTTGTTAAGTAATGGGAATAATACTCCTAAGCACATTACAGCTCAATCTTCCACTGCACTTTCTGTTATAACTCCTAATTATGGAGGTTCAGGAGGTAATACACCATCCACTTCATCTTATTTAACCTGTTGGCCTTTAGGATCTGTTTCTGCTGATGAACAAAGTCTTATGGATGAAGTAACTGATTTGGTAATATTATTTTAAGCTATAAAATTGTGTAATTTGATGTCTGCATTTTTATTTTATTCATAAAGATTATATTGTAGTTATTAATTTTAATTGTAGAGTAAAACATAACGTATATGTAAATCATGATTAGTTTTAGTTGTAAAAAAATTCTTTTAGCATACTATTTATTGTAATTTTTTAGTATATTAATACGTATTTATTATATAAATTCATTATGTTTAAAATCAGAAACTGCTCATATTACAGAAGTAAAAATAATTCAGAAAATCAAACACCATAAACATAATAAAAAAAAAATTCTAAAAAGTAAAGCTCCATTATTCAAAAATAAATCATTACTTTATTTTTCCAATGTAATACTCAAATCTAATTCTTTTTGCCAAAGATATTTTTTTTTAATTCCAATCAATCCTCAACTTATTTTTATGTTTTTCTATATGGTGTTTTGAATAGTCTTTGAATTTTATCACACTATTTGACCATATATAGAAAATACAGTTATATGGGAAAAATATTTTATTAAAATATTGGAATCTCTCTTAGACTTGCAATATTTATGTAATCTGCTATTCAAATGCGTACTGAAAGAAAAACTATGCAAAATAACATTAGGTTTTCACACATGTCCTTTAAATTTTCATTTTTATATCGTTTCTGTTTTTATCATCTGTTTTCACTCTCTCTCTCTCTGTTTTTTCTACCTAGCTGTTTTTTATTATATAATTAATTTTTTATTCTTTTTTATTATTATGGTATTATTAAGTCAATTTTTTACCTTAAATGCATCTATTTAGACCTGCAAATACCAAAATAATAGTTTAATTCCACTTCAAATAGCTTAAATAAGTTTCTTTTCTAATATCCAAATCCTATAATTTAAAATATTTAACCTTTGTGTATGTATATAATATATATGTATATATATGTTTGTGTATATATAATGTAATATATGAAAATTATTACACGTAAAATACCTATTTAAGATTCTCCTTTTCCCCTTCTCATTCTTTCATATCTATTTTCTTAGCCACGTAATATCTTATTTAAAGAGTTTACGCTGATTTGAATTCTTTCAAACCAATCTCCCAAAGCTAGCTCTGAAATAAATGCTAATTTTCTGTCTACTTGCTACATTTTCTAGCTGTCTCAATAAAATTATTCACTTTTCAATGATCTAAGTTCCTTTCTGACATTAAAATTGCTGACTAAGCTGATCGTCTCATAGGAAACTCCCTGTTTTCTCTCACTGTGGGGTGAATTTTGTAACTGAATGGTGTCTGGCATCATTCCATGCTCTGCTCTTGTTGGAGATATATGTCTTTTCTTAGCCAATAATAAAATTAAAGTTTCACCATGGACTTTGCTGCTTCTTTGTCATGGAACCATAGTGGCACAATACTTAGGGTATTCTCATTGACCAGTAAACACAGGCAATTAAAAATAATAGGGGCTATTTTCCTATGTGATGGCAAGAGTAATTTTGCACATTATATATATATATATATATATATGTCTTGGATAAAGCAATCACGAAGAGTTCATTATTGTCCTCCTAAAATCTTTATTGACTCTTGGTAGTCCAGACATGAGATATCTTAAGGAGGAACTACTGTCGATAGAAAGTCTGCTTGATGCAACTAAGTCACGAATAGGGAGAGAGATGTTTCCTGACTAACTGCCAGAATAGCGAGTGTGAACTTCTTACTTAAAAATATAAAATCTTATCTAAGGGGTTTTTTGGGGGTGGGTTGTTCCTGACCATTTACACTTTTCGGGGGGGGGGTGTTTTGGGCATTCTTGAATCTCTTCATTGGCCGTTGCACTTTTTTGTTTTGTTTTTAGTGTGGCCGAACCGATAGCGTGGGGGATGCCGTTTTGTGGCTGCAGGTGCTTCGCGTTAAGTGTAAGTCAAACCACAGATGTTGGGGAACTAAAAGTTATGTGACTGTCTAGTGTCAAAATGGGATTAACTGGTTTAAATGACGACTTCTGTAATGTCAAAGGGGGATTAAAATTTCGTCTTTATGGCCCACAGGTGGCTCACATGTGTGTTTTAGATCTTGGTTGTTTGTTTCACACTTAGGGGTTTTCTCTATTACTTTTTATTTTCAGGGGTCTTATTCCTCGATCTGTTTTTCTATATTACATATATATGCTCTCTTATATTTACACTTGCATAAAATAATACATTAAATGTCATTTCATATTGTGAGGATGAATAAATAATTTTATCTGTTTCTTTTAAAAATGCTTTCCATGGTAGAGGTTTTGCTTTTATCTCATTAATATCTATGATGCAATATATTTAATATAACATTATTTTTTCCTCTGTTTATATTTATTAAAAATACATAAAAACACATTAAAAATATATTTTGTAAGCTTACATTTCATAGCTTTTCATCATCTCAAATATTTTAAACAATGTTTTAAAGCTTGTTAAGGTCTTGGGAAGGCAATAAAGCTTGTATTTCTATAAGTTATGTAAATTTAAAACCTCTTGTCATAGAAATATGTGTCAGAAATGTTGATTTTGTGAAATATATTTGATCTGTTATTATTGAAGCCTAAATAGTACACCTTTGACAGTTTCTTATCTGAATTATTTTATTTTTATTTCTGCTTTCCTTTTTTAATAAAAATGTTCTTTCTTGTGTATGTTATAAGTTTTCAAGCTATTTCTTCCTTTCATTCTAGGAAATTCCTGTCTGGCGATCAAACGGCAATGCTAATGATTCTACAACTAGTCAAATTTTGCAAGACAATGCTGAGAACAGTTCCACACCTGATTTTCAGCGCACAAAGGCTGCAATTGAGCAAACTTATCAAAAAATAGCTAGAACCAAAGAGTTAATCAAAGAGGGCCAAACAGCTAGAGATGGTAGTTAAATTTTGACTTTTTCCCCCTTTCATAAAAAGTTCATATTACTAAATAGTATATTCCTTAAATTTTTTTGTATGACTTAACAAACCATCTTCATTTATAAATTTCTCCTTTTTATTCATAGAATATTTTTTATTGTTTTATTTTCTTTTTTTTTTATAAATGCAAGTGATTTCGTTTTAACATTGCCATATAGGTATTTATTATTAACTATAATGTTCTTCTCTTTTTTTATCACTAACAGATAGGACAAAAGTAAACTTTGTAAATATTGTCGCATAGATGAGTAAAGTAGGTAAACATAGTAATGGAAACGAAAGCACTTAAGACTTTTTATTATCTGCAATTGAATGAGTCACTATTTTTATACACTCGTAAACCTTCCAGACTTAGAAGGCTCTCAGAAAATGGGCAACTAAAATTTACATAAATTTGAGTAATTAATTGAAATAAACATAAAGGAAAATCAAATGAAAATCAATTTTTTAAGGCATCTTGCCTTGTTTGCGTTTGAACCCGCAGCCTCTTGTTCACGAGTCTGCTGCATATACATATTGCCACGAAATGAAACATTACAAAGAACATTGTGGTTCAGTTGGCAACTGAACCACAATGTTCTGTGTAATCTTTCATTTTGAGGCAATATGTATATATATTTATATGTTTATGTAAAAATATTTAAAATTGTGGTAACATCTAATCAAGTTATTGACACCTTAGAAAGGTACCATAACCAGGTTTTGTCACTTACTGCTGCAACTGTTTAATCAAATACAATTAATGATTTTCTTTTTTTATAAAATCACCATATGGGTATTTCACTGTGTAAGAGAGAGCACTTGTATTTTGAGACTCCCAGATTGCCTTTTATTTTGAAGTAATCAACTAAGAGAAATCTTAAAACCCATAATTGTTTCTTCCTGAGAATTTGTTGAAGTTGAATTTCAGCTGCATTGAAATTGAGTCAGAAAATCTCATTAAGTCACGGTGACCAACTAAAATAGGAGAATAGATTATTAGAAGAAATCTGTTACTTGCAATTTTCAAAAAGAAAAGAAACAACCACATCTTAATATGCCTTCTTATAGACTTAATATGTTTTATTTTCAGAAAGTGGTAAATATATGGATAACTCCATGTTGGCTGATGGTTGTAATGCAGATGTAGGTTTTCAATGAAGAGATTACAATCTAAGGAAGAGATGCATTATAAATGCCAAACCCGTCCACCTTCTTTTTTTTTTTCCAACGAAAAAGGCATTTTTTGAAAGATCACCATATAAAAAAACAGCAACTGTCACATAGCTTTTTTGAAACCAAACTAAACTTTTATCTACAAAATGTAACACAGCAAAAACACAATTTATAGCATTTTTTTCGTTATTTAAAAATTTTTTTATAGATTAATAATATTTCTTAACAACTGTTAAAATATTATAACATGTTTGAGAGGGAGAAAACCTCAATACCCTCTTATGACAAAACTCATAATCACTTTACTGGAAGATTGTCAAATAAAAAAACATGGCAGCCATCAAAGATATAGACACAAAGATAAAGAATGGCTAGACAAAGTTTTCATGGCAAAGGGAAATATCTTTATTATCTTTTGATTTCATCTATGATTATTTTTCCAAGCCTCCTTTCTGAATCAGTATTTACTCTCTGCCCTAAATGAACCCTAATACAGAAATTTGTGACCCATTTGAATCACTAATGTCCTCGCCTTTTTGTAGAAAAAATATTGTAAAGCTAGGCATTTTATTATTAATGTCTTGACTTTGTTTTTATGTATTTTACTATTTTTTGTTTATCTTAATATTTTATTGTTAAAGCATTTTGTTTTGTTTTCAATTGTATAATTATGCTAAAAAGTATATTAGATGCTAGTTTATTATATTTACTGTTAAACTAAGGTAATTTTAAAATCATAATTTGGTATAACGAATAGTTGTAACATTACCCAATGTGGTACTTTAAAAAAAATTTTTAATGTTGAAGATAAATGTTAAAATCATAGTATAATCTGCATAGAACCTAAAAATAACTTTACATATTTATAAAAGCTTTATAAAATTTACTCATTATTTTCTGTTTATAACAAAATGTATTAATATTTGTTATTTTTTATTATCAATGCTTTTATTTATGTTACAGAAAATGTAAATGAATATTTAAAACTAGCTGCAAGTGCTGATAAACAGCAGCTACAGAGAATTAAAAGTGTTTTTGAAAAAAAGAATTTAAAATCTGCACAAGCAATTGCACAATTACAAAAGAAATTAGAAACATATCACAAACGAATTCATGATTTAGAAACTCATGGATTGAGTAGTAGCCATTGGCAACCAAGAGAAGTTCTACGAGATGTCGGGCAAGGTTTAAAGTAAGAATAATTTAGTTCATTCGAACTTTTCTGTATTATATATTTTTTAAACATTTTATGGTAAACATCTAATATTTTAACAACAGTTTTTAAAAATCATTTTACTAATAGTAAATAATTTTGAATAAGTTTGATTTTGAGACTACTTCAAATTATGCTCATGATAAAGTTCTTTATGTCTCTCTTTAAATCATAATAGTAATAGTACCAATGAAAATTTATTTAAATTATTCATGTTTTCTATTTTTAGGGATGTTGGTGTAAATATTAAAGAAGGGATCACTGGATTTTCTGGGTATTTATACATATTGTTTTATAATAAAGTCAGTTTTTCTGTATAAGAAATTTATACAGATTTTAATTGTATTGGTTTTATTTACACGTGAATTCTTTTTATTAAGGTACTGTAATTTTGCATATATAGTCTGTAGGAGCGATTTTTTATTTAAAAAATTTCATAAATCATCAGATAGTCTGCACCATTAGATATACCGTGGACTATACGTGCAAAAATATGCATTTTATTATGGCAATATTAAATTAGTTTAAGAATAAAAACTTAAGTACAGTAGAGTGCCGAAAAATCTGGATTAGACTTGATTAATTCCAGCTTTAACATTTGAAATGATTTCTTATTATAGCCTCAGAGACGAATTTTAACTGAAGAAATAATGCGACCTACATTTCTTTGTTCGAGAACCCAACTATGTAAATCGTCTCCTAATGCCATTGTAATATTCCACGACGATTGGATCGCTTTCATCTCATATTTTTAATGTTTCCTTTTTGCTTGTGCCAATTTCTTACTGCTTTCTCGTCGACCTCAATGTAGAACTTCTGCATTATTTTCAGCTTGAAATCAGCAGTAAAACTGCAATGATGTTTTAAAGATATAATGAATGACCAATATTACCATAAACCAAACCTCTGAAATCAAAACGCTCTGTTACGAGTTATCCTTGTGGTGAAATGACCTTCAACTCTAAACCTTCGATTTTGAACCTTGTAGCATCATGCTACTGGAAAACTATTTTATTTGTATTTGTTTGTGTATCAAGGCTCACTCTGATGTAGGTCGAATGTGTTCTTTGCTATCCGGGGGGTCCCCATGCCTCCATTCTCTCCTCCCTAACCTCTCCTCTAGAAAAGACAGAGATAGGGGTATGGGGGATTACGAGTAACATCACGAGGGCCAAGCGTCATTTGGTGTGGGAGAAGAAGCTGAGAGTTGTTATCCGGTGAGCGAGGATGAATGAGCTGTGCCGAGAATGTAAATGATGTAAATATTTGTATATATCAGAATAAATTCTTCTTTCTTCTCCACCTTGCTTGTGTTTGAGTGTCATCCTCATGAGGCCTTTTAAGAACCCTGCTCGACCATAACGCTACCAAAGTTATCTATTTTAGAGCTGTGACTTTACAACCTATTCATTCGGTGTTGTCAATCAGAACTGCAGATAACGGCTATTGATATTTTCCCATACTCCAGGATATAATTTAAAATTGCACTACTTACGAGAGCTGATTCGTTCTGCTTTATGGGTTGTTTTTTTCACGGTTTATTACCAATACCATAAGATGTTTTCTTGACGTCTTGTGAGTCATGCTTTAGTTTACATTTGATCATCGGCCATTCGTGTGACGTGCTTTTTTCCCCCCTTCTTCTGATTTTGATGATTTGAGCAATGAACAACCAGCAGATAGTCTACTGCTGAAGAAATTTGCTTTTTAAACAAAGATAGTCCACAGACTATTCGTGCGATATTATGGTAGTTGTATTATAATACTTAAATTTTATACTTTAGTATTTAATGATATAGTTTATGCTAAGATTTCTGAGCTTTAGTGGAATTTTTTATTAATATTTTAAGGTACCTGAATATAAAATCATATTTAAAACCAAAACTTAAACTCATTTAGAATTCATACAATATCAAATCACCACTTAAAATGTGCTTCCTCTTCTCTTTTCTCTGTATACTTGAGAGAATGTCAGATTTTTAAATTGAAATTTCTATTTCCTGTATATAATTTGTAACATATGAAAACCAGTTCATTAATGCCATTGTGGCAGTTAATTCATAGTAAGAAATTTATAAACTTTATAACTATTCATAATTCTTAGTTTATTGAAAAATTACAATCATCTGAATTGATTTCCAATTAAATGTTTTTTTTTCTGAAAATGATTTTTTATAATAGATAAATATTCTTTTATGAATGGTTTTTGATAACCGTATTTAATACATTGCTGTAGTCACATTTATTGAAATAAAGAATAGCCATTCTCAATGTTATAAACTATTTTTTAAGGGTATTGCAGTCAATTATTTTATAAAAGTTAACATTATGGGATTTTTTTTTAATTTTTAACTACATAATTTTTTTATTATTATTCCCTATCTGTTAAACAAATAATTTGACAAAATGGTGGGCATATTATATACAAAAATTTGCCTATGGTGTTTCCTTTCTAAAGCCCACCTGTGATGGAAGTTTGTGTATGCCACTGGTACTTATTGTGGATAATATCTTGTATTCACATTTGTTATAAATGGCTATAGCACTACTACTGTCATATATCTTTTATTAATAATTTGTGATTTTTATGGTTGATGTTGGCAGTCATCATTTTTTGTAATATAGTCTGTTTGAACATCTGACAATTTACTTCATTGAGCTTAATCTTTCATTCACTATTTTGTTCCACTGGGGAAGTTTACATTAAAATATATTGTTACGAATTTGTTAGTGAACCTTAAATTTAACATGGGACTCAATGGGTATATTGCCAATTTGGCGAGATAACGGCTCATTGGCGACAGTTTTGGCAGCTTATTTTTGTCGTCAAATTTTGCTAAGTGTGGTGATACTTTACAACTTCCAGTTCCAATATCTAGTATAATCTGGAATGTTCAACCAGTTTCTTTGGGCCTATATGAGACAAGCTGAGCCCCAAGCAAGGAGAGTAGTTATAAGTAGGTTTCTCGATTTATAGAGTACTCACAGTGTGTTGTGTTTTACTGATGCTTCCATTTTGTTTTATGTGGAAAGAGGTACGGAAGAGGACTCATTCTGCTTGAGTTGATTTGTAATGATTTTGTAAGCTTGGTACGAGAGTGCCGTACCTTAACCCTGATGTCTTTCTAACATTGTATTTTCCAACTGATTGACAATAAATTATTGTTTTCGTGCTGTCTTACTTAAAGTCCATTCAATCCCCGCACCCAGGTTTTGAAGATCATAACAATATATATGCATTTATGAATTTTGAGATCTTAATGGAAATATTTATAACCATAGAGGTTCTGGCAATAGATGCTCTAAGGAGGTGGCCATAGCAATTTGCCTATTTTGAAAGCCTTGTCATATTTTGTACCAGGAATCATCATGCTTTTTAACTGGTAGTATTAGTATAATAATATATACTTTTTTTGGTATTAAAAAAAAATCCAGGAAATTCAGAATAGATAAAATGCTTTCATAAATGCCTCTGATATTGATATGTTTTCATTACCTTTGATGACATGATTATCAATATCATATTTATTGTCCAAACTAATTATTTAAACTATAGTTTACAGAGAAATTTGTCCTGTGAAAAAAATTTATTGAAGCATTTCTTTTTTCACTGTATTTATCTGTAAACATTATTTCAAGTATTTTAATTTTTTTTTCCATAGTGGAGTTGTTGGCAATATAAAAGGTGGATTATCTGGCTTAACGCAAGCTACTCACAGTGCTGCTGAGTAAGTTTTGCTATATTATTATGTGTCTTGTTGAAATTATGAATAACATTAATAACTGTCATGTTTTCATGATAGGACTGTGATGTCCAAGCCTCGAGAATTTGCTCATCTTCTGAAAAATCGTTTTGGGAGTGCTGATAACATTAGCTCTCTAGAAAGTAAGTACTTTTTTCATTTATAAGTTTTTAATGAGTTTAATTCATTATCTCAACAGTATAAATCATATTTTCACATTATTTCTCACTGGATACTTTAATAAAATCAATGGTATAATATAAATTTGTTGTCAAGAACAGTGTTGTCTGAGACTCATTCTCTCTGAATTTTGTACTATATTATTCTATCGGTTAATGAATTGATATTTCTCAAATGTGTTTTTTTACTTTGATGTTTTTGGTATCTTTTTTTTTTCTTCCATTTATATATATATTAAACATGCCAACATTCAGGCACCTTATGTCCAGAGCAGCAGTGTAGTTTGAAATTTTAACTTGTTAATTATAGGTTATATAAGTACATATCTTACTCATTTCAAAATTAAAATTAAATTTTAAATATTTACACAGTAGTAAATTGTGAAAAGTAAATTAAAATTTATGCATTTAAAAATTTGTGTAGCTTTTTTGATTTCAACAACTTATTTTTCAGAACAGTGTCTCTTATATCAACATTGACCCTGATTAAAATATTTTCATCTTTCTATCATTAGGGATTCTAGAGTTTGTTTACTCAAATTTGACATAAATTTAGTTTGGTTTTTCCGTACAGTTCTGAAAACTTTTAACATGCAGCATTACTGTGTGTAAAGAGCAATATTCAGCATTATTTTTTGCAAATTTTTTGTATTTGTTGAATAGTAATCTTTCAGCTGTTCAAAAGTTTTGCTATTTTCCAGAGAAATGTGAGAAGTTTCTGGAGTTATCAAATTTTCTCATTTCTCCAGAGCAGTTGGCATGTCTGATATATTTTAGAGGCATTAAGTTAAAGAAAAGCAATAAACATGAATGTATATGTTTTCAGGGTTTAAATAGAAAAGGGCAAGAATTATGTTTTTTTCTTATTTCTATAAAATCATTATCTTTATTTTTTTTTTCAACATGTAAGCATTTTTATAATCCATTTTAAGGCACAAGTTTATCACATAGATTTTGTATTTTCATGTTCTAAAATGTTCATTCAGTAGAGATTGGCATAATCTTAAAGACAGATAATAACATTTATTACATAACAAGCTAAGTTAAATATATGGCCATTTTACATTTAATTTTCCTCGGAAATGATGAATGAGCCAAAATAGATTACTCTATTGGCATACCTTTTCATACTGTCAGAAGTTTTATTAATATAAATTCTTATTCTCACTAATTAAAATTCCTAAAACTGTGTCCAAGTGTAGAATATTAATTTTATAGTAGTAGTAGTACCTAATAAACAAAAGCTTTAATAAAAAGGAATGACTGTATGAAAATGAAAGGAAAACAAAGAGTCACAATAAGCAGATTTAAAACAGCCATATTGTATATTTACCTTTGGCATTTGTGGTTCTTATTTATGTAGAATTATTTTTATGAAACAGCATATATATTTAACTAAAAGCTTTTCTGTCACCAGTTTTGTATCTTTTATTCTCTTAAAGTTGCATTGTTAGTTTTAAAATATTATATAAGTTTACTTTTTAAAAGTGCCTACAAAAGTCATGAAATACCTATATATATATAAAATGTGTGTGTGTAATATTAAAATCCCTTATTTACGTATTTTAATATTAATTTAATAACTTTTGTTCATAAAGTGAGTTCGGGGTTTGCGGGGTAATTCTGATTTTTCCCTCCAGATATGCTATAGACTTAATTCAGCCTCTGTCTGTACTACTTTAGCCAATAGTTAGCACGTTCTCTTTAGAGTAGACATGGGTATTTTGTATCACGTGATCAATTGTGCTTAGGGATTATTAACACTAGATTGCCCGAGATTTCTTGTATACCTATATTGCCCAAAAACAGACAAAATGACTGCATTGTGAAAAAATAACAAATATGTAAAGAAACTTGTTTAAAATTAATTTTTAATATTATATAATAAAGGAGGGCAGAAGTAACTACAATTATTCATAAACCCATTTATATTTTATAGAAAAAGTTACCAAATTCTAAGAAATTGTGTCATTATATTTCATAATTGTTTTTCTAATTGAAATTAAAAAACAGTCAAAATGACTGCCTTGGGCAATTTAGTGTTAATAGTCTTTTTACCTTAGGAATCCTTGCTTGAAAAGTGTATGTGCGGGATCACATTGTCTGTGTGCACGAAGTTGTAAAGGTGTTTGCCTGTTGTACGGATTTCATGTTTCTTACCAGAAATAAACTGTGTTGTGATTTTGAATGAGTCTCGCCCATATTACACACACATATATATATATATATATATATATATATATATATAAAATCATATATTTTATTTTTCTCATTTATTGATTTTATTAAAGAGCAATATTATATAAAAATATGTAACCAGTGAAATTATCTTTCACAGATCATATAGTAAATTAGCCCCTATTATTTGAATTCCCCTAGTCTTACTGAGCAATTAAAATTTTTAATTATAGTGCAGTTGGGTCTCCATTAAAGAAAGTGAAGTCCAGTGTTGTAGAACTTTAAATTTATTGAGGATAAAATTGTTCATCTTTACAATGCAAGAGCTTTGCATCAAAAGCACAAGAATATACACTTTGTTGACAGTGTTAGCCCCCAGAGCAAGTGAATGATGTGATTTATTCCCATGAGACTATGATTATTCAGCATTTTTTGGAAGAGTGAAACTATTTTTCTGGCACAGCTGAAAAATGGGGCTAATGGACAGAAAATTAGAATTTATTCTAGTGTTAGTTTTGGGAGACTGGTAAAAGAATTTAAATTGTAAAATACTACCTTAAATCTTGCATTGTATGACTGGGAAATTAGGTACTAAAAAATTAAAAGGAGAATATTAGGTGTAGTAGTTTTATATTGCATATATATAGCTGCAGAAATTTTTTGATTAATTGTTCTGGAAATATTCATGCTGTAATATTTACTCACAATTATGAAATATACATTAGTATATATCATTGAAAAAATAATTCTAGTTGTGTTAAAATTTTTATTTAAAAAAATTTTTAGAAATTGTCCAGTCTAACATTGTTATTTTTATAATATTGAGTTACAAGTCCAAAGTATTTATAAATTGGTTTATCATCTATTCTTTATTATAATGTTTTAATATCTTACTGGCTAAATTTTTGCCCACAGAAATACCCCAAGAAAACTCTGATAATCAACAACGGAACATCCATGGAAGTGCTACATTTACTCACTGCAGGTTTGTTTCTGTTTCTTTATATAATTGAATTAGTATAATAGCATCATAAAGTGTTTCAAATTTATTTCAATGTGTTTATATACACTCATACATGCACACTAGCCAAATTAAAGGGGGAGTTCATTTCAAAATTTAAAATAATTTTTAAATATAGTTCACCAGAAGTTTTAGGAATTGAAAAAATAAAATACTCAGAAAGAAATGAATAACACATTGTTTTAAAATTTTCTTCATAAACTAATTAATTTTTCTTTCTACTTGGATAAAGGAAAAGTAACTACATTTTTTGCATTATTATTTAAAGAAAATCAAATACATTGTAACGTCGCAACATACATGTACCTCTGTGTTTGTGGGGCTCAGTAAAAAGCAATTTCTTAAAGTCATAGACTTTATTAGTTCAGCTATATACAATATGTACAACCAATATCGCTGGGAGAGAGAAACAACCTTTCGCCTCCAGCCCCCACAGTACACTGCCTTGTTCTTCAAAGATCCCTCGCAAAAAGAGGGGGGGAGAACCAGGGCTGAGACCAAGGGAGTGGTCAGTGGACGGGACTTCTGCCTTTCTCAGGGGAATAAATTCCCACGGGTCCTGGGAATGACCGACCCTCTCTAGTTCTCGTGTGACCAGCTGCCACAACATATACAGAGAAAAGTATCAATGACTGATATCACCAAAGATAATTAGAATCTTTCTAGATTTGTATAATAATTTGCTCTAATTGATATTTGTGAGATTGTTTCCAAGTGTGCGACAAAAATAAAGTTTTTAAACAATCATTTTGTTACCACAGTAAAGGAATAAATTTTCATTCGATAAAATGTTTGAAATTGAAATTCCTTAGATTGAGATTGAGATGTTTTAAAAGATTATGTCTCTGAAAATGTTTTAATTATTTAAGAACATACAAGATAACAAGGTCAATCTTTACTGGGTACCTGGTCATATGGGAATTCAGGGAAATGAGCTAGCTGATGATTTAGCTAGGAAGGGATCCAGCATTTTCTTTACTGGATCTGAGCCTGCCCTTGGTATTGCACCAGGATCCATTAGGCATTTTAGGTACTTTCAGTATTCCCAGTGGCTTGGTGGGACTGGTCATAGGCAAGCTGAAGAGCTTAATTGTGACTGCCCCAACTTGCATAGTAAGAAGCTCTTGTCGCTTCATAGGAATGGCCTGAGGAAGGTTGTTGGTCTTCTTACTGGTCACTGTGCCCTCAACAATCACCTCAGCATAATGGGGATTAGATGTGATCCCTTGTGTCAAGGCTGCCGTCTTTTGGAGGAGACTGCTTGCCACATTTTGTGTGATTGTGAGTATTTCTCGGCTCTAAGGTTTGATCACCTTGGTCGCCACCTTCTTGAGCCTTGGGAGCTGCAGGACATCCCTGTCAGTTGTCTGCTGAGATTTGATTCTGCTTGTGGCCTTTTCTCATAGGCACTCTTGGGTCGGGTTTTGTTTTATTCTTCCTGGGTTTGAGTACAGTAGACCTCTGGTTGCAGTGCCCTGCTCTTGGGAAATCCTCCAAGAGCTGCCCTAAATGTAAATTCATTCATTCAAGAACATACAATAATCATAAATTTAATCAAATGACACCATAATAGAGTCACCAAACTCTATTTAGGATGGATAGAATAAGATTAACATTTAAAAATTGGATAAATGAAAATAGCATATTTGAATTCAAAGTGAAATATTCCAGATTTAAAAAACTGATAAAATAAATCAAGTATATATCATCAAAAGGCAAGAAAAATTGAATTATCTCAAAATTTTAAACTATCAGATTACTTAAGTTATTTAAATGATGTTAATCATTTTTAAATGCCTACTTAACATACACCCATACAAATATATATATATATATATATATATATTGATTCACTCTATTATTTTTCAAGGGATTAAAAATATTGAATGCATGAAAACAATAGATTTAGGAAATGAATATTGAAATTAGATAACATATGTGACTATGAATAAATTATTTTACCATACTAACTGAAAGTACTTAACATATAAAATATAAATTTTTAAAATGAAAAAAATGTTTTGTAATTGATACTTACTTTATAGCCGAACGATGGCCGATTGGCTAGGGTGCTGGCCTTTGGCACCGGAGTTCGTGGGTTTGAATCCCACTGTGGCGTGGATGTTCGTAGCCATTCGGAATCGGCTTTAAGCTGTAGGTCCCGGTCTCATTAGCTCTCATGTTGCAAAAAGTAGACTGTAGCACTCCAAACCAAACCAAACTTGATACTTACTTTGCAGAAGTGAATCTCCTGACTTCAAAGAATGAGCATTGTATCAAATTTGGTATCAGTAATTGAAACTTATGCTACACTACTGATTTAGAGTTTCCTTGTTTTTTCCTAAAGTGGCATTCTATGTAACTTCTGTGAAATGAATTATTAACTATTTTGTTTTAAAATGTTTGCAAATACCTGTAATTACTTACAATAGTATAAAGTAGTAATCTAACCATGTTTTAAATTTCTTTTTAGTGTTAAATATCCCTCCGATGATGAAAGTTCTAGTCTTACATCAGGCTCTGGGCACATGGTAACAAGAAGCCTCTCAAGTCCACGTCACAGAGGTCTCCTCCAACGTTCTCCTCCTGAACATTCCTCTACACCAACTGTAACACCTTTAGTTGCAGATTTAGAGCCTATTCTTCAAGAGCTGCGTGAGCGGCGAGAAGAATATCATCATTTAGTGGATGAAGTTGAAGGCCTAAAAGTAAGAAATGTTAATTGCAGCTCTGTGTATTCATCTGAAATGTTTGACTTCTGTTTTCTCTTCTCTTGTCACTAGCTATAGATCCTTAAGACCATGGTTTATAGTATTTGTTTGTTTCGCTTCCATCGAAATATTTATAAATTGTACTATTTTGTTAGAGAATTTTTTAGCATTACAACTCTATTTAAAACCATAAAATGAAGAGCTGTAAATATTTGCCTCTTTTTTAATTTGTTAAAAAAGGTTGGTGTTTAAATCTTTATTCTGTGTTTAATCTCATTTATTCTACTTACCATTTTTAATGTCATCTATTTCCAAAACATAAGAAAAATCTGTACATATTTTATTCAGCTTTATTTAAACTTAAGTTTTCTAGTAAATCTCTCTCTATATATAAATGAATTTGTGTCTATCTGTCTGTACTCTATAGACTCAAAAACCATATATCCAATTGCCTTGAAAATTTGGGAAATTATTAGGTATATCCTTAGGAAGGTTTTTAAAAATTTTTAACATTCAAAATCCATCTCTTCCCCTTTTTCGAATGTTTCATGTCATTATTCCAAGCATTATTTTCTCCAGTTAAAAGCAAATTATTAACTTTTTAATTTATTGCATCATAACTAAGTGAAAGAAGCAATTTCTAGCAATGTGATGTCATTCCGTTAATCTCATGTAATTGTTTAAGCGCAGTTTTCCTCGGTTAAAAGCAGGAAATTACAATTTTCATTTTATCATGTAATAAATAGGTGAAAGCTATATTTTTTTATCATTATGATATCCATCCATTAAATATCTCATTTATTCATTTCTTATTTTATATTATTTAAACATCGTGCTGCATAGTATCAATTCAATTTGACCTGGAAATTTAGATATAAAGTGATAGAAAGTTTCTATGTATTGACTTAAGTTACAAATATATTGGGAATCCATAATGGTACAGAGCAGTTGAAGACTATTTTGTATGCAGGTAGCTAACATTCCAGAAATGACTCTATAAAATATTCTATATTTTCCTGCCAAAAGCTAGCCCCCTCTCCGAGAATTTTGGGTGTATATACACAACATTATACTTTACCCTCCCCCCCCCTTCTTTGAAGTGGAGGCAAAGTTATGCACCTAACTGGAGATAGGCTAGAGGGCCTGGGATTGGCTAGAAAGACTTGGTCTGATTATTCTCGGATGGTGAAAAAGTTCATGACTCTGTGTTTGCGGGAGAATGTTGTTTGATTTTCTCGAAGTATGTTTGCACCTAGCTTAATAGAGTTTTTTTAAATGCTTATATTTCTCCTTGTATATAAATGTGTAAATACTGATGAAAAATGTACATAACTGTGAGTGTAGTTATAAAACCCAGAAAATCCAAGAAGCTTGTCTCGCTTACTACGTCACAGCCCTCTGGGCATATATATGTATATAATATACACACATATATATCCACAAATCAGCAATAATAAATTTTATATCTCTCTTTAGGCACAGGTTCATCAAGAGTACACTTTGTTTAATCAATCATTACTTGAAGAAAGGTACAGATATGAGGTTAGTAACTGTAGTTTTATATAAATTTAATAAAAATATATCATTTAAAGTACTTTTCTAAATTATTTTGTAATTTTATCATAAATTAATCTGATGACAATATACCTTCTTTATAGTACTTAAAGTTTATTAGTTACTTATTGGCATTGTAATTTATCATTATCAATATGTAATGTATATATATTAATAAGTTTTAATGTTTTTTACTTTAGCGGTTAGAAGAGCAAATGAATGATTTAATAGAACTACATCAAAATGAAATTGAAAATTTAAAGCAGGGTCTAGTAGATATGGAAGAAAAAGTTCAATATCAGAGTGAAGAAAGGTTACGAGATGTACATGAAGTGTTAGACAGTTGTCAAACTAGAGTAAATATTGATTTTTTTTTATTTACTTAATAAATAGACATTCCTATTAAAAACTTTTCTGAAGCTATATATTTACATTAAATGTATACAAGATATTTTTACATATTACATTAACCCTTTCGTGCCTACTGTCACAAATACGTGCCAGCAAGAAACACAATCACTTCCCAGCCGACACACTGGCATGCCAGAGCATTTTCTCGTTCACCCCCCCGACCGTCACATATTTGTGCCAGCATTGTAGAACATTTTAAAAACTATAAGCTTTGACACAAGATGGCATTGTATGTCCCTGTGGATTTAGATACATGTAGATTTGACCTTGTACTCAATAGGAGAGTAGTATGATACACATACAAGTGGTTTTTGATTATATAAACATGAGGGAAAAGGAATGTTTCCGATTGACATGTTTTATGACGGCTCTTTAAATTCCCACGTGGTGTTTGTTTATGTAAGCAGGGGAGTTTTATTTTTGCTAAAGCATTGTGTATTTCGGTTTGCAGTCCAGTTTTTAGTACAGAATTAGACCTGACAGACTTGATTTTTTTTTCTTTTTTTATTGTTAGATTTTCAAGGTGTCGAAAGTGTTTAACTGAGCTTGAAATAGCTGAAATGACTCGAAATATTTCAGATTTTGAATCTGAAACAATTAGGATATTAGTAATAGTGACACTATAATATATTCTGATTGTTCTTTATGTTCATAATGGATCTAGTAATTTTAATGATGAGAAGCACATTTCTAACAAAGAAATTGACGATGTTTTGTTTTTTCACATTCCGGAAAAATCCCCCAAAATGGCAAATAAGTTACTACGAGTGAAAGGACTGTCACGTAGGATTGTTTGTAGATCCCTGTTTTTAAAATTTTTCATACAAAAAAAGTTTAAATAACATAGTATTCAGTTTTGCAATGTTAAAAGTCATTAAATACTAAGTAAAAAATGAAAAAAAAAACGTAAAGTGTAAAATATATATTTAAGTAAGAAATAGCTTAAATAAATAATCTATAAACATATAATATAAATCACATTCCGTTTAAATACTTTACGCAGCATTATTAAATAACGCGTTGCTACTTCGTTAATTTCATGAATTAGGCTTAATAGCAAAAAACCCTCCGGCCCAGGATACTCACTCGCGAAAGTGACTGCCGGCCTCAGAGATAAGCGCGCGTTTGCGCTTCCCGTCGCGAAAGGGTTAAACCTCAAAACTTAAAGGTACAATCCTCCCTGATCATATTGCACAAATATAAACTAAAATTTAGTTTGTTTAAAATT
Organism: Pardosa pseudoannulata; assembly: GCA_032207245.1. Classification (NCBI taxonomy): domain Eukaryota; kingdom Metazoa; phylum Arthropoda; class Arachnida; order Araneae; family Lycosidae; genus Pardosa; species Pardosa pseudoannulata. Next base: position 62,433,129 of record CM063507.1, on the reverse strand, counting down.
GTCTATTTTTGTCTATGTAGCAATATTAATTTACGGATATTTAAATAATTTTTCTGATTGTTTTAATAGAGGTAAAATGTTTCTGAAAAATTATGCTTAAAACATGTTTACAATTTATTGTTTTTGTTGGGGGTAATATTAAATAAAAATAAAATAAAATAAATCCTCCTTTAACAGTGTCCATTTAACTAGAATGGTTTAAAAAATTAAGTCAAATAAGTTGCCAACTGCATCTTCATAAAAAAAAAACATAGTTTCTTTATTGCTACTTGCAATCTTAAAATATATTATTTACAGTACATAAATTAAGTTCCAGTTATTCTGCACCGTTTAATTTCAAAAACTCACACTGTTAGAAAAATAAATTGGCCTTTTCAAATTTTGCATTCTTAGAAACTAGTGTAGCTCAAACTAATTGTAAACCTGCTACGTATGCGAAGGCATACGTGGCTGACTGCCGTCTGCAGATCAACCGCATCAACTGCTGATGAGCAACTGCGTTCATGAACTGCTGTCAGCAACTGCTGCAGATTGTCAACTGCGAGCAGCCTCCTCGGCTACCCGCTTATATCCTAAAAGCTCATCCTAATATTTGCATACTCCTGTTGCCACTCAGGTGAAGCATAACTTTCACTGGAAAAACCAGCCACGTCCCTAAATCACGCACGTATATCTTAATTGTCGATCGTGTGAAGTAAGCCTGTTCCACGGTAATCGGTGTTTACCTTGATACACCGTTTGAATCAATGGCGGCAAATAGAATAACTGATGCCGTTAAGCCTAATTCGATAAGTGAACATTGCGGAACCATAAGAATAACTAGGGTAATTTTAGATTTCCCAACAGTTTTGGAATGACATAATAAAACAAAATATATATAAGTATGCAATGTAACTAAAAAAAGATTTAGGGAAAGTTATATATAGAGAGGTTGTGGCACCAAAATCCAGACAAATTTTTAAATTTCCACCATTCTATATTGATAAATGTCACAATTAGTGTTCAAATAGCTTGATATGTGTGATAAGTTATCATGCTAACCAAGTACAGAATATAAGGAAAAAGCCATGGTTATCTAAAATGTTTGTGCTTTGAGATAGAAATCATTTGGTTCTTGTAGTAACCAACATTGACTATTTAGGATCTCCTTCCAAAGTTCAAAGAGTCTGAGAAGTCCAATGCCTTCCTACACAAATCATTTGGTGCAGAATTCGTTTCTAGACAACATCAACATATTTTGGTCAAAAGAAATCCCAATGATTTAGATTTTAATCCTTTGGATTCTATGTTAGGAGGTAGTTGAAAGGATCATGAACAGGTTGACACATTCAAACATTGTATCAAAGAGAGCCAATATTGAAGTGACATTCAGCAATATTGACCATGACACATTAAAGCATGCTTCAGACCAAAAATTACAGTCAATCAGTGAAACAAACGTGGGAAATATTGAATAAATATGCTTGTTATGTTATTAAAAAGTTTTTAAGAATAAAACAATCTTGTTTAAAAAAAAAAATTTTTTAACTTTTTCGTCTATGCAATATAAAATGTTTGAGAAAAAATGGATTATTTGTCCAGATTTTGGCACCACATATTGTATATATACTTGAGTTAGTAAAATCAATAATTGTTTCAGTATATAATAAATTATGGTATAAAAAGAAAACTATATTTTGGCATTCTCTTTCAGATATCTCGTATGGAACATCAGCAACATCAGCATTTTCAGCAATTAGTGTCTTTAGACTCTCTTGATGGAACTAATGCTAGAGCTCTAGCTCTAAAATTAATTAATATTGTACTTACAATTTTGCAAGTTGTTCTCCTGTTGGTTGCAACAGTTGCCAGTATCCTAATGCCTTTCATTCAGACAAGGTACTAAAACTTTTTCTTTGTTATTTACTACTATGTAATTGTCTAATAAAGAGTATCCTGATAGACGAATGATGTCATTGGGTTTAACTATTTACATATATAACTTGTGATATGAATTACAGGGTTGCATAGAGTAATTTTTAATGAATTCCCTTATTTTTGTGAATTTTTTTAATCTTTCTTTAAAAATAGATTATATATATAGTTAATTATTCTAAAAAGTACGGTCTGAAATATTAGGATTTATCTAAAATTTTAGGTTAAATATAAATTATATAATTTTAAAAAATATTAGCTAGGCAAAATTCTGCTGTTATATTTATCCATTGGTACATATTTTTTTTTTTTTTTTTTTATGATTTCTTGTATATGATCATAGTTATTTTTTTTTCCATATGTGTTAGTACTACCAATATATCTGATTGTGTTTCTTAAAGAATGAAAAACATTTCTTATTACTTTATAAGTACAATGGGTTTGCAGTAGTGTTTTGAATATTGAGAAACAGATAAATTTTGTATACTTATAATTTGGAAAATATAAGGAAGTATTTTTTCTCAAATTAGATAGAGATTATTGAATTTTTCCAAGTTGATTTAGCACTACAGTACTTCCTAAAACAATATCCTCCACTTTATGTGCTATAAAATAGTATTCTCAATGCACAAGTCTTTAATTAAAATTTTTTTAGCAATAATATACATAAAATGAAACATAGATTTTATTCTGCATTAAAGTAAAATGTCTTATCAATAAAATATATTTATTTTTATTTGTTTCACCAATAAAATTATTGAATTTGTATGATTCTTATTGAATACATATGCTATCTCGCTTATTTTATTTGATTATTGAGAAGCTTCCATAAGCATGTAAACAGTAAGATTTATTTAGTTCTTGAATTAAAAGAAAACTTTACACAATATGCATAGATTGACTTTCCTCTAATAGTAACTCTATCATGTGCATTAGCAGCTTTACACCCAACTTTCACTTAGGATAAATTATATTCATTCTAAAATTTAAAGTGTAATTTTTAGATATTATATACTAGCAATAAAACAGTTTTGAAAACAAAATTCTTTCCATAAAATAACATATTCTAACATTCTAAGAAACTGACATTTGATAAGTAGATTTAAATAAGTCTTATTTTGGACTTAAGCACATTTATTAAATAATTTAAATCACTGCATGTCAGCCACACATACTCAGAGTTAATGCCAGAATTTTCACCAGATACAAAGAAATAAAACTAAAACAATTCATTATGGGTGTTGCCAACTATAATATTCTAACAGGAAATTAGGGTAATTTTTAGATTATATTATGTACTAGCAATACAAACAGTTTTGAAAACAAAATTCTTTCCATAAAATAACACATTTCCTTTTAAATATAATTTTCTTCAGAAACTTATTATACATTATTTAATCGTTTACCCTTGAAATAATGAATGAATGAATGATTTTGCCTTTAGGTGAGTTCTTGGGGGATTCCCCAAGAGCAGGGCACTGCGACTAGAGGTCTATTGTACCCAAACCCAGGAAGATTAAAAACATGATCCAAGAGCACCTAAGAAAATAGTCCAATTTATTCTTACCCTTGACTAATGCAGAATTGCTTATGTTTAAAAGTGAACCAAAGTGCTTATAAAATGAATAGTATTAAGCTTGTGACCATAAGTAAAATGTTAGTTTTAATTTTGTAAATGATTATTATACCATTACTTCTAGCAACTGAGTAAATTGGTATTCAAAAGAAATGGTAAACTTGTAATTAAAAAGAAAGAAATAGATAAAATTAAAATAAAATAATTGAATCAAAAAGCAGCAAAACTTTTATTGCCTTAAAATGCATTTTAAACAGAAGGAAAGTAAGGAGAGGTTTAAAAGAAAAGAAGGGGGGGGTAGAAGACGACTAACATCTGATGAAATGTATCACAATTAATGTATTTGAAGTGTGTGATTATTACAAAATTTAAGATTTTATCTATAAATTTTATATTCCTTTTTACTAGCAAACTGCTTTTAAGCATTTGATCTATTTATAAAAATTTAAATTTTGGAGCTTTAACTAAGCAAATAGTAATCATTTGCTGACGCCCTGTTAAACTTTAAAAAAAAAAAAAAAAAAAAAAAAAAAAAAAAAAAAAAAAAAAACAAAAAAATATGCTAGTATTTAGAGGAACCCATAATGGAAGATGTCCATCCTATGGCATCTTAGTATATGGTCACCAGACCCAAGCTCAATGCAGTAAAAGTCTTGATTTTTCAAGTAAAATGAGTAAAAGTCATGGATCCGCTTAAAAAAATGCATTGAATTGTTTAATTCTATTTTTACTTGTCATTTGACTGAAGTTACTGAGTTTGGTATTTATGTATTATCTTATTGATCCTATTGCCTAGTAAAATTTGTTCACCAAGGAAACTCAAAGCAAGAAAGCTTAATGGGTGGGTAAATGTATATTATTCTGGTTTTTTCTTAAAATGTAGATTAAAATTTTATTAATATAATAATGATTATTTTTTTTTAATAAAAATTAGTTAAGATTTTTGCACAAAATATAAGTTTATCTCTAGAGATATTGTATATAAACATTATAGGGTTATATTTGGCTATTATTCATGGTCACCTGGATAATACCAAAGTACCCTGAATTCAAATTGGAAACATTTTGATTAAAAAATTGCTATATGATTAAACTTAGGTATGTAGATACAACAATTTATTTTTATGTATGTGAATTTATTAACACTTATAAAGTAAGTTTATAGTTTTTTTTTATGATAAAATTCCTGTAATTTCTCTAAAAGCATATATTTTATTTGTATGTACATCAGAAGTTTTATTCATATATACTTTAACAACGAAAGCTTTTTAAAGTCATGGAAAATGATCTGCTAAATCAGGGAAAGTCATGAAAAGTCATGGATTTGAAAAATTTTATTTTGGCAGATACCCTGTATACTGCTATAGCAGAATGCATTGCAAGCGGAAAATTTACATATACATACCAGAAATTTTTATGTATATATAAGTTTTAATGTATGAAATTGTAATACAAATGTATAAAATTTTTATTATTTTCAAAAATACTAATAATTACATATTTTTTGCTCCTAGATTACGTATTCTAACTACTGCTGGGTTTGTAATGTCCATTGTAATGGTTTGCAGACAGTGGCCAGAATTAATGGACTGGGGAAGGCATGTAATTTCACAACATGTACAAACTTGAACCCTCCAACTGTCTGTTTTATACTTTGATTGGATTCAAAGACATATCGACAATTACCACCTATTTAATACTTCCAATCACAGTGAATGCATTTGAATCCTGTTTAGTCCTCACCACATATAACAGTATGGTTCAATTGCTGTTGTGTATATACTAAGCAGTACAGCCTAGTATTTCCATATATGCAACCAGTATTGACAGTGAAAGTGTCTTTTGTTCTTACTCTCTCTCTAAAAAGGAAAGAGGTACTAATATTGGTGTGTGTATTTCTTGCTGCAAATTTTATTAACAATTTGTTGGTATTTTTTTAATAACAATCTTTGTTTTAAGGTTTAAATAGTATGATTAATATTTTAACAGTATTCTTTTTTTATTATTATTTTTCCCCTATTAGTTTACTATTATAATGATTTATGACTTTTAAGTTTTCTAAATTTCACTTGTTTTTTCCAAATGCATATTTTAACTGTGAAAACTTTTAAAGACTTTTAAGATTAAAAGAGTTAAAACTAGGTTTTCTTTGTAAGATAGTTTATATTGTTACAGAAAAGTTTTGAAGTATAAAAATGTTCATTTTAAAAAGTATTATGGGGATTAATAATAATTTAAATAGTCTTAGAAATCGTAATAAGGGGAAGGTATGCTTTAAATCTGATTGTAAATGTTTAATTACAATTACAAGTAAAACATGTTATTTTTAAATTTTATACAAATTATTTTTAACATACAAACATACATAAACATGTATATAGTTTTCTGTTTTCCTGAATTAATCACTTTTCGATTTTTATTTATATTTGAATATGATATGTTTTCATCAGATGAAAGTATTTTTCTCCTTGTGAAAAGAAAAGTTAAACTAATGTAATTAGAAACAAGTCGAGAAAAGGGTTTATTTAGTTCAATTTGATTTCCTATAAACGTTTAACTAAAGCAGTAAAACAGTGTAGATTGAATAATTTTAAAATTGATTCAGTCCAGTTACAAATTTCAAATGTATTTATATTTTTATCTTTTTACCATTCCCAGATCTTTAACCAGATGTTTGAAATGTTTCCCCTCCACAATTTTTAATATTCAGAGTTCCTTGTTTATCTGCACTTAGCATCAATTTTATTTTTTATTTCCCGTAAACCAAACCATTATGCATTTGTTTCAAAAGTTTTACTGGAAAAAATATGCAAAATTGCAATTTTTTTAGGAAACTAATACAGATCTCTTTTTGTGGTCATTGTGATATTTTTATCTTAGATTAATTTTAGGTACTTTTTGTTCTAATTAACATATATATGAAAACTTCTAGGGGAGATAAGTGAGATTATTAAGAATGTTTCTTATTTATTTATAGTATTTTATGTTGTGCTTCTCTTTCTATGTATTGTTAGCATTTTTACTTGTTCTTTAAATCTGTTAAAACTGTTTAAATTCTATGTATTGGTATGTGATTAAATTTCTTTAAAATTATATGTGTACATTTCAAATTACAATTTTTAAGTGGTTTTAGAAAGTTCAAAATTTTGCTTGCAAGCTAAAATGCTTGAACCATACTGATATATAATGCATTTACAGGTCACTTGTAACCGGTTACAAGAATGTATGCTGTGATAAGATACATTGCTTTACTTTACGATGTTGTCATCCTTTGTTATTATGAATTCCTATGGTTTATTATTTTAAAAAATGCAAGCTGGGTTGGGTGGGCAAATGTTAATTATGATTTCATTAGTATTGTGGAAATTCCAGTATTTTTATAAAATATTTTGCAATGGGTCTAAGTCGACTGGCTGTTGTACATATAAATAGATTTTAAATAATAAGGTGTAAACTGTATTGCAGTTGTCTCTTGTGTAATGTTAGCCAATATGCCTCAAAAAGATTTCCCAGCTTACATATATATATATGGAAATATGTGTGTGTGTTTTATATGTATATACATGTATATATTCATGTATGTATAATATATGTATATACATGTATGTGTGCGTCAGCCCTTCTATGTGTGTGCATGTGTTAGCATGCTTCATATACTTTTTTTTAGTTTTATATTAATTTGTCAAGGTGCCATTAATATTTTATTTTTGAGTACGATAAAATGTTTCACTAGAATTGTCCATGATGACTAAAAAGGAAATATTTAATTATTTTTATTTTTGATTAAAGCTTTTTTATTAAATACTTAATGTATTTACTGTGGATTTAGTTTCCTTGGTATGAATTTTATGTCTTAGCATATGAGTGATGTAATATAGTGCATGAGAATGAACAGTATTATGAGTAGTTTCTAATTTTGCCAAAATAACTCGAATTTTGAGATTATTTAAATGTAATGTTTTCTATTCAAACCTTTGTGTTTCGCTGGCATTATGAATTATTGATTCATTTTAGTTTTACATTTATTTTCAGTACGCTTATGAAAGTTAGTTTTGTAATTTTCATACTATGAATGCTGTCACCTCTCATCGCTGCCTGAGCAGATTTTAACTAATGTTCCTTTTCTCTTTGTGATGTAAAAACTTTGCCCACCCTTGATATAGTGTATAATGTCGTTGCCTAATGCTGAGCGATATGGCAATACCTTAGCTTGTATATTATGCCATTTTTCTGTATTTTCAAGAAAATGCCAATGTGAACACTGAAAATCGATGCCTGTGCATTGTTTTCAGTTAAATACAATTTTGGGCAGATTATTGTGATAAGTTTTGTTTATTCTACATACTTATATCTTGTGTTAGTTTTTATGTATGTTTAATGTTTGAAATGTTTTCAGTATTTTATATGTGCTCCATATTTTCTGTCTTTTTGTACATTTGTTTTATTTATATTCAATTCACCATTATTTTGTTTCTCTTGATTTGCATCTGAAACATTTTTAAAATTCTAATTTATTGTTTGGTGTTATTAAGTTAATTTTTTTTAAATAGGATGAATGTTAGCTGTTCAAGATATAAAACTATGTTTTCCTTGAAATATCTTTGATATCTGCCACTTTAAATTGTGTAAAAGCAGTTATAGATACAATAAAAGTATCTTTATGCCTGCTGTACTCTTTTGGGAATTATTTTGATTCATTGAAAAAAGCTGCATGAATCATTATATTCTTTATACAAAATAAAAGTTGTTTTGTGGGAAATATTTATATTAGTTGCGAATTTTGTTAAAACTGTAATGTTGCTGGAAGTGTAAATGTGAATTTTTAATTTAATTATATTCGTATTAGTTTAATATGAATTTTTATCATTTATATTTATTGAACTTATATTTTAACTGTAAGGAACATGAAATATTATTTACATAATTTTAAGAATGTAGCAACTACTATTTGATTAATGTCTTCACTTATCTACATACAAAGCGATATCTGCCATGGTTTCAGAAAGTTGTGTAAATTGCCGTTGTTACATTTGATAGCTTTCTGTAGGAAAAAAAAAGTTATAAAAAAATTCTTATATGGAGAAAGTAAAACTAATGAAGAAATTAATTTAAAAGTTATATTTAGTTCAGAAGTGGTCAACTTCTGTATATTTCTACTTTTATAGTTAAAAATGTGTTGTAGCTTAGTTTTGCTCATAGGCATACAGTTTTCATAAGGTTTTCTGTTTTGTTTGAGAAAATAAATATTGGGCATTACAGGGAAAGAAAAAGGTTTTAATTTGACATTTGGAAGTAACACAAAATTTTCATCGTTTATATGGTATGTCACACATTCTATTCAGCCATGTTTAGATACCCATATAAATATATATACTTACATATATATATATATATATGCACGTATATATATATTATATATATATATATATGTGTGTGTGTGTATATATTATATAAAGTAGTGCTTTTAAAATTTGTGGAAAATTTTTAAAAGTGCTGAATATATCCTCACATCTAACTCTCTATTAAAAAAATTGACCACCTTTCATGTTGCAATTGATTAGTTGACCACCTCCGTCAACATGTTTAGTTTTTCTGTATTTGTTTTAATAATTTGTCAATATATATTAAATTTTTCTTTTTATAAAGATGAAAATGTTAGAAATTAATTACTCCTGATTAATAGCAATTGATTTCTAATGTTTTATCTTTCACATGAGATAAATAGTAAAATGCACTCATTTTGTTTATTAATTTACTAAATTTTTAATCATAAAAGATTGCTTAACTATATTGCTTTTGTATTTTAATTGTATCAAAATATTTGTCTTCTTAAACCAGCATAATATAATTTCTTTCAAATTCCTAAACACTTTCCTAAAGGTAGGAAGGGGGGCTTTTCAATGTTTGCTTATTCCATTCTACAACTGTCTTCATTATTTTTGAGAGACTATTTTTTCCTCTTTACAAATCTTACAATTACAACACATTTTCTGATTAAGTTTAGGAAATGTAAAAATATGTCATGCATCAAAGTAAGTTTTATTATATATTAATTTATTTTCATATTTCATTAAAACAGAATTAACTGATATATGTAAATCTTAGTAAAAATAGTGGTTGTTATATTTTAAAATTAACTGTTTTCCCACAAAATGACTTTTATAAATTTTTATTAATTTTTTTTTATATATAATGTTTATCATGACTATGAAAATGTAGTTGCAGGTTTTCTATAAATATGTACTTAAATTCCTAATTTAACATCCTCATAAATATTGCATTGATTATGAAAATCATTTGTTTTTACTTTGTGTTTATGTATTATTAATGAAATAATTTTGCTAGCATTTGTGAAGTTTTACTTACCTTAACTGTATATTAAATAATGAGCTTTCCAGAACAAGATGCCATTTCATGCTTAATCATAACATTTGAGAAGAATAATTTATTACATTCCATAATATGTGGTATTTATGATTTTGAGACGTAACCCACCACATTTTCATTAGATTCTAGTTTTTAAAATACTGTTTGTTTTCCTTAAATTTATTTTAAAGTGCTTCCATTTTTTTCCCTCTGTTATAGCTTAAATGTCCACAAAAATTAAAGTGTTTGGCCAATTTTAGTTTATTTGTGATTTTTGTACAAAGTGTTTTATTGTTTTTAGTTTTTTTTTTTCAGTTATTAAATGTTATATATCTGAAATATATTTAAATTATTAATTAAAACAGTAATTGCTTTTTTTTATAAATTAATGTGTAATAAAAAACTGATTCATACAAATATTTTATAGTTATTAAAACTAAAATTTTAAATTTCAATATTATTTTATTTTTATATTTTTGTTTCTAATTAAATTGTTTTATTTATAATATAGTAAAAATTTTGCTAAAAATTTTGATGTAAGAAATACTCCTGTGCCTTTTGTACTAAACAGTATTTGCTTATAAAATTCTAGAATTTATATTTATGTGCTGTATTTTGATTCATTGGTAAAATTTTCTACACCAAATTTATTAGACTATATTTGTTTTATGAAATGATAGCTTATATTTTGCTTGTAGACTACTATGCATCAGTATATTGAAAATAACTGGAAGTAGTAAATGTGCCTTAACAGCATAATATTGCAATTGTGAAGTTAAAAGCATAGCAAGTATTTCATAATTGTTTTTTAAACAAAATTTTTACAAATTCTAATTAATGATTAATTTTTATAATGATTTAAAGTTTTTAATATATACATTTCATAATCAAGAAATTAGAGGCTTGAATGTAATACAATATCTATGGCTATCTGATTGTATCATAAACTGTATGGGTAGATGGATAGGGAAAAAGGTTAGTTAGCAATAGTTATACCTTTCATAATCTTAAATGCTTTTTTTTATGTTTGAACCCCTGTAACTTATTCAAAATAAAATACCCAATTTCATTGTAATATTGGATGAGAGTAATTTTTTAGTAATGTTTGATATTGGGTACAGAAGTAGTACTAAGGAAGTTTGCAAAGCAATTAAATTTTTTTAAAAGAAAAGTATTGATTTACATTGGAGATATCAATCTTATGGTCCACAACAAATATTTTTGCAACCTACCCTATATAACGGTATGTAGCGAAATTATTAATATAAATTTTATAACTGCATAATGTACAGAAAATTTGCTGACAAGGCAATAATGCAAAATGATATTACCCTTGTATGCAGAAAAAAAAATGCTAAGCTTCATAGATAAATTTGAAACAGGGTTTGTGGATTTTAAATCTCAGAAAACATTTTCTTTGATTTTATCAATAAATATTGAATCATTATCTAGTTGTATGTAAATAGTGGCAATAAAGATCCAGGACAATTGAGATATTATGGGAAAGTTTGGTGAAAGTTGGGTTGTCTGAATATTACAAATATTTGTCCAGCTAGATTTTAAAACACTCAAATTCATGTACGAAATTATTTCTATGTTTAGAAGTGCATATGAATGCAAGACGTTTTTGTAACTTATTAATGGAACTAAGTCTTTTATCCAATCGAGAATTATTGATATTTTTCTGACATTAGCTTTAAGAACAATAACTGTGGACAAGAGTTTTAATATATGAAAATAGGGTCGAGAAGATAGGCTTAGTTTCATGGAGAAAACATTGATGTATTGTGTTATTTTGGTTTTATATAACTTTATTTTCCTTTTCTTTTATATAATATACTGATAGAAAAAAAATAACACTACAGTAAAAATTTTAAAGTTTTTATTTTTTGCAGCCCACTTATACTTTCTTTATTACTCATGAAGTTTGACATGCTTGATTTATATTAATGGGTTTAGAAAATAAGAGGAACCTTTTATATAAAAATAGTATATGTCATAATGTTAAGTTTGCTAGATCATTAAAATTTGTTGCATCAAATTATGCAATCTTTTCATGCATAGTTTAATGCATGTGGTGTGAGCATAGGGAGTTTATGTAACATAAAAGAAATATATGTTCTTAAAAAGCGATTATATATGTATATATTATAATAAATTTTTAATTTCTTGATTTTGAAATACCTTTAAAAGACCTTGCCTTTTAAAATATGAAGCATAAAAAAATCATTGATAGAAGTGCAATATAAATTTATCTTTTGTGATAATTAGGCAGGATTTGTGATATTTTTTTTATCATAATTTCTATAACTAGAAACCTTTTACCCTTTTAAAAATGCAATCAATGCTATTTGGAGTTAAGAATGGTTTTTTGAAAAAATGAGATTTTAACTTTCCATAAAAGTGAGTTTTTAAGCAACAATTCATAATATATATATACATATGTATACATAAATTTATGTATATACATGTAAGATTTTTATTAATTTTTGTACAAAAATGTTCATTAACATGTTCTATTAGTAGAAGAATGAGAAAAACAAATTTTATGAAAATTAAAAGTTAGATGTCTTTTCTAGCTCAAAATATTTTTAGTATAGGTTAAAAAAAATCATAGTCATCAGAAATTATGAAACACTAGGTGATAAATACATAATTTATACATCTCTTTAATCTAAAATTTCTTGAAAATATTTAAAGCATATAATACAGTTAGTATTGCAAACTTGTCCTGCCAGAAAAATTTATTATACTGCAATATTTAAATTAATATTCTTCAGTCTGAATTGCTTATTGCTCATTTTTTAATCTACACTAAAATTGTTTTGAAATATTTGAGAAATACTGTAAAAGTATTGCAATTTTTTTCTCCATTCATAAATTTGTTTTATGGATTAAAAATTGCTGTGACTTTGATAAGTAAAAAAGGTCTGAAATGAATATAAACATTCCTTTGTTATTTGTTGTAGTTATAAATCAAACATCATTTTAAAAACTTTTTTCTAATTTTAACCTGTTACTTTAAGATTTGAGCAAGTATTATATTACTATAAAAATATTTCTTTTTTTTTTCATACTTTAATCTATAAATCATATTTACTATAAATCATCTAGGCCTCTTAAAGAGAATAGCTGGTGTGAAGTGGGAGTCGTCTCAAGAAGTACTCACTACCTTCACTTCATGTATTCGTCCAGTTATTGATTGTGGTGCATATGACTATGATGTAAGCTGATTTTGATTTCAGCTTAAAATGTCATCTTGTCACAATTAGATGTTGTCTAAAACTGTGCCCTTTAACTTATTACTGGTACAAACTAACTTACCAAGTCTGACTAATAGACAATTGCTAGCTGCCTTGTCCCTGGGCAAAAGAGTTCTTTGTAAAAATATTTTTTGGTCTTATTATGAGCCAGCTTAGCAAAGATTAAAGATGAAATAACCTTTCTAACAACTATTCATAAACTCTCAAGCAGTATGGGAGTCCCACTAAATCATGAACCTTCTTTTAAACCTTTTTTCATTATGCAAAAGTCTCTTTTAATTTGATTGCCCTGTCTCAAAGAGTTCCCCTGTTCAGTCCGAGCTTAGGATTTTAGCAACCATTTATAAAATATAACATTGGACACATACTTATACTGATGGGTGTGTATGCTGACATATTTCGACTCAGGGAGGCTGTTGGATATTGCCGAGACAATTTTAATGCGAGATATATGCAATTTGTATGGGCCTTAGAGCAATTGAAAATACTATAAGAAATGAGATTGTTTTGTTTGTTAATTCCAGAGCTGCCATTCAAACCATTATCAACTATAACTTTACCATAACACCTTTAAATGAGTAAAAATCGAATTAGCTTTTTGCTCGAATAAGGGGCTATGGTTTTCAATGGATTCCCAATCACTGCAGTGTCTATGGCAATGAAAATGCTGACACACTAGCTGAGGAGGGTTGTGATTTTGTTCAACCTATTATTGGTGCTCCTTTTAGGAACATAAAGAGAATCATCAGAGACTATTTTAACCAATCTAGAATCTGTCATTTCAGAGACATTTCCTCTGGGAGAAGATGGTCATCTCTCTTAAATATTAAAGAGTATTCCCCTCTCTTCCCAGAGCTATTAGGGTGGCTATTTTTAGAATCAGGACTGGCCATGACTTGCTGAGGGATTATCTTTTTCAGTTTCACTTAGTGGATTCCCCTCATTGCATCCTTTGCACCTCTGCTCCCATGACAAGAAAGCATGTTTTGACTTGGCCGTTTGCAGAGCTATTTGGCTTTATCATTTCCTGAGATACCTTCACCTTCTGACACAATTTCTTTTATTTATTGTACTGTCAGGCATTGCATGCTCGATACAAGTCTCAGTGAGCATAATTTTAAAAAATATAACACATACTGCAAAATCAAAATTTTATGTCTTCTTTCACTGGTTACTAAAATATTTTGCAGTCTACAATATAGTAAGCTATTAATGTGGGTGAATTTTATATTCAAATAACAATTAAGTTGTTACAAACATAAGGACAACAATAAAAAAATAAATATTCTTCTTTCTTCTAAGGTTTTGATTTAACCAAGTTATTCTTTTAAACTACGGAGGGAGGGTGAATTTTTAATTCAAGTGTATTCATTTCAGATTCTGAGATTTCAGAAATAACTTAAACTTTCTTAGGTATTGTCACCAACATGATTCAAAGTGCATTATGTATTACCCTTCTCTAAAAGAATGATAATACAGAAAAATCTGTTTAAAATTTTATTGTAAAAATCAAAATTAGCAAGACTTTTTCTAAGAAATATTTTTCAGACTATTTTTATTGTTACTTCCAATATCTGATGCTATAGTATTGTTAATAAACATCGCACCTATCAAAAACTAGTTTTAATTAATTCTTTATTGTTTCTCTTTATTTATTCTACTGTTAAAACTATTTTTTAATTTGTATTGTATTATTTGTTACTAGTGCTTTATTTACAAGTGTTATAGATTATTTCTGTTGTATAAGATCTTAAAACTAATTTTATTCTATACAGAGCATTTTAAAAAATATGCATTTTTTGGAGTACTTTGTGCATTTTTATTACATTTTATGTGATTATTAAAAATGTATTGTTAAAATTATGATTTGTACATGCCAGTAGTTGCATCGAGAAGATTGTATAAAATCCTTTTCCAGAGATTTTAATACAATTAGCCTTTCAAAACCAAGGTCTTGATTATATATTAATATTTGATAGTATCTTTTGAAGTTTTTGATTTATTCTATTTTTCCTATCAGTATTATTTAACCACACTGTCTTAAAGAGAAGTTATTGTAGTATTTGTATATCCAAGT
The DNA here is from genome assembly GCA_032207245.1 of Pardosa pseudoannulata. Classification (NCBI taxonomy): domain Eukaryota; kingdom Metazoa; phylum Arthropoda; class Arachnida; order Araneae; family Lycosidae; genus Pardosa; species Pardosa pseudoannulata. Next base: position 62,417,933 of record CM063507.1, on the reverse strand, counting down.
GATAGCAAAGCTCATTTTTAGATTTCAATTAGTTGTCTATGCGGTGTTCTGAAAATTTATTTCTCAGCTTTAAAATATTGTTTTTGATGTTTGTAGACTTCAGTGTTTTTTATAAGCAAGAAATAATTATTTTAAAAAGATAATTTCAATGTGAATGTTAGTAATAATTACCCTATAAAATATTTTAATGAAATAATTTCAAAAATGCTGCTAGTTAGTTGGTAATAACATACCTTATATGTAATTTAATTATCTATTATAAAAAATTTGTGTTGTTACATTTATAATACAGATAAGTACTTAAAATATGCTATTTTAGAATTGTTGATAAATTGCTAGAAAAGACTGAAAAAGGCCACTTGTTTTATCATCCAATTTTCCAAGATTTTACTAGTGAATTTTGCATCAGCATATGCAATAAACTTATTTTGTATACTTACATATTTTTTGTCTTTGTGTCATTATTAAACATATTTGCTTTTCCCCTTTAACCCACTGAATGGACACGTCGATGGGGTTCGACAGCGAATTCCTGTTCGAAAACAGACCTGTCGACCCCTTCTCGTTCGCACTCGTATAACTCGTATCGAACACTTTTAAGGAAAAAAAAAATATTGCAAAGCGATAATAAATGAAAGAAACTAATTTTAAGTAACGGTACTCCTTTACCTTGTAGGGAAAATAATTTAAAAGTAGCCTGACAGCTTTTAAACCGGCAACTCTAGTATGGTACGATAAGTTCCGACTGGAATTTACGAAAAGGGTGACTGTTTTGAAAGGGAAAAAGGTGGGGAGGGTGGACGGTGGATGGGTTAAGATTACAGTTGAAATATTTAAAATAAAACTAATTCTAGAAAAGCTTTCCTAAATTTAACAACATTCGTTTTAAAATATTGCTACTTGAAAAAATATTAATAGTATTGTAAATATATTTGTGTAATCATTATTTACAAAATGAGGCCATTAATTTCATTATATAATTACTAATATATAGTCCGTCATATGACGGGATTATAAATTTTTTAAATTTTCCACAGTTGTAAAGTACACTATAAGGCAGATTAAAAAAAAATTGGTTTGTTTTTTGGCTGAGAATTATCTGGCACATGCTCAATAATTTGTTTATATTCATACTCCTCTAAAGTCTTCTGATATTGTGAATGCAGTTTATAATGTTGAATCATTTAGAAAGAGAATTCAAAGTTTTCTTAGCTACTTTGAAATTATCGTTAAGTTCTTCCCAATTTTTTTTGCCACAGTAATTAATGGAAGTAAAGGTATGAAACTATCATTTCTACTACACCCTGAAGGAGATAGAATTTGTTGTTAATACCGGTGATAAAATTTTCATTGCAACAAAGAATAATCGATGATTCAATTTAAAATTATCACATACAAACCTAATCTATTATTTAAACCAAATATAAAAGAAAATTATTTACGTAATATATAAATTCAGTGATCAAACTTATTTAAATATTGTCTGCATTATTTTCATAATTTAAAGGAATGACGTTGTAATGCTAGAAAAAATGTTATTTTTAGTTATTTATTATGTGACAAATTGATAAATTTAATCGCCTGATCTCAACTGGGGAAAATAGGGCTTGAAATAATGGCATTAAATGCTAGAAAAGGGGGGAAGAGGTGGATTTCGAATGTTGCTAACTCTAACTCATCAAGAATCCAATATGGCCTCTATCCATTCAGGTCCAACCGCTTCATAAATTCGAGGACAGATAACATAGGCTATTATTATATAGGGGATCATTAATTTTATTAAAAAAAAAATAATTTAAACAGCATAAAATAGCCTAGTAGTTGGTATGCTATGATCAAGCCCTGAAATACCCTAAACACCTTGTACATGCTGAATATGTGCAGGATAAATCTGTGAATCAAAAAACACTCTCATAGTTTGGAAACTTAGAGAGGAATACAGAATCGAAAGAAAAATTACTCAGTTAAGAATAATCAGAATTTTTATTTCTGATACATTTAAATATTGTGAACTAAAATATTTAAATGTATCAGAAATAGTCATCATAGGTCTAACATAGCTCTAAAATAGCCCTTTTGTCCCTTAATATATTATCATGTATTTGATCTGATGTTGTCACGTAAGACAAAGAAACAACAACAAAAAAATTAATCTTTTGCACACCAGTGTTGATGTATAGGAACATATAGTTTAAAATTCAGTTAAAAAAAATAGTTTAATCAAATCCTTATTGTAAAAATTTTAATCACAAAAGTCTGATATGTATGTATGTATGTATATATATATATGAAATGAAGCAAACATTTTAGAAGCCACTCTCAGTTTAAAATTAGGAAAAGAAACACTCACAAGAAGAAAGATGCTTGTAGGCTATTTCAACTTGATTTTTATTATCTACTTTGTAGACTCAAGAAAAAAATTTGATGATACACTATAATGAATACACTAATCATGGCAGGAACTTTTATTTTATGGGAAACAACATGAACTATTTTAACTTTTACAGATGCAGTTTCATGTGGTGCACTCAGAAAACCATTACAATCAAGAAGCAAGTAAAGAAAGGGCCCAAAACACTCTTTCTGTCTCTAATTAAGAAATTTGATGAACACAAAAAATAACCCTATGGTGCCATATACTCTCTCCCAAGCAAAGTTTAAGTTTTTCTGCAAGCGTTATATGCCCTTGAATTGAATGCATTTACCAAATTATGATGAAATATTAATAAAGGAAAATCCTCTATATAATAATAGCCTTAGTTGTCTGTCCGCGAATTTATGAAGCGGTTGTACCTGGAATGGACACAGTTTTTATGAGTTAAGGTTAGCAAAATTCAAAGCGAGTTCAAAATCCACCCCATCCCCGCTTTTCGAGCATTTAATGCTATTATTATTACAAACCTTATTCTCCCTCTTATTCTATACTAAATTCATTCTTGATAGGATAGCGAGGACGGAGCGCAATATTTAAATTTCTGGACTGTTTTTACTTGATCTTATATATTCTAATTAGTTCCTTCATCACGTGTAGTCGTGGAGCATTTGGTAGAGTGTCTGCTTATTTGATCGTCGTACTTCTCGGGTTGACGGTTCTGCCCCTGGCGATAGCCAAATTTTCTAAATGTCGAACTAATCTAATATTTTCTGCTTTTTTTTAATTCTTATTCCTGAAGTTGTTTTATTATTTTTAAAATAAATTTTTCAACTTTTTATGATTTTTATAAAATAAAATAGATACATGTGTGATAATTTTAATCGATCACTTTTGTTGAAAGATAATTCTCAGCCAAAAAACAAATTATTTTTTTTACCTGCCTCATAGGGTACTTTACAATTCTGGAAAATTAAAAATTTTACTGATCCCGTCATATGAAGGGCTATATGCTAGTAGATGAATATTAATATAGGATTTAAAAAAATTAATAGAATTTAATAATTGTGCATTTTTTTTATCATTACCTATATATAAATATATATACTTAATGTACACTATATATAACACAGCAAAATTTAATCTGCCGTTTACAAATAATTGTAACCCCTATTGTTTTTACTTGCCCAGACTACAGAGAATTCTGAAAACTTAAATCTTTATTAGGTTTTGTTTGGAGTGCTACAGTCTACTTTTTGCAACATAATGGCTAATGAGACCAGGACCTACAGCTTAAAGCCGATTCCGAATGGCTACGAACAAATATGCCACTGTGGGATTCGAACCCATGAACTCTGGTACCAAAGGCCAGCATCCTAACCAATCGGCCATCATTCGGCTAAATCTTTATTAAGGAGCTGCTATAAAGACATCTATACCAGTCAATGGCAGATTGACCAGAGAATGATCATGAAAACACTTGCTGAAAGAGGGTTGGACCCCAGAACAAGATGAAGACAAAATCTTTCCCAGAGAAAGTCTGCAAATTTAACAATAAATGTAACAGAGAAATTTGCCAGCTGGAAATTTGATATCTGGAAAATGTGGTGAGTGGACAGAAAATTTACATCTATTGCACAGAAAGCTTTGGGAAATATGTTGGAAAATTTTAAGTCATGGACACTCCTTTAGTTATATTTTGTGACTGGGAAAATAGATTTGAAGAAAATGGAATAGGAAATAGAAAATTTTTTTTAGATATTAAAGTGAATTAATTTTGATATATTACATATATATAACATACAGTGGATTCAACTCAATTAAACTCAGGGTTAAGCTGATGAAGTGAAATGGAGAATGAAAATGAAAGTTATTAGAGAGCATTTTCATAGCTGAAGTAAGTATTTATTAAAATTTGTCAATTTACTGCATTTACATGCCATTAGTAGGAATGTATTAATAGTTTATATGTGTCTTATCTGTTATCGAACTACATTCTAATTAACACTTTCTCCACCTCAGAACCCTATTACTTTTAAATAATGAGGTATGTATGATAAAGGTAACACACAAAGCATTTCCTTTAAATTTTTATTTTGTAATTAAAATAAATAATTGCAGAATTTTTAATTTTTTGTATTTTTTCTTTTTTATATTTTGTATTTAAATTAATTACAACCCATTAAACAGAAGATGGTTAAGAGGAAGACTACTGCACTTTCATTCTAGAATTAAAATTATTAACAGGGTATCTGCCAAAATACAATTTTTCAAATCCATGACTTTCCCTGATTTAGCAGATCATTTTCCATGACTTAAAAAGCTTTCGTTAAAAGTATATATGAATAAAACTTCTGATGTACATACAAATAAAATATATGCTTTTAGAGAAATTACAGGAATTTTATCATAAAAAACTATAAACTTACTTTATAAGTGTTAATAAACTCACATACATAAAAATAAATTGTATCTACATACTAAGTTTAATCATACAGCAATTTTTCAATCAAAATGTTTCCAATTTGAATTCAGGGTACTTCGATATTATCCAGGTGACCATGAATAATAGCCAAATATAACCGTATAATGTTTATATACAATATCCCTAGAAATAAACTTATATCTTATGCAAAAATCTTAACTTATTTTTATTAAAAAATTATTATATTAATAAAATTTTAATCTACAATTTAAGAAAAAAAACAGAATAATATACATTTACCCACCCATTAAGCTTTCCTGCTTTAAGTTTCCTTGGTGAACGAATTTTACTTGACAATAGGGTCAATAGGATAATACATAAATACCAAACTCAGTAACATCAGTCAAATGACAAGTAAAAATAGAATTAAACAATTCAATGCATTTTTTAATCGGTAGTTTAGTGGATCCACGACTTTCCATGACTTTTACTCATTTTGCTTGAAAAATCAAGACTTTCCATGACAAAATTAATCCATTGTCTAAATCCATGATTTTCCAGGTGCGCGGAAACCATGTTTGTAATTAAAATAAATAATTGCAGAATTTTTAATTTTTTTCTTTTTTATATTTTGTATTTAAATTAATTACAACCCATTAAACAGAAGATGGTTAAGAGGAAGACTACTGTACTTTCATTCTAGAATTAAAATTATTAATATACATAAATTCACAAAAAAAAAAGCTTTATCATTTTTATACATAGCAGTATTTAATTCCCAAAATATTGGAAATCAAGTTTTGTTTAAATACATATATCATAAGGATTCACTTTAATGATTAAACATAAGAAATCAAAGAAAAATAAATGCTAAGAAAACGTTTTACCATGTTCCCAAACTAATGGCATATTTTCAATACAAAATTACATGGATTTTTTTTTTTAATCACTTTGAAAATATACAAAAGAATTTAATTGCACAAGACATCTAATAGCATATTATATGTATATAGCATAGCATGGAAAAAGATTAGGGGGTAGATTAACATTTCAGTATCCCTATCGCATACAGGGGATGGGAAGGGTGTATTCAGGCTTGCAACTGCTGAGGTACTTTCAAAAAGGTGAGAAAAGTGACAAATACAGAATAAGATTAAAAAGTGACTAAACAATGAAAAAAAGTTATTTTTTTTCTCCTGTTGAAAACAGATGCTATTATTAAGATTTTTCTATTAATTTTAACTCCAAATCAAATGATTCATGCAAGACATAATTTTAACGTCAAATACAAAAAGGTTAAAAATTTTGTTTAACACAACTCAACATTGCTTTTTATTCAAGAAAATCTATAAAATAGATTTGAATACATAATACATTAATTTTATAGTCACAATTTTCTGTACATATTAATGATGTTTTGAAATATGTACATATATTAGAGTATCTAATAAAAATCGTGAAGAGAAAGAGAAATGTGTGCTTTGACGTAAATTATTTTAATGTATTAAATGTACATTTCAATACAAATGTAATTTCAGGGACTTCTTTATGACCGTTTAAAATCACTAAATTCTGGAAACCATATTGCTAATTACAATTTAATAAAAATAAGATTAGAGCATCACATTTTTGGTCTTTTATTAATATATTTTGCTATTAATTCAAATTTTCTTTTTTCAACAACAGACTTTTGCTGTCATACACCATGAAAAAAGTGTCTGTTTACTTAAAGTGACTAAAGGTGAGAAAAGTGACGGAATTGCAAGCCTGTGTATTGTGTATCTTATACGGTTATATAGTGAAAGAATAGGAGGTGTAGTTTTCAGGGTTGGCATGATTTAAATCAGTTGATTTTTTTAAAAAAATCATTGATTTAAATCATTTTTTTTTCACTTCTCTTAAAACCTACATTCGAAAGACAGGAGAACTGGGAATCAGTCAGAACAGAAATACCAATAAGTAAATAAGTGTAAATAGATAGCATGTTTTCCAAGAATTTAGGGGTTGTTATCAGAAAGTATGTAGTAGGGGTAAGTACAATAACTAGTTATGACTAGTGGAATTTATTTTATGTAATGGGGGGGGGGGTAAAGAGAGTATTACAGAACTTGAAATCTAGTTTGTCTAACAAATAACAACAGCCGTCACATTATCTGCTAGAATGGAAAGACAATTTTGTTCTTTTGGTATTGTTCATTCTAGCCTTCATAACCAATTAGGAGTGGATACGACATAAAAACTAGTGTTTTTATTGAAACAGTTAAATCCATAATTTGATGCTTAAAAAATATTGAAATAATTGTGATTTGTTTTTTTTTAAATAAATAGTTTGCATTAAAAAAGAATATTTAATCTGTTCTTTAAGTTTACATCTTGTTTAGTTTGCACCATCCAATTACAAAATAATCGAATGTATTTAGATTAAAATTTATGTATTTAATTTTAGGTAATCAGTGTGTAGATTATACTAGATAGATCAGTTGTTACTTATAAGAAACTATTCCATGTATATTGCAAAAAATATAAAAACACAACAGTAATTAAAATTAGAATTCAGAAAAAAATCTAATAAATCTGATTTAAATCGAAAAAATCTGATTTAAATCAAATAAATCTGATTTTTTTTTTTAAATCATGATTTTTTCCCAACCCTGGTAGTTTTAGTAAATCAACATCTTGGAATTTAAAAATCTCAGAAAAAATGTACAAATTTTTTCATTAGTGTTGAAAATACTGGATAGATCTACTTACATATGCACATAAAAACACAGCCTAAGTATTGTAGCTATGTCGATCTGTCAACTTAAACACAACTATCGAACAGGCATATCTTCCAAATTTACTGCAATTGAAACCAGATAAAATATTCCTGGTTCTCACATACTTTAAACAAAATCTTAAAATCTAAAGGATATTTGTATGATATTATAACTATCACAATAAGAAAATATCAGTTAAGATACTTAATTTATATCCTCTTCAGGGATGTATGTAAAAAGTTTAAAAAAAAATAAAATAGTAATTTAAATGAAAAAAAGATTGCACTTTTTCTCCAGTACTACTGACCAGGGTTGGGAAAAAATCATGATTTTTTTAAAAAAATCAGATTTATTTGATTTTTTTCTGAATTCTAATTTTAATTATTGTTGTGTTTTTATATATTTTGCAATATACATGGAATAGTTTGTTATAAGTAACAACTTATCTATCTAGTATATTCTACACACCAATTACCTAAAATTAAATACATAAATTTTAATCTAAATACATTTCATTATTTTGTAATTGGATGGTGCAAACTAAATAAGATGTCAACTTACAGAACAAATAAAATATTCATTTAATGCAAGCTATTTATTTAAAAAAAAAAAAAATTCACAATTATTTCAATACTTTTTAAGCACTGAATTATGGATTTAACTGTTTCAATAAAAACACTAGTTTCAATATCATATCCACTCCTAATTGGTTACGAAGGTTAGAATAAAAAATACCTAAAGAAGAAAACTGTCTTTCCATTCTAGCAGATAATGTGACGGCTATTGTTATTGGGTAGACAAACTGCATTTCAAGTTCTGTAATACTCTCTTTACCTCCCATTGCATAAAATGAATTCCACTAGTCATAACTAGTCGTACCTACCCCTACTACATACTTTCTGATAACAACCTCTAAATTCTTAGAAAACATACTATCTATTGACACTTATTTACTTATTGGTATTTCTGTGCTGACTGATTCCCAAGTCTCCTGTCTTTCGAATGTAGGTTTTAAGAGAAGTGAAAAAAAATGATTTAAATCAATGATTTTTTTAAAAAAATCAACTGATTTAAATCATGCCAACCCTGCTACTGACATGACATTTAACTGTTTAAAAAAAAAAAAAAAAAGATTTATTAAATATTATTGTTATTAATTTTCTTATAAGTTATTATATATTAGTATGAATTATTTCCTATAATTGTAACCTTAAAACCAATCTACTTACGAATTTTTTCTTTTATCATTTTAAGTACACCCTTCAAGTGCTACAAATTTGCCATAGTTGCTATAAAATTCTGCATTAGAGCTAAAAAATATTTTTTTTTTGTGGCACATTTTATTAAAATCCATGTAGTGTAGTTCAAATTCCATTTCCTCCCTCTCATTAAAAATCTTTACAAATTTACATACATATACAGTCAAACCTGTCTATCTCGAAACCTGCTTATCTCGAAAACGTGTCTATATTGAATTTTTTCAATTTCCCTACATTTTCAATAAAAAATTTAACGTATTTTTCAAACCTATCTCAAATTATTTTTTCCCAAACCTGTCTATCTCGAATTTTTATAAGTAACAAAACATTCCAGTTTAGAAACTTATTGGTTTGACAATCGCACAAGTTTCCATTTCCAGGAAATAAACTTCTAGTTTTCTGTCTTGGAGGGTTATTTGGTCGGGGACTGGGTGGGAATTGTACTAAAATCGGGTTCTCTGCTCTGCAATAAGGTATCGGGGTTGAGGAGGGGGGAATAGAAGACGGGAGAAATTTCTTTTCGGAAATAGAACTGGTTCTTAGTCTGTAGCCTAATGACTAAAGTATCATCTCGCATCTTGCTGTCTCAATTTTAGAGCTAAAAATGGCAGGTGTTAAAAGAAAATTGAATATTTTAACCATCGAAAAAAAATGGAAATTCTGTCATTTTTGAAGGAAAACCCTTCTATGAAGAAAACAGTATTCGCCACTTAATTTGGAGTTCCACCCGGTACTATTTCCACTATCAAGAAAACGAAAGATGTCATACAAAAGAACTTCGAAAACGGCTGCAAAATAATGAAAAAGAGCTGTGCATGTAAATAAAACTAAAAGTACTTCAAACTTTCAATCTTCTGTATTGTGTAAAGAAATTTTCTTATTCTATTTTCATAAAACCTGTGTATCTCGAATTCTATTTTTACTCCGAAGAGATTCGAGATAGACAGGTTTGACGGTATATATATATGCAACCATATTTGTAAAACATATTTATACAATCTGCCTGTGTCTATATATATTTGCATATGTTTTTGTGTCTGATGCCACAAGACCAAACAAAGCATTATTGAGTTATATGCTACTGATATTGAGGCAAAGAGGTGCACCTTTCATTTTAAAAAGCACCTAAAGGGTGAAAGTATGACTTTTCAAGTGGATACTCATTTTGAAGCAGGGATCAAGCAAAAGACCCATAGTTTTTGCCTGCCAACCTCAGAGATATTGATTGAGATCTTGGAGGACATTGTAACCACAAACATATTTTACATGCACAAGTCACCTTTAATTAACAAAGCAGATCTAAGGCCGGTTCGGGCTCTTACAATCTTTCAGCTACGAGAGCATTGCCTTTGCAGACTGAACTACCACAGCTCAGTCGGAGAGTGATACAGCCTATATTTTACGGATTTTTACTATTTAAGAATTATATGATCACACCAAAAATGAATTTTATAATGCATTTGTATAGAAAATATTTAAAAATTCTTTAAAACAAATTTAAAATTTTTGAGGGGGGTATTACATACAATAAATACATATTGCATACACACATTTTAATAAGCATACAATTAAAATAAGGACATACAAGAAATTAATAAAAGGAGGGGGACTGTGTGCTCAACAGTATGCAGTAAATGCATACTAGTGGGGCACAAAGACCCCCCCACCCAATTTCCCCCTTTTTTTTCTTTTATCATTTAAATTTTTTTTTGGTTTTTATTTATTTTTTATTTTTTACAATTGTTTATTTTTTTAATTTTTTTTTTGTTTTTATAAGTTTTTTTTTTCCTTTTTTTTTTCAGTTTTTGCAATTTTTTATATTTTTTAAGGCTTATTAGATGTGGATGCTACTTCAATTTTCGCTTTTTTGGGGGGTTGCGGCTTTTTGGTTTTAAAATCTTTCCAGTCAGTGTTTACAATTATTTCAATGAATTTATTAAGCGGATCCTCATTTCTCGAGGCGCACAATTTATCGAACAAATCGAAAATCCATTGATCCTCAACCTTGTGGTCCTTATTATATTTCCGTTTTCCAAATTTCGATTTATCTACCTCGACAATTTTCCCAACATCCCCAGTTTTTTCCATACTAGTCTCTATAAAATCAAGCATCTTTTCCCGAACACACTGCCTCCACTCGACCACCATGCAGTCAGAAAACTCATTAATAATAGGACTAGTTCCCCTAACAATATGATACGTTAAAATAAAAATATCCTCCATAAATAATTTAGAATTACTGAACCATGAACAATCCCTAATTGATCTGGTAGTACCACAAACTTTACCCGAATCCCTATTCCTACATATCCAAACACATCCTTCGCTAACGCGCCTATCAGGTTTAATAACCATTTCCCCACTACACTTAGGACAATTAAAATTTGATTTTATAAGACCGACCTCTCTTAAAAAATTATGAAATAATTCCCTCTTGCTCAACAAAAACGTAACAAAAAAATATCCTATTACACCTTCAACCCTACATATGCGTTGCCCTGCCCACGAACTGCCTAATCCCCGCAAAATCTCCTGATACTTCTTTACCACGTTAATTACAACATCCATAATGCACAACTAAAACTAAAAAGAAGAGAAATAAACTAAAAAGAAAAACATACAATTGTACACCCTGACCACGCTACACGGCCGAACTCCAGGAATCCAAAAGAAATGGCTAAACAGGAATTTTTTCAAAGAGCCGGGTGGTGACGTCAGAAATCACGTGCACCAATGGGGCTGAAAGAATGAATCAAGGCCCCTCCACACTATGGCCCACTGCAAGCCATGACCACCGTCTGAGGGGGGTATGGCTTATCGTGGTCGATGGCGGCAGACGATAAAATAGCCTTGGCGGACGATGGTTTCCGAGTTGGCTCATTTAGTGGCCCAGCGTGAGGATGCAACCCTTGAACCATAGTTCGTGGTCACTGCTAAGCTTACTGGCCTATTCTTTTGGATTAGTTCAGAAAGACACGATAAATCCGTAAACAATAACAATTTTATTGTCATAACAAAATAACAACTCATAACCACTTAAATTACAATTCTAATAAGTCCTAATCTAAGCTAAACAGAAATTATCTCTTACTAAAGAAAGGGGGGGGGAAGCAACCTGATAAACATAACACATACATAAACCAACACATCTCTCGAGGCTATATATATACTTATTAATTTGCATAACGCTCACTCGGGAGCCAAGTATGCTACAGCCGCTATATTCTCCGATTGGCTGTGACTATTACGTCAATAGTAGGGGGGGTGTTTCACGTAATTAGAGGGAAATTAAAAATAAACTGAAAATAAGCGATTTTAAGAAAAATTAAGTTGGCAGTTAAACAAGCTATTTTATGCATAAAATTCTGAAAATGCCAACAGTTACCATCAGGAAGTGGTGAACAATTGACAATAGTGTGAAGGCTACATTATGTAGCCTCCACACTATGTAGCCTCCTAGTAGCGCATCTGACTACCTTTGATCTTTGGAGAAAAACCGCCTCGGAAACCATCGTCTGCCGCCATCGACCACGATAAGCCATACCCCCTCCAGACGGTGGTCATGGCTTGCAGTGGGCCATAGTGTGGAGGGGCCTTTAGGGCCGATCCCACCAAAGTCGTTTAATGCTAAGCGCGATTAATCTCGGTTTAAACGGAGAATTGCGTTCCCTCATTGGTTGGCGCCAGGGTTAATCGTGGCTAATCGTAGTTAGCCGTTAAACGACTTTGGTGGGATCGGCCCTTAGGGTTGCTACTATGGCCAATTGTTCACCACTTCCCGATGGTTACCTTGAACGATGGTTCACGGGTTGCATCCACACGATGGGCCACTAAATGAGCCGATCGCGTGGAATCGTCCATAGGGACTACTGCGCATTTGGCTGCCTTTGATCTTTGGAGAAAAACCGCCTCCGAAGCCATCTTCTGCGAAGGCTATTTTATCGTCTGCCTCCATCGACCACGATAAACCATACCCCCTCCAGACGGTGGTCTATAGTGGTACACGACGGTGGTAGGAAAGTTCCAATGTGAGGGTAGTCCAAGCTAACCAGTTATCGCGCGAAAAATAGCCAAATTTGGCAACAAAAGCGCGTCGTCAATATCGCATCTGTACCCATTTTTACCCATTTTTTAAGAGAAAACAAAACTTAAAAATTTATTCGTTTCTTTTCTTCTTATACGTAATGTACGTACACAAATAAATTTTAACTTAAATTTTATATCTTTTCTATATTAAAACTATTTTGCCAAAGAACAAGCTATAAAGTGACTTTAACTTAGGAGCTAGTAGATATATCATTTCATAAGCCTTAAAATATAGTGCATGATAAAAATGTATTAACTAGTATAGAAAAAACTTACTGATCAAAATTCTATATATACTTGATACAGAACTTCAATTAACAAAATTTTTAGTTTTATGTCAAATTTGTTAAACATTTTGGAATCAAATTTAAGTAATAGGTTCCTGTCTACTTAGCCGGTATGTTGGAAACAATGTGCTGTGGTATTATATAACCACCCAGTTGGGATGACAGATCTCTACCCACTTATAAAAAATTAATTAGGAATTAAACAAAATATATGCAACAATATTTATAAGTCATAACTCTAAAAAGAATTAAACATGTAAATTATATCTATATGGTACATATTAGCGTTTGCCCTAGAAAATCACCGCACCCTGCCCCTTCTTTTTTTTTTAACCTTCAATGCATCCCTGCTTTTCCTTTTTTTTTTTTTTTGCCCCCTTTAATATGCCCTACCCTTTTCTCATTTGCATGAATTTGCCTATGATATCTGCCGATATTGTGGAAAGCCATACTTTTTTCTGCCGGGTAAAAATACAGAAGCATATTTCGCTGCTTTTGAGCAAATTTGGCTAATTTCCTCCTTTCTCAAAACTGCTTAGATCAAATTCCTTTCCTAAATGAAAGAATGGAAAAACGACTTTACACAGCCCACCCACCCCTATGAACCATTTTCCGATTCTTTTTTCAAATATCCCCATTCACACAGTCAAGTCAAATATTTAATACATATCTAATAAAATAAAAATAACTTCAAACAATCATAAAATAATAATTAAATTTTTTTTAAACCTATAGTAATCGAGAAATTTAAAAAAAAAAAATCTTTTCCATTAAAAAGCAGGGTTGTAATTTTGACCAGGACACTGGATAAAAGTGGTTTTAACTGTCCAAAATGTTCAGAATTGTTAAAAATTGTTTTAAATGGTCTTAATTTTAATATATAATATCTTTTGTAAGTAGAAGTGTCTTTTAATAAGCAATAAAAATAGCAGTGCAGTTAAACAAAATATTGCACACAACAAGTTCATGTGATTTAACATGCTTATACAGTATAAGAATGTTTGAATTTTAAAAATGCACCATGCACATACAATTATAAATATTTAATCCAGTTGCAGTAAAAAACATAAAATATGAGTTACAGTTAAACTTAAAACATGAATTACAGTTAAAAACATAAAATATGAGTTGAAGTTAAAAACATAAGTCCAGTTAAGTTATAGAGAAAGTGCATGTTTGTAAACAAATACGAGTTCTGACTACAACTCAATTTTTCGTTGGCAAAAAAAATTGCTTGTTTTCATTGTATCTTATGAGCTTCGATATGGATCACATATACAATAAAACTAATTTTTATTTAAGGGGAAAGAAACATCAGAAACTGGCCAAGAAAATTCAAATTAGATTTTGTTTTTTAGCAAATTATATATTTACAAAATTATATATATTTTTAAAAATTTAAACACTTTACACATTACTATTAAGTATCATAACCAAAGTATAACTATTTTGATTATGTTAACGGGCACAATTAGCTATTAAATAAATAAGAATCTAATAAAAATGTACAAAATCTGATCATTTTAAGAACAAAAAATATTTACATTTATAGGTACAGTACTTCTCGCAAAAGCATAGAAAATACATTAGAGATATGAAAAAAAAAACTTAGTAATAATAAAAAAAAATTCTTAGAGTATAATAATTTTATATAATCTATTACATTACAGTAAGGTTAACGTTTTCTTACCATTCTGAAAATGTTTGCCTCAAATTCTCGAAAAAGAACATGGAGTCCAGTCTTGCCTTTTCAAAGCTTTTATCCAAAGCATTTGCAATATAGAATCTTTAGGAACGCAATAAAATCCAATACATTCGCCTTTTTTTAAATGCTTAGTACAGCCATATGCACAATAGCTTGTTACCATTTTCAGATAATTGACAAAATTAAAACCCCAATAACAAGCACAATCCGTAGGAAATTGAACTGTTTTGCCAATGAGGAAGTTGAGCTGCCATTTTTGCTGCACCTGACGTCATGGTCACATTCTCTATTGAAGTCCAGAAATATTTTCGAAACAAACAACCACTGACCTTCAGATTACCTGTCTGAATATGAAGCATCTGTTAAACCCAAACTTCCAGGGGAAACATAGTGGAATAGTCAAACTGAGTGTTTGACAACTTTCCTTAAAAACAGAGACTTTTACATGAAAATTGTGGATGAGCATAATATTATATTGATGACAATATTGTTCAAATCATTAACAATGTAGGCATATACAAAGAGGTAAAGCACTTACAAAATCAACTTATGACTATTTCACTTGCTTTAGATAAACTTCAAAAAGAAGATGCTACTATATCTGATACATGTGACGAATAGTTAATTATTTTCAAAATTATCTTAAATATTTATTTATGTGTACATGAAAAGGCATATTTAGTTACAAAATTGTAAAGCAAGTTCTTGTCTTTCAAAAGAACTTTCAAAGTATCACCTGCGAAATTTAGGAATATCTATCTGCAGAAAAATATAAAGTGCATTTAAAGATTTGTGTATTACTTTAAAAGAAAACTCTCAATTTAAAATAACAGAATGGATAAAATAGAATTATTACGTTTCTACATAATCTAGAATTTTAAAACATATTAAATGTTAAGAAATTTTTTTTTCTTTTTTTCAAAATATAGACTAATTTTTGATATCTTCTGATTGATTAAATAATTGAAATTTCTTGTAATATCTAAAGATCTAATAACTTAAATCTTGTATTATGAATTCAAAACTGAAGTGAATTTTTACATATAGACCAGGTAAAATGTAAGGCTGCAATATTTTTAATTTGACAGGATTAGATTTAAGGAGGTGAATAATATTAGAGAATAATTTATGAAATGCAGTAGCATAGGTATTAGGATGAGTTTTCCAAATCAAAATATCAAGAAATAGATACTATTATTAATCTTAACTTTGGAACTGGATTCAATATATAGATAATTCCAGTTAGCAGTACATAAAGATGTACAATCAGCTAACTAGAAGCATACACATCTCATATTATAAGCAATATTTAAAATTTATTAATTTAAAGGTATAAATATTGACTTTTAGGAAATTCTCGACAGTATCATATAAATAATTTGAAAATAACCTAGCTTTTTTCCAATAGTTTAATTTTTAAAAAAATTGTAATTATTCCTGTACAAACAGAATTGTACAGGAATTAATTAATTAGGGGGATAGATTTACATTAATTAGTTTAAAGGAATAAGTAACGATATTTATTAAACTCTCAACAGTATCATATAAATAGTTTGAAAATTATCTAGCTTTTTTTTTTCCAATTGTTTAGTTCTGAATTTTGCAATTATTTCATTTTTCTCTTTATAAGCAGAAATCTAAAAGTCTGACTTTATCAGACAGTACACTGCTTTGTTATTACAAATATAAATTACAAAAACTTAATAACTTTAAATTCTATAGTATAATTTGTTGATTTTCTTTCTTTTAAAACAAACTGTATTTTGTTCTATCATAGCTTAACAGCCTAAAAATATAGTATTGGAATACAAGATATATATATATATATATATATATATATATATATAATATATATATATATATATATATATATATATATATATATGTGTGTGTGTGTGTGTGTGTGTGTGTGTGTCTGTGCTGTATATAAAAAATATGTAAAAGAACTTTTATTCATACTAAAATAATTCATATGAATGACATGTTTCTGTTTAAATAGAAGGTAAAACAGAAGAATATTTTTACTTAGGAAAATGGAAAAGAAATATACAACTATAAGGCCTTGATTATTATTATTAATCTTTTAATGCCTAGCATCTCATTTTAGATACTATATCTGATACATGTGACAAATGGTTAAGATTTTTAAAAGTGAAAGATCTTGAAGCTTATTCTGATGTGATGCAGTCTCTATTTAATGAAAATGGTAAACCCAGTTCATTTTCTGGCACATATGCTGAATCCTGTCTACATAGGTAAAGGTATTAGCCCCGTTTACATGTGCCAGTCAAGTACCCTTCATTTTACCTGGGTAAAGGGATTTTGCTTGGAGGGTCAGAGAAACCCGTCTACATGGTCAATTATTATTACCCTCTTTTTCGCCGAAATCGTCGACAGAAGTCACGTGATCATACAGGAAGGCAATCCCATCACTCCATGCTTGAACTACTTCCCAGCTGACTAGCTACTGTTTCTTTGCTATAGAAAATGCGACATTTACGTTTTTTTTGTAATATTTTTAATGAATAACATGAAAAATTGATGAAATAATGGTGAAAGCCTATATAGTTCTCTCAAAATAAAAAAGGTGAGTAAATTATACGGCTTTGTAGAGGCCAATAAAAATATAGGCAAATGTATCATATTGGAAATAAATAAATGTTACGTCTCTACAATACTAGGAATTTTAACATTTTACAATTTTTGGATTTACAGCGTTAAAACAGGACAACGTCTGTCATGTCATCTAGTGTGTGTGTGTGTATATATATAAATATATAGTTTGGAATATTTTTAAGAATATCAAATAATTTTACTAGAGTTTGCTGGAAACTATTTAACTTTACTATTATTATTAACTATTACTAGCATTATTACTAGCATTAACTGTTTTTTATTTATTTATTTTACTTTGCTAAAACTTAACCTTGCTTAGTGGAGAATGTCAACAAAAATTCGAATACAACTGGATGAAAGTGTTATAAGTTCTAGGAATGATTTAGGGGGAGTAGTACATTTTAAGCTGAAAAATTATTCATATTATAATCTATCTTTTTAATATTTTGATATTTTGAATATCCCCCCATCTCAAAACAAAATCAAAAATCTGTTTATTATTTACTACATATCAAACATGATATACTTTTATATATTTGTTTTACTACGTAACAGATAACAACTCAATGATTTATAGGTAAGTTTCAAACAAATTGATCTCTTTTAGGGTTTTTTTCATACAATCAACCTCTGACATATGTATGAAACATTTTAATACACAAAATTATAATCTTGACTAGAACACTTTTATGAATATTAAAAATACGTTATCACTTACATTGTATATGCTATAATATAACTGTATTGAATAACTAACAAATGTTTTATTTATAACAATGTATACCGTTTGTGATAACTTATGAACCATGTGCAATAGAAGAAATTTGTATGAATTCTATAAACACAGTAGCAGCGAAGTTGGCCATTTTTAATTTAGCGCCACTCACAACATATGCAAAGGATCGTGGGAAAGGAGAGTAAACTCTGCAATTACCCGGGTAGAAAGGTGGGTTCTTTCTACCCCTCAATTTTTTCCCTAGCTAGGGATAATTCTTGAAAGGGGAGTACAATTCACGGATCTACCCTGCATTTTACACTGCTTTTGCCACATGTAAACGGGGCTATTGATTAAGAGAAGCAGGAAATAGTAAGGCAATGGTTGCATGATAATATTGATCCTTCCTCTTTGCTTCTTGTGATTGAATTTAAAGCATAATCTTCACCATATCCCGAATCATTCTTTCCTGAAAGTGTAAAAGATACACTTGGACTTGATGTCTGGTGAGCAGCAATGAAGAAGGTTAAAGGCATTAACATAAAATTTGTTGATTTTACAATATATCTAATGAACTGTTGTGCCAGCTCTTCCTCTATAGAAAGATTATATTCAAAGTTTGGAGTCATCCAAAATAAATTACGAAATCGTTTAAATTTAGAGACAACTACAAAACTTGTTACTTGTAACCGCTTTTTGAAATTCAACATAAATTACATATAAAACAGCTTGTATAAAAAAAAAAAAATAAGTAAAATATTTCTTTTGTATCTTGGTGTTACATTTGTTTTTTTCTGGTGTTATTTATGTTATGATAATTTTAACAAATGTAACTTGCCTTTATCATATGCTAGTAAACTATGTTAGATTAGTATTAAATATATTGAAAAGTGAATTTCAGTGGTCAAACTTGATATTGACCAGGACAATTAAAACCACTGGTTTAAACCCCCATGGTTGAAACCGATACAACCCTGTTAAAAAGTGCCAGTTTTGTTCCGATACAGTACCTTCATACCCAGAATCCTGCCTTTTTATCCAGGAGCACCCTGCCCTTTTTTTGGTCTGGGGGAAACACTACATATATAAGGTATATATACAGGGTATCTGCAAAAATAAAATTTTTCAAATCCAAGACTTTTCATGACTTTCCCTGTTTAGCAGATAATTTTCCATGACTTTAAAAAGCTTTCGTTAAAGTATATATGAATAAAACTTCTGATGTACATACAAATAAAATATACGTTTTTACAGAAATTACAGGAATTTTATCATAAAAAAACTATAAACTTACTTTATCAGTGTTAATAAACTCACATAAAAATAAATTGTTGTATCTACATACCTAAGTTTAATCATATAGCAATTTTTCAATCAAAATGTTTCCAATTTGAATTCAGGGTACTTTGGTATTATCCAGGTGACCATGAATAATAGTCAAATATAACCCTATAATGTTTATATACAATATCCCTAGAGATAAACTTATATTTTGTGCAAAAATCTTAACTAATTTTTATTAAAAAATAATTATTATATTACTAAAATTTTAATCTACAATTTAAGAAAAAAACCAGAATAATATACATTTACCCACCCATTAAGCTTTCTTGCTTTGAGTTTCCTTGGTGAACAAATTTTACTTGGCAATAGGGTCAATAGGATAATACATAAATACCAAACTCAGAAACTTCAGTCAAATGAAAAGTAAAAATAGAATTAACCAATTCAATGCATTTTTTTAATCGGTAGTTTAGCAGATCCATGGTTTTCCATGACTTTTACTCATTTTGCTTTAAAAATCAAGACTTTCCATGACAAAATTAATCCATTGTCTAAATCCATGATTTTCCATGACTTTCCAGGTGCGTAGAAACCATGTATATACTGACTTAATTTAAAAGAGTCTTATACTTGAAAGATTGGTATTTCAGAATAAAATTTATTATATATAAATAATTAATACATAATCTGCAAAATTGATAAATAAAAGTGAGAGTGGAGAAATTTATTTTTATGGTATAAAATCAATATAATAAATGTAATATTATTTAATCTGCTCTTGGTTGCACATTTTAAATTACTAATATTAACTATATATCCTAGCACACAAAGACAGTTAAATAAGTGCAAAGAAAAAATCGGAAGGAGACAAAATCTTAGATTTTTTTTCTGTTCTTCATATTAAAATAAAAACAGCATTTTTTCTCCTAAATCAATACAATCAATTTCAGTACTCAGAAAGAAAACAATTTGTGCTTTTATATCCCTTAAAATTGCAATGTTTCTGAACTTCAAAATCCTATTTAATGTGCAACATCACAAAAAATAATAATAATAATAATAATTACAGGGTAAAATGTTTCATTAAATAAAGGGGGAAACAAATTTAATTATAAAGTATGAATTATGTTTTTGAGTACCATACCTCTAATTAATGTTAATGTATACATTTTCTAAATCATAACTTACAAAAATGTAAATACTGTTACAGATAAAATTAGTTTCAAACTCTGTTTACACAGTTATTTCTATAACAATGATATTACCAGTTTTATATGTAGATTATAAATTGAAGTTATAAAAGTGTAAGATACGAAAAACATTTTTAAATGACCAACAAACATATTTGAGAATCGTAGTTTATTGGTTATGGTTACAATCTCATTTTAGAAGAAAAAATATGATGTTTCACAAAACTGATAATCTACTAAAAAATGAACTATTCATCATACTCATGTTCACCCCATGATCTTGTGTGATTTAACAATCCTAAATGTAAAGCAATAGTATGATTATTCATAGGTTTTAGTGTTGATGACTCTATTACAAACACTTTTTCTTGAGGCGTAGCATGCTTTTCTAGATACAGTTTTTCTTCTTCTTCAGAAACGTAAGGGTTTTTTAAATACATCATAACCTCTTCTTCGTACATTAATCTCTTCCACATTTCCATCCGATCCTTTCTAGTAATTGGAGGCACAAATCGATGCTTACCAATCCAAATATTTCCAGGTATACCCTTCACAAATTTATACCTCCCACACAAAAAGGTGGTCAATCGCATAGTTAGATTCTTAAAGAATTTTTTTTTTAAATAATAGTTGTACGTTGTTTTAGTCTTACAGTATAGAACGGCTATCTTTATTGGTTTTACTCTAAAGATTTTAACATTTTGGTAATATTTCAAAACAAAATCTAACCTTATTTGCTGTATACAGTTGCAGTTAGTTTAAAACATAAAACGCTGTTTCTACTATAAACAGATTATATTTAAGTATTTATTTATATTCATCTATATTTTCATGTATAAATAGATGATATTAAATTTTATCTGAGATTTTATTACAATTTGGGGTGAGGTGATTAAGAAGAATTACAGCAGCACCCTTACTACTCTACTGCATTTGTCGTCTGCTTCACTTCTATGCACATTGCACATTTGTTTACATATAAATAACATATAACGCAGTGTCAAAATTTTCATCACTTCTTACACATTTTCCTTTACAGTTTGTTTATATAATAAAAGTTTCTAAAGTTTTTTATAATAGCAGTAGTTTTCTCGTTCATTTTCCTTGTAATTTCTAAAAGTATGTCCAATGATTCAACGAAACATTCGTATAGAGAGCGTGTTTGGTCGTACATGGAAAAAAATGATATAGCCCGCTTCCCTAGGCCAGTATTTAACCGTATTCCTAACTTCAAGGTAGAAATTAGTAATGATATGTTCTTTATTTAGTTTAGTATAAATAATATGCCGTAAAATATAAGTTCACTCTTAACATTAGAATTTTTTATTGCATTCAAATAAAGTATTTCATCATTAAATTATAGCTTATAAGTATCACCATATTAAAGGCTTTGAACCATCAACTTAAAAGATGAAACACGACAATAATTTCTGTGTGTGAGAAAGAGAAAGAATTCATATTGTCTGACCTTTGCAAGCACATTTATGAATTTAATCAAAAAATCAAAGTTATCACAAATATTTTTTTCTTATTTAATGTTTTAGATTATGCATTAAAATATGATGTAATTATCCAATAAAATATCTATAGATTTTTTAAAAATATATCAACAATAATAAACTCTTATAATCAGGTAAGTAATAGACAAGAGAAAATTATGTTGCAAGAGTAAAAAGGAAACATTACAGAAAAGTCTAATTTTTTCCAGTATTAAGGCATTTATTTTCAATGTATCTTAACTATTTTTTTATGTGTACATGAAATGGCATATTTAATTACCAAATTGAAAAGCAAGTATTTGTCTTTCAAAAGAACTTTAAAGTATCACCTGCGAAATTTAGGAATATCTTTCTGCAGAAAAATATAAAGTGCATTTAAAGATTTATGTATTACTTTAAAAGAAAACTCTCAATTTAAAATAACAGAATGAATAAAATAGAATTATTACTTTTCAACATAATCTAGAACTTTAAAACATACTAAATGTTAAAAAATCTTTTTTTTTTTTTTAAATATAGACTAATTTTTGACCTCTTCTCATTGATTAAAAAAATGAAATTTCTTGTAATATCTAAAGATCTAATAACTTAAATCTCGTATTATGAATTTAAAATTGAAGTGAATTTTTACATATAGACCAGGTAAAATGTATGGCTGCAATATTTTTAATTTGACAGGATTAGATTTAAAAAGGTTTAATAAAGAGTAATATTAGAGAATTTATGAAATGCAGTAGCATAGGTATTAGGATGAGTTTTCCAAATCAAAATATCAAAAAATAGATACTATTATTAGTCTTAACTTTGGAACTGGATTCAATATACAGATGATTCCAGTGAGCAGTACATAAAGATGTACAAGCAGCTACCCCGAGTATTACCCGGGGTAATTTTTTATTAATGCATCGTATTTTTATACCCGAATATATATCATGTACTTCAAAATATAAATTTTTAACGACTAAGTATAATTTATTTTGTAGTAAACATTTGAGTTTTGCAATAAAAAAATTTGACAATTTGTGTACTCAAATCATCAAAATAACTTGACAGTTAAAGGGTTAATACTGATGTTATATAAACTCTATATCCATTTTGCTAGTATTCCTCTTTTCTGAAATCCCCAAAAAGGGTGAAAAATTAAAATTTCAAACAATTCCTTATTTTGGTATTATTTACCTTATACCATTGATCATAAAAAAAGTTTTTAAATTTTTTTTTTTAAACAGGAGAAAGAAGAACATTTTTTTTTATCTATTAAGAAATATGTTATGATCTTCATGAAATATTTAATACTGTTTATTAATTTGTTTCCTCCATCATTTAAATATAGTCCAAGAACTAGTGAAATTATTCATCTATTTTAAATCAATGCTCATTGTTCTGTCTTGAAATAAAAGCCTGGTTTGAAGGTAGAAAAATTTATGTGTATAATACACATAAAGTTTTCTACATTTCTTCAGAAATTTTCTGCTGTTAGAATAAAAGAAATTCATAACTTATTTTGCTTGTATTATTTTCAAAATAAATGAAAACTTTATTTTTTAATTTATTTATCTATTTGAAAAAAATTTTTAGGGTGCAGAACAAGCTTGCAGCAAAGTAAAAGATTTGCTAGAGTTCCAAAAAGCTCATACAATTAAAATTGGACCTGATAAACCATTGGAAAACATCAGATATTTGACTCTTGAGTTAAGTGTTAATTTTTTTTCAAGAAAAAATATTTTTGTGCTTTAATTGTATATACTGATGTAGTTATTATTGTAGTTTTGTTAAGAGACAGATTATTTTACTACCTCTATAGAGAAAAACTAAATTAGAGAAAAACTAAACTATAGAGAAAAACTAAACTAAATTACTTGAGATGAAATTTACTAACATTTTTTAATTCGAATGCAACAATTAGAATTTTTTACTTGTCTTTAAGTACCCAGCAATTGTTTTGTTAACTAGAATAACATTATAATAAAATTCTGCCTGTCCATTCAAGGAATAATTAACCAGCCTGTTTATGAAAATTTATATCTTAATATTAATAAGCTGTAAAACAGAGTGAAAAGTTTTATTATTTACATAAATATAGTTAAATTAGACATTTAAAATTTTTTAATACTAAAGTTCTCTCATTACTTAAGCTGGATAGTAGCATGCTACTCTTTGATACTGGAGTTTGCAGGTTCAAATCCTGCTGCTATGTAGTAATTTGAAATCACCTTTAACTGGTAAGTCCCCATCTCATTATCCTTTGTATAACAAAATAGCAGACTATAGCTCTTCAAACCTATCTCTCATTATGTAGATCAATATGTTAAAGGGATATAAATGTTCATGTTTTTACTTAAGGTATAAGCCTATGCTCGGAGAACATTATTCTTTAAACATAGAAACTAGTTCATGTTTTTACATTTTTAGATTTATTTTTTATATTATCATAGAGAATTGCACTTAAATTTATTCCTAGAGAAGTTTTTATAAAATTTCTAATAAATGAAGAAAATTTAGTAAAAAAATCGTTTTTTTTTCAAAAGGTCTAATTTTTTAATAAATTAAATTTTTTCAATATTTTTTGATGCAACACATTTCTTATACACTGGACTAGTGAATCACCTGGAATCTTTGCTTGATTTACATTTGGTAAAAAATTTTGATCCTTCAAAATCATACACATTGAATTTTTAACGAAGTTTCATTACATTTATATCTAACTATGAGTGTAACATCTTTAAAAAATATCCAGCTCTTAAGTCATTCGCTATTAAATACTATCAAAAGCATTCATAATAATTTTCAACAAAATATTTTAAGAACTTTTTGAGAAATCACATTTCAAGTTTCAACATTTTCTTAAAAATACCGTTCTGAGAAAAACGCATTTGAAGTTTATGAAAGCAACTTTAACTGTTAAAAAATTAAAATACATGTTTAAAATTCCCCACACTTTCTTGCTTCAAAACTTTCTAATTGCCAAGTTGCTAATTATTAAAAATACTAGAAAAATGTTTAAACTAATCTTCATGAAAATTTAAAAAGTTTTGTCCAAAAAATGCTCTTTAAAAGGCTTTAAATTCACAACTTCCGATTCTGAAATCGCTACTTCCGTTTTGTTTTGACAGCTGTCACTGATGTTTAAACAGCTGTAACTTTTCTTTAAAATGTCGTAGAGACAAAACAAAAACAGATTTAGAAGCCTAAAAGTTGAAATTTTACAATAGAGAAATAAAAAAAAATTATGATTTTTGGTAAAAAATGACGTTTTCAACATAGACAGATACCTTAAAGAGTAGTAATAATACCTGCACCATAATGTGATAAGTGCTACTTTTAGATTAAATAATTTAATCTTTAAAATTTTTTGAGGAAATATATTTTTATATTTTGAAAAATTTCAGAGCTAAAATTTAATTTTAACTATGTGAGTAGAGTTACTTTACCTAATTTAAATATATATAGTGTTTTTAGTGCAAATGTCAGATATGATTGTCTTAATTGAAAATAATGGGAAATTAAGGAATTGATTTTTTTTTAAATTTTAAATGCTCTAACTAGAATAGCATATAACGAAGATTTTAAGAATGTTTTTGAAATCGCATGATAATTCTGGTTTGGACTACACCTATCAACTTTTTTGCACAAGAGGTAATTAGACTCAAACCTACAGCTAAAAATTGATACTGAAAGGCTCCAAACATCCATGCCAGCAGCTGGATTTCAACCTGTAGACTGTAGTAACAAATAGCAGTGCCCTACCCATTTGATTATCTTTCTTTATAATGATCACTTTATATTTCAAAATGGTTGGATAAATCATCATGAAATTTTGCATGGTGATTCAAGTAAATACTTAGAAGGTTTCAGGTAGGTCAAATTAATGAAAAGACTAGGTCATGACAAAGATAGAATTTATCCACTATTGGACTTCGCAATTCTATAGTAAGCTACAATCCAATATGTTTTTCTTTTAATAACAAGGTGATATTAGTCACACTTTTAACCAACTTGATTCATCTGATAGTGTTTAAAATATGTTTTCAGATGATATTTGTGGGTTTAGTTTAAGAATTTGATGTATTTTTATTTGGTATGTTTCTTTCTTTTTTAATTTCAATCTTACCAATTTTTCTCATGCGAATCTATTTCATTGCTAAAAATTATGGGTGTGGTTGTTTGCAAATAGTATTTAACATTTTCTAATTTTTTGCTTGGTGTTTTAAGTTTTATAGATAGAGTAGTTCTTTTTTAAATGTAGGTAATTTTCTGTTATATTTTTTAAATGTAAGAATAAGTAATTTTTTATGCAACTTTTATTTCTTCAATTCATATTTAAGTTATAAAGAAAATTAAATTTTAATAAAAGGTGATATTGATTTTATGAAAATGAATTTTTGTTTTCACCATTAATTATACTGGTTTATAATAGAATCTGAATTCTAATTTAAATTTTCAAATAAATATATCATTCATTTGGTGACTTTAACTACCCGGACAAAAGTTAGGTGCAAAGTGGCTAATATATATACAGTCTGTATCGGTTATATGGTCAGCTCAGTGGTCCAGTAAAATAAGACCATATATTTGAAACAATGCAACCCTATTGTGCATTTTTAATTCATAACAGAAGAGCCTTATCCACATTCCCATAAGGTGACAAGCTCTGGCGTTTTCTTTCTTCATCACCGACTTCAACACATGAGGACCAAAGTGTGGCAGCAAAAAATATTGTTTAATGTCGTCTGGGGAATCGAATTTGATTTGGCGAAAGTAGCTTTTGAAAGATTAGATTTTTTTAAACTTTTCAATCAATTCATTTTGGCAGCAAATGATCAATTCTTTCTTTCCAAAGTCATAATTAAAAAATGAATGTTCTTACTCGTGACATATGATCCACATGCAACAAAATTTTCCTTTACTTGTTTCGTCTCAAATTCAACTTGAGCAGGGAGAGATAACTACAACCAATAAACAGACAGATGTCCACCTCTTGTCAGGGGGCAAGAGAACTGAGAGAGGTGATGTCTACACAAACAAGAAAGGGGGAAAGGGAGAGAAATAAAAGCTTGAATTTAGGTCCTCTCCGATTTCACACTGACTTCTTAAAAAAAAAAATGGAAACTTGTTGAAAACATGAAGCTGACCCTATAACCAGTAATAAGAAAAAGAAAATGACTGTATAAGTGGTGCCCTTTAACACATGTTCCCTATTAAGTTAGATGGGACTCTAGAAAACTGACCATATAGCCGGTACTGACTGTACAAAACATTCTAATAGCTCTTAATTGTTATTATTACTTTTTTGTTCTAACATGAATTCATAATTAGAAGTTTAAATGGTATAAAACCAGTACAAGTCATTTATTTCTTTTTACAGGCCAATAAAATATTGTTAGTGCCAACACCTCGTCTAAGAAATGGACTTTTAAATCAAATAATTCCTCCTGTAGGAGCTTCTAAACGTGACTTTCATGTGTGTGCTACATCTGAAGTAAGTTTATATGCTCTGAATGTTTGTGATTGACTGAAGCTTGTCATAGAATATTAATATATATTCCAGATATACTTTTTGCTGTAAATGCATCATCTATCTCCTCTTAATAAAATCCTCTTACAAATTTATGAGATTAGGTTTTTTATTAATTACTGAAAGATATTAAAGGATACTCTAAAAAAAAATTCTATTGAGAAAACCACTACACAACTTTTATAAATCTATTATAGTGAATTATACTTAAGATTACATATCTTGCTTTTTTCTTACTAAATGCTGCAGTATTAATCATTCTATCAATAAGGGAACTAGTATCGGTCAGGTATAGAAATTTCTTAATAAAATACCATCAGCAAGGGATTTTTCTTTAGAGAAAAGAAGTTTGAAGCACTTCCTTATTTGCTACAAGAGCCTGTGAAATTCATTTTAAGAATAGATGAAATTAATACATTATTTTTGAGTTTCTTAAAGCTATTAAATTTTTCAAAATTGAAAGAGTGTTTTTTATGAAATTTTTTAAGCTATTGCTTTTTAAAAATCATGTACTCATTCTGTCTCAATAGTCTACACCAGGCATGCCCAACCTGCAGCCCATTTAAAAACTTTTTGCGGTCCAATTGAAGTTTTCAACTGTCTATATAGTTTTAGTTATTTTCACTTTATACAGTTGAAACATAGAATTTAATTGTTAATGTTTGCAATAATAAATATCACATATTATGTACGTTAAGACTTGATAGATGCGTTGACTATATTATCCATTGATATTAACAAAATCTAGTAAAATACATGGTTTCCGCGCACCTGGAAAGTCATGGAAAATCCTGGATTTAGACAATGGATTAATTTTGTCATGGAAAGTCTTGATTTTTCAAGTAAAATGAGTAAAAGTCATGGAAAGTCATGGATCTGCTAAACTACCGATTAAATAAAAATGCATTGAATTGTTTAATTCTATTTTTACTTGTCATTTGGCTGAAGTTACTGAGTTTGGTATTTATGTATTTTCTTATTGACCATATTGCAAAGTAAAATTTGTTCACCAAGGAAACTCAAAGCAAGAAAGCTTAATGGGTGGGTAAATGTATATTATTCTGGTTTTTTCTTAAATTGTAGATTAAAATTTTATTAATATAATAATAATTATTTTTTAATAAAAATTAGTTAAGAATTTTGCATAAAATATAACTTTATCTCTAGAGATATTGTA
The DNA here is from genome assembly GCA_032207245.1 of Pardosa pseudoannulata. Taxonomy (NCBI): domain Eukaryota; kingdom Metazoa; phylum Arthropoda; class Arachnida; order Araneae; family Lycosidae; genus Pardosa; species Pardosa pseudoannulata. The sequence goes on along the minus strand of CM063507.1, from coordinate 62,389,045 downwards.
TATAAACATTATAGGGTTATATTTGGCTATTATTCATGTTCATCTGGATAAGACCAAAGTACCCTGAATTCATATTGGAAACATTTTGATTGAAAAATTGCTATATGATTAAACTTAGGTAGGTAGATACAACAATTTTTTTTATGTATGTGAGTTTATTAATACTTATAAAGTAAGTTTATAGTTTTTTTTATGATAAAATTCCTGTAATTTCTCTAAAAGCATATATTTTATTTGTATGTACATCAGAAGTTTTATTCATATATGAAAGCTTTTTAAAGTCATGGAAAATGATCCGCTAAATCAGGGAAAGTCATGAAAAGTCATGGATTTGAAAAATTTTATTTTGGCAGATACCGTGAAAATACAAAAACAAATCTCTCACATTAATTTTAAAATAATACATGTGATAGTGCTTGTAAATAAACTACAATATATATTTATAGTATAAATATAATAATAATATTTTAACCCTCATGATAAGGGAGGAAATAAAGTGTTGAGGGTAATTATGAATACAGTATAGTTAATGTTTATTGTCGTTATAGTTATGATATATGTCTAACACAACTTTTATACACAGTCCTAGCTGGCACCGTAAAATTGCATATTTTGAATATTGCACAATAATAAAATATTTTGAATAATTTGTTTTATTTTTATATGTGCAGCCCCCCTCAGTTCAGTAAATTGTTTTTTGGCCCACCAATTGATTTGGATTGAGCACCCTTGCTCCATACTATTCTGCAAATTTTTTTTTTTCACATCTAATACTATTTCTTAAATAAAATGACTTCCCAAGTTCAAATATGATCATGGTTTCCTCCTATCACCTACCATTTTATGTGGATGTCCCCCTCCCCTATGGTCATAACTATTCAATAATTTTATGAGTATAAAAATTTGATTTTGGAGTAAGAAAAGGATTATTTTAATTGTTAAATTTCTTCTCACGGACCTGAGATAGGAAAAGCTTTAAAACAAAATCATTGGTAGCAAGGAAAGATGTATGGGGGATTTTCACACTTAAGGTATCCATCTACATTGAAAACGTCATTTTTTGCCAAAAATCATAATTTTTTTTTTTATTTCTCTATTGTAAAATTTCAATTTTTAGGCTTCTAAATCTGTTTTTGTTTTGTCTCTACGGCATTTTAAAGAAAAGTTACAGCTGTTTAAACATCAGTGACAGCTGTCAAAACAAAATGGAAGTAGCGACTTCGGAACCGGAAATTGTGAATTTAAAGCCTTTTAAAGAGCATTTTTTGGACAAAACTTTTTAAATTTTCATGAAGATTAGTTTAAACATTTTTCTAGTATTTTTAATAATTAGCAACTTGGCAATTAGAAAGTTTTAAAGCAAGAAAGTGTGGGGAATTTTAAACATGTATTTTAATTTTTTAATAGTTAAAGTTATTTTCATAAACTTCAAATGCGTTTTTCTCAGAACGGTATTTTTAATAAAATGTTGAAACTTGAAATGTGATTTCTCAAAAAATTCTTAAAATATTTTGTTGAAAATTATTATGAATGCTTTTGATAGTATTTACTAGTAAATGACCTAAAAGCTTTAAATTTGGATAATTTTTAATGATGTTACACTCATAGTTAGATATAAAGGTAATAAAAATTCGTTAAAAATTCAATGTGTATGATTTTGAAGGACCAACATTTTTTACCAAATGTAAATTAAGCAAAGATTTTAGGTGATTCACTAGTCCAGTGTATAAGAAATGTGTTGCATCAAAAAATATTGAAATAATTTAATTTTTAAAAAATTAGCACTTAAAAAAAACTGGATTTTTTTTACTAAATTTTCTTTATTTATTAGAAATTTTATAAACTCTTCTCCAGGAATAAATTTTTTAAGTGCAATTCTCAATGATAATATAAAAATAAATCTAAAAATGTGAAAACATGAACTAGTTTCTACGTTTAAAGAAAAAAGTTCTTGGAATGTAGACAGATACCTTAAATTGTAAAATTATCATCTTTACTAGAAGCTTTTTTTCAGTTATTTCACTTATTTTCAATAAGTTCTAGCTTTCAACCCCTTATTTCCATCCCTATACACCCTAAAATAATAAAAATACGAGCAATAGTTTTGGCTAACTGTGGGTGAGAAGAGGTGCCTAAGTCCTCACAAGAACATTTGGAAGATTTTCTATATGCATGATTTCCGCGCACCTGGAAAGTTAGGGAAAATGGATTTAGACAATGGATTAATTTTGTCATGGAAAGTCTTGTTTTCTCAAGTAAAATGAGTAAAAGTCATGGAAAGTCATGGATCCGCTAAACTACCGATTAAAAAAAAATGCATTGAATTGTTTAATTCTATTTTTACTTGTCATTTGGCTGAAGTTACTGAGTTTGGTATTTATGTATTATGTTATTGACCCTATTGCCAAGTAAAATTTGTTCACCAAGGAAACTCAAAGCAAGAAAGCTTAATGGGTGGGTAAATGTATATTATTCTGTTTTTTTCTTAAATTGTAGATTAAAATTTTATTAATATAATAATAATTATTTTTTAATAAAAAATAGTTAAGATTTTGCACAAAATATAAGTTTATCTCTAGGGATATTGTATATAAACATTATAGGGTTATATTTGGCTATTATTCATGGTCACCTGGATAATACCAATGTGCCCTGAATTCAAATTGGAAACATTTTGATTGAAAAATTACTATATGATTGCACTTAGGTATGTAGATACAACAATTTATTTTTATGCATGTGAGTTTATTAACACTTATAAAGTAAGTTTATAGTTTTTTTATGATAAAATTCCTGTAATTTCTCTAAAAGCATATATTTTATTTGTATGTACATCAGAAGTTTTATTAGTATATACTTTAACGAAAGCTTTTTAAAGTCATGGAAAATGATCTGCTAAATCAGGGAAAGTCATGGATTTGAAAAATTTTATTTTGGCAGATACCCTGTATATGGTTTTCATATGAATATTTTTCTAAGAGATTCTGCTGCTGAAGTTGGGTTTACATCTAAGTAACTCCAAATCCCAGATATAACATAATTCATCGCAGGCTGAGTAACAAAGTGAGGTAGTCAATAACCAAAATCAGCTGTATTTTTTTCATCATCGGTTGAAGACTATGTCTCATTATTTTAAATCCAATTCTAACTCTTGAATATAAGTTTAGGACCAGCGACAAAAATTTGTTGTGAAGAATTTTTAAAGACCGTTTTGTGGAAAGAAAATGGACCATACATAAGGATGTGTCATCTGCCAAGCTGTGCATAGACAACAGTGTGCTTAGAACAGTGACGTTGAGAAAAACAGTTAGTGCAAATTGTATTAGACAAGTAAGAGCAGACTGAGTAGAACTCTTAGCAACTCATTGCAGTATTGCTGTACAATTGGAAGAAATTGTGATAATATTTGGGCAAAAATTTCAAGAGTATATTTTTTAATGTACAGATAAAATTATGAACATTTTCCATTTTCTTTCAAAATTATTCTTTTCCTTTTGTTATACTCCTGTTTTGAAAATTAGTCATTAATACCATGTATAGTTTATATCCTTTCAATGTTAATGCTAATTTTACTATTAAATTAACTGTGTAGTTACTGCATTACTTATTCAAGGCTATAAAATTGTTCACTATATCATTTTAAAAATTATTTTGATATTTTAAAATCACGTTATATTATGATATTCATTAGGAGTATACACACATAAGAAAACCCCTGTATTTTTATTGAAGAATCATTCCCAAAAAATGTCCCCCTCTGAAAATAATTTTTGGCTACTGCCCTTCATTTGGATACTGAAATGCGTGCTTACTTTCTCTAGAGATACCAATAGTGGAAGTCATACAAGAGTAAAAGTCTGTAAGATAGCAGTCAGGTTTCCACCAAATCATTGGCATAGCAATGGCTGCTTGTGAGCCATCGGGTAAAACCACAGTATTAAGTAATTCAGCAAAGATGTGGAGCCGAATCATTTTCTTGATCACCAACTTTGCAATCAAAGTAAAAATTATAAGCAATTTTAAATAGCAGAGAAAGTGGTTTTTGTTTCCCATTTAAAATCAATTCACTACAAACATATTAGAAGCTATCAAGATGATTTTTATACCTGTGTGACATAATTAAACAGTAAAATATTACTCAGTAGTATTAATCATCCTATTCTCAGGTATTGTTGTGAAAGATACCCGATTGTATTGAGGGTAGATAATTATTTAAGTTCACAACTATAGTCATGAGATTAATATAATATTAAACTTCTCAAAGCATAAAAATTCCTGCTCAAACCAGGAATTGTGCAAGTTAATGAAAGCACCACCCTTGTACAGTGAATCTTCTAAACTTTCTGGCAAGGACTTTTAAACCTCTCCCTCTTCACGCACTTGTAACCAAAATTGTTGCTGTATATTTTTATTAGTTATCAGTGTTTAAAGGATGGAAAGTGGGGGTAGGAAGCTTGAATATATAGGAAATAAATGGGTTTTAGTTTGGAGTGCTACAGTCTACTGTTTTGCAACACCAGGGCTAATGAGACCAGGACCTACAGCTTAAAGTTGATTCCAAACGGCTACGAACATCCATGCCACAGTGGGATATAAATGGAAAAATTTCAAAAAACAACCATAAAAATTTTTTAATGATCTTTTTTACAATTTAAGTGAAAAAATCCCCCAATCTTCCTTCTTGCCACACATGTTAATGTTTTTGGAGCTTTTTACCTCTCTAGCCCTTAGAAGACATAATACTAAAAATAATCCTTTTGATCCCTTCAAATTACATTTAGCACCATAAAATTATGAAAATGGGATTAACATGAGGGGGAGCATCCAAAGAAAATGATACTTATTCAGATTAAGGAAGTTACAGACATGCCAATTGCTCCAGTTTCGGTAGAGTTACTCCGGAGAAATGATAAAAATTGGTAACTCCACACACTCCTCAAATTGCTCCAGAAAATAACAAAAATTTTGTTTTGGGGGAAATATTTCGATAATTTTATCAATTCTCGTAATTTCTGAAGAAATTCTGAAGAATTTCTTTTCATAATTCTTTTCTCTGCTATTTGCAGCTAATAAATATTGCTATAATAGGCCTAACCTAAGGAGAATTTTTCTAAGAAAGAACTTGTTAAAGCTAAAAAATCTACTTATACATTGTTAAATGCATAAATTTTAATTTACCTTTAATAGTATGTTAATTTTTAATTATTTAATTTGCTCAGTTCTAATTTAGAAATTATTAAAATATATAATTATACATAATTTGTTTTATGTATGTAAATTGTATACGCATTTACTTTGTGGGTAGCATGTTAAATTTTAAAACCGCACTGTTGCTCCTGACAGAGTTGACTGAATGTTGGCATGTGTGAAGTTATTCTGCATAACAATCACTAGGAATAGTATCAATTGTGATTTTCGTGCAGAGCAATAATATTAAACTGCTGTTTATTTCTTAAAATTATTAAAGCTGTCTTAGAAATTACCTATGTTCAGTATAATGTAAACAATTAATAAATCGTTTACTATTTTTAAAAAATATTTAAGTTTTTATAGTTGTCTTTTATTTTAGTGTGACTTTCATCTCTTTTATAAGGATGTGTAGTTAAAGACTTTTATTTTTAGGGTGTACGAAGTTTTAGTAAGAGAATTAGATTGGAGAGTCCAATTAAAATTGATTTAGTGATAGTAGGTTCTGTAGCTGTGTCTGTTGCAGGTAAATTTGTTTTAATATTTTTATTGTCAATAAGCATGTTATTAGTATCAAGAATAATAATTTCAAAATATTCTGAACTATAAAAATAATTGAAAACCAAGTCATACTTAAGAGCCTATCTATTGTTTTTAAAATAAATGTCCTGGCACTCTCATATCCTAAAACCTTAAATAATTGAGTCTCAAAAGTAATTTATTTTGAGATGATATTTCTATAGCATTTATTTCTTTTTCACTTATTTTGAATATTAATCAACCAAACTGAAAATTTGTTTTTAAACCAGTACATCCCCATTATGCTAAGCATATAATTAACAAAATTTAAAAAAGTCAATGATATAAATACAAGATCATTGTTTTCTTGAAATTATAAAGATAAGTAAATTGAAAATGACCAGTATAACTTTTATAAAGCAATGTTAAAGCTATCATTGATGAAGCAGCAACAAATACAATTTGCATGCTACTATAAGTCTTTACCAGCTATAAGCCATAGAAAAAAAATTTTTGCAATACTCCCTGGCCTGTTGATAGATTATTACTATTATTAAGCACTGTAGCAAGTTTCTTCATAAATCACATTATGATCATTATCAAAAAGATATTTATCAGCACTTTATTCAGTAATATCATCATAATACAACACTTTTGTAGTAAAAATCTTGATTGCAATTCAGTCAGCTAAATAAGCAAAAATTTCCCAGTATTCATTCAATTTTTCACTAGGTAATAAACTAATTATTTCAATATTTTTAATACTGAAACAATGTAATATTTTAACTTTCAATGTTTTTAGTTTCAATATCATATTCTTACATTATACCTTCTATACACTTTACCGGCTCAACCAATTGTTATATTACTTAATAGTTGGTTTGAAGTGCAGTTAACATTTCGTTGACAAAATCTTCTATCATAAGTGAATAAAATCTATCCCAAAAAAGTTTCATGACAGTTCGGCTACAATACTTAGGGATAAAAACAAAATGTTCTCTTATTTGATGTTGTATTAAGAGTTGCACCATAGTGTTCCATGCTATATAGCATAAACTTTCAAAACTTGAATGCTTCAGCAGTTTAATCCTTTCGTGGGCCGTGGGAAAATTGCTTCCCACCTACACGATCTTACAAAACACACCTGTGGGAAGCACAAAGCCCATTCAAATATATTGGTCTTGCTATTGGAATGACGGGAAGACTAATTCCTGCTTCGGTTTTTTGCTGTCATTTATTGTTCGATCGACTGAATAAAATTAGCAGTTCTGTTTTGACAGTTTGGAAACGTGGAGTGAGAAATAAATGGCCCACGAAAGGGTTAAAAGAAGCTATATTTTTGTGTGTATATATATATATATATATATATATATATATATATGGCAATTGTTTTTAAAATCCTTGAATAATTTAGCTTCTGGTACTAATGTAAGTAGTAAGTGCAGACAGAAATATTATTTGTACATTAACATATTGAACCCAAAAAGTAATGACACAAATAAATCATTCAACTACTGCTTTTAGACACTTTTTAATTAGAAAGAAGTATAAATGTGCCATCAAGTTTTAATGAACTGCTAATTTTTTTCATTACATTTAAATAGTGGCAAATTGCTTCGAAATATTTGTATACCAAAAGGTTTTTTTGAACAAATGTAGATAAATATACTATATACATGACATGCATATGAAGCATAAAATGCAAAAGCAACATAAGGCCTAAATAGGAAGATAAAGTATACAAACAGCAGTTTAGCTGCTTTGAGCAAGCAAGATTCTCAGTGTGAAAGAATTGAATGACTTGTAAAAGCAGATTAAGTGAAGTGACAGAGAGTGAACAATTTAAATAGCCATACAATAAACTTGAAATACTCACAGGACATGCAAGAGAACTTACAACTGAAAAATAAAACTATATAAAAGGAGATATGAGAAATATTTGCCAGAAAAGAATCAGCATCCTATGGTAATAAAAAGTAGCACAAAATAAGACCAAAGTGAACTTATTTTTTTTGTGTGTGTGTGATCTTGTCATGGCTATTAAAATCATTCACTTTCTGTCTTCCTGCTCAGTCTGTTTTAATAAGCCACTAATTCTCTCATATTGAGAATGCTGCTTGCTTGAAGCACTAAAATAAGCTGCCAGCGTACTTTCTCTTACCATTTGTGTCTTACTTGCACTGACTTATTAACTTTGCATCTTATGCTATATTCCAGCACAAAGGTTTTACCATCTCACATATATTTCCGAATATAAGTTGATCCATGTGAAAGGTGAGAATATGTTTTTTGTTCAAACATTTACCCAAAACTTCAAAATCCATATATTAGCCAAAGTAAAAGATAAATTCTCTGCATTATTCAAATACGTTCCCAAGAAGCCAAAAATGTCCTTTTAAGCAAGTAAAATATGTGTAATATTTTCCAATCAAATTGTTGTAAAGTAAAGCTCTAGACCAGTGACGTTCAAAATCCACTTTGAAATCAGCAGAGGTAATGGATCGACTGCCTGTCAAGACAAATACAAAGACAATTCTTAGCACGTTTCAACAATGGCAAGGTAAGGCAACTTAAATTTTAACTTTTAAGTATTTTCTTGTCTTTTTTTATTAATTTCAAAATTTTTAACAGGCTTTTCTTGATTACTACCACAAAGTTTCAGAATTGTGACACTAGACAATGTATTTACTTATTAGATGAAAACAAAAATAATTTCAACTGTGGTAACTCTATCCAAAGCTTTTTCATAAATTTAAGCAATATAAACTAAAAGTATTAAAAAAAGTGATATTTTTAGTGATTTATTGCGTACTTCCAACTTATAAAAAAGTATGTTTTTTACAAAATTGGTTATGTTTTGCTTGTTTTTTATACATTTATTTTTGCCAATATGGTAACTTTTAATTCCCCAGTGGCAAAAAATGTCCCCAAGAATACCTATACTTTATTATCATCTCTGCAGATCCATATATAAGCCAATCTTTCACTTCAGGTTTATAAAAAGTCATAAAAATTCTCAGCTTAGGCATTGAAATATATGGTATATCTTTTTATATATAGTTATTGAGAGTGCTATCCTTACAAATAAACTAAGATATATACTTGCTAAATGTAAAAATAATAATTTAATTAGAGAAATATGTTGAAAATTTAGGTTATCGTATTGGGAAAGGAGAAGGTTTCTCTGATATGGAATTTGCCATGCTGGCTACTGTAGGAGCAGTTAATACAGATACAGTTGTAATTACAGTAGTTCATGACTGTCAAGTTTTTGAATCCATACCCGAAGAATTATTCGAAGACCATGATGTCCCAGCTGATATTATTGTAACTCCAACTAAAGTAATTCATTGTGAACCCCGACTAAAGAAACCAGATCATATAATCTGGTCACTGATTACAGAAGAAAAAATGAAATCTATTCCAATTCTGAAGATTTTGAAGTCTATGGAAGAAAAAAATTTAAAACGGAAATAAATTTCCTCATTTTGATTAATATTTTAAAGAGTTTATTTTATATGTTGTTGATTGATAAGAATTTATAAAGCATATGGCTTATTAAAAGACCATTATTTTACTTACTCTATAAGTCATATTCATGGCATACATTTTACACTTTAAGCTGGCTGCAATATATCATCTTTTAACAATAAAATTCTATCTGCAATAGTTGACAATACCTGACCAAGGATTAAAAAAAAAAGAGTTTGCTCCCATCACTAAGATATCTAAAAAGAGCATATGCTGCATTCCTGCATTTTTAGCATCATGTTTACCAGTTGGTTTGTCAGCAAAAATAATAGATATATTGTCAATGAATACTTTAGATATGGCTACACATTACCATTCTCCTCCAGAAACTGCCTCTGATAGTTGATTTTTTAATTAATTTAGTAGACATTATCCATAAAAATAAATAAAGTTATTGGCATTTTGTGTTACAGTAGAACCTCAATTTACCGAGCTTCAATTAACCAAGGTTTCTGTTAACTGAGTCAATAAGGAAGTCTAGTTTTTTTTCTCCTTTCCAAAATGAGCTTGGAAAAAATTATACATATTTTAATTCATTGTCCATGTTATGGGCACTTCTTCCCCACAAAAGCACTCAACTTCCAAGAAATATTACACACTTTTTAAATCCTTTTAGCTATGAAACATAAGTTCATATATGTTTATTTTTATCATTTAAAGAATGTTCTATTGTTTTTTACTTTAAAAGTTAAGTTAAATTCATAAGCGCAGAAGGTTCTTATACATGGTTTCTATTCACCGAGATTTCCAATATCCGAGGTACTAGAGGTCCCAATTAGCTCAGATAATCGAGGTTCTATATTTTGTTTTTAGAAAACATCCCATACAACTAGTGATGTAAATGTTCTCAAAAAGTAAAAATGTAAATTCAGGTAAGTGAGGTTTTTTTTCCCCACATAAAATTTAACTAGGAGAAGCAGTCATATTTTCTGTTTCATGCTAAAATATTATTTCCAAATCAAAACTTTGTATTATTGGTTTTTTTTTCCTAATGAAAATTGAATGAATTGCCTTCAATTATAGAATGGAATAAAATTCTTTGAAAGTTTTAATAGACTTATCACTTTAATAGCATAAAAATATTTAAGTGTTTTATATCATGGATAAAAACATTACTTCAACTTTTAAATATAAGTAGATATCAGAAACTTTAGTCTACTTCACATGTACATATAATAATCTGTTTCCTTAAAATAGCATCTTATGTTGTGTGTATACTAATAGCCTATTTCTAAAGGTTTTAAAAGTGACAACATGTACACATAGAAAAAAGGCAATATACTCATCTTATGATTTCTAGTGAGATTGCAAAAAAATTTCAAATGATTTAAGGCTTACATTTTTAAACATGTCTAAAATACTCCCATTTAAATAACAATATGGATTAGTTAAAAGTAAATCTTTCTTATGTGCCTAATATTTGATTAAATTAACTATCCTGAACATTTTATAGAAGCAAAATACTATATTCAAGATTGTCTTGACATTTTCATTCACAGTCAGTAAACTTGCAAATTAGTCCGCTCAAAACTGTGTTAATTTGAGGATTACTATATCCCTAGTCAAGTGTCTACTTTCAGTTGTACAAGTCTTTAATAATTAATTTTATAATCAGGGTGCATACACATCAAGATAGAAAAATACAAGCACCTTTCAAGGCAAAACCATATTTTTAAGGATTGGAAATTGAATAATATTAATTGTCAACTACAATATTGCTCTATTTCACAGCAACAACGTAACATGACACATGAAAAATAAAAATCAGCTATAGCACAGCTGCATAAAAGAAAAATCTCACTTTAATTTCAACACTTAAATAAGCATTAAAATATGTTAATTTTACCATTACATGCTACATTATTTACATATCATAAATAATCCAAGACAGATATACACTGTCTACCAATAAGTATCTGGACACCTGTGATAGAAAATAAAAGCTAACTTTATTCAAAATCAATAGTTGGTAGAGCCTCCATGAGAGGCAATTACAGCATGAACCCTCTGGGGCATACTTTCCACAAGTCTTTGTATTACAGCTAGTGGTATTGTCTTCCGCTTGGCTTGGAGTAGACACACAAGTTCCTTCACCGATTTTGGACGGGTAGTGCACCCCTTAATTCAGCGATCTAACTCGTCCCAGAGGTTCTCGATAGATTTCAGGTTTGGGCTCTGATCAGGCCAGTCCATTCGATGAACTTCATTGGCACCATACCAAGCCTTGGTTAACCTCGAAACATGACAACTGGCATTGTCGTCCTGGAACTAACAACCTGTAAAACTACCACAACGTAGGAAGCACATTGTCATCCAGAACAGTGCAATAGGCATCGGCGTTGAGCTTACCATGAATAGGGAGCAAGCATCCCAGTCCGTACCAGGAGAAACACCCCCAGACCATAATTCCACCTCTGCCAAACTTGACTGTTGGCACAATGCATTCTGGCAGGAGACGTTCTCCAGACCTTGCCATCCGAACAGTAAAGGATGAACCTTGATTCATCACTCCAAACTACCTGTTTCCACTGGGTCCAATTTCCATGTGCTTTGCACCACATTAACTGAACAGCATGGTTGGACTTTGTGATCAAAGGTTTATGGCAGCAACACGACCATGAAAACCAAGGACCAACCTTACGGATGGTATTGACTGAAACAATATTCCCGGATTCCTGTTGAAACTCCTCATGAATGAGGGCCATCAGTTGGGTGCAATTCTTCCAAAATTTTTTGGACAGCACTCGTTGGTCTCTATCTCCCAGTTTCGTTGGTCTACTGACTCGAGGCACATTCCAACAATCACCGCTCACCTTCCACTTCTTAATCACATAGGCCACTGTCCATTTTGGGTACTTCAGATTGCTAGATATGTTCCTTAAGGATTGGCCACATTTGTAATACCCAATAATTATACCGTTCTTGAAATCAGAGAGCTCTGAACTGCGCAGCATCTTGCATACGACTATGGCCGATGCTGTTTCCTATACGATGTATACCAGTGGAGGTGGTGACGTACCTCAGAACCAAGATATCGTCATTTGCATAGGTGTCCAAATACTTATTGGTAGACAGTGTATACCATATATGTGAAATATATAAAAATATTGTAATCATCAAAAATTTTAATCTTGATAGCTTTAAGCATGTACTTCAAATTGCTCTAGGAAAGATGAAATATTTAAGCCAAAGTGTGAGAGTAAATGAACTAACCTTAAAAATTACTGAGTTTTAGTCTCCAATTGAAAGAAACTTATTGAAGGTAATTAATTCTTCAACCAAAACATCATAAATAACTTATTGTAACGTAGTCATTCAATCTTGGGTGACTTTACAAGCAAATGTTCTAAGACTTTTTTCAAAAAGTATTTTCTATTTTCCAGTACTTTTAAGAACCTTGAATATGGTAATTTTTTCCATATCATATTAAACATATGAATGCTGTGCAAGTGTTTATCATATCCTTAATTATAATTTTGACATTAATTTAAATCAGGGTTGGAAAAAAATCATGATTTTCTTTTTAAATCAATTTTTTTATGTAAATCAGATTTATTTGATTTTTTTCTGAATTCTAATTTTAATTATTATTGTGTTTTTATATTTTTTTCAATATACTTGGAATAGTTTGTTATAAGTAACTTTTTTATCTAGTATATTCTATACACTGATTACATAAATTTTAATCTAAATACATTTTATTATTTTGTAATTGGATAGTGCAAACTAAATAAGATGTAAATTTAAAGAACATATAAAATATTCATTTAATGCAAACTATTTATTGAAAAACAAAAAGTCACAATTATTTCAATATCTTTTAAGCAACGAATTATAGATTTAACTGTTTCAATAAAAACATTAGTTTCGATGCCATATCCACTCAATTGGTTACGAAGGCTAGAATGAACAATACCAAAAGAAGAAAACTGTGTTTCTATTCGGTAGATAAACTGAATTTCAAGTTCTGTAATACTCTCTTTACCTCCCATTACATAAATTCCACTAGTCATAACTAGTCATTGTACCTACCCCTACTATATACTTTCTGATAACAACCCCTAGATTCTTGGAAAGCATACTATCTATTTATTGGTATTTCCTTGCTGACTGATTCCCAAATCTCCTGTCTTTGGAATATAGGTTTTAAGAGAAATGAAAAAGAAATGATTTAAATTAATGATTTTTTAAACAAAAATCAACTGACTTAAATAAATGTTACTTTTAAACCTTTCATATTCAATAAAGGTCATCATAACAAATCCTTATAAAAAGAAACTGCTGAAGAATTATATGGAAAATAAACACATTTTTTAAAATTTTTATCCAATAAGCTATATTATTATATGTTTACTCATCTTTTTCTCTAAAAAATTGAAAGAAATATCAATGAAGAACTTAATTTTATTTTTATCTGTGATTATGTGTCCACATAAGTTAAAAAAACTTCTTTATCATAGGCAACAGTACTCAAATGAAATTTTTAAATTAAAAAGAGCACTTAGTAAAAATCTGTATGCAAAACACAAGATCTGGAAGAGCATTGCTCAAAAACTTTTTCTCAAGAATTTGTTTAAAACAGTGCTAATGTATATTCCAAATTTTTACCCAGGATGGAACTTTTAAATTCAGTTCTTGTCTTGTGTACATTGCTGAATATCTTATCACATTCCGCATCACAAACCACATAATAACAACAACAGATAATATTTCTGTAGTGCAAAGAAAATTAATTACCTCTTATATTACAAATGGAGAGTGTATGTATTTAACTTCCTATTATAAAAGATTGCAGAAAATTTTATTTTTCTGTTTTTCCACCTTTTTATATGATCAAAATCCATATAATGTAAAACCATATAATGTAATCCATATAATTTAAATGCTAAACTGTATAAGTGTGTGGGTATGTATCAGGATGGTGCTAAATCAGAATTTGTATTATAATAGACACAGCACTAACATCTGTCTTTTTAAAATACATATAATCTGCATTTTAAAACACCATCAGCTAATTATTATTATTTTTGATGATATATAAAATGTAAGTATGTATTACAAAAATAACTAAATAGAAAAGTTCTATTTACATTTATACAACATTGAATACATAGCTAACAAAAAATATATTCTAAAGCTCATTTTCTAAAATCTTCAATATCTGCAATAATATCATTTACACTTTCAAATGAATTGTAGGGTTCACTGAGGGAAACAGCTTTCACTGAACCTTCACAGTAATATTCAATGATATGCCGATCCCTAAACATCTTCAAAGAATTCTTTAGAGTTTCAACTGAAAAGCTTTCCTCTATAAGTAGAAAAAAAAATACATTAAATTCAGGTTTTTTTTTTTTTTTTTTTGCAGAAGATGGTTTTAACCCTTTCATAGGCTGTGGAAAGATTACTTTCCACCTACACAATCTTACAAAATACACCTGTGGTAAGCACAAAACCCATTATAATCATAGTTTCCATGCACCTGGAAAGTCATGGAAAATTATGGATTAATTTTGTCATGGAAAGTCTTGATTTTTCAAGTAAAATGAGTAAAAGTCATGGATCCGCTAAAATACCAATTAAAAAATTACAATGAATTGTTTAATTCTATTTTTACTTGTCATTTGGCTGAAGTTACTGAGTTTGGTATTTATGTATTATCTTATTGACCATATCGCCAAGTAAAATTTGTTCACCAAGGAAACTCAAAGCAAGAAAGCTTAATGGGTGGGTAAATGTATATTATTCTGGTTTTTCCTCAAATTGTAGATTAAAATTTTATTAATATAATAATTATTTTTTAATAAAAATTAGTTAAGATTTTTGCACAAAATATAAGTTTATCTCTAGGGATATTGTATATAAACATTACAGGGTTATATTTGGCTATTATTCATGGTCACCTGGATAATACCAAAGTACCCTGAATTCAAATTGGAAACATTTTAATTGAAAAATTGCTATATGATTAAACTTAGGTATGTAGATACAACGATTTACTTTTATATATGTAAGTTTATTAACACTTATAATGTGAGTTTATAGTTTTTTTATGATAAAATTCCTGTAATTTCTCTAAAAGCATATGTTTTATTCATATATACTTTTAACGAAAGCTTTTTAAAGTCATGGAAAATGATCTGCTAAATCAGGGAAAGTCATGAAAAGTGATGGATTTGAAAAACTTTATTTTGGCAGATACCCTGTATAATATATTGGTCTTGTTATTGAAACGACGGGTAGACTGATTCCCGCTTCGGTTTTGCACTGTCATCAATTGTTCGATCAATTGAATAAAAGTAGCAGCTCAGTTTTGAAAATTTGGAAATGTGGAGTGAGAAATAAATGGCCCATGAAAGGGTAACCAGCATAAAAATACAAAAACATGAATACATTATTATCTGAGACTGCGTTTAGTAGTGTTAAATTTCTCAGTAAATTTAATTTAGAATAAATAACAAACACATTGTGGATAGTTTTGATTAAAAAATATATTTTAAAAATGTATAATGTGACATAAAATTTGTGTTTCTGTATAATCGTGTAATTTTCTAATATAAACAATGAGAACAATTTGCATTTCACAGTAAATAAAATTTCAATTTAAAAATTAAAAACAAAAGTAGAAAATTTTATCTAATATGCATTTTAAATTAAACATGAATACAGGGTATCTGCCAAAATAAAATTTTTCAAATCCATGACTTTTCATGATTTTCCCTGATTTAGCAAATCATTTTCCATGACTTTAAAAAGATTTCGCTAAAGTATATATGAATAAAACTTCTGATGTACATACAAATAAAATATATGCTTTTAAAGAAATTACAGGAATTTTATCATAACAAACTATAAACTTACTTTATAAGTGTTAATAAACTCACATACATAAAAATAAATTGTTGTATCTACATACCTAAGTTCAATCATATAGCAATTTTTCAATTCAAATTCAGGGTACTTTGGTATTATACAGGTGACCATGAATAATAGCCAAATATAACCCTATAATGTTTATATACAATATCCCTAGAGATAAACTTATATTTTGTGCAAAAATCTTAACTAATTTTTATTGAAAAATAATTATTATTATATTAATAAAATTTTGATCTACAATTTAAGAAAAAACCAGAATAATATGCATTTACCCACCCATTAAGCTTTCTTGCTTTGAGTTTCCTTGGTGAACAAATTTTACTTGGCAATAGGGTCAATAGGATAATACATAAATACCAAACTCAGTAACTTCAGCCAAATGACAAGTAAAAATAGAATTAAACAATTCAATGCTTTTTTTTAATTGGTAGTTCAGCGGATCCATGACTTTCCATGACTTTTACTCATTTTACTTGAAAAATCAAGACTTTCCATGACAAAATTAATCCATTGTCTAAATCCATGATTTTCCCTGACTTTCCAGTTGCGCAGAAACCATGTGAATAGAAACAAAAAAAATACACACTTACTCAAAATACTTTGATTGTTAACAGTTACAATAACATATCAGTTTATAAATTATATAAAAATGTTTTTATACCACAAAAAATTTTATTAATAATTAACTATGATTTTATATTAAATATAACATACTTTTCTTTATATTGTCCATGCCAAATCGGCCAAACTTTGAATACCATTCATAATCTCGTCTTAATTTTTAGATGTTTACTTGTCACATAACATTAATGTACAAATTATGAATTACTGCACATCAAATTTCTTATTAGTATTATTTTTTAGTTTCTATCATGCTGTTTTTAACCACCCTGAGAGAAACTTACTTCTGATTAAAACATTTATAATATTTCATCAAACTGAAAGAATTTCGTAATTAAATATTGGAAACAAAATAGATAATTCATATTGTATATCATTTTCCTTTGAAAATTAGATTAAAAAACATAATCATAAAGGAAAGTATTACATTATCTTATTTTTTCATTATGAATAGTAAATTTGAGTTAATAGCTACTTATATGTTAATGGGAAAGTCTTATAAAATGGTTTAAAAGATGATAAAATGGTTTAAAAGTGAAAGTTTCAATTTATATTTTCAGATATTCTATAAAGAGTTTAAATATAAAACATTAACATAGATTTTTCTCATTTTCTATTGATCTAAATTCTTCACTAATATTGCATATAAAATACTCACCAAAGCCAAGCAAACCTTTGTATAATTTTTCTTGAGCAGCTATTTGCATTTCTTGAATAAACACCCTCTCTGAAACAAGGAGTTACAAATCAGTAATTAAAATTTTAAATACAGTAGTCAATAGCAAATACTATAAAAATTATCAATAACATTGTTCATTTCTAAACTATGCTTTTTTTGTGGATTTTAATACCAATGCAAACATAGGATAAGACTAATATCTCAGTAACTCATTCAAATGACTCTCTAATAGTTAAGAGAACATATGTATACAAATCCTTACATAGCTACGATTACGCACATTTTATCTTTATGTCTCACCTAATGTGATATATTTATTTGAGAGAATAACTTTTCAGGTGAGTGTACATTCATTAACACTACAGACAGGAATAATCATGATGACTCCATAATAGTTAAAAGAATACATGTTTACAAATCCAGTAAGTAACTAGAATTACCAAAATTTTATCTTTGTCTCAACTAATGCAAAATCAGGGTTCCCGCTGTTTTTCTAAAACAAAAATTAAGAACTTTCTAAGGACCAAAGTAGCATTTTTTAAAGACCTTGAAATATATTTCAAGGTCATTATGCCGTATACGGCATAATGACATAAATCCTATTTCCTGAGGAACATATTTTAATTATTATGAACCAGACAAGGCATGTTCAATAAATGCCCTACAATATTTCAGAATTAAGTTTTTAAAAATGCCTAAAAATTAGTAATACGATATATCTATTTGACAAAAAACTAATTGTGAAAAATGTACATCTAAAGCTTTTTGAGTTATCAAACTAGAAATAAATTGTGGTTTGGTTTGGAGCGCTACAGTCTACTTTTTGCAACACTAGGGCTAACCAGACCAGGACATACTGCTTAAAGCCGATTCCGAACGGCTACGAATATCCATGCCATAGTGGGATTTGAACCCACGAACTCCAGTTTCTAAGGACAGCACCCTGACCACTCGAAATAAATTGTGAATAAATGACAATATTATAAACTGTACTTTCTGAGGGTTTAAAAATGATTCTGACACACACATATATATATGTATATACTAGCTGATTATACCCGACGTTGCCTGGGAAAGAAGAAAGTTTTATACTTTTCTACTACATTCAATGCAAGGAAAATTAAACTTCTATAAGTAATTTAAATATCTACAAACTCCCCATCCTCCATTCTTCATTTAATTAAAATCTGCAGAACTGTTAGCTATCAGGAAAGGGCAGTTGAATTTATACTTTAAACCTTTTCAGCATGAAAAAGAGTATTTATTAGTCTAATAATAAGTAACTAAGAAAAAACTAAAGTAAACCATATCAAAATACTTGTTTTTAAATGTATATATTTTTTTAAGTACATGTTGAATGTGATTATATTAATTTAAATCTGAGCACTTCAAAGAAATTTTCTTGAACATAATTTTTTAGTTATAACATTTCATTAAAAATGTATTACTACTGCATTTTCAAGACCATAAAAAATTAGAAATATGAACTGAGTGGAAGATTAATGTAACATACAAGTTAAATTTAATAACTATTTATTCTTAAAAACTTCATATAGAGAACTTGGTTAGGTATATGGAAAATAGTGTCTTTCTAATGTTAGATTTATCAGATCACATTTAATAATATCAGAAAAAAAGATACAAAGCAAAAAAAAAAAAAGTGTTAATAACAGGAAGTTAAGGTATCCGTCTACATGGAAAACGTCATTTTTTGCCAAAAATTATGACTTTTTTTTATTTCTTTATTGTAAAACTTCAACTTTTAGGCTCCTAAATTTGTTTTTGTTTTGTCTCTACAGCATTTTAATGAAAAGTTACAGCTATTTAAATATCAGTGACAGCTGTCAAAACAAAACGGAAGTAGAGACTTCGGAACTGAAAGTTATGAATTTAAAGCCTTTTAATGAGCATTTTTTGGATAAAACTTTTTTAATTTTCATGAAGATTAGTTTAAAAATTTTTCTAGTATTTTTAATAATTAGCAACTTGGCAATTAGGAAGTTTTGAAGCAAGAAAGTGTGGGGAATTTTAAACATTATTTTAATTTTTTTAATAATTAAGGTTGCTTTCATAAACTTCAAATGCGTTTTTCTCAGAACGGTATTTTTAATAAAATGTTGAAACTTGAAATGTGATTTCTCAAAAAGTTCTTAAAATATTTTGTTAAAAATTATTATGAATACTTTTGATAGTATTTACTAGTGACCTAAAAGCTTTAAATTTGGATAATTTTTAATGATGTTGCAATCATAGTTAGATATAAAGATACTGTAAATTCCTTAAAAATTCAAAATTTTTACCAAATGTAAATTAAGCAAAGATTTTAGGTGATTCACTAATCCAGTGTATAAGAAATGTGTTACATAAAAAAAATATTGAAATAATTAAATTTATAATTTATTAAAAAATTAGACCTTTCGAAAAAAACCCAATTTTTTTTACTAAATTTTCTTTATTTATAAAAAATTTTATAACAATTTCTCCAGGAATAAATTTTTTATGTACAATTCTCTATGATAATATAAAAAATAAATCTAAAAATGTGAAAACATGAACTAGTTTTTACATTTAAAGAAAAAAGTTCTCTTATCATAAATGGATACTTTAAAGGTTCAAATGATTAATCTGTGTAGTGGTATATTAGTAAAATTCTTATATAGTATAAAATATGTTTAAAGCATAGATGCACAAAAAAGTATATCTACCTTCTTTTACTTCATCAATCAATCGCAACAAAGAACATGCAGCTAACCAATAAGATTCAATATAAGGACTCAAAATATTTCTAAGAAATTCTAAATGGCTTATACTTTCTTCTTTGAGATCAATCTGAAACAAACAACATATATAAACAAATGTTAGCTATACGCTTTAATACTGGATAGTTTCAAATTACTGATGTAGTTTACACATCATAAATTACAGATCAGTGAAATAAATAAGACTAGTTGTTCACAAAGAAAAATAAATCTGGTAACTGAAGTGTCCCAATATAAGAAAAATCTTGTATAGATGCGCATCGTTAAAACATAAGGATATACAAGGGGTATCTAGAAAGTAAATGTACACTCTTTTTAGAAATTAAAAAGACAACAAATGTTTGACATTACTTGACGTAAACTTTATTTAATGAACGTTTTTTTTATTTAATGAACTTTGTGAGCCAAGGAACGGGCTTTCTTATACAAAAAGTTTACTGCCATTTCTTCAATCAACTGTTTTATAGTAAGATCTTATCCTTAATCAAAAACTTTTATCTTCTCATAAGTACGAGGAGCATCCAGAAAGTAAGTTTCCCTATTTAAAAGAAAAAAAGAACTCACACTTTTACGGACATATTTATTGGCAACAAGTTTCAGCTATTTTTCAACATAGCCACCACCAGAATTGAGACACTTGTCATATTGTGTTATCAACTTTTGTATACCTCTGTCGTAGAACCCTGCCACCTGTGAATGGAACCAGCCTTCCTGTCCAGAACGCCATGCACACCCCTTTCCGTACCGACAGCATCTGTTTGAATTTGGTCCTGACCGAAGATCCACCATGATGCCAATTCATTGACTACTGCTTGGTTTTTGGGGTAAAGTGTAAAATCTAAGTCTCATTGCCAGTGACGATCCTGTCGATTAACTCATCGACGTCATCATAATACTGTAGCAGAAATGCCAGTGCCTATTGCACTATTTTGGATGACAATGTGCTTCCTATGTTGTGGCAGTTTTATGGGCTGGACCCCTGTTACTTTCAGGACACTGCAATTGCTGTAATTCAGGCAGTAATTGCCTCTCATGGGGCTCTACCAACTATTGATATTACAGGTGTCCAAATACTTATTGGTAGACAGTGTATAAGATAACAGAAAAAGAAGTAAAAATATTAAATTTGAAAGAATAATTATAAAATTATTTACCTTTAGTTGCTGTTCTGTTACTTCTTCTATTGTATCTTCATCAGAACTAATGTCAAAAGATAAAGACTTTAATTTTGCTTTAGATTTTAAATGCATATCTCCACTGCTAGCCTATAAAAGAAACAGTGAAAAAAATGAGCATATTTCACTATAGATAAAAAATTAATAAGGCATGAAACTATATATACTTAAATCATTTATTAATTGTTTACAAAGGTTTAATTTAAGAAACTGAAATATTATAGAAGCATGATATTTGTTGTAATATTGTAAGAACTATATATATATACCTAAAACAATTGGCTATAAAATATACAGAACAAATTTTTAAAAATCCATAATCACTTCAATTCTTTCAAATTGATTTACATTTGATTGTTACTTTCCAATACTGTGGGTTTGGTTTGGAGTGCTACGGTCTACTTTTTTGCAACACGAGGGCTAATGAGACCGGGACCTACAGCTTAAAACCGATTCCCAATGGCTACGAACATCCATGCCACAGTGGGATCTGAACCCACAAACTCCGGTACTGAAGGCCAGCACCCTAACCAATTGGCCATTGTTTGGCCCAATACTGTGAGAAAATCGAGCCTGATTCTGCAGTTAACATTTTAAACAAGACAGATTTTAGACCTGCCAGTGCCAAATCTATAAACATTATTTTGGACCACTATGTATTTAACTTCTGGTTACACAAACTTTTCAGCTTTGTATCTAGAAATTTTTAATAGTTGTTCTGTTTTTAGTTGTTGTTGCTGGATGCCACTTGAACTAGCTAAACATATAAGCCAGAGGCTACTTAAAAATTAAAAGGAAAAAAAGTTGCACTTTTTGAAAAAAAAAAAAAAAAAGTGTACTACTATGGTGAAAAAATGTCTTTACTCAAGTGGGTTCTTTTAATTTAAAAGCAAGGACCGATGACCTATCAAAAGAACCCTTGGTTTGGCTTGCCCACAAACCTATTTTAAATGCCCAAGCTATTATAAACTGAGCTATTGTGGAACTTCTGTGTTTAATAAAACATATTGCTAAGAAAATTTAGTAAATACAATTTTTAATAAATCTAAATGTTGTTCATTCTTTGTCTTATCTTTACTTTTCCTTACATTCCCAAATATGTGTAATTGAAGGTCCAATCACAATCTCTAAAAATATTTATGAACTTATTCATCAATAGTCTGCAAAAAAGGAGATTTTGCAGAAGAAGAGTTTAATCACTTCTAGAAAATAATTTTTTTTTTTTTTTACTTTTACAGATACAAAATTATGAATTACTTTATTTTTTTATTGTTTTATTTTGAAAGGATTCAATTTTACTCTAAAAAAATTAAATAAAAGCAGATTTTCTTAAATGACTTTTTTTAATAAAAACAAGCCTTCAATTTCCTTTGTTAACTAATACAACAAGTATGCTTGTCTTACACATTGTCTGCCCATGCTCAATGAAAAAGGCATATATTTTATGGTTTCAACTTTTAACTGCTTTTCCAGGGTCTCACAGACTCCATGTCTTTCCTCCCTGTAGTACAGCATGATAATACTAGTGTAACAGTAAGAACTTCAGAGACAAACTTATTTATTTTAGATTTTTAATTTTTACCACTTCTATCTCAAATAGCTGCATGTAAAATTATAAAAATATAATTAATATAAAAACGTAATTTTTTTTTAACCAAAAATAAGTTTTATTTAACAAAAAAAAAAAAAAAAAAAGGATTAAAAATGCACTGAAAAGTAAACAACTTTAAAACAGCACATAAAGAGAAATTGTGTGAAAAGCTCCTATACGAAAACTGTAATGAGGAGCTTCTATAGACAAGGGCTAGATATTATGATAGATTATACAACTAAAAATAAAAGTGTGGGGGTACTTAACATATACCAATTAAGTATCACATTAGTATTTAATACAAATATCCTCTTTTACAATTATATCTGTATTGAAAATATGTTACTTTGACACTAACTCCAATTGAACTCTCCACTTTTATTTTTAGTCACATAACTCATCATAACTTCTGCCCTTATCCTATACCTGAATCTCAAGCAATTTATCTACATCAGCTGATTACAATTTTTGTATAGGAGCTTTTCCCACAATTTCTCTTTCATGTGCTGTTTTAAAATCATTTTTTACTTTCCAGTACATTTTAATTTTTTTTTTTTTTTAATTTTGTTAAACAAAAGCAACTTTTTTAAAAATACTTTTTTATATTAATTTTGTTTTCAACATTTTTAGCTTCAAATTTTGTAATTATCAGACTTTTAAACTTTTGCAAATTATTTTTTTAAATGTAGATTCTACATTGCAGAATAACAAGGGTTAAAGGATTTTTTAAATTTTAATTTTTTTTAACAAATTAGTAATAATTTATTTAAAAGCTATAACAATCTTTTATTTACATAACCGAAAATCATAAATGTAAAGCCCATTTTCAGATAAAAACCTTTTATTATCACATAGAACGAATTTCATTATCATTTTAATAAAATCTGGTAGGAAAAACACATTATTCACAGAGAACTTGGGTGGAACTAAATCTGCCAGTCAGGTCAGTAGTCATGTATGTTTTCTCCATACCACATAGGTATGGCCAGCCAGCATATAAGAAGAACAGAGTTTTGCTATTGCCAAACTGATTTTTTTTTTTAATTCGAATATTATATTGCCACATTTTAAACAGAATCTCCCAAGCTCCATGGCACAATGGTTAAAAGTTGAGGGCTACGAACTGAAAGGTCTCCAGTTCGATCCTGAGTCAGGACAAATTTATTTCCGTAATTTTATGTTCGCTTTGTAAAGCGATTAAGAAGACTAATAAAATATGCAAATTTTCAGTACCATTAAAATAAATCTAGAATGTTCTGTTACATTACTGTTACCGGTATTGCAACGAACAACTCAATACTGGTACTTTTGCAGAGCAAGGTTCTGGGTGTGATTATAAAAAAAATGACGAACTATTTAAAAACGAAAATGTAGATTTATTTTAAATCTTAAAATAAAAAAAAAACATCATACGATGTCCACCTACGTGCCGGGAAAAATGCACAAGTACAAAAAAAAATCCAACAATCCTCTTATATATCCAGCAGCAGACATCGCATAAAATTTAACATATACATGCAACTTCCTCTCCCACTCAGCCAATCACAAAATTACACAGTTCGTAGCTGCCGAGTGAGAGTTGAAGTCACAATCAAACATACAGCGAGAGTCAGCTTTACAAATTGCGATTAAGAAGCCTCGGTTAACTTTAAACAAAAACAAATTACAAATTGCCGGGATTCACCGGAGGTTGAGAAGGTGCCGATTCGGCTGCAACTTCTAACAATTATAAAAGCCTGTGTTAAAACTGTGAACAGCAGTTGTTGTTCGAGTACGAGCTAGGCAGCTTGGTATTTAATAAACGGTGTTATCTCTTAACTTGACTCTTCATTGTGTGTAACCAGTACTTGCATCCACACAACAATATTACCACTGGAAATTAACCTAGGTGCAAAATTTCAGATCTATAGCTAGTCAAGGAGGTAGTTAAAAATTAACTACTTTGAATATCAACTAACACAGAAGTGAAGTTAAATAAAAGTGATTAAAAAATGATGCATTTTTAGCAATCTCTTCAACAATTTCCATCTCCTCTTTTTCCGCTCTAGGTTTACTGACTTCCATGCCTTCCTTCATTTCTTCACCAACCAAATTTTGAATGAAAATGTCATCAGCAAAAACTGATCAAAGCTATATTTTTCAATGTGTTGCCCAATTAGCTGCAGAAAAAAAAACGTGACAAGTTACATCATTCAGTATGTTGGCCAATCAGCTGGAAGTTGAACTGGAAAATAGTAATAATGAAACATTACTGTGATGCAGGATATTCTAACAGCACTAGAAAGACAACCCTAAACAGGATAAGAAAAATGAGTGGAGGGGGAAGGAGCATCTGTCTAGTGGATAATTGTTAGCTGTGTGTGAGACACTACAATTACTAAGTATTTTTATCCCTTGAAATCATAAGTCACCTTTTCCTTTTTCAGTAACTTTCTACAGTGTGCTGTCAAAGTTGCTTACAAAGTTCCAACCTGTTACTTTAAGATCTGGAGTCTAGAAGACCGCATCACATAGTTAATGAGTTTGAGTCAGAGAAATTGTGCTGTATTCCAAGGCCGTAGGCAGGGGGAGGGACCCTCCCCCCCCCCCCCCACCTCCCCCCCTGAGCCCCCCACCCCCCCCCCCCCCCGCCCCCCCCCCCCCACCCCCCCCACCCCCCCCAGCCCCCGACTGGTCCCCCCAAAAAAAATTTTGAAAGACTATTTTGTAGATAGACAATGTCCCATGTTTGTGTGTGTGCTGTCTGCCTAGCTGTTCATGAACATATGCTTATTCTCTTAAAAAACCGCTCAGACCATAAAAGTTTTCCTCGGCCGCTGGCCGGAAATACAGCACTGTATTCCGGAAATACAGTGCTTTCCATTTCATCAATTGAAGTATCATTCCTAAATAAAGATGTCTTTCTCCCTTGGTCCCCCTCCGAAAATAATTTCTGGCTACGGCCCTGCTGTATTCTATGATTCATTTTCAAAGTAAACAGAAAGCATAAAGGGTAAATAATTCATAGTTTCATTTCTCAGGGAAATGGTCAATGCAAAATCCTTAAAATACCATGTTTTCCCCAGAGTACAAACACTCTAGATCAGGGATGGGCAAACTACGGCCCGCCAGAAGGTTTTTATCCAGCCTGCAGATAGCATTTTAAGTTGCCAGTCTGAGGCAAATTAAAAGAAATATATATTTATACATTACATATCCATCTCCTTTTCTACATTGCTTAAATATTATATCCCAAATTTATTATCTCACTCCCAAAAGATCAGCAGTATATTTGTTTCTTACATGTGAACAAGTGTGTTCAACTTTGAACCTTAGAAAATATAATTTCAGAAGAAGACAGATAGATGAGCATTTAGCATCATTCCTTAAAATCAGTACATCTCACTTCGAACCTCAGTATAAAGAACTTTTAAAAATGAAATCGCAATTTCACTCATCTCATTAACAGATTTAAACTGTTAGGTACTTGTATATTGTTTTTAAAATTATAGAAAAATTTATATTGGCCCACCAAACTTATTTTCTTTTAATTTTTGGCCCACGGCAGAAGAAGTTTGTCCATCCCTTCTCTAGATATATATATGCACTATTAACATTTTAATGTATGAAATATTCAATATCTTCAAAATCTGATTATACTGCATAACAAATAAATATATAAGTAGACTAAAACAGTAATGGTTAGAATCATTGTATTGAATAGTACGGCATTTTATGGTATATAGTTTTTATAGCATAATACATATAAGTAATAATGTGGCAAAATATCTTACTTACACCTGAAAGGCATTCTTTTTCAATAAGTTCATCAATAGTATCATTAAAAGCTGAAAATAAATCTTGGCATGGCTATAGTGAGAAAAAGAAAAATAGGTAAAAATTATTAAATGCAAACTATACATATGAAAAAGATATTAAATTTAAAAAAAAAGCCTAAGTTATAATTATCTTTCAATTCACTTACAATAGGTTATTTTTCTTATCTTCTTTGAAATATGAAAAGTATACATGTAATTTATTTTAAACTTTCATGTTTATAAATTATTTTATAATTATTAAATGAAATAATCCCATGTGGACACCACATGACTTTCTTGTACACCTATTTAATTATACACTTTTTTTTTTTTTGCTGAATTGTATTTAAACTTATTTCATTTCAGTGTGAAATATAATTCTCTAATTCTTTTATAAAAATAACAGTTAAACAACTTCTAAAATATTATCTTTTAGTAACATCAAAAACCTATACAAAATTAGTTCAATAGTGAGTAAAATTGTGTTCAACAATGGAGAGTATATACAGTCAAACCTCTGTGAGCGCCACCCCTCTGTACCGAGAATATTTGGCCGCTTAGAGGGGTTGGCCGCTTTGAAGGATTTTATTTACTATTATAAGATAATTACTATAATGCGTATATAAACAAGTCTGACATTATATTCCTTATGTAAATGAAATTTAAAACTTATCTAACGAGAAAATAGTACTTTATTTTATGCTTCTTTACATTTAAAAAAAAAAAAAGGCTACAATTAGTTTCTGTTTGTTCTGTAGTCTTCGTACTCCTTCAAAATCAAATTCTTTTCTTTAATGACTTTGTTGATTTCCATTCTTCCGCAATTAAATAATTCAGCTAACTTTCTTGCCGATTTGCCATTCTCATATTCATGCAAAACTTCAATGCTCTGCTCGAGATTAAGAAAAACGCATTTCGACATCGTTGCAACTCAGATCCCTGACCAACTAATGAAATGAAACTGGCATGAATGATATTTTTGCTGACAGAGATGCAACTCTTCCTTAACTTTGCTGATTGGAATTCCAAACAAAGGCCCTAGGACACCTTCAATGCTTGATTGTCCAATTACTAACTCAGTTTCTATGGGTCGTGCAATAGGGATTCCCTACCTGTAGGATGCGGGGAGAATACAAAAGAGATAAATTTAATCTTTCTTAGAAAAGGGGGGGGACACAGGAATAGATTCACCAAGTTATTCCTTTGTCTTATATCCGACCATAAACCTGACCTTCAGTTTTTTTCGCTCACAATTAAAGTATGGAGTGAGTAGAATTTCCCGAGAAATGAAAGGGGTAATCCCACTTGGTAGCCATTTGGAGGGGGTCGGGTGGCCGCTGATACAGGCTATTTCACCATTAGGTCTATGAATTGAAAAATCTGTGAAATGAAAAATTGGCTGTTTAGAAGGGTGACTGCTCAGAGAAGTTTCACTGTATTTATTCAACAATGAGTACAGCCCAAACACAATGATCTGACTTTTACTGGTAGCATTTCAATATATTTTTTATAGATTATTATTATAAAGATTCATTTATCTATATTTCATTATATAGACAGCAATAAAAGAAATAAAAGATATAACAGCAATAACTTTGAACTATACATAATGAAGGGAAATAGTACAAAGGTTCAAGAAAAGAATATCTGCCACATGTGTGCAGAATGGGATGTAGCTTTGTGGATTTCAACAGGCTTCTCACCTTTTATAGAAAATAATTGCCTTTCATTTGAATTTTCCCTATGATAATAATAAATGGTTGCATGGGAAGTATATTTACCACTAGAATTAAAATTTAAACATAAAATTTGGAAAGATAAAGTACATTTCCTTAAATTCTGTTGTTTAATTGATAATAAAGCACAGATGGAAGAAATTCAGAAGAGAAATAAATGGCTCACAAAAGGATTAACCCTTTAGTGGACAGTGGTTTCACAGCGAAACCTCTAGTTAAACAATTTTTTTTTCTAATTTTTGGAGAAATCTGAATGTTTTTTTCGATTTCTTTATGTTTTTGACATTAAAACTTACAATGGATTATAGTATTGCATTTAATTAATTTTTCTGTTGAAATATGTATTCATACTTGCTGCAGCTGGAAAAGTTAGTAATTCAATTTGTTTCATTTATGACCCCCCCCCAAAAATATCTATTCAAACAACACTTACAAATTGTTGAACTATTTATTTATTATACTTTTTAAGAACATTTATTTACTGTTCTTCTAATATAATTAAAATTTTAAAAAGTATTATGTTCACTCTGTACAAGGGGGCGGGTTTGTTAGTTACCCCTCCCCCTTAATCCCTCCAATAGTATCCTCTAAGGCGAACCCCTCTAAAGATTGTAAAAAAATTGCATTTATAAGGTTTATAGATAATGTTTATAAAGTAATTTCATTAAATTCCAAAGAATTTATGTGGATGACCTTTAAAAGGTTAATATTCATAAATTTTGAACTATTTCTTATATAGAGATTGCACATGCAATTAAAAAGGGAGGTGCACAGTTAGATTTTGAAACAGTCCTAAATATAAAATTTCAACATTCTACAGCTAATCACTTTTTAATTATGTCCATACAAAAAACTTAAAATGGATATTTAGAGTTTTTACAGTTAAAAGTTTTCTTGTATGATTGTATGTACAAACAGAACACTTTAAATTTTCTAAAATGATTCAGGCATACTTAAAATGGCTATTTCTCCTGAAATCTGAATACTAAAATTTTTTGCAATTATAATCATTCCTTTTCTTCATCCAAGAATTCAGTTTGGTTTAGACAACTACAGTTTACTTTTTTACAACATGAAAAATAATGATATTGACAACTGCAACTTAAAGCAGATTCTGAACAGCTAAGTATATCCATGCAGTAGAATCATAAATATCTAACAATAAAATAAAGACAAAATACTTTTCGATTAAAAGAAAAATATAATAATAATTAAAGATACTTACAGGTACAGTAATAAATTCGTACTTCAAAATCTCACTAAGTCTTACAGCAGTTTGAACTAATCCATCCCTTGATACATAAAATCTACTATCACAATGATGGAAGTGGCAAATATCGATATCAACCATGGCATAGAGAGCATTAACTGAAAAAAAAAATGCAAACCTTTGTAAGACAAATTTTATTTTATAGAATAAAAAATAACAGCAAATCATTAAGGACTTTTCTCAGGGATGAAATATGGAAAAAACTATTATTAAAACTAAAATTAGGGCATGCTTTTAAATTATATTATTTTTTCTTAAAAACTCTCATAGCTTTACATTTCTCATAGCACAATCAAACCAAATGACCATGAAAACTAAGCCTTTTGTTAAAATAAAATTCTATCTAGAATAAAAAAAATTGCTTAATAAAACAGAATAAACAAATACTTCTGACTCCAATAGGGTTTTATATAAAAGTATAAATTAAAAAATCAATAAAATCTATATTTTTTAACATATTGTAAATAAAAGTATAAATTCAATGATAGTACTTTAATTTACAAAACTATTAAAATCTAAATGACAATAAATTCTCTTAATTCTGCTTTAATTTCTTGTTAAAGAATATATTTTATATTATTACATCATAAAGAAATCAATGTCAACTTTTACAAAATGTTTATTTATAATATAAAGAATTTATTGCAACAACTATTTAGTAAAAGCTTCAGCTGAAAAGGTTGCTATGGGTTAAATAATATCAAATGGAAAGACTTGAATGAAAAAAATTAAAGCTGAACAATAAAACTTAATTCTTTTCATATTCTCTCTAAATTTGGTTTGGTTTGGAGCGCTACAGTCTACTGTTTGGCACACGAGGGCTAATGAGACCGGGACCTACTTCTTAAAGCCGATTCCAAATGGCTAAGAACATCCATGCCAGAGTAGGATTCGAACCCACGAACTCCAGTACCGACGATCAATGCCCTAACCAATCGGCCAGCGTTTGGCTATTCTCTCTAGAAGTATTTAATATAATGTATTTCTGCCACATTTACAGACATGCCAACATTCAGTCAACTCTGTCAGAAGCAACAGCGCGGTTTTAAAATTCAACATGCTACCCACAAAGTAAACGCTTATACAATTTACATACATAATAAAAATTTTAAAATAATACAAATAAATTATGTATAATTATATATTTTATTAATTTCTAAATTAAAACTGTGCACATTAAATAATTAGAAATTAACATACTATTAAAGGTAAATTAAAATTTATGCATTTAACATGTATAAGTAGATTTTTTAGCTTTAAAAAGTTCTTTTTCAGAAAAATTCTTCTTATAACAACATTGACCCTGATTAAAATATTTACATTTAACTATCATCAGAGATTCTAGAGTTAGTCTTCCAAATTTGACCGAAATTCAGTTTGGTTTTTCCGCAAGTACTGAAAACTCTTTCACAAGCAGCATTACTGTGTGGAAAGAGCAATATATTTAGCATTATTTTTGGTAAAACTTTGTATTTGATTGCAACATTGTGATCTCTTAAACAACTGAATTTATACCAAACTGTATCTCAGTGTTCTCAGTTTAGAAATTCCTTGCTAAATTTGTCCATTTGGTAAAGATTAAACTCTGATTCAAGTTCATCCAATGCATTATCAGTAAAGATATTGAAACATTCAATGAAATAGTTCAAAGCACAGCTTCTGAATAGTTCGCACATGCTTCTGAATATATACATTTCGCTGTAGGTTAGGCCTATTTAGCAATATTTATTTGCTGCAAATAGTGAAGAAAAGAATTATGAAAAGAAATTCTTCAGAAATTACCAGATTTGATAAAATTAACAAAATATTTCCTCCAAAACAAAATTTTTGTTATTTTCCGGAGCAATTTGAGGAGTGTGCAGAGTTATCAATTTTTATCATTTCTCCAGAGCAACTCCGCCAAAACTGGAGCAGTTGGCATGTCTGTATTTATGGGAATTTTTATAAATGTTTTTTCACAATCAAACAATTCTGAAAAATGATTGTCTAAATAAAACAATTATAGAGTCATGCTACAATTCTTTTATAATGCTAAAAATAAACACAGCAATTTATACTTTAAAAGTTTAAATTTCAATTAAAAAAAAAACCTTTTTTTTAAAAAAACAAGTATGAATATTAAAAAATGTTCAAAATTTACTCACCAAGAATACTCTCTTTTAAAAATATTGGCACAACTGCATTAGCATAATATTGCAATTCTAATACATGAGGCAATTTAACTACTGGTGTATATATTTTAACTTTGACATTATTATTTTCTAAATCACTAGAAGTCCATTCCATTTCAATTGTTTCAGTTAAAATAAGATCTTTTCCCAAAAGTTCAACTGCTCTCTTGATAACAGGAAGAGAATCCCCAGAAAATCCAACATCGCATTTTTTTCTCTGAATTTCTCCACGCAGCCAGTCCATGCTACTTTCCAATTGCTGTTGTGTTCCGCCCTAAAGAATAATGAAATCAAGTTTAATAATTTTTTTTGTAATAATTGATCTTCCATATACAGACTTTTTGTGTGAAATGTATTATTAAAAGTTCTTATAAAAAAGAAACCTTATGGAATAAATAAATAATCTTTAGAGTGGTTCTAAGTTAATTATCCATGAAAAAAATTTTGTCACTCCATAAGATACTTTGCAGAATGGATATTTTCCATCGATATTAGTGACAGTTGTGGCATTTTTGTTGTTGTTGTTGTTGTCTTATGCCACTTGGTCAAACTAAGCACGACTGAGCTATATGCTACTCGTATTAAAGCAAAGAGATGTGCCTTTTGTTTTAACGAACACTGCTAAGATGAAAGTACGACTTATGCTCAAGTGGTTCTAAGTTAATTATCCATGAAAAAAATTTTGTCACCCCATAATAAGATACTTTGCAGAATGGATATTTTCCATCGATATTAGTGACACAGTTGTGGCATTTTTGTTGTTGTTGTTGTCTTATGCCACTTGGTCAAACCAAGCACGACTGAGCCATATGCTACTCGTATTAAAGCAAAGAGATGCACCTTTCAGTTTAACGAACACTGCTAGGGTGAAAGTACGACTTATGCTCAAGTGGTTCTAAATTAATTATCCATGAAAAAATTTTTGTCGTCTCACACTACAAACTAAACTTTGGAACTACTGCTTCATTTATCTATTTCTCTAATGTAGTTGGCAATACAGACAGGTAATCTTTATGCCAAACATGGCTGCAAAGTTGTTATTCATTTAGTGCCACCTGGGGAGCATGTGTAGCTTACAGAATTCTACAGATACGAACACTGCCCCCATTGGCTCCTCATAATTTAGAAGCAAAGATCAAGTAGAAGACCCACAGACTTGGCCTGCCAACTCTTGAGAGATCATTTGAACTTGAGGACATTGTGACCACAAACATGGCTGCAAAGCTGTTATTCATTTAGCGCCACCTGGGGAGCATGTGTAGCTTACGGAATTCTACAGATACAAACATTGACCCCATTGGCTTCTTATAATTTAGAAGTCAAGTAGAAGACCCTCAGACTTGGCCTGCCAACTCTCGAGAGATCATTTGAACTTGAGGACATTGTGACCACAAACATGGCTGCAAAGCTGTTATTCATTTAGCTCCACCTGGGGAGCATGTCTAGCTTACGGAATTCTACAGATACGAACATTGCCCCCATTGTCTCCTCATAATTTTGAATCAAAGATCAAGTAGAAGACCCACAGAAAACCCACAGACATTGGCCTGCTGCAAGCTCTCATTTAGCAAGATAGCTTAAGGAATTCTACAGATGAACATTGCCCCCATTGACTTAAAAGCAGGGATCAAGTAGAAGACCCACAGACTTGGCCTGCCAACTCTCGATAGATCATTTGAACTTGAGGACATTGTGACCACAAACCTATTTTATGTGTCCCAGCCACCATTAATGGACACATCAGATCTTTGGCCGACTCAAACCTGAAACTCATAACCCTCTAGTTATGAGATTGACACCTATGCAAACAAAGTTACAGCAGCTCTCTATTTCATTTACTTAAAACAACATTTAGAAAATTTGCTTTATAGAATGAGAATATATAACTAAAAAAATTATTTGTTTTTTAATCCAAATAATAGATTAAAAGAATTCTATTTTAAGTTCAATACATATACAAATTATTTATATCCATTAGCACCTTCTAAAGGCATACTCCTGAACCTGCAACTATCCAGTTACAAGATCACTGGCTTTTCAGGCTGAGCTACTGCAGCTCTTGAAACTACACCACCATGCAACAAAATTTAGATATATTTGCACATTTAAATCAAATTAATAAAATGGAAGCCAATAAAAAATGTTACCTTTCGATACTGACTAACAAGGAGAAATGCAAGAAGATGAGTACTCATTAATGATGTGGAAGTTGTAGCATCTAGAACAAATCAGTAATATCTTATTTATTATTATGAACAACAAAAGTGTACTGTGTGTTAAAATTAGTCTTCAGTATAATATGAATTTACTTATATAATAATATGTTATACTTTAAACGAAAACTAATGCATTTTACACTAGCAGCGTATCAAAAACTTTAATGACTTCAGTGAAAATGGCTCTCAGAAATAAACTCTATCTTTAAAACTATTCTGTTTCTTAAAACACAAAAAACCACAAACCGCTTTCGTATTCCATTCAACTTTTATTCATAGAACAACACATACTCAAAAATCTCGTTCCAAACAGTTACATTAATATTACAGTTAACATAAACAGTTACAGTTACAATGAATATGACATATAACACTTTAATTTTTTTTATTTATAATTGATTTTGAAAGCTTTTATCAAATTATCTCATTTGATAGAAGTTTCTGGTTAATTTCAATTTTTGACATAACATACTGCTATAAATCTTTGTACTCGGAAATAAAGTTTATGAATTCTAAATCCTGTTCACAAATCCCCAATCTAAATCTCATCATTGTTGCTTACAGCTAAAAGAATTTTATTCTACATTTCAAAGATTTCATACATATACTACTAGTATAAAATTTCATAATGTAAGACTCACATACTGTTACACCACTTTAGAATAAAACTACGTATAAGATTATATTCTCTGACATTGGAAAAGAAAAATTTATGTTGCTAAATTTATTTTGGGAAAATACATTGCAAAAAAGCCTGCAATCCATATTTTTTAGCCCTGATGTAAAATTTAGCAATTACTTCATATTTTCCATAATGACTATGAATAGTTCATAACAGTTGGAAAGCATACAAACAAGACTGGAAAGAAGTAAGCATAACTATAAACATAATCCACTAATACCCTATTATTTAACCTACTTAAATATAAGTAAATTTAAATTACATCACAAAATTAATGTTTTTAAAATAATGTTCTTACCAAACATGGCATGAGTAGCTAAATCATTAATTTCAGATCTCATATTTGACTGTTGAAATTTCTCAAGAGTTGATTCTGAAGAGAATGAATCTGGAAGAGAATAGCTGCATTTCAACCTAGCATGATTAGTACTGTATGACTGTAAAAATTCCTGAAATATACAAAATTTTATGTAGCAAGAATAACATCATAAGTGATGCAAAATAATGCATATATATATATATGTATATATATATACATATATATATACACATATATATATACATATATATACATATATATATACACACACACACATATATATATATATATATATATATATATATATATACATATATATATATATATATATATATATATATACATATATATATATATATACATATATATATATATATATATATATATATATATATATATATATATATATATATATATATATATATATATATACATATATATACATATATATATACTATATATATACATATATATATATATATATATATATATATACATATATATATACATACATACATACACACACATACATACATATATATATACACATACATACATATACATATATACATACATACATACATACATACACACACATACATACATATATATATATACATACATATATACATACATACATATATATCAGTGCTTGTAAATTTACCGACTTTCATTCACATCATTTAGAAGAAATTCAATAAATGAAAAAATCTGAATTTCAGTATACCAATAATTTTTTTTACTGAAAACAACAATAGATTTTAGATACTACATAATTGTAATAACTAAGATTTCTTATTAAAGTTAAATATCAATTGCATTTATGTCAAAAAACAAAAATACTGAACAGGAATTAGAGTAAGATGTAAATATTTAAATCTTGACAAAATAATAAATTTATAAAAATAATTATGAAAGATTTTTAAAGATGCTAAGTATGAAATGTAAGCATACAAAGAATAGTACAGATGCAATAGATAAATTCTGTTGTTTCTAGTACCAAATGATATACATCTGATGCTAAGAGTCATTGTAGATCTAAGAAGTCAGTTTTTAGTGGTACACTCCCAGCCCTCGTAGATTTCTACTCAAGTCATTCAATTCCCTTTTTCAGGGTGAGGTAATTTACTGGATTTCTCTACTAATGAAACTAGCTATACCACGAGAACACTTAGAAAAACAGGATTCTTTGAGCTAATTTTGGTACAAACAATCCAGCTGCTGAAAATAATTTATTGGGTTCCTCACTCACTGGTCAAATGATCTCTGTATTCTGTTACGTTTTTAGCACCAAATGATTTCTCTCAAAATATCATAAACTATATTTAAAAAAAGCAATAAAAAGTAATGTTTGACAATTTTACAGTTTACCTGGAGATTAAAACAGCAAAATAATAAATGAAAATATATAGCTAGGCAATTTATATCTGTGTGCAGTTTCAAAGTAATTACTATATATTGATAGCATCGATATTAATATTGAGATATACCACATTAAATTTCTGAAACCATCCAACTCTAATGGCAGATAAATAATTGCTCTTCCCAGAATATCTACATGTTATAAATCTCATGAAGTGTAGCATGCAACACTACCAAAAATTCATGATGCTACAGAGATTACAAAAAGTTTACAGCAATATATTTTTGCACAACTTAAAAAAACAAAAAGAAAACATTCAAAAACTGAAAAATATCTGAAACTACATTTCATTTACGTATTTACATTGAAAACAGATAAAATAAAATTTAACAAACCTTAACTGAAAATGGCTGATTAAAATTCACTCTCACATTTCCATATTTAAAGTGAATCATCTTCCACAGAGAACACAATTTTGAAAAGAAACTTTCCTCATCTTTGTAATCAGTCTGAAACAAATTATGACTTTATTCAAACTAATAAATTATAATCATCACAAATTTTTAAATTATAATACTTCAATCACTTTCCAAACACTGCTTTTCTTGTATTTTTTACTTTGTATAAATAACAAACCACTAACAACTAAACTTATGAATTTTCTGTTCAACTGTACAATTTTTAAATTCAGCAAGCTACAAAAACAAATTAGAACAGGAATAAGAACTTTTTTTCAAATGAAACATTTATTTATTGCTTATAAATATGTATTTCTAGAAAATATGAAACCAATTTAAAGAAACTATCAAATGAAAAAAACTGAAGTACTATTAGTAATAAATTAGCAATATAAGAAAAGATTTTTTATCAGACTTACAGGCTTGCAACTGCTGAGGTACTTTCAAAAAGGTGAGAAAAGTGACAAATAATACAGAATAAAGTGACTAAACATTGAAAAAAAAAAGCGATTTTTTTTCCTCTTGATTACAGATGCTATTAAGATTTTTCTATTTATTTTAACTCTAAATCAAATGATTCATGCAAGACATGATTTTAGATTCAAATACAGAAAAAAAAAATTAAAAATTTTGTTTAACACAACTAAACATTGCTTTGTATTCAAGAAAATCTATAAATTAGATTTGAATACATACAATACATTAATTTTATAATCACAATTTTCTGCATACATTAATGATGTTTTGAAATATGTACATAGCTAGATTAGAGTATTTAAACAAAAATTGTTAAGAAAAAGAGAAATGTGTGCTTTGACGTAAATTACTTTAATGTATTAAATGTACATTTCAGTACAAATGTATATTTCAAGAACTTCTTTACGACTTTTTAAAATCACTAAATTCTGGAAACCATATGACTAATTACATTTTAATAAGAAAAATAAGATTAGACCATCACATTTTTGGTCTTATATATATATATATATATATATATTAAAATATTTTGTTATTAATTCAGATTTTCTTTTTTTACCAACAGACTTTTGCTGTGATACACCATGAAAAAAGTGACTAAAAGTGACTGTTTACTTAAAAAAGTGATCAATTGTAATAAAAGTGAGTAAAGGTGAGAAAAGTGACGGAATTGCAAGCTTGGACTTATTAATTTTAATGAAAAAGAAGGCACTCTTTATGATCATTAACATCATTTTTTTAATATTGCAAGAGTAGGTAAAGGTTGCTACTCAAATGCAGTTGTTCAAATATTTATTATTTCTAATACAGAAGCACTAGAATTCATCACTACCAAATTGTAGATATTTGTTAGTCATTCCATTATGGGTACACCATATAAGTGTTCCCATTACTCCCTAGGACAAAACAAACAAAGTGGGTCCTCAAAATTTAGCAGCAGCGACAAATCAGAACCCCCTTCCCAAGCTTTGGACTGCCCCTTCCATAGGAATCGTTTGGGTACCTAAAGGACATTGTGATCACAAACCTATGTTATGTGCCCCAGGCACTATTAACAAACACCACAACAGATCTTTGGCTATCTTGAACCTCAAACACACAACTATCCAGTTATGAGATTGATGCCTTTGCCAACTGCAGCTCTTAGATGTCTGAATGTTCATCAATCAATCTTTCTGTTTTTATACTTTTCTATAAACTGCTCTATATATTGGAAAAAGAACTTTCCCATAGATATGTAGAACAAACCTTGCTTGGACTTTTACATTAACCTACACCCAAATTGATTTAAGAAAAAAGAGGCTAGTTAGTTTCAGAACATGAAGAAACCTAAGATAAAGAAATTTTTCGAGTAATCTATGTTAGCTCAATGGAGCAACTCCAGGTTTGGTTTGGTTTAGAACACTATGGTCTACTGTTTTGCTATTCAAAGGGCAATGAGACCAGAACCTACTGCTTAAAGTTGATTCTGAATGGCATCATGCCTTCAGCAGGATTCGAACCTGTAAACTCTGGGAGAGTAGTACCCTATCCCTCAGTCATCGTTCAGCATTGGAGTAATTTCAGGATACATAACTTGAACATGATGTTGTAATTTACAACAAATTTACCCACAAGCTACTAGTTGCTATAATTGGTGGTTCAGTGATCACTGTGTACATCTGCAACGGTCACTTAGAGGACATTATAGCCACACATCACTAGATTCCAACATTCCACATTCCAAGTTAGGAACAACATGTAAAAATGTAACAATTTTCCCTCACACAAATGCAAAAGAAAAAAATCCTGGCATATTATAAACGTATATATTTTAAGTGTTAATTGAAAACAACACATTATTATTTAACTTATTATTATTTAGAAATTAACAATGAAACATTTAAAAATTCAAAATGTGCATACATATTCATAATAATCATCAATAAACTAATCAAACATTATATTTGCTATAATAAATGGAGTATTTGTTTTAATCATAAATTTTGAGAATTCCAGTGTGGGGCGAAAAATATTTTCTCAGCCACATGTAACCACAGGCTAACATTTGACTACCCCTGAGAAAAAGTATTAAACTATCAAATGCTTACCATGAAGAATAGTACACTATATAATACTGCTTTATTATCACCTCCTCAAGATATAGACTTTTTAATTTCTTGATTTCCCTATTTTTCCTTTAATAACCCTCCAAATATATAAATAATTATAATACACTTGAAAACAGAGAAAAATTAATTAATTTTAAAGCTGTTAAAATATAACAAATGACTATAACACTCCATAAAAATATTTTTCTTTTGCAAAAGAGAGCTATATTAAAAAATATTTTATTTATACAGATGTCAAGCATTTAACATTTAAACAAACTTGTCAGAAAAAAAATATTTTTTACTTTTAATTGTTCAGCAATAAAATTTCCCTCAGTGGTTTCATAAGTTATAGATACTGGAACTATATAGATATCTTCAACAGAACCTATAAATTTAAAAAAGAGCAAAACATTGTGAAAAGTTCAGAAAAAGGATAAAATAAGTTAGGTATACAAATGAATGATTATATATGTCAGGCCTAAAAAAGGGGTTGTTAGAAGCGATTTTAAAAAGTGAACTCTTTTATAATAATATAATAAATGAAAACGACCCACGTTCGCATAAGGTTTTAGAATAATCCAGTCAGGCAG
This sequence comes from Pardosa pseudoannulata, assembly GCA_032207245.1. NCBI lineage: Eukaryota > Metazoa > Arthropoda > Arachnida > Araneae > Lycosidae > Pardosa > Pardosa pseudoannulata. The sequence goes on along the minus strand of CM063507.1, from coordinate 62,348,932 downwards.
AAGCATTTTGGAAGAATTTGATGAGTTTGCAAACAGATAAGAATCAGTTAGCGTGTGGACATGGAACTGTGAACATACTCTATGCGTGTCTTCGATGAAAAAAATGAAAATGGTGCAAGTTGCTTTCAAATAGAACAATGATTTAATAAACTTATTATCAAGAAAGACTGTTTTCCATTTGCCTTAATACTGGATCCCGACTTTTCACAAGCCTGCAGGATTCTTCTTTTACGGGTAAATCTTTTTTGTATTGGACTTACGATGAACTGAATTTCGCTGCCTGAGATTTTACCTGCTTCTTTCGAAATTATACTACTGGATGAACTATGACTGTGATTCTCAAACGTGAACAATAATACCCTATCAAGCAAACTCAGACTTACTCTGATAATCAACCAAGACCATGGCAGCCATCCGCCATTTGCAGAGAGAGTTTTGTAAACCCTGAAATGTTAATTTACCTTGTGTTCGAGAGATCCAACCTGCTGGCCTGGCAGGGCCACATCGAGATTCCTACGTGCTCATTTCATCCAAGCTCCTTACAATGCGCCTTCTGCATCAAGATCACTGATTTTCCTTTAAAGCTACGTAAGAACTCTTCAATACAAGGACAAAAATAATTTTAACTAAAAAAGTCCCCTTTTTTAGACCTGACATATATGTATATACACACAAACAAGAAAACTGTTTTCTAACACCTGCAAACAGTGGACAAATTTGTTGTTCTCAAGATGTCCTCTAATTGGAGATTTCAGAATATTTATTTTACATTAAGTTTCAAATAATTTTAAACTCTATATTATTCATTTGACATTAATTCTTCTTATCTTCAGATCCTTTGTTATCTATAGCTGTGTATTCAAAGAAATGCATAATGAATTCAAAAGGTTGCATCTGGCTTGAAGATTTAAAAGAAAAAGCCTATTTATTTAAAAAATAAATAAATAAAATAAGAATGTTGACAAGCTCTTACTATAAAACATCAAAATAAATATTTTTTTGACTAAAAAAAAATAAGCACAACTAATTTGCTAAGAAATATTTAAACTTGAATTCTTATAAAAAATAGTACAAATGTATAAATATCTGTGTACATACGTATACATGTATGTATGTATGATATCTATGGGTGTGTGTAATGCCTAAAAATAATGTGAAATAATGTATCAAAATCAAAACCATTTTTCTTTTTAACGAGAAGCAATAATTTTTCATGACTGAAAATTTTTGGCAGACTACTTTAGTCTGTGATTTTCAGCTATGTATTTGTCTGAAAATTATCTGTAATTTGTCTCAGAAACCTCATCCTTCTTTTTTGTGTCTTCATCTGTATAATTAACTTATGAGTTGGCCAGCTTCTAAATAAAAAACTGGCATTTTTTTATATGCTATGTGTGCTGTCTTTGCTTCTTCACAACTGCTTTCTGTATTTAATAATAGTGTTGAAGCATCAAAACTCCTGATGTTTAGATATATATTCACTCATCATTCACTCATCAAACAAGACATAAAGCCTTTCAGGCATAATTCTTGGCATTGGTGCTAGTGGGAGAACATAATTATATATATATATATATATATATATATATATATAAAGTTAAACATGTGTTTTACTTTTTAAACATGAGCAGTACAGTAATCTCAAAACAAGGGGAATCTACTTAAGTAAAAGAAGGTACTTATAATGTCTCTGAAAAACCCTGCTTCTAAGCTAACAATAATACAACACAACTCAATTATGTTAGATTAAAATATAAACTACTATATATTCAGAATAAACATATAACCTCAAAATACTAATCAATCAAATTCAAACAAAAGTTCAGGAATTATTAGTTTTAATAGCATGCATTACCTTCAGAAACAAAATCCACAATTGCAGAAAGTAAATTTATGTTTGGCATTTGAGGTTTCCCTGTTTTTGAACGATCACTTTCAAGAAATAATTCAATATTATGACCAGCTTTTAAACAGTTTTCAATATACTGAAAAAACAAAGCATAAATATTATTGTTGTTCTAATAAAATACTAATCAAACTAGTTAACAAAGTATACATGATAACAATAGAATTTTCAAATTTAATGAGGTAAAATTTCATTCAAATTATATTAAACTGACATAAAACTATGATTTTAGAAATAAATTTATTATTATGTTAATCTTTTACCTGAACAAATAAATAAACATATAATGTTCATGTATGCATGTATACACTATTACATATGTGTGGATGGTGTTTACATACAGTACCAATCTCATTTTTTTTCCCATTGCAGCTAGCAATACAGGCAGATATCTTTAAGCCATACACATCTACAAAGCTGTTACTGATCAGGGCCTGACTAAGATACTTTTGTGCCTAGGGCACAATCCAATTTTTGTGCCTCTACCCCCATGCAAATTTCTAGCAACAAGATATCATAATTACAGTCATATAAAAATTATAACATTGAATTAGCAAACATATTTAAGAAATGAGCATTAAAGTAATATTCAAAATCAAAATAACCAAATTTTCATTTTACGTAATCATTATTATCTCTGTTTAGCCATGCTAAATATTAAGGACTTTTAAAGACCTAGAGTGACCCACTTATTTTATTTTTACCTTGTCACACAAGCTCTGTGGTGCAGAAAATAAATAATAATAGAATTAAAAATAATTTAAACTGATGAGATGATTTAATGGTTTATAGTGGTACGTTGCTAATAATCTGTCTTATAAATATATAATCACCAGGTTTGTTGAGGGAATTAATTATCAGGTAAATAACAGTAAAATTAAAGTAAATAGGAAACAATAAAGTTCATGACAAACACAATTACCTTGTACAATAATTTATTAAAACTTAACGATGGTAGTGTATGTTTGCAATTTTTCCCCACTTAATATGTGTTTCAAGCACTCGATTAAATTTTTGTGCCCAGGGCACATGCCCCAAGTGGCTGTGCGATAATCAGGCCCTGTTACTGATTGAACACAACATGGGGAGCATGTGTAGCTTAAGAAAGGTTATGAAAGTGAGTAACATAGCCCCTGCTGGGGTTCTAACCACTTTGAAGCAGGAAAAATGCAGAAAACCCCAAGGCTTGGTCTGCTACCTCTAGAGGTATTATCTGAACTTGGAGGACACTTCTACAAACCTATTTTATGTGCTCCAGACATCATCAATGGATACAACAGTTTTTTGGCTAATTAGAATCTAAACTCACAACCCTCCAGTTATGAGATTGACGCCTTTGATGACTGAGCAACTGTAGCTCCCAGTACCAATCCTAGACTGTTAGAGGACATTGCTACAACAAACCTATTTTATGTGCCCCAGACATGATTAATGGACACAGCAGTTTTTTGGCTAATTAGAATCTCAAACTCACAACCCTCCAGTTATCAGATTGACGCCTTTGCTCACTGAGCAACTGCAGTTCACAGTACCAATCCTAGACCGTTGGAGGACATTGCTACAACAAACCTACTTTATGTGCCCCAGACATGATTAATGGACACAGCAGTATTTTGGCTAATTGCAATCTCAAACTCACAACCCTCCAGTTACGATATTGACGTCTTTGCTGACTGAGCAACTGCAGCTCACAGTACCAATCCTAGACCGTTGGAGGACACTACTACAACAAACCTATTTTATGTGCCCCACACATGATTAATGAACACAGCAGTTTTCTTTTTGGCTAATTAGAATCCCAAACTCACAATCCTCCAGTTATGAGATTGACGCCTTTGCTGACTGAACAACTGCAGCTCACCGTACCAATCCTAGACCGTTGGAGGACACTGCTACAACAAACCTATTTTAGGTGCCCCAGACATGATTAATGGACACAAGAGTTTTTGGGTTAATTAGAATCTCGAACTCACAATCCTCCAATTATGAGATTGACACCTTTGCTGACTGAGCAACTGCAGCTCACAGTACCAATCCTAGACCGTTTGCCACCTCCATGAAAACTAAAATCAATTGTCTTTTTTTACAAACCTTATGTTTGGTTATATATTAGTTAATCATTTTGTCAACTACATGCTGTGCATCATCTAGCCCTGTTCATGTATATAGAATATAATAGATTTAAAATAATTTCTCTTTATTTCCATTTAGCCTTCATTATAAAAGCATAAAATTCCTATGTTATGCAACTTTTCATTTAAAGTTTTGTCCTATCAGTAAAAAATATAACTTAAAAAATAAATAAATTTAAAAAAATTGTTTAACTTTTTTCAAGTGCTTATATATACTTACACTTTTAAGTATGGCATCATATAGAATATTAGTATTGGAGTTACTAACAATAGCATCTTTTCTAACAAATATAGCACCTAAAAGTTTTAAAAAATACCTGTAAAACAAATAAGCTGTAATTAGTTATGAACTTATCAGCCATAATAAATCTAAAGTTTCCATTGAACTAAACTTTAAAAGTATTAAAAAAACCTAAAAATTGAGTTTTATTTTTAAAAAGATTGCCCATATAGTTGCAGAAACAAATTTCAGTAACTTTTAATAAACAAAATTTACTAACCCTAAGAAAGAGATGTAAAGCTCATCAGGTACAATGAAGAAGGGTACTTTTAATGAGTTCATATGAAGTACATATGAAAGTAAAATATAATCACAATAGCTCCGGTAAAGAGGCAGATACACAAAAGGAATGTTGTCCTAAAAAAAATAAACAGAGTGGAAACATAGTTACATATAGAAGTTATATAATATCTTCAGGGTATCTGTCAAAATAAAATTTTTCAAATCCATGAATTTTCATGACTTTCCCTGATTTAACAGATCATTTTCCATGACTTTAAAAAGCTTTTGTTAAAGTATATATGAATAAAACTTCTGATGTACATACATTAAAATATATGTTTTTAGAGAAATTACAGGAGTTTTATCATAAAAAAAAACTATAAACTTATTTTATAAGTGTTAATAAACTGGCATACATAAAAATAAATTGTTGTATCTACATACCTAAGTTTAATCATATAGTAATTTTTCAATCAAAATGTTTCCAATTTGAATTCAGGGTACTTTGGTATTATCCAGGTGACCATGAATAATAGCCAAATATAACCCTATAATGTTTATATACAATATCCCTAGAGATAAACTTATATTTTATGCAAAGTTCTTAACTAATTTTTATAAAAAAAATATTAATTATTATATTAATAAAATTTTAATCTACAATTTAAGAAAAAAAACAGAATAATATACATTTACCCACCCATTAAGCTTTCTTGCTTTGAGTTTCCTTGGTGAACAAATTTTACTTAACAATAGGGTCAATAGGATAATACATAAATACCAAATTCAATAACTTCAAATGACAATTAAAAATATATATAAACAATTCAATGCATTTTTTAATCGGTAGTTTAGCAGATCCATGACTTTCCATGACTTTTACTCATTTTACATGAAAAATCATGACTTTCCATGACAAAATTAATCCTTTGTCTAAATCCATGATTTTCCCTGACTTTCCAGGTACGCGGAAACAATGTATCTTCTTGTGGTTTTGCTTTAAATATTTATCAAATTATAATTTAATTTAAAATTAACTCTTCGAAACAAGTATCAATAACACTTTTATAAAGTTATATATAAAAAGTGGAACCACGATATATCCTTCACTCATTATTCTTCCTGCATTAACACTAGAATTACGGAGGTCTTTGTATACCTAGAATTACGGTGGGTGTCATTTTGACACCTTGATAAAATATCTACATATTTCTCTATATGATATAATATATTTGTGAAAAAGAAATTAAAATACGCAAATTATGACAACTACAGTTTGTTTTTAAAAATATACAGACTTTGCAGGTATGTAGTCAAATAATGAACAAGCATTTAACCCTAGATAGATAACCATATTTCACTATACACTAAAGATAACCATACGTCGACTCGACGTGCGAATGTTTGAGTGAGCATATATTCGATTAAGTGTATACTAGGTTTATAAATGTAATAATATGTGTTAATGTATGTAATTGAGTGCCGAGTACATAAAACAACATAAGTATTTATTTAAATTTTATTACGAAAAAACAATAAGGAACAAATCAAGGAACTTCTTATTTTACGAAACTTAAAGATAAGGAATCTCTTCGTCAGTCTTATAATTTACCATTAAAACTTTTCAAAATCAACTTTTTGTACTCTCTATAATATAAAAAACCTAAGTAAATATAAATCTTTAGTAATTTTGGCCTCATAGTAACTTAGGGCAGGCGCTGAACTTGTGCTCTCCACAGATGGAAGTAGGTAAATATCTAGGAAAGTATTGCACTTACTGGAGCGATACGGGTGCATCCTGCAAGCTCCAACGGCCGAGTGAGTTGGCAGGAACGGCGAGTTTAGGGACGCGAAAAACAAACGAGTTATATCGATTTTCTATAATTGATTACGTCGATTCGACGTAGGTTATCTATCTAAGGTTAAATATTTCCATAGGAAAATGTAATTTTTTTCATTTTCGATAGCTTACATTTTAGAAATGCAGAAAGTAAAATGTATAAATATTTACGAAAATTTTTCCAAAAAAAAGTGGTTTTTAATCCAAATCTTAAAGTATATTAAAACAAACTTTTTGCTATAAAAAGTACATAGAAATAGAAATATATAGAAATATCTTATTTACTGATAATATATTAGTCAGCGCAGCAATTAGCATACACGCTTATATTTCTGATTTTTTTGTGTACAATATCCGCATGCATATTTATTACAATTGTTGCAAATATTAGAAGTTTTGTTACCTTTGATTTTCCTTACTTGACATTTCTTCCCTATTTTTATTCTATTGAATCTTGTCCATCCTAATAATCTCTTTCCTCTGTTTTCTTTCCACAAAGAAAAGTATTGCACATAGTTCAAATCATGTGACTGGCAGATGTGGCTACGTAGACCCACCATATTATTTTCTTTTGTTTGTATTTTGTTTAGCAGGTGCAAATAAAAATAGTTTACAGAAGTAACAGTGTTCAGATAATACAATGGAATGTATTCACATTTCTTTTCTGAAAGGGGTCAAAATGACACTTGCAGTATTTCTAGTTATAATCATTTGTTAAGGCTAAAATAGAAATACGATTTTCTTGAAATCTTTACTATTTCGTAAATCACAATGATTTAGGAAAAGTCGAGAAAAGATTAAGATATTTAAGAAAAAAAAGAAGAGCTGTCAGAAAGAAAAGATTGCTAGGTGTCAAAATGGCCCCTTCCGTAATTCTAGTGTTAATTGTTCAATTCATTTGATTCCAAATGTAGTCCCATTGAGACAATAATACTTGTTTCCACATCTATCATTTCCTGTATTTTTCATTTTCCCAAATCTATCATCAAAAAATGTCAGTCCAATCCTCTACACTCTCCCTCCTTATTGGACATATTTTTATGGAATTTAGGAGAACTTAGAAAAAGAGTAATTTACTTATTTTTAAAATTTATTTTCCATACATTTATTTTTTATAACATTTCGAGGTTATGAGCAGAAGATACTAAAAGATTTCTAGCTTATCAGAGGCTTTCCTAGATCAACAGAGTATTAGTAAGTTAACAACTAGTGAAGTCACAACAATAGAGAACCTATTCCCAGACTAGATTAAGTGAAAAAACTTAAGGTATCCATCAATGTTGAAAACGTCATTTTTTGCCCCAAATCATATTTTTTTTATTTCTCTATTATAAAATTTCAACTTTTAGGCTTCTAAATCTGTTTTTATTTTGTCTCTAAGGCATTTTAAAGAAAAAGTTACAGCTGTTTAAACATCAGTGATAGCTGTCAAAACAAAACGGAAGTAGCGACTTCAGAACTGGAAGTTGTGAATTTAAAGACTTTTTCAAAGAGCATTTTTTGGACAAAGCTTTTTAATTCTCATAAAGATTAGTTTAAACATTTTTCTAGTATTTTTAATAATTAACAACTTGGCAATTAGAAAGTTTGGAAGCAAGAAAGTGTGGGGAATTTTAAACATGTATTTTAATTTTTTAATAGTTTAAGTTGCTTTCATAAACTTCAAATGCGCTTTTCTCAGAACGATATTTTTAATAAAATGTTGAAACTTGAAATGGGATTTCTCAAAAAGTTCTAAAAATATTGTGTTGAAAATTATTATGAATGCTTTTTATAATATCTACTAGTGAATGATCTAAAAGCTTTAAATTTGGATAATTTTTAATAATGTTACATAGTTAGATATAAAGGTAATGAAAATTTGTTAAAAATTCGATATGTATGATTTTGAAAGACCAAAATTTTTTACCAAATGTAAATAAGCAAAGATTTTAGGTGATTCACTAGTCCAGTGTATAAGAAATGTGTTGCAAAAAATATTGAAATAATTTAATTTATTAAAAAATTAGACCTTTTGAAAAAAACATGATTTTTTTACTAAATTTTCTTCATTTATTAGAAATTTCATAAAAACTTCTCAAAGAATAAATTTTTTAAGTACAATTCTCTATGATAATATAAAAAAGAAATAAAAAAATATAAAAACATGAACTAGTTTCTACGTTTACAGAAAAAAGTTCTCCGTAGACGGATACCTTAAGGAAATGAAAAGTGAACTTGAATCAGTTGTTTCTCTGAAGCTCATGAAGCCAAAATAAAAATCATTTATACACTCTCACAGCGACAATGCAGGCAGAGGTGATAGAATGTTCATTCTTTGCAGTTGGGTGATCAGCTTATGCAAAGTGGGTATCAATTAAAATATATTCTTTAAATGTTAAGTATTATTGTAAGTTATATTTTATAAAAAGTTAAATACCTCCAATTAGTGATGTAAATAATGAACTTATTCATAATCACACACTTTATCAAATTTCTACATTTGTTACTTACAATCATTGCTTACCATATCTATCCCCTTGAAGAACAATAAATTAAGGTTTCACTGTGTATATGTATATGTGTGTGTGTGTATATATATATACAGTCGAACTTCAATAACTCGAAGTCCCAGGGGACCCCCAAAAATATTCGACTTATCCGAAGTTTGAGTTATCGAAGTTACCTACCATTCCTCTCAACTGACACTTAAGATGGGTCCACATGGATTAAATGGTTTGATATGTGCCATAATACTTTAATTGTACGCATTTCAATTTTTAAATAGCCTATGTAAATAACAAGAGAAAAATGGGTCCAAAAGGTTAATTAAATCTCAAGAAATTTAACCTCATTACATATTAATTAATATACATACCATGTAAATCTCATTTGAAAAAAGCAGGTATTTTTAAGGTTGTTGGCATTCACAAAGTCACCTAATTTTTAAACACAGTTGAATAGGGTGTTGTCTGTACTTTCGGCGTTCTCCAGGTATTGTTGTAAGATGTGAAGAACATCCTGTGATTGCTTGTGACCTTCGGAGGATCTTGAAGGTCACAAGTGGACTGGCATTCGAAGATTTGAACTGAATTGTGTTTTTTACCGGGAAATCTATCACAAAATCTTCGACTTAGAAGATGTTCACTTTGAGTTATTGAGACAGATTTTTAAAGAAAAGTATAGAAATGATTCGGGACTTGATTAAAAGTTCGAGTTAGCAGATTATTCGACTTATAGGAAGTCGAGTTATCGAAGTTCAACTGTGTGTATATATATATATATATATATATATATATATATATATATATATATATATATATATATATATACATATATATATATATATATGTATATATTACATATATATATATTTATATTATATGTATATATGTATATATATGTATATATATATATATGTATATTATATAACATATATGTATATATATATACATATATATGTATATATATATATATATGTGTGTATATATATATATATATATATATATGATATAGAAATGCTATTGTGTGAAAAGAATCTAGGTAAGTTTTGATTATATATGCAGTTACTATGGACAGATCTACATTAAAATATTATGAAAATAGAAGTTATTACAATATACATACTATTAAAAAGCAATGTTGAATAAATAGGATTAATACTTCAAACTGAATGTTTGGGTAGCTGTATTACAGAAATCTGAATGAAAAGAAATTATATTGGTACTGAAGTTGCTACTTCCGGTTCATTTTGACAGCTGTCACTGATGTTTAAACAGCTGTAATTTTTCTTTAAAATGCCGTAGAGACAAAACAAAAACAGATTTAGAAGCCTAAGAGTTGAAATTTTACAATAGAGAAATTAAAAAAAATTATGATTTTTGGCAAAAAATGGCGTTTTCAACGTAGACGGATACCTTAACCCTTTCGCGCCTACTGTCACATATACATGCCAGGAAGAAACGCGCTTACTTCCCGGCCGTCACACTGGCGTGCCAGAGCGTTTTCTCGTTCACCCCCGACTGTCACATATGTGTGCCAGTGTTGTGGAACGTTTTAAAACTATAAGTTTTGACACAAGATGGCATTGTATGTCCATATGGATTTAGATACATGCAGATTTGACCTTGTACTCAATAGGAGAGTAGTATGATACACATACAAGTGGTTTTTGATTATATAAACACGAGGGAAAGGAATGTTTCCGATTGACATGTTTTATGACTGCTCTTTAAATTCACACGTGGTTTTTGTTTATGTAAGCAGGTGAGTTTTGCTAAAGCATTGTGTATTTCGGTTTGCAATCCAGGTTTAAGTACAGAATTAGATCTGACAGACTTGATTTGTTCTTTCTTTTTTTATTGTTAGATTTTCAAAGTGTCGAAAGTGTTTGACTGATCTTGAAATAGATGAAATGACGCAAAATATTTCAGATTTCGAATCTGAAACAGATTAGGATATTAGTAATAGTGACACTAAAATATATTCTGATTGTTCTTTACATTCATAATGGATCTAGTGATTCTAATGATGATGAGGACATTTCTGCCAAAGAAATTGACGATGTTTCATTTTTTCACATTCCGGAAAAATCCTCTAAAACGGCAAATGAGTTACTACGAGTGCAAGGACTGTCACGTAGGATTGTTTGTAGATCCCAGTTTTTAAAATTTTTCTTACAAAAAAAGTTTAAATAACATAGTATTCAGTTTTGCAATATTAAAAGTCATTAAATACTCAGTACAAAATGAAAAAAAAAGTAAAGTGTAAAATATATATTTAAGTAACAAATAGCTTAAGTAAATAAAGTATCTACAAACGTATAATATAAATCACATTCCGTTTAAATACTTTAATACATTGTTACATTGTTAAATACATTGTTAAATAATGCGTTGCTATTTCGTTAATTTCATGAATTAGGCTTAATAGCAAAAAAACCTCCGGCCCAGGATACTCACTCGCGAAAGTGACTGCCGGCCTCAGAGATAAGCACGCGTTTGCGCTTCCCGTCGCGAAAGGGTTAAAGAAATACTGACAACTCCAAACAGCTAATAAAAATTTTGTTTATGCTGTAAGATTTTATAGTTATTATATTACAATTTATGATAAGAAATATTTAAAAATTTACTCACTTTGTTTAGAATTTTTAAGATTTCCAATTGGCCTTTATGTACAAATACTCCATTAAATACTTTTTTCAGAATGTTATGCAGACAGAAACCAGTGATTCTAAAATGAGATGAATGAAATAAAATATTATGTCGATTGAGGAAAATATTTACTAAAATAGTCAAAAAAACTTAAATAAGAAAAGATTATAAGATTCAAGCAGTTTATTAAAAACAGAGCTCTTATTTGCATGAGTAGGTACTTACTCTACAAAAAAGGATGATATAGATGATTTTAAATTAGTTAAAATTGTTCTGGCATTATGATACAGCTTGTCAATGGTAATGTTCTCATGCATTTCATCTGAATAAAAACAAAAATATTATTAAATATATATATATATAATCAACACAAAGAATAAATGAACAGTTTAGCAAACCTAATCTACAGCATTCGCTGATATACAGGGTATCTGCCAAAATAAAATTTTTCAAATCCATGACTTTTCATGACTTTCCCTGATTTAGCGGATCATTTTCCATGACTTTAAAAAGCTTTCGTTAAAGTACAAATGAATAAAACTTCTGATGTACATAGAAATAAAATATATGCTTTTAGAGAAATTACAGGAATTTTATCATAAAAAACTATAAACTTACTTTATAAGTGTTAATAAACTCATATACATAAAAATAAATTGTTGTATCTACATACCTAAGTTTAATCATATAGCAATTTTTCAATCAAAATGTTTCTAATTTGAATTCAGGGTATTTTAGTATTATCTAGGTGACCATGAATAATAGCCAAATATAACCCTATAATGTTTATATACAATATCCCTAGAGATAAACTTATATTTTGTGCAAAAATCTTAACTAATTTTTATTAAAAAATAATTATTATATTAATAAAATTTTAATCTACAATTTAAGAAAAAACCAGAATAATATACATTTACCCACCCATTAAGCTTTCTTGCTTTGAGTTTCCTTGGTGAATAAATTTTACTTGGCAATAGGGTCAATAGGATAATACATAAATACCAAACTCAGTAACTTCAGTCAAATGACAAATAAGAATAGAATTAAACAATTCAATGCATTTTTTTTAATCGGTAGTTTAGCGAATCCATGACTTTCCACGACTTTTACTCATTTTACTTGAAAAATCAAGACTTTCCATGACAAAATTAATCCATTGTCTAAATCCATGATTTTCCATGACTTTCCAGGTGCGCAGAAACCATGATATAAGTAATTTATACTGATAAAGAATATGACATAAATGAATGAACGAATTTCAAAATAAATAATAAAAGACAAATACTACAGTTCTATTTCTCTACATTAAATGATTAACAGTTTTGGAATATAAATGTTATGAAAGAAGTTAAAATTCATATAACAAAATAAACAAAAATATGCTTTTGAAAAGAACGTTATAAATTCAGAAAATGAAGAGCATGTTGATTAAAACAAAGTTTAAACGTATTTACAATACCTTTGTCTTCTGAAATGAGCAATTCTTGTATAGCATCTTCAACTCTGAAAAAATAAGTCATTAAATATAACAAAATATCTCTCAAGATCTACCACACTAAATTATACGAAGAATTAACAGTAACAGGCTTCAAAAGCTTCTGTCTGTTACTGTTAATTCTTCTGGATAAGTTTAACTATCCAGTATTCATTATAACTAAAAATTCCATTAATCCATTATAATTTAAAAAGTACATATCAAACATAAGAAAAATGTTTTATTTCATTATGAATAATTATATTATTTATTCAAATAAGAACAGTTTCAAAATTTGTTTTGTGTGATTTTAATAAAATAATTACAATTGTAAAAATAAATCATGCTTCTTGATGCATTTATAGAACACAAGAATTTCAAGTCATAAAACATAATCGATAATTCATTAATAATTACAATAAATTTGTTTATAAATATAAATAATTTATGATGATGAATTTTAAGCTGAATACAATAAATTTAATTAAATTTTCAACAAAAATTTAAAATAAAAGTTCCAAATTACACTAAAAAATATATATAATTTTTTAGAAATTCAGTATAATAAATTGAGGGAGCATTTTCTACATAAGAACATTAAGAGATGATATATCTGTTTTGTCCAAACATTTAAAATTTTAAACCTGACAAACATTAACAACATACTGAATAACAAAAACACATTCAAGCTTTACTATCAATTATTTTTTAATTTAGATAAAATACACATTAAATTAAGATATATTGTATACATTTTTAAATACCTTTTGCTTTTCAAAATAACTTCTAATGTATCTTTGGGCGAAAATGGAGGATTAATCTTAAAAGCATTCCATATGCAACATATATTTATAGACTGCCTAAAACAATAATAATTAAAATAAGCCAAGTTTGAAAATACACAAAAAAAAAACATTACTCAATTTCATAACTTTAACCATTTGCAAAATTTTTCTATGGAGGAATATGATATGAATATTTAAAAATAGTTTACAAGGTTTAAAAAAAAAAAAAAAAAAAAAAAAAAGGAAATTTTTCTAAACTTAGGCTTGCAACTACTGAGGTACTTTCAAAAAGGTGAGAAAAGTGACAAATAATACAGAATAAGTGACTAAAAAATGAAAAAAAAGTTGTTATTTTTCTCCTCTTGATTACAGATGCTATTAAGATTTTTCTATTTATTTTAACTCGAAATCAAATGATTCATGCAAGCCATGATTTTAGCGTCAAATACAAAAAGGTTAAAAATTTTATTTAACACAACTAAACATTGCTTTTTATTCTAGAAAATCTATAAATTAGATTTGAATACATACAATACATTAATTTTATAATCACAATTTTCTGCATACATTAATGATGTTTTGAAATATGTACATAGCTAGATTAGAGTATCTAAACAAAAATTGTGAAGTAAAAGAAAAAGAGAAATGTGTGCTTTGACGTAAGTTACTTTAATGTATTAAATGTACATTTCAGGAACTGCTTTACGACTTTTTAAAATCACTAAATTCTGGAAACCATAAGACTAATTACATTTTAATAAGAAAAATAAGATTAGATAGAGCATCACATTTTTGGTCTTTTATTAAAATATTTTGTTATTAATTCAGATTTCCTTTTTTCGACAACAGAAAGAACTAGAAATTAGATCAACCGGAAATCCAGGCAGGGTCCGAAATAGCCCCACGGGGTGATGGTACTTGGGAAGAGAGGTAAGTTCGAACGGCAGAGGGATAATGTACTTAAAAGACATCATTGCGTTTGCCAAGTTTTTCCCTCCCACAAGTAGCTGTCCAACCAACGATTCAATAATGTACTTACCCAAGGTCATCTGCCAACCTACAAGAGCCGCATATACAAATAGAATGTGCATGCAAAATAATGCAGAAGGTTTTGATTCGGTTGTGTCAAGTGATCATAGCGCTTGTGCTAAGAACAAAATATGGTTCAGTACATTGTCAGACCCCATGATACACCATGAAAAAAGTAACTAAAAGTGACTAAAGGTTGGTTGGTTTGGTTTTGGTTTGGATGATATGGTCTACTTTTTGCAACACGAGGGCTAATGAGACTAGGACCTACAGCTTAAAGCCGATTCCGAACGGCTACGAACATCCATGCCACAGGAGAATTCGAACCCACAAACTCCGGTAACCGAAGGTCAACACCCTAACCAATCGGCCATTGCTGGCCTAAAGTGACTAAAGGTGAGAAAAGTGAAGGAATTGCAAGCCTGTAAACTGTAATTCCAAATAACTTAAATTCTACTTTTAAAATCTTTCTATCTGAATCAATGAATTTATGATGTTTTTAAATGTAGGAATTCATAATACAATGGATTATTTATTTTAATGAATAATATTTACAATTGATATTCCTTAATGTGATTAACCGTAATATAAATAAATGGGGGATGGAAATTCCAATACATAATTATTTATACACAGAAAGAAAAACTATACAAAATTCCACACTTAAATTTTTACTACTTACAGTGAAATATATGGAATGTACAAAATATTATGTACTCCTAATAAATATACTGTCTGATCTTCTATACTAACCTACAAATAAATCAGACAAATTTTACAAAGAGTCATAAAAAATATAAATTCAGTATAGTCCAATAAACCTAACATTTTTTTAATGCACAACAATCAGGCTATGAGGGAAATCTTTAATGATTTTCCTTTAATAACAGATAAGCATGCATATAAGGGATAAAATCAAAGCACAGTCTTAATCATAGATATATACAAACTATCAGAGAATTTTTAACATTCAGTTTTTTTTATATATATTTAGGTTGTTATTTACAATATGCATAAGATATATAAATAACAATAAGTAATTTTATACATAGAGATGATAAATCTCTTTTTTAGATATTAGAATTTTTTTTAATTATTTAAGCAGTACTATTCTAGAATACCATCCTTATAAAATTTAAGATTATAAATATTTGTTTCTGAATTGAAATAATTTTGCAAATAACAAAATAGTTTTAACCTATTAAAGTTATTAAAGTAAATACAATATAGGCAGGATAAAAAGTCTAGAAGTATAATAGTAAAAATATACTTTGCTATGTGGAAAACATTTAGCACATGGAATTCCAACAAAAGGACGGGGTTTCTTTGCAGATACAATAGTTGGAGCCATCTTAAACTCAGCAAGGCCATCATACTTGTGCTAGAAGAAGAGAGGGGAAAAGTTTGACCTATAAATAGATATTACTTAAAAGTTCTCCAGCTAGTGGAGACATCTAGCAAAGAGAATTTTCTCTAACTGACAAAAATATTACAGTGAGAGAGTTGCAGAGTAGGTTATTTATATACTTTTTTTTTATCTCTTATGAAAAATTAATAAATAAACTTAACAGAAACTGTAATCTTTCTAATATCATTCATATAAGGCTACTAACTTTAAACCTGTTGCATACATTTAAATTTTACATATAATGAAAATAGTAACAATAAAAGATAAGATACAAAATAAATACTGAAATGGGATAAATAATACTTATTCAGAATGTTAACCTTTAGAAACTATATTTAATAGGCTAAATATACACAAGCAAAAAAAAAACATTAACCAACTTTATAGTTAATAATGGTTTATACTTTACTAAACCACCTACTTACAAATGATGCATTTTCTAAACATTATCCCTCTAAATACAGGAAACCTTGGAAACAATTGTCCAATTTAGAAGTTCAAATTTGGAAGTTTAAAAGCAAGGTGTTATGAAAACTTTAAATTTTCTGTTTATATATATATATATATATGTGTGTGTGTGTGTGTGTGTAAAGAGAACTCAGTGTAATTTATTGTATGACTTTTTGATCTCTTATGAAAAATTAATAAACTTAACAAAAACTGTAATATTTCTAATATCATTCATTTACGGCTACTAACTTTAAAATTGTTGCATACATTTAAATTTTACCTATAATGAAAATAATAACAATAAAAGATAAGATACAAAACAAATACTGAAAATGGGATAAATAATACTTATGAATACAGAATGTTAACCTTTAGAAATATATTTAATAGGCTGAATATACACAAGCCAAAAAAATTTCATCCCCTTTACGGTTATTAATGATTCATACTTTATTAAACTATCTACTTACAAATGATGCATTTTCTAAACATTATACCTCTAAATACAGAAAACCTTAGAAACAACTGTCCAATTTGGATGTTCAAATTTGGAAGTTTAAAAGCAAGGTGTTATGAAAACTTTAAATTTTCTGTTTATATATATATATATATATATATATATATATATATATATATAAAGAGAACTTAGTGTAATTTATTGTATGACTTTTTTTATGTCTTATGAAAAATTAATATATAAACTTAACAGAAACTGTAACCTTTCTAATATCATTCATTTAAGGCTACTAACTTTAAACCTGTTGCAAACACTTAAATTTTACATATAATGAAAATAATAACAATAAAAGATAAGATACAAAATAAATACTGAAAATGGGATAAATAATACTTATGAATACAGAATGTTAACCTTTAGAAATATATTTAATAGGCTGAATATACACAAGAAAAAAAAAAATAATAATAATAATCCCCATTACAGTTAATAATGATTTATACTTTATTAAACCACTTACTTACAAATGATGCACTTTCTAAACATTATGGGAACAACTGTCCAATTTGAAAATTCAAATTTGGAAGTTTAAAAGCAAGATGTTATGAAATCTTTAATATAATATATATATATATATATATATAAAGAACTTAGTGTAATTTATTGTATGAAATTTGTAGAAAAGTTCAAATGCATCTTTTCTTTAAAAAGTAATAATGAAAACGTGCATTTCATGGCATTATTGCAATAAATTATTTTTTTTACTAAAAAAAAGTTGTGATAAATCTTTATTTTCCCTTTGCATTATATACTACACACTTTTTATGCCCAACTGTAAATCTTTGTATCATTTCAATATTTTGCAGTCTATCCCTTCCATAAAGATATTCAAAGCTTTGCGTCATTTACCACTTAAGAAATTTGCAATAAGAATGTTAACATTTTCTTTAATTGCTGACTGTTTTCTCTTTCTCAATATTGTTGTTGTTTTATTTTCAATTATTAATACACTAAAAGTTTACCTAATTTACATAAAGTGAAATAAATAAAATGGAGAAAAATAAGTAAGCTTTTTTGGACATCCAAATTTTTTTTAATATATATCAGTAAAATTTTGCACCTTTTTTCCCCTGCAGTATGAAAATTAATTAAAAATTTACAAAAACACTTTCTACCTTATGTTAGACCACTTACATCATAAGAAACATGGGAGGTATTCATTATCATGCCTTGTTTGTATTATAGCATTTTAAAAACTGTGAAGAGAAAAATGGCTGGGAGTAGTTGGAAGTACTCTATTCTTTCAAAAAGTTTATGATCTTATAAAGCTAAAACACTTAAATCCTATAGTTTCTTGAAAAGTTAGCTGTATAGATGTTGGCTGTGTCATTAAGGGTACCTGAATGTAGTGGATGACTTCAAACTCAGGAGTATGTCCTATTGTTTGTATTATAGCATTTTAAAAACTGTGAAGAGAAAAATGGCTGAGAGTAGTTGGAAGTACTCCATTCTTTTAAAAAGTTTATGATCTTATAAAGCTAAAAAAAACTTAAACCCTATAGTCTCTTGAAAAGTTAGCTGTATAGACATTGACCTGAATGTAGTGGATGACTTCAAACTCAGGAGTATGTCCTGCTGCCCAACAATGCACACTATCCTGTCTTCTGTAATTTGAACCCAGCTTATTTTTCCTAAGTAAACTAGGACCTTATTCTTTGATATACTCTCCTTTTTCTTCAATAAAAGCACAATAGGGAATGTTTATCAAAAAGCAATCCTACCCATTCACAGTTAGTACAGTGGTTTTCAAAACTTTTTTACTTATTGTCATTCTTGCTAAGTTTTTCAAAAATACCCCGTGTAAAACTTCTTTTAGTTCATACAGATTTTTTTTTTTCAGTAGTAAATCCAAGTGAACAATGACAAATGGTGTGTCTTTAATCCATGAAAAATTATAGTATTAGTTTTAAAAGATTTCTCAAACCATATGATAAGCTGTATTAAAATGTTTCCCCAAATTGAATTAATTTCCTCAAAAGAAATCAGTTTTGTTAGAAATCTATATTTGTTGTAACAAAATGTAAAATTTATATCTTTGTTATTTATTCCCCCCCCCATACTTTATCTTTTATAAAAGCTAATTTTTTAGAACACAATAATGAAAGATATGTAATAGTCTTTTTAAAAAGTCTAGAATGCCTGACAGCAAAACTGATTGCAGCCCAAGAAAGCTTTTAGAAAAGAAATACTTTCCTATTAAGCAATACTCTCCTATTTACCTCGGAACCTGCATGCAATATTTCAGTACTCACTAAAGGAGGGGAGTGCTACCACTATTGAGAAGATTTAGAATATTACTTTCCGACTTTTTCCTAAACTTGCCTCCTATTGTAATTAATTATGGGGAAAAACTAACATTTTTTTAATGTAAAAATATAAGCAATAAAGTGAATTTAATTACTCTCTTTAAATAATTTTTCTTATCTTACATTATATAATTGCATTTTATATACTTCAAATCTGAATGTTATAAAATGTATTTTTATCTTAAAGTATCCGTCTACGTTGAAAACATCATTTTTTACCAAAAATCATAATTTTTTTTTATTTATTTATTTCTCTATTGTAAAATATCAACTTTTAGGCTTCTAAATCTATTTTTGTTTTGTCTCTATGGTATATTAAAGAAAAGTTATAGCTGTTTAAACATCAGTGACAGCTGTCAAAACAAAACGGAAGTAGCGACTTCGGAATCGGAAGTTGTGAATTTAAGTCTTTTAAAGAGCATTTTTTGGATAAAATTTTTTTAATTTTCATGAAGATTAGTTTAAACATTTTTCTAGTATTTTCAATATTTAGCAGCTTGGCAATTAGAAAGTTTTGAAGCAAGAAAGTGTGGGGAATTTTAAACATGTATTTTAATTTTTTAATAGTTAAAGTTGCTTTCATAAACTTCAAATGCATTTTTCTCAGAACGGTATTTTTCATAAAATGTTGAAACTTAAAATATGATTTCTCAAAAAGTTCTTAAAATATTTTGTTGAAAATTATTATGAATGCTTTTGATAGTATTTACCAGTGAATGACCTAAAAGCTTTAAAAGCTATGGATAATTTTTAATGATGTTACACTCATAGTTAGATATAAAGGTAATGAAAATTCGTTAAAAATTCATTGTGTATGATTATGAAGGACCAAAGTTTTTTACCAACTGTAAATTAAGTAAAGATTTTAAGGGATTCACTAGTCCAGTGTATAAGAAATGTGTTGCATCAAAATATAGTGAAATAATTTAATTTATTAAAAAATTAGACCTTTTGAAAAAAACCCAATTTTTTACTAAATTTTCTTCATTTATTAGAAATTTTATAAAAACTCCAGGAATAAATTTTTTAAGTGCAATTCTTTATAATATAAAAAATAAATCTAAAAATGTAAAAAACATGAACTAGTTTCTACGTTTAAAGAAAAGAGTTCTCTGAACTTAGTCGGATACCTTAAAAAAGTTATATAAAGAGAGAGTTAAAGGATTAAACAGAAATGCTTACAACATTATGGTGTGGAGGTCTCTTATATCTTTGGTTTAGAGATCTAGAAAAGTTTGCGAGTGGATTCTGAATGTTATGGCTATATCTACCACGGTTTGAAGATTTTAGCCTTCCACGACTTGGTCCAGATCTGGATTCCCACTTTTTATAAACTTCTTGCATATTTTGTATTAGATCACTCATATTTTATCCCCTATAAAGAAAGAAACAACAAACATGAAATAATATGTTCAGTGAATTAATTACTAGAAATATACATTAATTTTCAGGAATACACACTGAAAGTTTATGTCAAATCAATATGTCATAAAAATAAAATTTATGAATCTAATTAATCTGCTTACATTATAAAAATGCATAAACCAATCATTATTTTAAATTTATTAAAATCAATGTTTAATTTTTTCGTGAATTATAGATTCTGTCAGCATGGAAAGTTCGAAACTCCTAAATTCTATTTAACCAACTGCAGAAACTATCTTAATTTAACAACTACCATCCACGATTTGGCATGCCCAGTAAAATTGAATTTAGCAAAAACTTTTCAAATATACCGAAAATTAAAAATTTTTCAATTCTTTTTCTGTAACATGTAACATAAAACATGAAATACACATATGTAACATGAAATTGTATAAAATAGTTTATTAAAATGAAAAGATTTAAACTCTCAAACAAAAAATCATAATTCCTGAAGTACTGCGGGCCAAATTTACAGTTTTCGATTAAAGCGCTTTATGATAAATTTTTATTTACTCGAAACACGGTAATGCCTATAATTACACCCTTAGAAAAATTTTTATTGACACTGTATTTAAATCTCTTAGACCTAAACAATTACAATACTTTGAAACGAACCTACATGTTAAAACTTTACAAATAATGATAAATATTTAAATGTCATTAAATTATAAAGAAAAAAAAACTCTATAATCTAATTAATAACATAGGAAAAATTTTCACACTAACGAGTGTTTCAGATATCCTATTAATGAAATCTAACGCTCGCAGTACTCAAAAGAAGATAAATGTCATTTGCTCATGTTCAAATTCATGTAAACAATAAACATCGCATTATAACTTTCTACCACATGTTTGAGATCGGACATCGAACCAAAAATCGGTATCGGCAACATTCGATTAATTTACTGCTTCATCCTCTTTCGAGTTTTTGCTCATATTTTGTAAACATTTTATTAAACCCTGTTCATATTACTATTTCCTGAGAATTAATAAATAAAGTTTTTGAATAATAACTTATGCATTTTTGCAAAATTTGGTATCCAGCACGGCCGGAACTAGGACTTTTTCTCCTGTGCAAAAAAACTGGCTTGTGAACCTTCCACCAAATAGTGGGAGAAATATGAAATATGTTTTCTAAACATATATTCAGAATGAAACACACAATTCGCAGATTAAGAAACTAAGAAGTTTATACTTATGTATTACATAAAAAGGAAAGGTATTTACAAAATTACATTTCTCATATTCAACATCCACGAAAAAGTCGATGTTCAAACTGTTTGGGGTTTCTTTGCGGTACAGGGATGTTCCCTAGTCGTTTCTGTCTCCTCGAGGAACGTAGATAGGACTTTATCACTTTCAGTTTGTTGAACAGACATTCACAGGAACGGTTCTATAACTCAGAATAACTAACATAAAGTTTTCGTATGTCTTATATAGTTTAAGCCTATATCATAGAGATAATAAATTGAATTCTTTATAATAACTTTAATCCAACTAATTCATTTGGATCATTTATTGGCGCTTCATTACATCTGAAAAGGAAATTCTATTCTATGCACCAAAGAAAGAAAGCGTAATATTGGGTATGTAATAAAAAAATTTCTTAAAAATCTATTTGAAATAAATTTTCACAGTAAAGACATAACATGCAGACATATGGATAACGTTGAAAACTGACTCATGTAATTAAGAAAGTAATGAAATTTAGGATCATTACGCTGTGGTTTCCGGGCAATACTGTGCACGCACATAATTATAAATATGATTGTCTATTGTTAATAAACTATTAAATTCGTCAACAATCTGCAGCATACGACATTTATTCAATATTTGTATTAATATTTTAACTTTAATAGTGGTTCTAAACCTGTAATCGAAAAATTTAATACCCATACCGGACTGGGTATGGAGCAGCCTTATAAACAAAAATATATATATTGCATATTTCCTGATTTCCCATTTAAGAAGTTTTTATCCCTTGGTACCTTGAAAAACTTCTTAGTGGGATTTCACTGTACATACATACATGCATACACACTGTAACGTCACTGTATCCTAGGGTAGCGTGTGGTTGTCACACGACGTACAGCTTATAACAATAACAACTTTTATTCTTGGCTAAATAGAAGCTATTTACAAATTCTCCGAAAGGAAATCACAGGGCTCAGATGAGCTGATACGAACCTAAAAGTCCCAGTTTCGAGGCAAACCTATAAGGGCCGATCCCACCAAAGTCGTTTAACGGCTAACTACGATTAGGTACGATTAACCCTGGCGCCAACCAAAGGGGGAACGCAATTCTCCGTTTAAACCGAGATTAATCGCGGATAGCGTTAAACGACTTTAATGGAATCGGCCCTAAAACAATCTAAGTTCAAGTGCCGATATATATATACCGTTGTAAAGGGGTACAACTTGGACTCCTTGATTCCCACACAAAACTGGAGAAAGTCTCTCCAAAAAACCAACTGCGACAAGTCGTCGCCTTCGCTCGTCTCTTTTTCTTTCGTAGGTAATCTCTCCAGCAAAAACTCGCGCCTCCTAATGTCACTTTTCTCCTCTTCCCATTGGCTTTTCATTCTCACGTCGCTGTCCTGCTAGCCTCTGACCGTCTGACATTTCGGCGTCGCGTCCGACCTTCTAATCACCTCGGACAGCTCAAGGCTTGTCGAAGCGAAAACCCTTTGTAGTTTAGTGTCAAAAATCCAGACAGAAAGTCGCCTTGACCTGGGCTTTAACAAAACCTCTTTGTGAAACCAATGGGGTATAGCGATGTCACAACAACCATATATATGTACACACACATATATATATACATACATATATATATATATATATATATATATATATATATATATATATTATATGTATATATATATATATATATATATATTATATATATATATATATATATATATATATATATATATATATATATGTATATATATATATATATATATATATATATATATGTATATATATATATATATATATATATATATATATATATATATATATATATATATATATATATATATATATATATATATATATATATATATATATATATATATATATATATATATATATATATATAATATGAAATATAGCGGTGGAAACACTATGCCTCAGCCTTGGACCTCAGTAGTCGGGGTCGACTTGATGTTGTGGTGGTCGAGAGAAAGACAAGATTTTTCAAAAATAAATTAAGGAGTTATCCGAATCGGACAAAAGTCGGCTGATGTGATGTACATGTACAGAAAAACATATGATTACAATTTTGGATAAAATGGATTATTTATTCCAGGGATAGAACTTCACAAAGCTAAAAACTCAATAATGCGTTTGTCTACCTCTGGCCCTTATGCAAGCAGTTATTCTTCTTGGAATTGACTGATAGATGTGGCGGATGGCCTCCTGAGAGATATCCTGCCAAATTCTGATAAATTGGTAGTTAGATCATGAAAATCCCGAGTTGGTTGGAGGGCCTGCCCGTAATGCTCCAATCGTAATCAACAGGAGAGAGAGATCCGGCGACATTGCTGGACAAGTTAACGTTCGGGAAGCACGATAACAAGCAGTAGAAACACGTGCAGTGTGAAGCCAGGTATTGTTTTGCTGAAATGTAAGCCCACGATGGCGTGACATGAAGTGCAACACAATGAGGCGCAGAACTTCGACATATCGCTGTGCTGAAAGGGTGCCGCCGATGACAACAAAGGGGCCATACTATAAAATGAAATGGCACCTCAGGCCATCACTTCTGGTTATCGACTTGTATGCTGGAAGACACTCAGGTTGGTATCCCACAGCTGTCCGGGGCGCTTTCAGACACGTCTTCGCTGGTCATCTGGGCTCAGTTCAAAGCGGGACTCATCACTGAAGACAATTCTACTCCAGTCAGTGGCATTCCAGCTTGAATGGGCCCGAAAATCAAGCACCGAACTAAGGTCATATGGCTTCCAGGCAATTTCCCGGAGGTGGTGGGCATGTCAGGAGTATTGGACCATCCCTCTCCGCCGATAACCCTTGAAGTACCCTGAGTGCGCCTGTCACGACGCAGGCGCAATCCACGGAGGAATGCAGAAGAATGACCTGGAGAGGAGGAAATTGGAAAAATATTGGATGCTTAGCGGACCTCTTGAAGTCAGAATTAGTGATGGTTGGAGGTCCCCTATGAATGATCCTATGGGTCCCCTATGAATGATCCTTGCGTTCACTGAAGCACTAGTTGCACGTACAATCGATGATAATGATGCATATGAGGCTGTGAGTGCCGCTCTGAGGATTACTCGGTTCTCACGTTTCTCTATGCCATCCGCTTCCTTACGCTATGTTTGGCCATGGTTCACTCATTCCTTCCAATCGTCTAATAGTGGCATCGATCCTGCCCAAATGTCGAACGATTCGCCGATTAGACCAACTGGTTTGTTTGAGCCCAACTACACGTCCTCTCTCAAATGCTGACATCTGCGCATGTCTTTCGAGCACTTGTATGGAAGGTGTAGTTACCTGTTCTACCTGAATATCAGGCTCGTAACTAGGGCGTGGCAAAGGTGGCATTTGCCACGGACGCATCAGTCATAGGTGCGCTGCACTGTGAAGAAAATGGCGTCTGAAAGAGGATGATTTGCCTCGAGAACAAATAAGGAAAAGTGGAAAAATAAATTATTTTATTACAAAATCCAATGTGTTTAAAAATTATTTTTTTTTTTTGTGAATTTTCTTACTTATTTAAAATGCTTCTAGAGACTAAACTTCTTATAGATTTTTACAAAATGTTTACCAAACAATCGTAATATGCCTTTATATATATCCGGGTTTACGTTTTAAATCTTAAATTTATTAATGTTGTTAAGACTAAATTAAAATATTTTCCAATTTTTTTATGAAAATACAACTTTTAAATAAAACATATTTCTTTCAAATACACTATTCAGTTTATCAAGAAAACAATACCTCCAAAATGTTCAAAAATATTTAAAAATTAATACGGTAAAAATAGAAGAAAAAATTAAAAATTAATGTACAAGAAATATTTTAAGAATTAAGAAAATATTTTGGCAAAAAAACTGATCTGCGCCCGTACCACCCAATATAGTGAGAAAATATATAAATGTTTTTTTTTTTTTTTTTTTTTTTTTTTTTTTTTGTATATTATATATTTAGAATGAACTCAAAATATTTTTTTAATTATTAAAATGTTCCTAGTATATTAATATTTTAATTTTTAAATCAGAGTTGGGGGTCCCCCATTTTCGATCGTTTCATGCCATTATTTCAACCATTATTTCCCTCGGTTAAACGCAAGCGATTAACTTTTTAATTTATCGCATCATAACTAAGTTAAAAAAGCAATAATTTCTAGCAATGTGACGTCATTCCGTTAATTCCATGTAATTGTTTTAAACACAGTTTTCCTCCGTAAAAATCAGATTAAATTTTTCAGTTTATCATGTAATAAATACGTGAAAATGGTATTTTTTCATCATTATGATGTTATTAATTTAAATATCTCATTTATTTATTTCTTATTTTATATTATTTAAACATCGTCTGCGTATTATCAATTCGATTTGACTTTGAAATTTGATAAAAAATGATTAACTTTCATTTTTATGTGACGCAAATTATAGCATTTTTATATAAGAACTATCAAGTTTGCCCCTGCTTCGCTACAGTGAACTTAATATATTACTTTTAAACAAAGATTTTTTTTTTGTGCATAACTCTCTAAATTCGTCATGGTGCAGTTCGAGTCACTGGCATATTTATATATTTCTATTATAAGCGTATTATAACAATATTTAGTTTTTATACTTCAGTTTCCTTTAAACCTGAGTTGTCCATTATTAAGATGTGAAAGAGTGTGCAAAATAAGAATGCGAAAATTTGACAATAGTTTCAATGAATTTCTCCTGGTTACGAAATATTCCTGACTACTTTGAAGCTGATCAATCATTGTCCAATTCTCCGAAAAGATCAAGGATCAGGCGTCATTTTCGCCTCATGCAAAACTTTTATATGATTTTTTTTCCGAATCATGGCTGAATGGGTATGGATGTTCGTAGCCGTTCGGGATCGGTTTCAAACAGAAGATACTGGTCTCATTAGCCAATAATAACGCAACAAAGCAGTAAATCGTAGCGCTCCAAAACAAACCAAAGAATTTTCCCATCTTCTTAACCCCTTCCGGTAAAATGACGAGTCTAGCTCGTCATTAGTTTTTCATTCCATACCGCACAATGACGAGCTACACTCGTCATGCGATTAAAGTTACTGTTAAATACGATAATTAATTTAGTTTAAAATTTCTAGTGTACTGAATTTGGCAACACTTTTATCACTTGTGAAAATCACAAGTCACTATTGCATATTGTTTACTTAGAATTTCTTGGTACAAGTCATTGCCAAATTGATGAGTCAGAATAAAAGAAAACCTACTAAGAAATGCCGTGTGTGTTACAGGAATCCAATTAAAAGTGAGACTACTTGGCGGTGTAAACAATTAAGAATTCCTTTGCACTTTGTTTTAAACTTTGTTTAAAGTACCACTAGCTTGAAGACTATTATCTGTATACCTTATTAATGTTTTGCTTTGATATTTTCTTAATTTTACTGTTTCTGATATTATTTAACACTATGTAAAAAGTGGATTTTAATTAAGAATATGTAAGAATTGTAAAATGAAACAAGTTTTTTAAATAAAAATTGAATGGTTATTTCATGCACAGTTTTTCATTATTAAATTATACCGGAAGGGGTTAAGAATATTTTATCTATTCTATTTGACATAATCCTTGCAAGGGTTCTTTCTCTCATATTTCCATCTTTTCCTTACTTTACAGCCTCTCATCCCGGATTTTTTGTGTATCCAACCTCCTTTTTATAGCCCTGTCTTTCTACCAATTTCGTAGAAGATAAAAAAAGGTGTTAAACATAGTATAAAATTATTTTCTATGCAGGCCAGTTCTAATATACTAAAAAATATGCAATGCTACAACTGATAATATCGTGGAAAATGTGTGGAGGAAGTTACATAAAACCATAGACCGTTTATAAAGTTGTCCAATTAGCCAGATTTTTCAATAACTTCATCCGCTTTGGAAACTGAAGTATAAAAACTGTATATTGTTATAATACGCTTATAATAGATATATATAAATATGGCAATGACTCGAACTGCACTGTGACGAATTTAGAGAGTTATGCACGAAAAAAGAAATCTTTGTTTAAAAGTAATATATTAAGTTCACTGTAGAGAAGCACGGGCACACGTGCTAGTTTATTTAAGACAGTAAAAAAGTGAAAAGAATCCTTAAAATGCGATATTATTTTGTTTCAGGAGATATACTGATTTTCTGGTGGTATCAAGAATGTATCATATATATATATATATATATATATATATATATTATATATATATATATATATATTATATATATATATAATATATATATATATATATATATATATATATATATATATATGTATGTATATATTTATATATATTTAATTATATATATATATTTATATATATTTATATATATATATATATATATATTTATATATATATATATATTATATATATATTATATATTTATTTATTTATATATATAATATATAATATATATAATATATATATATATTTATATATATATATCTTATTATGTAATCATACATGTATCTTAGCCATCCATCGAATTCGTTATATTGAGATTTTACTTTATAAAAGTTCAATATAACGAAAAAAGTACCGAAAAACTTTTAATACCGTCGGCTACCTTTTCCGGTATCAAAGAATGTCATTTCAAGCTACGGTGAATTTACGAAAAACAGTGTTGATTTATATAAATAACAAAAATACAAGCAAATAATATACATATACTCAGTTTTATATTTTTTTTTTGTGTATGCATATTTTTAATGTGCTGCAATCAAAAGAGGTTTATTTGGATTTGGAGCGCTACGGTCTACTTTTTGCAACACGAGGGTTAATAAGATCGGGACCTACTGCTTAAAGCCGATTCCGAACGGCTACGAACATCCATGCCATAGTGGGATTCGAACCCATGAGCTCCGGTTTCGAAAGCCAGCACCCTAACCATTCGGCCATCGTTCGGGAAAGAGGTTCATAAACACTGGGTTAAATTCTGGACCAAACAAATGGAACATTGAATTAATAAAAACGGAGAGTTTCTGCATTCGGTACTATGAAAGGACCACTTCCAGTAAACCAAGACCGTAGGTAAAGGGAGGGATTTAGGGAACTGGTGCCCCTCCAAAATTTTTAAAGACCTTTCCGTGGAAAGGTTTGGTTTGGAGGGCTACAGTCTACTGTTTGCAACACGAGGGCTAATGAGACCGGGACCTACAGCTTAAAGCCGATTCCGAAAGCCTACGAACATCCATGCCATAGTGGGATTCGAACCCACGAATTCCGGTACCGAAGGCCCGCACCCTAACCAATCGGCCATCGTTCGGCCGTTCCGTTGGAAGAAAAGGGACTATGAGTGTGGATGTGTCTTCTGCCTTGCTGCGCATAGACAACAGTGGGCTTAGAACAGTGGCGTTGAGTTAAGCAATAAGTGTAAATTGGATTTGTCATGTAAGAACAGATTGACTTGCAATTTTGGCAACTCATCACAATATTGTTGCACAATCATAAGAAATTGCGAAAATTTTTTGGCGAAAATTCCAAAAAGAGAATATTTTCTAATAAACAGGTAAAAATTTGAACATTTTCATTTTTTTTTTCAAATTATTGTTTTTTTAGTTATACTTCTGTTTTAAAAGTCATAATTTAATACCACGTATAGTTTATATATTTTCAATGTTAATTTTACAATCAAATTCATTATGTAATTACTATATTACTCATTCAAGACTATAAATTTGTTCATTATATCCCTTTTTAATTATTTTGATATTTTAAAATCCCATTGTAGTATTATGATACTCATTAGGAGTACACATACATAAGAAAACCTGTAGTTTTATTGAAGTATCCTTCAAAAAACTATGTCCCCCTCCGAATATAATTTCTGTTTGCAGTAAACAAACTATGCCTTCTTGAAATTTGTTTTTTTCCCCATGGAAACGCTGCCATTCACGAATGGTTGCATTTCCATCGATTTTATTGACACTCACGCTTCGAAACTTGTGTTCGACCGTCACATCGCCAAGTAAAGGGAATGGAGCGAAGTGTTATCTGGATTTACTCGTGGACAATAGCGTTATTGTTTACGGAGACAAGTGCTCTGTTTTTCTTCTTGAAAGAGGGTGAAGAGAAATGCTTCATTCAAGAACTGGCGGACGAAACGCTTGTCGTCGGTATGAAATTAAGCCTTTTTTTTTTTTTTTGTTCTATCTCTTGTAAAGGGAATTCCTCATTAACCATTTGCCTGTGGAATATATTTGAGAAAAACGTGCCAAAGAAGGAAAATTTTTTCCTTTTTAATTTTGTTCCTTATTATCATCAAAATGGTAGAAATAGATTACTTTTGAAAAAAAAAATTAAATGCAATAACTACTATTTTCAATATTTTCACAAATATGGAAAATGCTAATGGATTACAATAATTTTTACTCAAATTACAGAAAAATAAATACAATGACATAACTTTCTGGATAGAGATATAATAGACTAATACAGTAGAACCTCGGTATAACGACCCCCTGTGGGACCAACATTATATGGTCGTTGTAACGAAAGGTCGTTGTAACGAATTGAAAAAATAATAAAAAAAAATTGAGCAAAGAAATGATGCAACAGTACATACCTAGAGAACACTTCTATTTATTTGTATTTCCATTACTGAATTTTTGAAAAAAAAGTCTTTGATTGACACCTGTTTCAAGTTCATTTGGGAATTTTTCATTATCACTGATTCCATATCCGTTAGATTTTGAAGGAAATCTTCAGAATTAAATTGTCCTTCAAAATATGGACGCAAGGCATTGATGGCTTCTTTTTCATTCACTTTTTCAAAAGCTTGGACGATTTCTTCTCCGTCGTCGGAATCGCAGATTTCTTCATTTCTGGTAATACGGGCAATAAAATCGTCCTCATTCAAATTTTCTCCGCAGCACTGTAAAGTTTCGTCTACCGCAACAAACTCATCAAAAGATAATTGAAGATTTAGTTCTCTCCTTTACGTCACTCCCCCCTCCTTCCTCTAATCAAACAGAAAGAGAGGAGTACAGGTTTCTTGAAGTTGCACCACAGTACAATAATTTTGAAATAGCCCACTTGCTCATGGGTTCTGCGGACTAAAATTGTCAGTTGTTCTAACGAAAAATAATACGCTTGGGGTCGGTGTAATGATTCAAAATTAACATTATTCCTATGGTAAAATAATTGGGACTTTTTAACCCCTTCCCTGTTTTGCCCGTACGCCGTACGGGCACAGCTTTCGGGCCTTTACTGATTTCTATTTCGCTTGCACTGTTTCGGCTGTTATTTTTTCCAATTTTAGTAACAAATTATTCGTATAAAAGGCGACAGTTGTCCAGTAAATGATAGTTTGCAGTTTATTGTATTTTCTACTCTGATTGGTTCAAAAGCGGGGTTTTTTCTCATGTTTTGTATCAGATGACGAATTGTTATCTTTCAGTGTATAGCTTTCTGGTTATATTTTACTAACCGCCTGATAATTTTATTGATGTAAGAGTTAAATAATATATTTTTACTTTTAAATAATGGATAATTCAGAGCGTATGGAGCTAATTTCTTGTGATTCGAACTGTGACTCGGAATCAGAAACTGAATTATCTGTAAATGATAGTAACGAAAGTTTACTAGATGACCTGGATAGTAGTGACTCTGATAGTAGTACAGATGGAATCAGTCAAGCAAGACAATTTTTTGAAATTAATTGTGATAATCCTTCGGATCCGCCTCCTAGATTTGCTTTCACTGGAATTCCAAAAATTAACTTGGATATCGATGAGACTAAAGGTAAACTTCAGTTCTACGATGCTTTCATAGAAAGAAAAAAAAGTTGTAACAAACGCTTAAAAATATTAGAAATGTTAATTTTAATACCATATCTTTACTTAACAATGTAAATTGAACAAAAAAATACAATAAAAAAATGTGACAATTTTTTTACCGAATTCTGGAAAAAAATGAAACTGTCAAAGGGTTAAGATGGTCGTTCTAACGAAGTGGTCGTTGTATCGTCGGGTCGTTAAAAAGAGGTTCTACTGTACAACAATATTACTATATATATCATCTGTCATGTATTCCATGTCCCTCAGGTTCCTTTGAATTTCACAGATCCTTTACAGTATCGCAGATATAGCGACAAATGGCTTAAAACTGTCGAACTTTTCGCGGGAAAGCATCTCTATCTCAGTGGCGTACTCAGAAATAAATTTTTTGGGGGGTACGTATTGTCATTGCTAACAAGAGCACCCATATGGAAAATGCAGAAGGGGCTTGAGCTCTCCCCTTCCATTTTGTAAAGTCAGTTCTTTAAACTAAATTTAACAACTTAACCCTTTCGTGGGCCGTGGAAAGATTACTTCCCACCTACACGATCTTACAAAATACATCTGTGGGAAGCGCAAAACCCATTACAATATACTAGCATATAGCCCGTCATATGACGGGATCAATAAACTTTTTAATTTTCCAGAATTGTAAAGTACCCTATGAGGCAGGCAAAGAAAAATGGTTTGTTTTTTGGCTAAGAATTACCTGATACACGCTCAATAATTTGTTTAAATACATACATTCCTCTAAAGTCTCCTGATAGTGTAAATGCAGTTTAGAATCACGTTGAATTCCTTCAGAAAGATAATTCAAAGTTTTCTTAGCTACGTCGAAATTATCCTTAAGTTCTTCCCAATTTTTTGCCGCAGTAATTAATGGAAGTAAAGGAATGAAACTATCATTTCCACTACACTCTGGAGGTAGATAGATTTTATTGTTACTACCGGAGGTAAAATTCTCATTGCAACAAAAAATAATCCATGATTAAGTTCAAAATGGTCGCATATATACCTAATCTGTTATTTAAGCCAAATATAAAAGAAAATTATTTCCGAACTAATATTCTGTTATATCTAATTTCATTGATAAAACGCATGAAAATAATGCAGACGATATTTAAATAATTTAAAATAAAAAATGATTAAATGACAGGTATGATGTCATAATGTTAGAAAACAAATGTCATTTTTACCTATTTATTATGTGATAAATTGATAAATTTAATTGTCGGCTCTTAACCGGGCAAAATAGGGCTTGAAATAATGTCACTAAAGGGCATTTATGGGTGAATTTTGAACGTTGCTAACCCTAACTCATCTAAAATGCAATATGGATGCCTACCTATTCCAGGTCCAACTGCTTCATAAATTCGAGGACAGACGGACAGATAACTTAGGCTTTTATTATACAGGGGATTGGTCTTATTGAAACGACGGTAAAACTGATTCCCGCTTCGGGTTTGCGCTATCATCACTCGTTCGATCGATTGAATAAAATTAGCAGCTCTGTTTTGAAAGTTTGGATACGTGGAGTGAGAAATAAATAGCCCACGAAAGGGTTAAATATGCAAATACATCACATGCATACAGACATTTTTATCTCAGACCCCCATCCTAAATTCTTTCATATAGGAGCCTATAACTGCCATGAAAAAATAGACTTCTTTAATTTAGTATTATCATTATGTAAAAACTGAAGAATACTTCATATCAATCTAATTTTTCTGTTGTAAAACTATTCATGAACTGATATAATTTTTACCAAGTTATAAAAATTAGAAAAGCATGAACATTTAAGAAAAATAATAAAGATACTATGAAAACAATTTTTTTTTTACTTACCAGAATTGATGGAATCCTGTATCATTGAAAATTGATAAAATACCATTTAATAATTTAAAAAAGCTGTTGCAATTTAAGAAAAAAAAGGGGCGGGTTGCATATATTCCTTTGCCCCCCCCCCCCTAGGTATGCCTCTGCTCTATCTACTGGGAAAATGATATTAAATATAATGCATTTATTGCACGAGCCTATTATGGGCTTCACGGAATTGAAACACCGTTTTTTCTCTTGTCCGAACTCAGGTCGGGCATTCCAAAATTGGCTCATTAGCGTTGCCTCAATGTATAAATATGTATGTAATAGGGGCGAGACTCATTCAAAATGACGACACAGTTTATTTCTGGTACGAATCATGAAATCCTTACAACAGGCAAACACTTTTACAACTTCTTGCACATGGACAACGTAATCCCGCACATACGCTTTCCAAGTAGACATTCCTCACATAAAAAGACTACGAATATTCAATAAGCACAATTGATCACGTGATAAAAAATACCCATGTTTAAAGAGAATGCTCTAACTATTGGCTAAAATAGTACAGACAGAGGATGAATTAAGTCTGTAGCGTGTCAGGAGGGAAAAATCAGAATTACCGCGCAAACCCCGAAATTACTTTATGAACAAAAGTTATTAAAGTAATATTAAAATGTGTAAATAAGATATTTTAATATTACATGTATATATGTATATATTTATACATACATGATTTTTTCTGTATACTCTCAGCGAATTACAGATGTATTGCTGCTAGTAGGAAAGATGCTACAGATGATCCGAATAGAGACGAGCGGGGAATGATGGTTGAAATTCGAGATCCCTACAAAAAAACTGTTCTTTCGAGATGGTACCGGAGAGAAGGAAGGTTTAGTTACAAATCACACGAGCCGGGCCCACACACCATATGCCTCCACACCAAATCAAAGCATCCATTGAAAGAGAAAATAGTAAGTAGACATGCATACATATACGGAATATTTATTCTATCCCTTAATCTACTTTATTAAATCTCATATTAACCTTAAATATAATAATAATTACAAATCTTACTTTAATCATCATATCTCCACTATATTCTGTGGTTATTGGCTATGTCTCAGCGTGGTGACGTCACAGCATGAGAACTGCAAATCACATCTGGTTTAAAGAATAATATAGACTTGATCTCTCGGTAGAACTTATGTTGAACGTTATTTGGTGATAGGTGTCACATCGTCTGTTAAAATTGATGTTCTACATGCATTTATCTTTTTTATTTCCTTTCTTTGTAAGTTGCGAGTGGCAACGAACGATATTTTTTAGTAAAAAACGTGGTTAGTCTTTCGTATGCGAGAAGAAAATGTCTCTTGAGTTACTTTTGTGTTCTTGAGAAATTAATATTATTTAAACCATAAATTATTCTGTGTGACATTTTCTGTTTTTTTAAAGAGCTCGCATACGGAAATATAATAAAAGGTGTTTTATATTCAAAGTGCGTTATTCTGAGCAGCTAACTACACAATTGAGAACAAATCATACTTCTGATTTCGAAGCCCAAACGGGACACTATGTGCATAACAGAAGATTTAATCTGAAGCGCAATAAAAATTAATTTAAATAATGTGTACGCAGGGCTGGATTTACATGAAAAGAGGCTCTAGGCTATTCCATTTATGAGACCCTTTCATCTCCCCTTTTTAAATTTGAAAATTACATGAGAGATAATAAAATACATCATTACGAGGATATATATCAATATGTTAAAGGAAACATGTTGTGATTAGCACTAACCTTTATAAAAAAATATGGCAGATATCAAGAAGTTTGTTCGTTTGTCTATTCCAATCTACATCAATCTGTACTTTATCAAGAACAAACCAGAGCTTAGTAGCATAAGGCATGTCAATATTTGCCATAGCAATGAGTGAACTTATGAACTACACTTTGGTGCAATCTACGATAACACTCAAGAATAGGGTACCCCTTGGCAAATATGGCGAAATTATTGGCGATATTTTCTGAAACAAATGGTAAACCAAACTTTAATGTTTTACTATATCTAATTTTTTAAGCATTACGTGAATTTGATATATAAGAAAAGGGTTACTCAAGGAGAGTTGGATATAATATAAATCAAAATATAGATACAGATTATGTGGACACGGCCAGATCAGGAGAAAATGTTAGCTACCATGCGTAGAACTTTATCGGCAAGTTGGCGGGGGGTACCATGTTCTTGATTCAAACCCAATCTAGTATATACAAACGAACATATGTTTGTTTTTTAGTCATATGAGCGGAATTTCTCCTTACTTTCGGTTCAGTGTTTTAGTGTTCCTGTTTTAGAATAGTGTAATTTTAATTTTGCTAACAATTTGAGTATATGCCCCTCTTGATCGTGAGGTCCTAGGCTGAAGCCTACTTAGCCTATAGGAAAATGAAACCCTGTATGTACTTATTAGCAAGTACGACAAATATATAATCTATAAAGAATTTTTAAAAACCCAGACATGAAATTTGCAAATTATTAATTTAAAAAAACAAAAACAAAATCAAAACACAACCTAAAAAAAGGAATGAAAAAGCCAAATAGGTGCACAGGTAAAATTCTTTTTTTAACAAGGTTGTGGGAGATAGCTTCTTTCACTGGCATGTTTATATTACCTCTACGGCGCTTCTTCCTTTGTCTATATTCTTTGCATATTAAGCTAAAAGTGATTGCTTGCCGGCCATATTGGATTTCTCTATTCCCAAGTTATATCGACATAGACAAAGTTACGAGGCACCTGAGAGCTTAGCTTCATATCATTGGGAGGTAATATTGTCATTCATAAAAATGAGGTCTGGGCCAATGGCACCTCGGAACAGACGCACATGGGGAAGGAGTACCTCCTCACAATAGCGATCCCCGGTTAACCTTTGTCGAAAACGTGAAGCTCAGTTCGCCCATTCAGCATAATGCCTCCCCAGGCAAGAACTCCAGGACCACCGTAACGGTTTATTTCCTTGATGTTTAGGATAAAACCGGGTCCTAACTTCTCTCCAAATCAAAACGCGTTGAGAATCGCTTCTGGTACTGAACCGACTCTCATCCGTAAAGAAGACACGACTCCATTGATCAGTTGTCCAGTTTTTGTGATCTCTGCACTACTGTAAACGGTGGCGTCGGTGGCCAAATTTAAATGGTAGGCATCGTTCAGGACTGTGGGCGAATAAATGCCCTTTGTGAATGCGTCTGCCACAGTAATGCAGACAATGCACTGCCATATCGGATTCTTGCTGTTGAGAAGCTACTGGAAAATGAAGATATCACTCAAATGGATTGACCAGCTTACTCAACATCTCCTAAAAGAGCAAGCCGTAGTTCGGGTTACCAACATGACGTATGACGTAGGTTACGTAGGCCCAAGAAAACTTATTTAAGTTTTCCACATTTTAACATTTATCATGTGGCGCGAATTGGCATGAGTTTGGCTTCTTTGTAACTACACAATTTACTGCTGCAGACGATTGTATTTGGCGATGTTTTACTCGAAACGTGCGAGATTTCTGTGTCGTACATTCTACGAGTACAAGTTTGACGAAGTATTTTGCCATTCTATAATTATCTGTTAGAATCTTCAATAAAATGGTATGTAAATGCATTGTGCCTAAATGCAGAAGAAATTACAGCAAAGAAGGACAGAAAGTGTCAACTTTCGGATTTTCAAAAAATGAAGATTTAAGAAAAAAATGGATATCGGCGATTCCACGTAACTGCAATATTACAAAGAATTCCAGAGTAAGTATTTCTTATATATTTCCTTTGCTTAGTAACAAAATTAATTCAAAATATTATTCAATATCCTTTAGGAGTTGTTGGCTTACTCCCCTTATTTAAATCCCACCGAACATGTGTGGGATGCTTGGGGGAGACGCATTGCAGTAAGCTTACATCCTCCGTAGAACACCCAACAACTCAAACAGATGCTGATTGCGGAATGGGCACTCCTACTGCAAGAAATTTTTGACCAGCTGGTTCTGAGTATGCGATGCAATCATTGCAGTTAGGGGAGAGCATATCCCATATGAAGAACGTCTGCTTGTTGTTCTCCCTCTTGGATAGACAATCATGAGTCACGATACTATGCTATCAATAAAGCTTGTTTTTGTTTGATTCCATACCGTATGCATTGTATTTCTCTTTCAGCACCGATGCTTTCGTCATCCTTTACGTACATAATACTCTCCCTCATTTCTGAATTTCTTGTCTCTCAGATGATTTCTCGTGGAGTTATGACAAAAAAAAACCGCACTTGTTGCTTAAGTTTTGCACACCAGTGTACATATATTAAAAAGGAAAGAGTTATCCCCCCGTAATCTCCACAATGCAATATACAAATTACAAACTGAGATTTTTCTTTTTAATGAATTATAAAAATACTTTTTTTTTCTATTGCAATACAGAAAATTGATTTTGATTTACAAGTAGGAGAGTGGGCAGTTAGAAATTCGACGAAATATCAACATCTGTCTAATATTGAAGAACGATATCAAGAATTAGTGCAAAAGGCTGCAGAAATCAACAAAGAACTAGATTACCTAAGAGTAAGAAAAATCTATTTCAATGCTTTTTAATTATTCTTTCTGCACTCGTTTTTGTTTCATTATTTACTTAGTATATAAAAGAGGTTTATTATTATTATTATTATTAAGCATAGACAAATTGAATCAACAGGTTAGAAATGTTGCTTTGAAACGTTCCTGTGTTCAATTCACGCACATCTATCTATATATATAAATGAATTTGTGTCTGTCTGTAATCGATAGACTCAAAAATCATACATCTAATCGCCGTGAAAATTTGGGAAATTGTTAGTTACATCCCGAGGAAGGTCCCTAGGAAAAATTTTAACGTTCGAAATCCATTCCCTCCCCCTTTTTCGAGCATTTCGTGCCATTATTCCAAGCATTATTTTCCCCGGTTAAACCTAAACGGTTAACTTTTTAATTTATCGGATCATAACTAGGTGAAAGCAGTAATAATTTCTAGCAATGTGACGTCATTCCGTTAATCCCATGCAATTGTTTTAAGCTCAGTTTTCCTCGGTTAAAAGCAGGAGATTAAAATTTTCAATTTATCACATAATATATAGGTGAAAACGATATTTTTTTATCATTATGACGTCATTACTTTAAATATATCATTTATTCATTTCTTATTTTATAATAATTAAACATCGTCTACTTAGTATCCATTCGATTTGATTTAGAAATTGAGATATAAAGAGATTCACTTTCATTTCTACGTGACGCAAATTATAACATTTTTATATAAGAACTAATTTTAAATTTAATTCTTGGTTCATTTTTACGTTACAATGAAATGTTTATCAACAATATTCTAATAACAAAAAGTACAAATTTCAGGGACTCTGAAGGGCAAATAAAAAAAAACTATCATTTTATATAGTTATCTTTATATTCATATGATTGTCAATATGAATGTATGTTTGTTTCATACAAATAAATTTTCTTAATTTTGGACAACATTTATTAATACCACCAAAATTAGAACTGTTGTTGTCAAAACCTCTGCTTCCTATTCTACTACTTAATATGTGAAGATCTATTAACGTTCAGTAGTAATACAGTAGTATAAAAACTGAATATTGTTATAATACGCTTATAATAGAAATATATAAATATGCCAATGACTCGAACTGTACTGTGACGAATTTAGAGAGTTATGCACGAAAAGAAAATCTTTGTTTAAAAGTAATACATTGAGTTCACCGTAGTGAAGCACGGGCGCACTTGCTAGTTTGAAATAAAATGTAATAATTGAAATAAAATTAGTTTTTATTTAATTTCAATTGCGGGAACTGACAATTTGTATTGTTGTACCATTTACAAAGTTGCACTGGGTGTTAACCGAGGGCTCCAAAAGGGTCGGATCACCCCCCTAAAAAAGAGGGGTTCAACTACCACCCTCTTTTTTAAGAGGAGGTGGGTAGGATCAAACATTCGCATCCTATAAAAAGGTTTATATAGATATGAAAAGTGATTTGCCCGCCTACTTAACCGGAGCAGGTACGCTGGGTTCTTTCTAGGTTTCTTTGGATGCATATAGCACTTAGATTGCTTCCAAAGTTAATGAGGTAACAAGAATATTTATTTACAACGTAAACTGTTAAATATATAACAGAGAAAAAGAATCATTCGTTAAAATCTCGAGGCTGGATTATCAACAACCAAAACTTTTTGGACGAGAGGTCTCCAAAATGTGTAGCAACATCAAATTTTAGGTTGCATTTCCTTTGATCCGAAAAAAAAATGGTGCACTCCTGAGAGAGAGAGGTGTCACTCAGTCAAAAGCCCAAGTTGATATCCCTTCTTTTCCCTGCTCTTTTGCTTTCACAGGGTTCCAATCTTTGTAATCTGATCCAAAGGGAAAAAAATCGTCGAATGAAGAAAAACCACCTTTCACTCCCTCCTCTTGGAGTTTTGCCGAAAACACATGTAGCAATATATGTTTTCACAACGGTCGTAAAAAAATGTCAAAGCATTTTCTCCGACAGGTCGTTTCGATGACTTTTATTATTTAGAAACGAACAAAATGCGAATGTAGGCAGCAATAGAACAGGTGAAAATTGTTTCTTGACCTAGTAAAGAAAAAAGTGATCTTATTAGGGTTCTTAGTTTTCAGGAAAATGCTGAAATCTACTCTTAAGAACATTTGGAGCATTTTAGGTACAATTTAATGGCAGACATTTTTAAAATAAAGGAAAACAACTTTTAACGTTAATTACTGGAGAAAATTATGAAAATAAGGAGAGCCAAATGTCTAGGGCAGCCAATAGAATATCTACTAGGATTGCACATTGATAGGGAGATGCCAAATTCTATCTTGGGCAACACAGACGGCTAATAGCCCAGAACCGACAGTGTGTGTATATATATTGTCACGTGGATGCAAGTACTGGTGGCACACAATGAAGAGTCAAGTTTAAGAAATAACACCGTTTATTAAATGCCAAGCTACCTAGCTCGTACTCAAACAACAACTGCCGCTCGCAGTTTTAACAGAGGCTTTTATATGGTAACAGAACATTCTAGATGTATTTTAATGGAACAGAAAATTTGCATAATTTAGAAGTCTTCTTGACTACTTAACAAATCGAACATAAAATTACGGAAATAAATTTGTCCTGACTCAGGATCGAACCGGAGACCTTTCGGTTCGTAGCCCACGACTTTAACCATTGTGCCATGGAACTCGGTAGATTTTGTTTGAAATGTGGCAATATATGTATGTATGTTTGTGTGGTATTTCTTGCTCATCCACTTCGGGATACCACGTTAGAATGATCCAGACTGCAACTCCATCTCCATATAAAAAAAAACTTTTAATACAGCTCCACAATACAGTTAGAATAACACGTAAAACTGAAGCGATATTCCACTCAATAGTTACTCGTGGGGGGGGGGGGGAGGGCTGCCGTCTTCAACTCCATCACAGCACATTTACTCTCCGTTGAGTCTCCTTTACGACTACTCGTTCCCATAGGCGCGCAGCTCCCAGTCTATCATCAAAGTGTCGTACGTTGTCGCTTCCGGTTCCGTACACACACACACACGCATATATATATATATATATATATATATATATATATATATATATATATATATATATATATATATATATATATATATATAACAGTAAAAATTAATGATATTAAAAATTCTAAATTTTAAGAATAAAATCTTTTTATTTGTGGTTTTGGTTTCGGGTTTTTCGCGAAATGTTTGTTGGATTGCTTCCTCCTATGGGTTTTCCTGATCGGTCAAGCATGTAAAGAACATTGCGTTTCGGTTGCAATACTTGTTACTTCCCGCAAGATAGTAACCCTAATATGTTAACTTAAATGTAATAGAAAATAAAAATGGCTCGAGATAACACAAACAGCCACGGTCTAAATGTATATAACTCAATTTAATTATTACTTACATAAGACATAAACTAAGATATTAAATTTAGAGAACATAAGTATAAGGAGATGAAACAATTAGCGAATTTAATGGTCAATAAAGCTTAAATCAACTTAAAAGCAACGAACCAGCCATGAGTTGACAAAAATTGTACTACATCTACGACAGTCCTTCAGGATCTTCAGGATGGTAGTTCAACTGGACTGCCTGGGCCGAGCCCTCTAATCCAGAGATTTCTAACAGTAAGCATAAAATGACAACGAGCAGAAAATAAAACAACTAAAAAGAGGAAAGAGGGGATAGGGAGGTGGATTCGTGAGTTCTAGACACAAAACTAGAGAGTAGAAAGTTTAGGGATAGAAATAAAACACACATTTTTGAGGTCAGGCACATCCGTACAAAAACCATGAAGAAAACATTTTTATTGATATAGAAATCAGAAATTGAAATCGCAAGTTATAGCTTGGCAGGCACCCTACTGGATGCACCACGCCATCACGGTCTGAGAAGACTTGATAGTGATGATATCAGAGTTGCTTTCAGTAGGAGAAAAATGCATAAAACGCTCCTCCCTCTCAGAGAGAGCGGAAAGCCGAGTCGGAACGATACAGAAATATCGGGAGAGGTACGAATTATGATGTATGGCCATTTTAAAGATATTTTAAAACTTTTTTCTTACATTTTGTAGATTTTTTTTTTTTTTTTTTTTTTTTTTTTTTTTTTTTTTTAAGACAACACAAAAACATCAAGGAACTTTGCCAAGAATGGCCAAAGGCCTTCTTCTATTGCTAGCATCAGTGGGGTCGTAATTGACAAGATTATTGATTAAATCATTGCTTAAGTTTTTATGAAATTTAACAGAAAGATTGTAGATAAAATTTGGAATAGGAAGAATTTTTAATTCTTCGTGAATTTTAGTATTTCTAAAGTACCAGGGAGCGTTAATTATTTCTTTAAGAATTAAATTTTGAATAGTTGTTAGAATTTTAATATTAGAATCTGCTGCATACGACCACACTGGAGCTGCATAGGTAAAAATTGGACGCAGAAAGGAAGTGTAAATGAGCAGCTTAATTTTAGTATCCATTTTGCTATGACGAGAAATTAAAGGGTACAGAGCTCGCTTAGCATTTCTATATTTAGTTTTAACGGAAGTAAAGTGTTGCTTCCATGTTAAGTTTTTATCAAGAGTTACTCCTAAATATTTAACGGTGTCCGACCATGGGATACGAGTGTTATTGATATAAATGTTGTAGTTGACATAAGTCGTTCTCTGCTTGGATGTGAACATAGCTGCTTCGCATTTAGAAGTGTTAATCCTAATTTTCCATCGTTCAAGCCACTCAGAAATTTTGCCTAGATGTTTTTAATGGCAATCACAGCAAATTTATAATTTTTATTATAAGCAAATATAGCAATATAATAATCATCAGCATAAATAGCTAGTTCAGTTTTTGGATGCACAGGGATGCCATTAATATAAATGTTAAACAAAGTAGGGCCGAGAAGGGATCCCTGTGGAACACCACTGAGTATTGGAAATTTTGAAGAGAGAGTATGATAAATTTTAACTTGAAAAGTACGATCCGAAAGGTATGAGAAAATTAACTTAATTAGATGTTTCGAGAAATTATAAAGAAGTAATTTATGAATGAGGGCATGTATCCAGATTTTGTCGAAAGCACGAGCAACATCGAGAAAAACTGCAGCAGTAGATAATTTATTTAATTTATTTTTAGCTAAAATTTCTGCAATACGGTAGACTTGATGAGAGGCCGAAAGATTCTTACGGAAGCCAAACTGATACGGAATTATAATATTATTTTCATCTAAGTGATTGTTCACTTCCGCAAGAATAAATTTTTCAGTAATTTTACTAATAGTGTTAAGCAAGCTGATCGGACGATAATTATCTGGAGAAGAATGATCCTTTTTAGGTTTTGGAATAGGGACAATAATTGAATTTTTCCAATTGCTAGGAAAATAACAAAAGTAAAAAATATGATCGATGATGGTATAAATGTAATAAACATATTGAATGGGGAGATGCTTGAGAGCAGTATTAGTGATGTTATCTTCTCCAGGAGATTTACGTTTAGGTAAGTGTTTAATAATTTTGACAAGGGCAGCCGAATCAATATGAACATTAGTGTTAAAGGAATTGAAATTTTGAATAATGTTAATACTATTGGAAACCTCGTTGGTCGTGTTTACGTCAGAACCTGGATTTGGGGTAAAATTTTGAGCTAACGTGCTGCCGATTAAATTACCCTTTTCTTCTGCAGTATAAAGTATATTGTTAGAATTTGGAACTTTTAATGGCGGAATAGGAGTGT
Organism: Pardosa pseudoannulata; assembly: GCA_032207245.1. Lineage (NCBI taxonomy): Eukaryota > Metazoa > Arthropoda > Arachnida > Araneae > Lycosidae > Pardosa > Pardosa pseudoannulata. The sequence goes on along the minus strand of CM063507.1, from coordinate 62,304,894 downwards.
ACGAATTTTTGAAGCGCCTGGCAGCCTTCCAGATGGAATTGTCAGTGGTGTCCAAAGAAGTTAAAAAAGTTATCCCAGTCTTTATTAGATTTATCTTGTATATAGTATTTGAGATCTTGTTGTGTATTATTCATAATTCTTTTATTTATTGGAGTTTTATTACGTTGCCAGGCTTTTCTGGCCCGATTCCTATTATTAATTAAAATTTTAAGGTGTCTGTCAGAGTGGCATTTGTCTGCGTCAGGAATGATAGTGGAAGCAAAAGTAATACTGTCATTAATATCAGAAGTTAATTTAGTAATAAAAGATTCAAGATCATTAGTGTTTTCAATGTTAGGGAGGGCAAAAGGTTTAGAATTAAGATGTTCTTTGAATTGCTTCCAATTAATAAATTTCTTTGGAGTAAAAGAGTAAGGGTTATTTCTAATAAAGATTTTTAAAAGAACTGGATTATGATCTGATGAGAGGTCACAAATAGTATCAATAGTTAAAGAATTTGGAATATCTTTAATTAAGGCAAAGTCAATAACGCTACTGCTATGATTTGTATGGTGAGTTGGTTCTCTAGGTGCGAAAATATCAAAGTCTGAGTTATCAGAAAAGTTATTAATTACTTGTCCATATGCATTATTACAGGTACAATGCCAGTCCCTATGCCTTGCGTTAAGATCTCCAAAGATAATAGTATCATTATTAATATTGCTTAAAGCATAGAGATCGGCTAGTACCTCACGCGGATTTAAAGAAGGGGGGATGTAAGTTGAAATTATAGTATAGGGCGATCCATTATTGATTTTGATGTTTATAGCATTGGCGTTAATGACCTGCAAAGAAGGAAGAATAATAACATGATGGGGAATGGAACGTTTAATAATAATAGCAGTGCCTCTCATGGATTGATTTAGACTAGGGAAATCATTCCTATATGTGGTGTAGTCTTTGATGTTGAGTTTATCTTCTGGTCGGAGATGGGTTTCTTGAAGAAGTACAATATCGGGTGAGCGCTCATTTACAAATTCCCTGAACTCACGAATCCTATTTTTGATGCCGTTGCAGTTCCATGCGAAGACTGTTAGAAACATATTCAAAGCCATCAGGGGCCGGTGGAGGGGTCTTGGATAAGACCAGAGAAGAACACGAACATGCGTTCTTCAGTGGTCTTAGCTTGGACCATGTTAGATTTAATCTTTCGAAGTTTTACAATAATTTCTTCAAAATCCTGTATACCAAGAAGTTGCTTAATGTCCGTGAGTAAACTGGCTATTTCGCCAAGTTGATTATGTGAAGAAGTAATATTATCAGTATTGGGAGGCTGGGTAGACTCTGTAGGTAAGGACGGAGCTAAAGTCGTAACTGGAGCAGAGGGCACGCCATGTGAGATAGCCTGCGAAAAGGACTGAGTCATCTCGGGGAATTAGGAACCGCTGCGACGAAGGTTGGCGCGGCAACCTTTGGCTTGGGAAATTTCGGGCATCCTTGGTAACTAGCTGGATGTTGTCCTCCGCAGTTGCAACATACAGGTGAATCAATTTTCCCTGATCCTTTGGGGCAATTCTTGGTGTTGTGGAACTCGGCGCATTTCACGCAGCGTGGCCTCATTAGACAGTTATCCGAATGATGGTGGAAGAACTGGCAGTTGTGACACTGCTGAGTTTTTATGGGAGACCTATAGCGTTCGACAGTAATTTTAATGTAGAATAGTGATTGGAGTTCATTGATTTTTTTGCCAGCTTCGTTATTAGTCAGCTGAATTTGGAAGAGGGGCATGGGTTGGTTCGTTTTCCGTTTAATAAGTTGGGCTACCTTAAGAACAGGAAATTCCATCCTAGTTAATTCATCTTGAATCTCCTCCACCGGAATATCGCTGGGGAGACCGCGAAGTACCACTTTTAAAGGGCGTACAATACCAATTGGAAGGATATAGCCTTCAACTTTATTATCAACCAAAAATTTTGTAATAGCCCTGTGATCGTCTTCAGTGATCTACGACAGCCAAAACAAAACACTGTATTTAAAGGAATGTCCCGGAATGACGCTTCGGAGAAGAGATACTGCAAGAGAGAAAATTTAACCATGGGGTCTAACAATTCTCTTATATATCCAAGGTCTTCCAATCAGGGTTTCCAATAAGGCGATTTGTCGCAACGTCACGAATTACTATAATACCCTTGCCATTCATTTTCATGTTTACAACAGCCAATAAACCCTTCCGTTTGAAACAAAAGCCAGAATTTCATAATTGGAGAATTTGCCCTACTGCGTGAAAACGCCTTATTACTGCCGATTTTGATGGCCACGTGACAGGGCGAGAGATGTTATTATATTATTTGATAGAATGTGTAGCTACTTTTATGCGAGAGAATGTTACAGATTCGATGCTGATGTGCTGTTGAAAAAATGTGTGGCTGTAAGGCCTATGAAGGATGTACGTATTTTCGGGATGAAAATTAAAGATGCATGTTACGACTACCTTACTGTGTTTATTTTAATTGACGAACACCAGTATATGTTACGTGTATATACAATGTTCGCGTTGAAATATCCGCAACCTGAGTCTAGGGACCAAATACACACAAACTCATACATATTCATTCTAAATTTTATTTTGATTTTGTGAACACCCATAGATGTACCACAAAATCCCGAAGAGCATAGCTTCAAGACCACTCACTATCTTATAGGTCTCATTTCGAAATCTTTCTTTATTTTTGTTTGCACGCCTCAGAAGTTTAGCTTATTTTCAATTATTCATTGGCATTAAATATGTGTTATCTATCCAGTACAGGGAGGAAATGTTTCGAGACACTACAGAGATCCTCAGTCGCCGGGTGCTTCTCTGGATGATTTGTGAGACAGTTTTGGTTGTTCTCATAGCAATTTGGCAGGTGGAAAATTTGAGAAAATTCTTTGAATCCAAGAAATTGGTGTGAATGTAACCTATGTAGTTTAAATGAAATAAAAGCAGACTCAATCTTTTGTTGCGTACTTCATGTATAAGGCGATTTCATGCAACTGGGCACATCTCAACTTATTACAATTTTGGCTTTAGTTCCAAACGGAAGGGCAGTTTATTGTTTGTCTATTGGCTGTTGTAAACATGAAAATGAATAGGAAGGGCATTATAGTAGTTCGTGATGTTGCGAAAAATTGCTCTATATGAAATAATCCACTGCCGGATTACCCATTAGGTGGCTTGAACAATTGCGCCTCGCAACTTTAGATTAACATAAATAATATATATATATATATATATATATATATATATATATATATATATATATATATATATATATATATCTTCGAGCTATATAGGCTCTACAGCCTCAAATTATACTAATCATCCGAAGTAAAAGACTAAGATGGCTTGTCCACATCTGGAGAAGCCATAAGAACAACCCCATCAGAGTATTTACTTTTAAGTACCTCGAGGGATGTCGTACCACCAACAAGGTGGCTCAATAACGTTGAAAATTACCTCAAAATTTTAGAAATTAAAGACTGGCAGAGAGTTGTGCTGGACAGTGTGTGTTGGAAGAGGTGGACTTTTGAGGCAGCTAAGATCTGCAATAGGTTGTCACACTTTTAAAGAAGATATACGAATTTTAAAGGATTTTTGTATGAAAACTACTTATGTAGAATTTATAAGTTTTTAAAGTGTAATTTCGATAGGAATTATAGAAACTTGAAATGAAAATCGTACATTATTTCAAAATATCAGTTGAAATAAAAAAGATGTTGGTATCGCTATATATTGACTATCTGATGTTATGCCAGATATCTGATGTCGTACCAGAGGAAGACCACCAACAAAATGGCTCAATGACGTTGAAAATGACCTCAAAATTTTAGAAATTAAAGACTGGCAGAGAGTTGGGCTGGACTGTGTGAGTTAGAGGAAGCGGGCGGTTGAGGCAGCTAAGACCTGCAATAGGTTGTCACGGTATTAAAGAAGGTATACGAATTTTCAAAGGTTTTTGTATGATAATTACTTATGTAGAATTTATAGGTTTTTAAAGCGTAATTTTGATAGGAATTACAGAAACTTGAAATGAAAATCGTACATTAATTCAAAATATCAGCTGAAATAAAGAAGGTGTTGGTATCGCTATCTATTGACTATCTTACCAGAGGAAGACCACCAACAAAGTGCCTCAATGACGTTGAAAATGACCTCAAAATTGACTATTGACTATCTGATGTCATACCAGAGGAAGACCACCAACAAAGTGGCTCAATGACGTTGAAAATGACCTCAAAATTTTAGAAATTAAAGACTGGCAGAGAGTTGCGCTGGACCGTGTGAGTTGGAAGAAGCGTGCTGTTGAGGTAGCTAAGATTTGCGATAGGTTTTTTCGATATTAAAGAAGATATATGAATTTTAAAGGGATTTTGTATGAAAACTACTTATGTAGAATTTATAGGTTTTTAAAGTGTAATTTTGATAGGAATTATAGAAAGCTGAAATGAAAATCGTACCTTAATTCAAAATGTCAGCTGAAATAAAGAAGATGCTGGTATCGCTATCTATTGACTACTTTGAGTGATATATGCGAAATCGAAACTTGTAAGAACAAAACGAAAAGTTAACAGTAGTAATGTGTTAGAAGTAGATAAATATATGCCGTAAAATAAAGAAATTTGGTAAACACGAATCAAAATTGAATTCTTTCATTCCATTTTTCCATTATTTTCAATCATCTCTGAGTCATAATTTTCAACAAGATTAAGTGCCATGATAATAAATCTAAAAATTAAAAAAGTTGGAAGACAATAACAAGCCAAGTAAATGTAGCCAGTTCTACATTTTTGGTAACCTAACAGTAAGAATACTACGTCCAATCAGAAAAGTTTTGCGAACTTGCGTGCCGGATTAAACAAGATGGAAGTCCTTAGGCAGTCGAAATCCCGATGCCCTGTTGCCTAATAATTTTACGAATTGGATTTTAGAAATGTAATTTTATTACACAACAATAACAAATTAATATAAAATATTTACAAGAAAGTGAATTAATAAGAAAATTAATATGAAAATCAACCTAACACCAAAATGAAACACACTCATTAAGTTATTATAATGAAATTGTTAATGCAGAACTAGTAGATAATACAATAATATATGTAATACGCGTGTACATACGTAAATATTTCATACTTATTGTAAAATGTACCCCGATATTGTTTAGTTGTTTATAGGAATAGGCTCCTGTATTAAGATTTGTTAATACTGCAATCAAACCTTTCTTTATTGTAATCAAAATTTCTTCATTTAAGGATTCTTTTACATATATATATATATATATATATATATATATATATATATATATA